>CM062918.1:98079977-98706019 GCA_031878705.1 Tapirus indicus
AGAGAATCAGGATTGGAGGATGGAGCTGAGGAGCTAAAAGCAGTCAGCTGAGGAGCCTGCCATGAACCAGAAACATAGGGCTTTGTGCTCTAGCCCTTTGCTACTCAAAGTATGGTCCATGGACCAGCAGCATGGGCCTCGCCTGGGAACTTCTCAGAAATGCAGAATCTCCTGGCCCCACCCCAGGCCAACTGAATCAGAATCTGCATTTTAACAGGATCCCCAGGCAATTCATATACCAAATTCAAATCTGAGAAGCATTGGGCAAGATCACTTCTCTTCTGCAGACCCTGGACCTCCAGGAGGCCGTGCTGGTCAGTCTCTGGAGGCCCAGCACCACCAGGGAATGGCAGGGACCTGGGCTGAGAGGAAGGACACTGACAGCAGCACCTCCTTCAGGAGGCTCTGTGTGGGGAGAAACAAATACCATAGCCACAAACACCTGTGCTGTGTTTTTAGTCTTCATAACATCTCTCTGAGGTTAATATTATTATTAACACCATTTTGCAGATGGGGGAAACTGAGGCACAGGAAATTAAGTAACTTGCCTTCCAGGTTAGGCAAGAATACAGCTTTGGACCTGAGTGGTCTGGCAGCAAAGCTACTAACTCAGCTGCCTTTATAGGCTTCTAGGTCCATTCTTAAAAACGGAGATGCAACCTTTCCTTCGTACGGTACTTCACAGTTTATGCGGCATTTCCTCATCTAGATCTGTCTCACTGGATCTGGGAAGACAGGTGTCCTTATCCCCCTGTTACTGATGGAGAAACAAGCCAGGTCTCCCCCTCCCAGGGCCCCCTCTTTCCAGTAATATCACAGATGCAGTGGGGGAAAGTCCCAGGAGGCCAAGATCTTATCAGGAGAGTGGAGGGGGCTTTCTAGAAACCCTTCTGGTGGGCGGCTGGGTGCTAAGCTGAGGAGGGTGGTATGGGAGCTCCGGGGAAGCCGAGGGTGGGGAGGTAGTGATGGAACAGGAGGCAGCAATGGGAGCAGAAGTTTCCACGTGCTCCTGCCAGAGCTGAGTGGGCGCAGCGTCCCCTGGAGACTCGGGGGATGGGAGCTGCTTCCCTGGGGGAGCACCTCGCTGTGGCCCCCACAGGTGAGGAGCAGCCTGCTGGCTTTCATTCCCTGCAGAGCACTTGGGTTAGGATGGCGCGGAGCCCTGACCCTGTGCTTTTGCCCCTTCCACTCCTTCGACACACAGAGGTTCGCCTCCAAGCTGAGTTGGCTTGGTCTCCAGCTAGAAACCTCCGACAGCACCGCCACAGGCCCATGGGGGTGTCCATGCCCATCCTCTGATGCTTCTCCGTCATTTCCATCCCCCAAGTCCAGTGTCCAAGCCTCACAGACAGTTAATGCCCATTGTGCCTCGACCTGGAGGTTCCTGACACCTGGGACATTGCACTGGCCCTGCCGTGCACACCCTCCCCTGGTACCTTCCTTTGGTCAAGGGTCCCTGACTCAGGACAAGGCCTCTGCACCCTTCAGCATCAAAAGACTCATAGAACTTAGGAGCAAAAAAGGCCTCCAGTCTCCTCTGAGGTGAAGGTCACAGGCTAGTGAGAGGCAGGACCAGGATTGGGGCCACTTCTTGGGGCTGCAAGGCCAGTGTCCTCCCCACCAAGAGGGGGGAGAGGGACCTGGACAGTGGGGCAGCCCCAGCTAAGCCCCTTATGATGGGGACTGCAGGGGCCAGAGCTGCTGTCTACACCGGGCTCTCCACCTGCTGCCGCCAGTCTGGCCATCCAGGCCCTTCCAGGAAACATTCTCCATCTCTTCCCCGCCTGTCACCCCCATAACACACTCTGCCCAGGCAGCACGGAAGCAGGCTTTTAAAAATCTCTATATTTGTGCTTGGAACAGACAAACCCTCCCAGTTCATTTTTAAACGCATGCCCCATTCTCACCCCGACTTACTGCACCCACGTTTCCTTGACAAATATTCCCAATCCCAAACAGACCCTCCAGGAAGCGGAACAGAAAAGCCCCCAAGTCACTCCTCCCAGGAGCCACTGTCCCTCCGAGGTGAATGAGCTAAGCCTGCTGAGAGCCTGAGTTCAGGGGCCTAAGAGGCCTGATCTGGGCGTAGAAGGAGGGGAATTGCCTCTGCTCGAACTCCTCCCTCCTCTCCCTGCCCCAGAGCTCCTCAGACACCCAACCCTTACATAAAACACCTCCCCTGCCACCTCCCCATGCTGCCCACTCAGCCCAAAGCGGCCCTGACACGGCCCCTCAGCTTTGGTGGCCGGGAAATGGGGACAGGGTTTGCTCATTCTGGGCCCCAGACACAGCCTCCAGCCAAATCCCAAAGAAACCAGATCTGTCGCTTAAGAAACCTTCCTCCTCATTCTGCCACCCCCAGGCTGGCTTTCCTGGTCTCCCTCTTTTGGCAGTGCCAGAGCCTGTGCCAGTGGGGAGGTGGGGTGGGAAGCTGCCACGGGTTTCCCTCCGGGCTGGACTTCCCCCACCCATCTCCACGTGCTCAGCTTCCCTCCTCTCCCCCAGCCAATGTAGTTATCTAAGCTGCTGGGTATCAATCTGAGTCACACCAAGGCGATGTCCAACATGCCCTGACAGCCAGGTGCCAACCTCGCCACCAAACACCCCCGGAAACAGGGACAGCTCAGCTCAGGGAGAAGACAAAGCAGCCAACTGGAACTGAGCTGGGAGGTCGGGGCTCCTGGTCAGACTGCCCTCTCTCCTGCATTGTCAGAGTGACCTCAGGGCTGCTAAGAGTGGCTGTCCTGCTCCAACTTGGGGTGTCCATGCACCACTGGGTCAGAAAGCCAGGTAGGCATGACCTGGCTGCATACCATTTGCTCCCTTTAACTTGAGTCCACAATCGCCACCAGGGCTTCCTGACCCATTTACAGATAGAGGGCTGGTGTGTAGCTGGGGGACCCCTGATCGAGTTCTCACAAGCCTGCTTCCCCCGACTTCCCACCCCCAGCCTGGGTGGACTGGGAGCAGGGTCTTGGGCTTGCCAAGGAAAAGCTGCAAGGCTCTTCTCTCTCGTCCACTCCCAGCCACGCCCCCACCAGGGAGGCTTTGCCTGAAGCTGCGTGGACCCATGTCCAGCTGGGGAAGGCTCCTCTGCATCCTTGTCCAAGGACAGCCACCTGAAGACCAGTAACCCCATGCTGATGGCAGCCTGTAAAAAGGCCGGCACCCCAAGGTCTATTCCCTTGCCTCAGACAGCACAGTCCTCCAGCCTGCCACCCCCCACAAGCCGTCCTCTATACCAGCCCTGTCTCCAGCACCCCCTTTCCTGCAGCACCCAAGTTCCCCAGGCTGTCTGTGCAGAGCCTGGCGTGCAGATGGCACAGGGCTCTTGGCTGGCTCTCCCCACACTGCAGGGACTGGTTTCTGTGCCACCCAGGCCTGTCATCTGGCACTGGCACTGCCCTCCTCCCCCTTCTCCTTCCCTAGCTACCCCCTCCCCAGCAGAATCCCAGCTCATGTCCCCAACGCTGTGAGGTCAGAGTTCCCTGTGTCCTGTATCTTTGGGCTGCTCAGATGTCCAGTCCTGAGCACCTCCCCAGCCCCAGCAATTGCCCCCAGGCAGGAGGCAACAGCAGCTATCTGTGCAGGGCAAAGAAACCCGGCAAAGACGGGCCCCAGTCCCCATGCCCCAGCCCCCCCCCCCCCCCCCCCCGCCCCCGGCAGCCTCACCAACCTTCATTCCTTCCCTCCAGGGCACAGCACTCACCTTTCTTCACCCTGACCGCAAGCTCCTTAAATCAAGTAGCTCTGAACTGTCCAGTGAGCCCCTCCTGGGATTCCTGGAACAATCCAAACAGCACTGCCAAGCAGAGAGCAGTGGGCATTGAGTCCCCTGGTCCCCTGGGAGCAGAGACCTGGCACACAGCAGCACACAGCACAGGGGAGATGGAATGCCTGCGGGTGCCGCTGCTACTGCTGCCAAGGGGACGGGGCTGCTGGGTCAATAACAAACTGAGAAGGAAAGAGGGAGGGACAGAGGAAGACAGGAGAGGGGATAAAGGGGAGAGGAGGAGAGAGCGCGCGTGTGCGCGAGCAAAGAGACGGAGCAATGGAGTGACAGCTGGGGGTACATCTGTGATGACAGCGACAGTAGCACACACAGGCGAA
This sequence comes from Tapirus indicus, assembly GCA_031878705.1. NCBI lineage: Eukaryota > Metazoa > Chordata > Mammalia > Perissodactyla > Tapiridae > Tapirus > Tapirus indicus. Next base: position 98,084,088 of record CM062918.1, read on the forward strand.
GGCGTGCGCACACAGGCGCACACACACCAGAGGTGCTCATGGCCAGGAGGACAGCGCTCACCCTTGAAATGCTCCCATTTCAGTGGGAAAAGGCGCCTGTGGGTTAATCGCCTCCAACTCCAGGGTGGGGAAGCTGTGTTACGTGCACCTCCGTCTCCCTTCCCCCGCTCCTCCAGGCTCTCCCTGCCGCTCCTCCTCTGTCTCTCTCCTGTGTCTCCCCTTCCCTTTGGGAAAAGAGAGGCAGGACCCAGATGCAGAGAGGCCCCCTGGGAAGCTGGGTCTGTCTTCTGTTCAGAGATACAGGGGGCAGTATCTCCCATCCTGCCTGTGGACGAGGGAAAACTGCACCCTTCCTTCTGCCCGAGGGTGACTTATTCCAGAGAGGGTAATTGGAGGGGCGCAGGGAGGGTAATTGGAGGGTAATTGGACCATCTATCTGACGGTCCTCCAGAAGGGGACCCTGAGCCACACAGAGCTGCTGTCACATGGTCACGCAAAAGTCACTGAGACTCAGGGACCCCAGACCAGGGCTATTTAGGGCAATGAAGAGCCAGGTTGGGCAGGCTGGGTGCCCCGGGGCCTGCTGGAGCAGGTTGCCAGGCCCTCTGTAGTGCCCAGGGTGAGCCCTGGAGGAACTGGGGGCAAATGCAGCCCCACCTCACCAGGCTTGGCTCCTGGGGTTCCCCGCTCTCATCTAGATGGAGTGAGCATGCAAAGGGAAGAGACTGGTGCTCAAGAGCTCAGAGGCCTCTTGACTACCCAGTCAGGACTGAGCCGGAAGAGGAGCCCCAGCCTGGAGCACTGACCCCTAAATGACCCTTCCTCGCATCTCTTAAAACCTGCATGACAACCAGACGGGCATGGCATGTTGGCAGTACGTCAGGGGTATCCCAGTGTCCCTCTTCCATTTCGCCTGCTTTCCTCTGGGGATTCGCCATCAGGACTGGGGGTGCGGGTTGAGAAGCCCCTTGATTCCCCCTGACAGGACACTCCTACACCCTCCTTAGCGGAGGGCTAGGACTGCTGTCCCAGGAGGAGATAGCGTCTTGCCTCCTGGGAATTCCCTGCCTCTCGCCCTACACAGATGTCACATGCATCCTACCCTTCCAGCTAACTGCTGCCACCTGCCCCTAAACACACTTCCGCTTCCCCAGCCCCGGGAAAGCATGTCCTTCTCTGAGTCCGGCACATTCTCTTCACTCGTGGGTAACCTCCCCTTCCTTAAAAACTCAACCAGAAAGTCGCCTCCTTTATGAAGGTTCCCTGGCTAGTCCATAGACTTGACCTTCTCCTCTTCTGATCTATGGCCTTTCTTTGGGCCACCCCTGTGGTTCTTACCACAGAAAATGTATGGCAGCTTTCTGTGGTGTTTCCCTCTCTTCCTATACGGTGAGCCATTCCACAAGAGAGGCCCTGCCTCACCCACGCCCCAGAGCCTTCTTGTCAGCTAAATGAGGAATGGAAGGGCAGAAGGAGCTCAGGCCTAGGCATCCAGGGATGCAGAGTCTGGATTCTGTTGCTCGTTAACTAGCTGTTAGCTAGTTAAATAACTCGACAGTCCTGGACCTCAGTTTGCTGCCCTGTAGAATGAGAAGGTAAAATGATTGAGATCTGTAGTCCTCCTACTGTCACTGGCACTCTATGACCCAAGTATTCCCCGAGCACCCACCAGCTCCCCAGCTTGTGTTATAAAAGATGGACCTCTCCTAGCCCTGCAGCTCTTGATCCAGTTAAACACATGGTCTCTGGGCTGCATTATCAAGGGAGAGGAGGAGGAAGGACAACATACATATGAGAGCTGGGGGGTAAAAGACGGAGTTTCTGGCTCCCCAGGAGCATGCCCCCAACAGGGACCATTTCTCTGTATGTGTGCATGCACAGCTGTTTTGTTTTGCTGTCTGTGATGACAAAGCAGCACCAAAGTGACAGCCAGAATGCAGAGCAAAGAGGTACATCTTGATAAGCCGTCTGCCTCCTGTGGCCTTATTGAGGCTCTTTGTTAGGTTGTCTGCCAGCCGAGGAGATCTTAAAGAAAAGCTGCTTTGGAGGAAGGCACAAGATCATTGTGGAGAGGCAGGCGAGTGAGAGAAGGCAGGAGGAAGCCCAGTGGAGGGATGCTGGGTGGGAGCGAGGGGAACAGTAGGAGGAAGGGGATCTGAGGTTGTGGCAGGTCTCCTGGGGAGCCAGGGTCAGGATCTAAAACAAAGACGCACCATGCACAGGCATGCCTGGCTGCACGCCCAGCTGGGTAAGCAGTGCAGGATAGGTTGTGGAGGGACCGAAGAAAAGACCTGGAGGCAGCGAATGAGACATAAGGGTTTATTGGGAGTTACTTACAGGGAATGTCCAGTGGCAGCCAGCTGGACAGAAGTGTGCACCTGCAATGGTGGGTGGGGAGGGGCTTGCTTATATAGGCAGGGGGATGCAAAGGCTATATGCTTGCCAAGAGGGGCTGTCCCTGGTATGGCCAGCATTCCCAGGAACAGTAGGTCATGTGGAGGGGCTCTGTGTTCCTTTGTGATGTTCTTTGAGTGAGATAAGGTAAGATCCGGGCTGGCCAGGTCCTGGATCCTCACAAATCTCAGCAGCTGGGCGTCCTGCCCAGAAGGACACATGGTCGCACTGGGCTTGTGGGCTCTTCTGAGCAAGCAAGGCCCAGGCCCTATAAGGCATGAGGGGGAAGCAGCCAGGAGAGGCCAGGTGCCTCACATTCCCTGGGCCCCTTTGCTTGGATTTCTCTTCACCCCAAGTTCTGAGTCTGTCTGCAAACACACTAGCTTGAGTTATCTCCTGCACACACAGGCTTATAGGAGGTCCTGGGAGGGAGGGCGGCCAGCCTGATGCCCCCGCAGGTGGAGGTCCAGTGAGGCTCTGACAATAGCCGACTGCCTGAGCGAGCAAACAGGGATCCGAGGGCAGCCCCGGCAGCTGTCCCAGGAGAGAAGGCTCAGCTCTCTTGGTTCTGGGTGGAAAAGCACAATTTGGGTTGTGAGGCAGGAGTTGAACAGAAGGGTTTGAAATGATTAAAGCCATGGGGTGCAAGCCATTAGGCATGGCAGAACACAGTCAATGTGTCATTAAAGTTGTTCCCATGCTCCTCACTGCCCTCCCCATTCTCTACCAGCCCCTGTTCTCAGCATCTAACAGTTCTCACCATGAGGAAGTTCTTCTCCATGTCTCACCTAAGTTCCCCGTTTCTTAGTGGATTCCCTCCTCGGTCTTCAAGGCAATCAGAGCACAGCTGAATCTCTAGGATCTTGAGTCCAGCGTCTGTAGGTGGGCGGGGCTCCATATGGGAGGAAGGAGTACAGCAAGGTCTCAAACCCTGGAGGTAAGGGACAGAGAGATCTAGTAGGATATGCTTCCCAGTCAAGTGGCTAACTCAATGGAATTCACAAGTGTTTATTTATTTAGCTCAAAAAATATTTATTGAGCCCCACTATGTGCTAGGTACTATTCTAGGCGCTAGGGATCAGAACTCAACCCCCTTGCCTGCTATTAGCCCTCATTCTAATGGGGTGAGACAGACAATAAATGAGAATAAAATAAATAAACTTGTTGCTTAGAAAATAAAAAGAGTGATGAGATAGTGCATGCATGGCAAAGGGGAGGACTGCTTTTTCTGGGGAGGACAGGGAAGGCCTCTGTAGGAGATGATATTTGGGCTGAGATCTGATGATAAGAAGGAGCCAGCCATGTAAAGTTCTAGGGGAAGAGCATTCCAAGAAGAGAGGACAGCTGATGCAAATGCCCTGGGGTGGGGAGGAGCCTTAGCATGTTTGAGGGAGAAAGTGATTCAGGTTGAAATCAGAGAGATCAGGAGGGCCATCTCCTGTGGGGTCTTGTAGGCCATATTACTAAGGAGTTGAGATTTTGTTCTAAGAGCACTGGGAAGGCATTGTAAGGTTTTAAGCAAGGGAGTGATGTGATTTGATCTTGAGAAGGATCACTCTCGTGGTTACGTGGAGAACGGATCAGAGAGGCAGGGAGACCGCACACGGCCCTATTGTGTTAATTCAAGTGAGAGGGATGTTAGTTTGGCCCAGGGTGGTAGCAGTGGAGGTGGAGAGAAGTGTACAGACTTATGACGTTTTGGAATAAGGTCCACAGAACTTGATGCAGTGAGGGAAAATGATAGCAATTGGGTAGAAAATGTGTCCTCAGATGGGGAAGTCTCAAGGAGGGTCAAGTTTGGGGAGGAAAAGCCAGAGTTAGGTTTTGAGTAGGTGAAATTTGAAATGCCTATTGGTGACCCAAATGGAGCTGTCAGCAGTAGGCAGTTGGAATGTCCTAAATTCTGCAGAGGATCCCCAGCTTTAAGGGCCCAGAGCTTGCCTCGGAGGAGCTTCTGGTCCAGCTGCTTAATGGGGGAATCTGCTTTGTGCCCCACGCCTCCCATTTCTACCCAAGATCCTCAAAAACCTGTTAAGCTAGAGAAGAATTAACTCCCACTCTCTCAAGACTCCCTGTGTTAGAATCATAGAATTTCTTCCAGCTCAGAAATCTCATGATTCTACGAGACTTGGCAATGAGCAATCTAGTAGAGAGGCAGTCTTGCTTTAGGAATATTCTGAGAGTTCTTTGACCATGGAGGCCAAGGACAGGGGTAAGTTAACTTTCCTAAATTCCAAAGATTTGATCATTCTAAGCATTAGTGTGACTTCCCTCTGACAATTTTTAGAAGGTTCCTCCTCTTTCACGTAGCCTTTTTTTACAGGTGACAGAAATCTGTCTAAATTGACTATCGAGGGTGGTTTTAAAAGGAAAAGGAAGGTGAAAAGATTGGGAGGGCCACCTGCAGCCTTAGAGAGAAATGTGAGAGGGAGAAGGGGGCATGTCCCCCAGCGCTGGGCCCCCAGCACTTGCCTCACCTACTGATCATGAACTGAGTCTGTCTCTCGTCTTTGTTGTGAACCAGGAAGTGGGTCTGCCTGTCCCCTTCCCACCTACTCCTTTCAGCCACCTGGACATTGAAGCGGCAAAGAAGCCCCCAAAGAACTCAAATGTTCCCATATCATAGGATCTGTTCAAGAAGGCTAGCCATAGCTCCAGCCACAGAATTGCCATAAGATGCCAAGGGAGGGATGGGCCTCTCAGGTCTTTGGTTTCTTCGTCTGTGAACTCAGATGAGCTCTAGAATTGCATTGTCCAATATAGCGGCCACCAGCCATAAGTAGTTTTTTAAATTTATTAAAATTAAGTTAAAAATTTTAAATTCAGGTCCTCAGTCACACTAGCCACATTTCAAGGGCTTAAGAACCCCATGTGACTAGTGGCTACTGTATGGGACAGTGCAGATCTAGAACAGAAAGCTCAATCAGACAGTGATGCTTTACAATAGTGGCTCCCAGAGTATGGTCCCTGGACCAGTAGCATCAGCATGACCTGGGAGCACTTTAGAAATGCAAATTCTCAGGCCCCAGCCCAGACATACTGAATGAGAAACTCTGGGGACTGGGTTTTAACAAACATTCCAGAGGATTCTGATGCATGCTAAAGTTTGAGATCTGAGGCTCTAGTCTAGAATAATATTCTCACACATTATCTCATTTGAGCCCCAACAATCTTACACTCATTCTGCTTTTCTAGGGGAAGTATAATCATGACCCATTTTGCAACTGAGGAAACACATTCAAAGATCACAGCCCTGGCAATTCCCAGGGCTAGAACTCTGGCCCCTTGACCCTTCCCTGATCTCTTTTTTTGTCCATTGAATTTTTCTAGGATCATTCCATGTTGAAAAACCAAAAGGATACAATTCTGTGTCTCTGTGCCAGACTGGACCTCCAGTCCATTTTAGAAGAGCCAGCTGAGTCTCAGGAAGTCAGGATGATTGTGGTGGAAAATCTCTCCAATGAATAGTCATTGAGGTGACCTCGAATGTCTCATGAACACGGCTTAACCACTGGGAACCCAGATTCATCCCTGCTTTACAGAGGAGCGAACTGAAGCCCCGAGAGGGAAGTGCTTGCCTATGTCTCTTGGCTCCTTCCTGTCAGGCCTAGAGAACAGGGAGATTAAGAGCCTTAGAGACAGACCCTGTGAGTCCTGGCACTGTATTTAGGGGCTAGGGGACTTGGGCAAGACACATAATCTCTGTGAGCCTCCATTTCCTCAGCGGTGAAGTCTGAATAATAATAGAACTGGTCTGCTGTGGGATGAAATAAGCTCATGGATGTAAAGGTGGCTGGCACTCAACATATTGCGATATTATTATACCAGACAGCAGGAAGTCAGCCTAGTTTTTTAATTCTTTTTCTTTTCAATATAACCTGCCTTTTCTTTCTGTTCTTTGGCCCCAGATTTCTCTTAGCATGTGAGCACCAGCTTGCATCCTCCAAGCCTATTTGGGAACCAAAGAGGCATAGGTGGCCCTTGTAAGTGGCGCCATCAGAAGAGTAGTTTTTGTGGGATGGTAGAGTCTCTAGCTTTCTGGAACCCACCTGCAAACCTGTGTAGATCCGACCATGATTTTCAGCAAGGAAAGAGCCTTCTTACAAAGCAGGGAGAGCTTGAGCAGGAATTGGGTACAAGAGAGGTTGTTATGTCAGGCTTGACATCTAGGAAGACCCATGAGTTGGCCAACCCGCAACGGCCCTGAGTTCCAGTCTCAGACCACCTCTTTTGGTCGTGTGACCGTGAACAAACATCTCTGTCTCCCTGCCTCTATTTTTCCTCCCATGGGAAAGGGGAGAACGGTTGCCCGGTGCACCTGCCTTGAGTCCCCGAGACCTGAGGATGAACGCCATCATCACTGTTCCCTAGAACCTGGGCCTCGCCTTCCCAGGTTTTCTGGTGTTGTCTGCTGTGGAGAGTCAGAGGCCACCAGTCCCTCTTCTTCTCTCTCCCACCCCCATTCCCCAGGAACCTCAGTTCACAGGCTGCCATCTGACTCAGCTCTCCCCGTCCGCTCTCTGCCCCGGTGCGCTCTCCCCTCAGTTCCTGCCAATGTGCCTCCTCTCTCTAACTTGAATCTATTTTTTTCTCTCATTGTCTCTTCCCTCCCACCACCCCCCTCCTCAAAAACACACACATGGTCTTGACCGCCCTCCTTCTGCTTCCTTATAGCAGTGGGCATCCAAATGAGGCTGGAATTCCTGCAGCGCATGTTCTGGGCAGCGACATGGCAGGTGGGTGCGATGGTGCTGGGCCACGTCAGGGTCAGAGGACTCACCAGGATCTCCGGGTGAGGAGGGGTTGTCCCACTGCCTCTCAGCCACCTCCTGGGCCCTCGGTCAGCTTTCCTGGGTCCCTTCCTTCCTTCTCTCCTTTCTTGGCTCCCCCATGCCTCTGCTGCCTCCTTACCCCAGTGCTCTCTCTCAGCTCAGACCCAGGGGCAAAGGGCAGGACACAGTGTCCCCTCTGGGCCTGGCCTGTGTTTCACTCCATCTTTGCTGCCCCAAAGCCACCACACAGCCCCACCCACCTGGCCCCACAAGTCCCTCCAGCCAAGATTCAAGCCGTGACCGTGGTCCGGGCAGCTGAGAGCTCTGCCTTGCCATGGTCCTTCCCATTCCACCTCTTCCTTTCCCGCCCCCACTCCCCCAGAGCCCTCTGACTTGGCTCTTCCAGGCTCCCTAGGTCTGCTCACTGTCCTCCACAAGTGCCTCCAGCCCTGAGTCTGCACCCATGGCACTCAGCCTCTGCTGCTCCTGGGCCCCCCTTGGCTTCTTGCTGCGTCCTCACCTTGAACAAATTTAGGGAACCATCGAACGAAGATGGAAGGGATAGGAGGGGATCAGCCCAGTAACCTGGGGCCAGTCACCCCATCGTGCAGGATGACAAAGAACAGGAGTCTCCAGAGAGGCCCCAGGAAGCCACCCCACGAGGCTTCCAGCAATGCACTGACCTCCCCTCCGCCGTGGGCTGTAGGGGCCGTGGCCCCCTCCCCGGAGGCTGACCCTATGAGCTTGGGCTGCTGCCAGCCAGTAAAGGTCCTGCTTTTCAGTGCCCTGACCCCACTGACACACCCCCCAACACATGCATACCTGCCCCCCCCACACACACACTCGACACTCATACACCCCACATATATACCATACATGCACACATACACACATCACACACACAACACTTATGTCATACACAGACAGATATACACCACATATACAACACACACACATGGGCACACACAAGTATACCATAAACACACATCCACCATTTCCTACATATAAATACATGACACAAATGTACCACACACACAACACTCAGACAAGCTCACGCACCACGTATCTACCACACATACACACAGGCATACAGAAATTACAGTTTCTCCTCTTCCTTCCAGTGCAATGCTGTGGATGGGCCATGCCTGAAGAGCTGCCAGGACAGTGTAAGCTCCTCCCCAGGGTGAAGAGGGTGGAAGTGGGACCCATGGGCCCCTCAACCCACATCCTTGCAATGGGCCAGCTCCCTCCTTCCCAAATGCCCTCCCTCCCTGCAGTGCAGAGCTCCACAGGGCATGATTTCACTGGACATCAAGGCCTGCCTTCCCAAACGATCAGTACAGGCAGGAGCCCCAGGGAGTCAGTGGTAGGGCCCGACCATGACCTCCTTTCTGGGCTTCTTCCCAGGACCTGGACTGCTTCGTCATCGACAACAACGGGTTCGTTCTGATCTCAGAGAGGTCCCAGGAGGTAAGGTGCTAGAGAAATGGAATTAGGGAGGAGTCTACTTACCCAGCAGCCATGTCAGTCAGAGAAAAGGCTAATGGTCCCAGAAAGTAATCCTGGATTACAGCCAATTAGAGTAAAAGGTCTGAAGAAAACAGAGTCTCTTCTTGAAACTCTTCTTGAAACAGCAAGCTTACAAAATTCAGACACGTTTTGACTCAGATGGTCAGAGAAAATATTACATCCTTATTTGTCCGTAACTGATTGGCCTTCTCCCGTGGTTGGTAGAGAAACTGCCCACACGACAAGGAGAGGCTCGGCAAACCTGCATCTCAGGGTCCGTGTGCTCCATGCTGTGCTGTGCCGCCCTCTGGCCTGGCCTTGGTGGGGGGGGGGGCTGCTATAACAAAACACCTCAGAATGGGTGGCTTCCAAACAACAGGAATTTACTGCTCAGTCTGGAGGCCAGAAGTCAGAGATCAGGCTACCAGTGTGGTCGGGTGAGGCCCCTTCCGGGTCACAGACTTCTCATTGCGTCCTCGCGTGGTGGGAGGGACAAGGGAGCTCTCTGGAGTCTCTTTTATAGGATATTACTCCCGTTCCTGAGGGCTCTGCTCTCGGGGCCTAATCACCTCCCAAAGGCCCCACCTCCTACCTCACCGGGGTAAGGTTTCAACACGTGAATTTTAGGGGACACACTCAGACCATAGCACCCTCCCCTTCTACCTTCATTGGCCCAGAGAGCCAGGCCTTCCCCACTTTGTGCTCTCTTCCTGTCTGGACCTCCCTTGTGGAAAATTCTATTCTAACCCATCAAGCCTGGCCATCCGTTTGCTAGAGGGGGAATAAAAGAATGGAGGCAATCCTCCCTCACCTAATAGCTAGCCGCACACCTACCTTCCCTCAGGCTTATGGATGTCCCCCCGGACCCCTCATGTGCTCAGAAAGGCAAAGGAGAAAGAACAATTATAATTTTGTATTTGCTGAGCCCCAAACTGGAGCCCCAATCCATTGTTTATTTACCCAGTAATCAAACTGAAAAAGAAGCTGGTTCAAACCTGAAACAACCTGAATATATTCACCTGGAATATTTCCTTGAAACAAGCCAAAAGCATCGAGATGACTTCCAGCCTGACCCTCGGGGGAAGGGATGCAGTGTGAGCTTTGTCACTAGTTAGATGTGTGATTTGGTTAAGCAGCTTCCATTACTGTGCCTCTGTTTCCTTCTCTCTACAATAAGGTTGCTATACTTCATGTTTCTAAAGTCACTTCTGGCCCGAGATTCTCAGTGCCTGGGGTATTGGCAGAGTTGCGGGAGACGGGCTGATGTTGCTGTGCCTGGCAAGCCAGCGCTCTGGCCTCAGTGGAGCAGGACAGGGTCCAAAGAACATGGGAGGAACCAGGGCCTAGGAAGGAGATGTGGGAAAGAGGGCAACTGAGGAACAGGCACCAGTGGGTCTTGGAATCTGGTTCTTCAAGGCAAGTTTTCAACGACGCACTTACGTGGAGGTGTCCCAGCAGCAGGAGTGGAGAGGAGAAACACAATTTCACCCAGTTTCCTCTGGAAGGAGCTGGGGGCGGGCTGACGACCATGATCTTTTTGCAGAACTCTAATCATTGTGCAGAACTCTAGTCACTCTTCGTGCTTCCCTGGGAGCCTCTGCTTTTCCTCTTTCCCCCTTCATGCCCCCTTTCGGCCATGCAGTCTTCCCTGGACAGAGCGTCAGTCCATTTTGCTGCGGGAGAAGATGGGTGATGACAGAAGTTAAAATCAGAGGTTGGAACGAGGCTTTGGGGTGATCTGATGCTCTTAATCATTCATGCGCTGACCCTGCTGCTCTGGGAACTGAGTCCAGCAGTGTCTCTGGGTCCCTGTGCTGTTGGCTTTCAAGGGCCAGAGTTTCAGAGACAGCATAGGAGGCTAGACATGTGCACAGAAGGTGGCAACACGCAGGGAGAGGACAGCCAAGCCAGAGAGACCGTGCCCTGGGGTGGGCGTCAGCAAATGTGTCCTGTAAAGGGCCAGAGGGTACTTAGGCTTTTTGGGCCAAGTAGTCTCTGTCCCACCTGCTCAGCTCTGCTGCTATAGCTCAAAAGCAGCTATGGAGAGTACATTAATGGGTGAGCATGGCTTTGTTCCAATAAAACTTGATTAAGGACACCGAAGTTTGAATTTCCTATAATTGGTCTCCTCGGTGGTCATCCCCCTGCCAAGCCCCCACTGCAGGCCAGGGCAGAGTAATTCACCCTCTACACTTGGCTATTCTTATGGAATTAGGACCAGGGCCTCTAGGATCTGAGGGCCAAGGTCCAGGAATCCCAACCCTGGGCTCAGCTCCAAGTCTGGGGGCAAGGCTCTGGAAGCAGCAGTATCTCGACAGGACTGCTTTTCTTTCCTCACTCTGGACACCTCTGACCCTGTGACCTGAGCTGTGTCAGGTTAGGAAAGTCACGAGGGGAATGACACGCAAGCCAGAGACACCAGTGGTATGAGCAGCCCCGGCACGATGCCTGATCCTTGGGAGACACTAATAACAGTGTGGGGAATTGAACCAGCCTAAAAGCAAGGCCTGGAAGTAGTGGGCGCTGCCTTGGAAGGTGGGCGCAAGCCTGGGTGGTGGAACCTGCTGCTAATGCTGCTAGTTCAACTGTCTACCCATCCATTTTGGCTTTTTTTTTAACTCATTTATTCAACAATTCTAGTAGTTTTCTATTGCTGCATAACAAATTACCCCAAAAAAGTGGTGGCTTAAAACCACAAGACTGACTATCTCACAGCTTCTGTGGGTAAGGAATCTGGGTGTGGCCCAGCTGGGTGATTCTGGCTCTGGGTCTCTCACAAGGAGTCAGCCAGGGCTACGGTCACTTCAAGGCTCGATAGAGAAAGGTCAGTATCTGCGCTCACTCCCATGGGTGTGGGCAGGATTCACTTGCCACATGGGCCTCTCCATAGGGCAGCTCCCTACAGGGCCACTTGCTTCATCAGGGTGAGCAAGCCTAGAGGAGTCAGGGAGAGCATGAGAGCAGGACGGAAGGCAAAGTCTTCAGAACCTAATCTCAGAAGTGACTTCCCATCACTGTGACCACATTCTATTCACTAGAAGCAACTTACTAGGCCCAGTCCACCCTCAACGGGAAGGGCTTACAGAAGGGCATGACTACCCAAGAGGTTGGGGCCATTGTGAACCCCTTCAGAATGGTCCCACCACAAACTCCTACCCACCTACCCAAACCTGCCCGCTCCCCCAAGCATACCCAAGCACCATCAAGGGCCACATGGCCTGGCCCCTCCCCCAACTTATTCACTCCTCCCTCCCCCGTATTATCCCTAGGCCTCAAAGTATGGTGAGGGGACCAACAGCAGTAGCAGGATCTAGGAGCTTGGTAGAAAAGCAAGTTCTCGGGACCCACCCCAGACCAGGGATCAGAAACTCTGGGGGTGGGGCCCACCATCTGTGCTGTAAGAAGCCCTCCCGAGAGTCTGATGTGTGAGGAAGCCTGAGAACCACTGCCTGGGCCTTGATGCCTGTTGCTATTGATCTGGATGCACTTTCCCCACTGGGCTAATGTGTCAGAAGGTCCAGGCTACTTGTTCCTGCCCAGCTCCCTCCAGGAGGGAGGGAAACCTGTCTCTGCTCCAGAGGCAAAGATTCTTCCCAAAGTCCTTCCCAGCACCCCCCCACCCACCCACCCAGCAAACAGTGAAATGCCAGAGCCCCAGGGCACCATCTGCAGCCTGCCCGAGGGAGGGAGCTTGGCTCTCTCCTGGTCCTGGGGGTGTTCCAGGCCTGCTGATTAGACAGTTGGCCCCACCGGGCCTCTCTTCCAGCCCGGGGCTCATTCTTATAATAAAGAATTACAAATGACAGGATTCAGCCCTCTATCTGGGGCCTAGAAAGAGCAGACAGCTGGGGCCAGGATAGTGACAACAGCTCCCTGAATCTTTGTCATGTTTACAGTGGATCTGTCACCCTGGATTTGGGGATCTAAGTACCGTCGTTTGCCTGTGGGTAGCCCCCACACACAGGAGCTTCAAAATGGACCTCAAAGAGGGTAGAGCCTAGAAAATCCGACTCCCCATCGAGGCATCTTTCCCTGAGGGACTTGAATCTTCCAGAGGGCACAGCACCCTCTCCCTCCCCTCCCGCAGCCCACAGAGCCAGGGCTGGCAAGGCCCTCAGACCAGGGCAACCCTTTCTGCCCTCACAGGGCCTCTGACCTGCATCCTGAGCCCCAGCTGTTTTCCTCTGCTCCCCTTCTCCTTCCCTGCCTCCCTGCACACCCAACCCAAGCCCTTTGTCTTCCCCTCTCCCTAGGCGTGGCAGGCTGTCTCCTAGTCACTCCCTGAGCCGTGCGGTGGGTGCAGGAGAAACCTCCAGCCTCCCTGCCAGGCACAAGCTCCTGGCTCTGACCCTGACCCTGACCCTGCAGCCCCCCACTCCTTGCCGCCTGCCTCAGCACTCTGTGGGCTCTCCCGAACTCTGGCAGCAGCGCCCCCCTTCATCTGAACCAGGCAGCTGTCCACCCCTCCATGCTCTTCCTGGCCCCTGTCAAGAGCCTGGGCAGTTCCAGAGGCAGGTGAGGCTGCGCTAGGAAGGAATGGAAGGAAACCGGTCTGCCCTAGGAGCCACCCACAGTGACTTCACCCTGGTAACTCATTTAACCCTCACAGCCCTTACAAGGATGAGTCTTTAGAGAAGAAACTGAGGCTGTCCCTAGGTAAGGAGGCTATATGACGTTCACTCCAGTCTGTCACCAGAGTCAAGGGCGCCGCCTACCCTCTGGTCCCCCTTATCTCTGGGGACAGCAGCCTTGCACAGGCATGCAAAATAGCCCAGGCCCAGGTCTGCTGCCTGGCCAGCAGGAGTAGCATCAGTTCTGCTTTCTTTGCTGCCACCTGCCCATCTGCTTCCTGCTCCAGACTCCTGAGTGGTGCCTCACAGGACCTCACCTCATCCCTGCCTCATTACAGACTGGACACTCAGGAAGCCCGGGTCCTTTTGATCCAGCCCCAGAGCTCAGGGAGCCCAGTGGACCTCTGCTTGTTTGTGGATTGTCCCCAGGGAAAGCAGAGCCCTGCCCTGGTGACAGCAAGCCTAGAGTAGAGCTCCGAGCACAGGGCACTGATGCTCCCAGAAGCCCTTGTAGTGCTGTGGCTGTAAGGAAGCTCTAGTCCCATGCTGTGCTGTGCTGTGGGCACCACCCTGCGTTCCATCTGGGGGTCCTAAACTGACAGGGTACCCAAGGTTGAGTTTTTGGACCTTGGCACTGCAGGATCAAGAACTGATCAGTTTACCTATTTGAGGCACTCTGACAAAGTTCAAATGAAACTCTCAGCTAGGAGCTGTGTTCTGCTGTCTGGAATACAGTCCCCACTAGTGTCCTAAACAAATTAAAGGTTTAATCTCTCACATAAAAGAATGGATGAAGGCAGCCCAGGCTTGGTTGGTATGATGGTCACCGGGTGTCCCCATCCTCAAGATCACAACATCGCTATAGGAGTTCCTGCCTCCTTGTCCACTTTCCAGACAAGAAGACACGGGACGGCAACTTCCCTGAATGAGGTGGCCCTCCTGTGGAGTCATCTCCCTTTAAACAGAGTCCCGGAAGTCCCACCCAGTGACTTTGCTCACATTTCATTGGCCGGCCCCAGCCACAGGGGGAATCTGGGAAATGTAGTCTTGTAGCTGAGCACATTGTCTTGTAGCTGAGCACGCAGTCAAAGTCAGGATTGCCTTACTAAAGAAGGGGAGGATGGATATTCTCTGCCAGCGGGACATATCCCAGAAAATCAAGTTGTGCATGCACAGCGGAGGGCGTGTTTTTTCCAGTGTCCCAGAGCTTGTCTCACTCTCAGGGACCTCCCTTCTCAGAATCAAGTGTCTGAATAACAGGGTTGTTGGTGAATAAGCTAGAATAGGAAAGAGAAGGGGACAGCCTTGTGTGAATTTGGGCCAACCTCATCAGGAGCCTCAATTCCACCTGCTGCACTTTACCAGGGAGCAGAATACTCAGATCATTCATTCATCCCCTCTTCCACTCACTCACACCTTCCTTCAGCAAATATACACTGAATAATAACTGTGAATAAGACACTGTGTGCTCTGTGGGGAGCAGGGAGGTGGATGTGTGCCCGCTGGAATCTCACTGTCTGGTAATACAGGATCGCACACAGGGTAACTGGAACAGCAAAAAGTGATCCCCAGCTGAGAGGGATCACTGGAGCTGCAGGACTTCAGGTGGCTTCAGGGCTGCACTGTGATGGACAGGTGGGATTTCCTGCCTCTCCCCTTCAAGCTTGCCATTCTGTCCCTGGAATGCCCTCAACTCCTCCCTGCTGTCCCCTGCTCTGTCCACTGCCCTCTTCAAAGAAGCTTCTCAGGCCTCCCGGTCAGAGCAGATGGGCCTTCCAGGCAGAGAGAGCGGAGCGCAGGTAAGTCTGAGTACCTCGTTGTCTCCAGCTCTGGGTTTTCCCCTGCGTGCTTTTGTCATTAGCCTGTCAGTTTCTGAGTGCGGAGGAAGGAGGTATTGATTCTGACTGGAAAGGTGAGAAAAGAAAGACTTCTTGGAGGAAGATGGGAAGGAAAGCTCCTGGAGTGAGGACTGAGGAAGGGTGATCCAGGCGGGAAGAAGACCCAAGGCCGGGAGCGTCTCCTTGTCATCCTGGCTGCCACTTACCAAGTACTTGCTGTGTGCCAGATGCTTGGCACACGTTCTCACCAATCTTTCTAACAACCTGCCCGTGGTCACACAGCAGGCAGTGGCGGAGCCAGGATTTGAATCAAAATCCAATACCTAAATTCAAGCTCTTTCTGCTCTGCCATGCTGAGCGGGGGGAGGTCAAAGGCAGCTCAAGGGGTTTCAGACCTCTCCTCATCTGGGTGAGAAGGACCCCAGTGCCAGAGACAGAGCACTGCTTCTGAACCTTGTTTGACAATGACCCACAGAAAGAAATACATTTTGCATCAGATCCAGCACACACTCCCGCACACACACAACATATACAACAAATCAAGTGTCACAAAACCTTGCTGAACGTTATTACAAGTGGTTCACACTGAATTGTTCAAAGGAATTCTGGACCTTTTTTAAAAAAATCTGATTATAACCCCTAGACTGATTTCATAGCTAACTAATGGATTATATCTTAGAGTTTAAAAAGAACTGAGAGAGAGAAGATGGTGGGGAGCAGGTTAAAGGAATGGGGTGGGTGGGATGGATTCTGGTTGATTATGTTGAAGGGCTTCTGTAGGGATAACCCAACTGGCAACTGAAGTCCAGAGTTCAGACATGAGCCCTGGGCTGAGTGGGAGATGTACAAGTCCTCACCCTGCTGTCCTCTCTCTCTCCGCCCCCCCCCCACACCTTCTCTCGCCCTCGCAGACTGGACGATTTCTGGGGGAGGTGGATGGTGCTCTCATGACCCAGCTGCTCAGCATGGGGGTGTTCAGCCAGTAAGTGGGACATGCTTCTCCCCAGTCTGAATACACGCAGAAAAGGCAGGATCTGATGCTAAATGGTCCAGATAGATCTCGGAATCCTGACCTCAAAAACCCCCATTGAAAGCCCCAAAGAGCTCCAAAAGCAACCTTTCTGGAGCCAGGGACTTGAAATGAGGTGGAGAGGGGCATAAGGTCACGGGGGCCCTTAGAGCAAAGTGCAGAAATGTAATTTTCGGCTCCTGCATCTTCTGATTGGCCCCTCCTAACTCACGCCCCTCCTGAATCCTGGTGGATGAAAACTCTGCTGCAAACTTCCCCTGCGGCCAGAGCAGGGGAGGGGGATGGTCTGGACTCGCTGTATCCTATTTCTGATTTTCAGAATGACCATGTATGACTACCAGGCCATGTGCAAACTCCAGACTCACCATCCCAACGCTGCCCGGCCCCTGGTCAGTGTGAGTGTCACCCCAGACAGTTCCTCCGCCAGACGTGGGCCCACTGCCTGTCCTAAAATGAGGTCACCTGGTCCCTGCTCTCACCCAGCCTCTGGCCGCCTGGCCCCAGAGCCCCATTCTTGACTCTGATCAAAAAGTCCTCTCTAACTTCTTCCTACACCCCCTGCTGCCTACACCCGGCCTTCTCCCACCCCAGGTCCATAGGTCTTATCTTTGGGGCTTCAGGAAGATTGTTCTGGCAGCTATGAAACAATGGGGCCTCTGGCAGAGAAAGTAGATTGTAGCCCCTTTCTTGCTTTGTCCCTAACCTCCCCTCCTAGTGCTGTCACACAAATCATCAGGGATCCCAGAAACTTCACCCAGTGGCTCATCCAGATGAGGACTTGACTGGCCTTCTTGATGGGCCTTGTCCAACCCTGAGGTGTCTGCCCTACAATAGGAATTTCCCAGATACCTCGGCTTTACAATGCTCCCTCTGCTGGGAAGGGCTGGGAGGTGGCGGCAGCAGGAGGGGGAAGCCCTGGGGATTGTGGTGTCTAATAGCGATGCCAAGGGGAGGACTGTCATCCAGGCCTCGGGGTTAATGGTGTGCCCCTCTCCTTCCCAGCCCGTCTTTGCCCTCCTGACTGCTGCCAGGCGGCTGCTGCACGAGCTCTTGCTGTAAGTGAGGAACTGAAGCTGGAGGCGGAGGTAGGGCTGGGGAGGTTCACACGCGTGTGGCTCGAGGGACCCTTTCAGCAGGAGCTGCCTGAGGTCCCCATGACCCCAAAGGAGGCAGACGAGAACCCCAGGTGGAACTGGCCACGCACGTGTGGTGCCTCCTCCCTACACACTGCTGCCAGGGGGGCTTCTCTGCTCACGCAGGGGCCTCCAGCAGGGTAGAGGGTATCCTGGAGGAGAGGGGCTGGACCAGGCACCATCTGGGGGCTCTGGTGCTCCAGCCCGCTCAGGGCCCCGGGTGGGGAGGGCGAGCAGGTCTCCAAGACTCAGTTCTGTGCCTGACAGGTTCCTACTGGAGTGGAGTGCCTGGGGTTCCCGGCATGTGGACATGGGGGCCGAGGGTGAGTACACACAGCTGCATAACCTAGGGTTTAATATCAATGCATTTCAGTCAACTAATTGGAAACCTGTCACCTCTAGGTGGGTGACAGAGGGGATGGGGGACTCTGGAGAGTTCATTGCTTGTATCTCATCCTGCTTTGCCTTCTCTCATCACGTTCCCCTCACTCCTGACTCCCCTCATCTCTCTGTGTGACATCACACCATCTCGGGACACCACTGCTCCATGTGACATCATTCATTCCATGTGACATCACCACCCTGTGGCATCCTGACCTCGTGTGACATCATGCCCCACCCCCGTGCTGGGCCTCATGTCCTAGACAGCCAGAGCTGTCTTTCATCACTGTAAGTAGCATCACCTGAGGAGCCCACGGTGGGTGGGTTGGGAGCTGCAGATCTGCAAAGAGCCTGTCCTCAGCTCTCCATCCCCAGGGTCCATCCAGGAAGGGCTGCTCTCTCTTCATCCTGGGCCACCCCTGACCCAGAGGGCCTCTCCCAGTTTAAAGCCCTTGAAGGGTAGCCCAGATCTCATCCCATACAAGTGCAGTCCTACCCCAGGGAAAATAAAATGTGCCAGCAGTCTCCTTGGGTGAGAACATTCACGATTCCAGGAGGAAAACGGTGATGTGGTCCAGCGGCTGTGAGCATGTGCAGGTGAGCGGCCACCAGGTCTCCTCATGGAGCAGGAGACAGCGGTGCCCCAGCTCAGGTGTCCACGAGTCCTCAGCAGTGCTCAGGGTTGAAGGGTGGCAGGCCGAGGCCTCCGTCTGGTCACTGGGACGTGCTCAGGATGATACATCTGCCATGACATTGTGTCTGAGGACAGTGTCCCCCAAAGGCCTGACCACAAATCAGAGAAATGTCCTCACTCTCAGCCAGCTGTGACTCTGGACCACACCCCCAGGAGAGTAGGGCCACCTGGGCTTTAAATGCAAGTCAACCGCGTCCCCTCCCTGCGTGTCGGGGCTCCTGTGCCACGCAGGACTGTCTTGCTTTAGCCAGTTTTGTTCAACCCCTCCATGTTAATAGAGCCTTTTCCTACAGATTCTGGAACTTCTCCACTGCCTGGTTGCACTCCCCAGCTCATCTTTTTCTCAGAGTTTGGCTTCCTGATGAAAAAATAATTTCCACTGCTATCCCCTCTCCGGCTTGTGCTTCACTCCCTACCTCTGCCCACTCCCACCTCAGGCCTGCTGAGACTTCCTCCGACCCTCAGCTCACATGGCCAATTCCCCACCCTGATTCCAGACTCCTTTTGGAAATCACACCCCACAGTCCTCACAGGCCCGCTCTGGGGGGCGGTTCGCAGTCATTTGGTGTTTGTGACAGAAACCAGGAACCATGTGTCATAGCCCATTTAGAAACAGGTCCCCCCTCCCCTCTGCACGGGAACACAGGGTGGGGGAACACAGCTCCCTGCCCTGTCTTTCTCCTTCTGCCAGCAGCTGTATCTTGCAAAAGCTGAGAATGAGCTGCCTCATTCTGCTTGTTCAGAATTTCTCATCTTCAGGCAGCTGTCCCTGGAGCCTCTTCTCTCCCTACCCAGCAGGCCTGGTCTGGCCAGTCATCAATATCCTCAGTGAGAGAGCACTGGACTTGGAGTCCCAGGTCCTGGACTGGAGTGGAGGCCCTGCTGCCCCTTCCCAGCTATGTGACCTTGGGGAAACCACTCAGCTCTGTGGTTGGCATTGTCACTGTCCTTATCACTGAGATGACGTATCCACATAAAGTGGCTCAGGGGACGGTAGGAAGGCCCAGCCCTGAGTCAGCCCCGCTGGGTATGAGGAAGGAGAGGAGCCGGGTCCTGAGGCTCCTGCAGGCTTTAGCCGGAACTCCCACTCTTGACCCTGAGGGGCCCAGAATGTGGAGCAGCCCAGCACCGGCCCCTGAAGGTCAGCTTGACTGTGTATGAAACCTGACCATGTGTGCAGACCCCTGGCTGAACGCCGGTTCCTCTGCTCTCTGCCTTCACACCGGCCTCCCCTCTTGCCTTCAAGCTCTGGTGGGAAGTTTCTGGGTCTGGGAGTTAAGGAGGCCTATGGCTCTCCTACTAACTGCCCTGCCTGTTTCAGATAGGCCCTGAGAACAAAAGGAAGGGATGGAAAGTGCCCTGAAGAAATAGGAGTGCTGTTATTGTAACAAAATAGTGCTGCTATTCTGAACAAAAGTACTGTCACTCAGCCTGTGAGCTGGCCCTGTCTTGCTCTCTGCTTATCTCGGGAGCGGACATGGACCTCCAGGGCAGGGCTTCCAGGGCCTCTGCTTTTCCTTCTCCTGAGTCCTGCTCACTCTCCCCTCATCCATTTCTGAGTGACTCAAGTGCACCACACAGACACCCACCAGGGAGCCCAAAAGTCTGGGAGCTGTGTGTCAGGGCCTGGGCAGCCTCGGTGCTGGACTGCACCGGTCCGGCGCTTGGCCCTCACTGCTCTGCTCTGTAACTGGTCACAGAGGTGGAGAGCAGGCCCAGAGCTTGTCCAGGAGCTGCATTTGCAGAGGACCTTAGCTCGACTTGAGAAATGTCACCTGTCCACAATGAAAGGGAGGGGTGAAAGGAGTAAGGGGCTAATGTCTCCCCCCAAGCCGTCCCTTGGCACTCCTACTGCCTTTGGTCTCCTCTCAGATCCTGGATATCAATGCTGACATGCCCCCTCCCCAGCCTACAACGAGGATACAGGCTTCCAAAGGGAGGAAGGAAGTGGCTTTCCCAAGGTCACGGGGCTAGTGGGTCAATCACACACAACTGACACTCCAGGCCCCCGATGCCCAGGCTGCAGCCCTTCCCACTCTGCTCCTTTTATTCTGTTCCTTTTCCCTCCCGGTCCTTCTCCCACCCCACCCTCCTTTACAAGTGACAAGGGAGCCATCTGCAAGTGAGTAGGGGGTGTTTCACTGGTAGTGACCACACCCACCCCAGAAGTGTTGAAGCCAAGCCGAGATCCCCAGGGCATGCCATCTAAGGCCCTTCCAATTCGGAGATGCTCTTTCTCCCATCGGTGCCTCTGTCTCCCCACAGCCCACAAGCACAAGAAACAGGGAGTGCTGCAGCCTTGTGACACGGAGTACCCCGTGTTTGTGCACCAGCCAGCCATTCAGGAGACCAACGGGATCATCGAGTGTGGGGCCTGCCAGAAGTAAGATCCGAGACAGCTCTGTCTGTCCTCAGCCTGGGGTCAGGGCTTTGTCACTGACAGGGAGCCGTGTTTAAAATGGGAGAAAGGGGGTGCTTTCAGTGAAAGGTCTTTGTTTCTCACTTTCCTCAGTGGAGTAAACACAGGCTGAGGCAGAGGGTGTTCAGTGAGGTGGCCAGCTGGGGACAGTGGACGGTGGGTGAGCTGGGCAGGGAACTAGGGAGAGGTGGGCCCCAAGGCCAGATGCTCTGTCAGCAAATCCACTCCCATCCCAGACCCCAGAGTCACCCCAGACAGAAAAAATGACCCCACAATTCAGTGTCTGTCTCACACCTGCTTTGGCATAGGCCACCCCACAGCAGCTCAACTCCAGCAGGCGAGCCCTTGGAAGGCAAGTGTAGATGTGAGGAAAGAAACAAGTCAGCTCTCCCTTAGAAATCTGTCCGTGCAGAGAAGCTCGCAAGAGAGGATGTGCTCAGGAGGGAGGCGGCTGGAGGAGGGTTCCTAGCACTGTCAGAACATCCCTGGCATCTCCACTCCTAGGCCTGGAGCCTGCGTGTGGGCCCAGCCTAGACTCAGGCCTTCTCCCGTGTAGGGGCTGCTAGATCCCACCAGCTTGGCCAAGCCCTGGCCCAGGGAGCCAGGGAGGCCAAAACGAAAGTTCTCCCCCCGAAGCCGGTGACCTCCCCACCAAGAAGTTCTGTTCTGGGCCAGGAGGTAATGGCCTCCTCTGGGGTGTCCTCTTGGCCAGCCTTGCCATTCACCAGGGTCTTCCCAGGATGTCCCTGAGACCCCCAGACCTCAGGCAAGTTATCTTGTAGTGTAACACCTCAGACTTTGGCATCAGACAGAGCCAGGTCTCCACATCTCATAGTGCGCAGTGTTGGGAGGACGCGGTTTTCTTGGGGCCGTTGTTATTTGCACAGTTACCTCAAAGGCTTGTTGTGAGGATAAACTAAATGGTATGGTGTAAAGCAAAGACTTGAGAGTAGACTGATCTGAGTTTAAAAACTGGCTCTGCTACTTCCTAGCTGTGTAACCTTGGGCAGGTACCTTAACCCCTTCGAGCCTGTTTTCTCATCTACAAAAAGGGAATGATACCAACTCATATGGTGTGGTGAAGGTTAAACATGTTGACGCAAATAATCCATGACCAGTCTATAAATCAAAATTGGGATGAGTTTATTATGAGCCAGATCTGAGGACTAGCCTGGAGCCTTCCTTCCCCAAGGAAGGAAGGGCACCAAAGGTGTGGGGTGTACAGAGTGGTTATATACCATCAAAGAGCAGGTATCACATATGATTTGAATGTCCCTTTTACAATTGTCATGAGATGCTTAGTTGGCACAGCAGATCGGTTGTCAGCAGGTCAGTGGTCACAAGGTGAGCACAGCAGGTCAATAATTAATGCTTAGTTTAGGGAGAGATGCTTATCCTAAAGGAAATGCTGGTATAGGGGAGGTTACATCCTTATCTTTAATGGCATCCTTCTTGTCTTTGGGGCATAGTAAATGTTTAAAGCAGATATACAATGCGTGTTCAGCAGGCCACGTCAGGCCCTTTTGGAAAAACAAGGTCAGGCCAAATTAGTTTTAACCCAAATGGCTTCATCATATACTCCAGTATATCCTATTGCTTCCCATTTATTTTTCAAACATGTACGTGTGTGTGTGTGTAGTCATCCATCCCGCAGGAGATGCTCAGTGAGTGGCAGCTGCTGTTATGTAATGCACGAGGCCTGTGCATAACCGGCTTTCCGTGCTAATCCCTTACTCCCTCCCTCTTCCCCAGGAGTCCTGGGCAGTGTGTGGGGGCACTGTGCCACCTTGTGGCCAAGCTTGAGCACTGCATGTTCCCCACATGGCCTGCCGCCACCACAGTGGCCCAAAGCAGGGATAGCCACACATCCCCTATTTGCTTGGGACAATCTTGATTTATGCCTATTGTTCCTGCATATATTAATAACAACTCCTTTCACTCTCAAAAATATCCTGGTTTGGACTTCCTCACCTTCTCCATTCTGCTAGGAAAGGAGCAGTGCCACTGCAAAGGCTTGTGGGTAAAATAAGCCAATAGGATGAGTCAGTTGCCCAGGACTGTTCCTGTACCTGCCCCTGATCTGACCTGCCTCATGGTTCCGTTCCTTCCTCTGCCACCCCAGCTCCACACTAGAAGTCTCCAGAAGTTCTTTCCCTGAGAAACCCAATGTCAAGCCTGCTGTGGAGAAGTTTCACGGCCCCACGTCTCTCTTTGCTGCAGGATATTTGTGATGCAACAGATTCCCAATAGTAACCTCCTCCTCCTGGTGACAGACCCCACTTGTGACTGTAGCATCTTCCCACTAGTCCTGCAGGAGCCTACAGAAGTCAAATATATCCTTCCAGGCCTCCAGGGTATGGGGTGGGGGAGGGGTGGCAGTGTAGGAGATGTCATTGAGGGGCTCAGATTTTGAGAGGCAGAGGCCAGCCTCCCTCACACCAACATCCCACCCTCCCCCACAGTGCATTGTTATTTGTTCTCCAGTCCTTCTCCCAGTCCCCTGGGTGCTGCCTCCTGACTCTGCAAGCCGCTTGCAAGGCAGCAGGTCCCACCAGCAGTAGGTTCTTCCAGAACTTAGTCTCCAGAATCAGTTCCTGTTGTGAGGTATTCGCCTTAACAGTGAATTCTGCACATAATGCCTCTGTCAAGTGTGACAGGATGCGCTCCCAGAAGCTCCGCCGGCGACCAGATTCCTGCCACGCCTTCCATCCAGAGGTAGGGGCTGCAGGGGGTGACGAGCGGGGCTTGGTCTTCACCCCCAGATCCTCAACTCTGTGACTGTGCCTATGCACTTGCAGATATAAGTGCGTCTGGACACTTGCGGAGGGAGCTGCACCTTGGTGGAATATATCCATACACACGCATTCACATTTAGGTTCCCGTGTCATTCAAGTACTAAGTCAACCACGATCCAAGGGTGCCTCTACAAAGAGAGACACATTTCCCAGGGTTTGGGCCCTCGGTGAATTAAAATAAAGCTTCCCCCATTGTCCTCACTGCTGCCACACTTCACTTTGAATGATCTGAGCAGATAGGAGGAAACCATTATGGGCATAATGAGCACCCACCATGTGGCAGGTCCTGAGCTGGGTGCTTGATACATGGTATCGTCTTTGCTGGATATGGCTGCCACAAGTAATCCACATCAAATGCCCCCAGAGTCAATGGCTTTCCTGAAGTCATTCTAAGAGGATGACCCCAGATGCACTCCAAGACCAGGGGCAAGCAGAGAAGGCTTGATACCAGCTCTTGGGCTGAGTGTACAGCCTCTACTTTCCCCTAAAAGGTGAGGGTCTAGGAAAGGTGGCAGAGCTTCCTTCACTTTCTGGTACTTCATTTCCCCAGGTTTTTGGCCCTTATTAGTCCCAGAGACCCTCCTCCCAATTCCTTACCTCCTCTGTTTGGGATGGTTACCTCATCTTGAATGCTGCCCTCTCATCTCTGCTCTGGGTTCACAGGAGAATGCCCAGGACTGTGGCGGCACCTCGGACACCTCAGCCTTACTCCCCCTGCTCCTGCTGCCTCTCTGTGCCTGGATGCTACCACCCCAGCTGCTGTGGTGACACCTACCCAGTCTGACTTCTGTCTTTGATCCATCCAGAGACATTCCAAAAAGTTAGCAACTGATGTGGGATTCAGCTCGCTACAGTTGGGTTATCACCCAGGTCAATGCTCATCTCAGTCTTAGGCTAATGGTCCTTGTCTCCTGAGATTGCTGGATGGAACCAGAAACCACTTCCCAAAGACTTTCTAGGGTGCCTGGTACCATCCACCCCAAGTCTCGATGAGCATCCCCCCATCCTTCCTACCTCTTCTTCCGGGAGTTCAGCATGAGCTCACCTTGACCAAGACAAAAGAATTTAGTTCCATCTATTCTCCAGAAGTCCAGACCCAGCCAAAGGAAGGGTCAGCTATTTTTAATGAACCTGGTTGATCTTCAGTAGAATCCAAGGACTTAAAGGTACTAAGAAAGAGTAGCAGAATGAGGCCAAGGGCCGAAGTGAGACAAAGGCAAGAACATACCCCGACCTGAAACATAGCTTCCTCAAAGTGAGATGCATGATGGGGGCAGCTCAATTTCCTAGCTACTGCTCAGAAAAGTTCTAACTCTGTGTGTGTGAGAGAGAGGGTGGAGAAAAAAGGCAAGAAACTGAATAGTAATGGGAAAGACCGGGAATAGGAACAGGTATTAAATGCTTTTACATCAACATGGCTGCATGTGATGTCTGCACACTATTGCTATTTAAAAACTTCTAAAAACATCTGCAAAGCCCTAAGTTAAAGGAACTTTTGCATCTCTCTAAAAAAAAAGCCAATAGGGTGAGATATACAGCTGCTGCGTTGGAAGATGACATGAGTTCAGGGGCAGTGGCAGGCATAGCTTCAGCCAAGCAGAGAGGTCCCAGGAAAAAGAGCAGTCCTTCACAGTGGCATGGTGAGGGGTCTCCTGAGGGCCTCCTCCAGATGCCCAAGGAGGCCTAGGTCCCATGGTGGTCTTTTTCTAGCCACTGATCTACAAAACAACTACCTGATTCTGTTCCTGGGGTTGGAACTTCTGGGAATATTCCAATTTGCAAAGCAGAGTCCACCAGGAAGGGAGCTATATCTGGGAACTCACTCTCCACATACACACCTCCCCCAGGGTCTCAAGGCCTTGGAACTGTCTCCCCCTTCCCTCTCAGACCTGGCTCCAGAAAGACAGCCATCTCCACTGTGAAGGCAGAACCGTGTAGACATTCTGGGGTGACCTCAGATCTTTCAGCTTAACCAATCTCTAATGAAGAGATCCAGCCAAGCCCCATGATAGGCATGGACAGCATGCAGGGCCTCAGGGGACCCTTGGGGGACCCTTCTTCCCAGCCCTTCACACTTCAAAGTACAACTTGCCCACCAGCAAATGGCCCCACTTCTCTCAAGAGTAGGCCAACTCTATAAAACACATTCATTATGTTTGTCAAGTGCCTTACAGTATCGATTATACAATGTTACTTTCACTACCATGTAGGTCTCACGCTTGAGGTAGGCAGTAACCGACTGTTCACAGTTGAAGAAATAGAGCCTCAGAGGAGATGAGGGATTGACTCCACCAGTTTACGCAGCACAATAATGCTAGGAACAGCTAAGGTTTACATGGACCAAGTAGATAACAGGTATTAACTCATTTAATCCTCACAACCACCCTCTGAAGTAACTACTATTAGCCCTGTATTATAGACCAGGAAACTGAAGCATAGAATTGCAAAATTGGCCCCAAATTATTGGAAGAGTATTAAGAGGGTTGAATGTGATATTCATATAATGTGCCTAAAACTGCCTGGCATATAGTAAGCACTAATTACACGTTAACTACTATTATTATATTACCTTGTTTCATGGAGGACAGGACAAAGAAATACAGTTTGGATGCCAGGAGCAAAAGGCAAAGGTCATGGGCGAGTGAGAAAGCAGCAGGGAGCCCTTTCTCCAGCCTCCTTGGCCGCCATAGCTCAGAAGACCTCAGCGCAACAGGCATGGCAGCATAAGCACTTCCCCACTGTTGCTCCAGACCCTCCCCGCAAGGGCCCATGGCCATCCATATGTCTTTCTGAGGCATTAATAAATGTTCTGGCCTCCAACAGCATCTGACCTCAAACACCAACTGCTTGTCTCTCTCTAGGACAGCAATCCAGTGTTGTCTTTTGAAAGGCTCATCTTCCCCACCCAACCAGAGAGAACATTTTCAGGCAAATTTATCAACTGTCTTGGTCACATAGTTTACAAACCAAGCTTAGGAAGTGCTGGGGCAGCTCCTGGCCTTGTTTTGTCTGCTTCATCCCTCTGCCTCTGCGTGGTCAGGAGTGAACTATAAAATCTAGAAATCTCTTTCAGAACCAATGGAAGGAAAAACCACTTCTGATAAACTAACCTTTCTCTTTACCTGAGAGAACAGAATATTCCTGAGTGTTGGAGGTCAGAACCATTCTTCCTCTTTCTACTTTTAACAGAACCACCAAAGGACAGCAGGTGGCAGCCTGGCTCAAGCTAAAGAGCCATCATCTTGATTTCAGACGAACAAAGTTAAAACCAAAGTCACTTAATAAATGACAAGATTCTGGGAGACAGAATCTTGAAATTCCTTTTCTTATAAATGTTGCACGCCTTTGGATAACCAAGAACTCAAGGCTGCTGTCAGATCCTCTTTCCTTGCTACCAGGGATCTATTAACTACTAAATCCACCTAATAATTTTGTGTCTTTTAGTAGAAGTGCTTTCAGGTAAAATGCTTCAACAACCATTCCATAATGCTAAATGAAGCTTTGGTTCAGGAGGGCAAGAGAGTGGACATATCTTAAAGCAAGAAAACTAAACTTGGGAGAGGGAATTGCAGACCACAAAAGGAAGGATTTAGAACAAGAGTTTGGCAGAAATGCCAGCCCATCACTATGGAAGTTTGAGAAATGTTAATCTGTTAAGAGCCACAGCATCTCAGTCAAAGATGCAAAGCCCCACGTGAACAGGTGAGAAAGCAGAGGCTAGGGAAATAACTGACTTCTTGCCTATGTCACCTGGCAAATGGCAGAACAGGGCTCTGAACCTAACTCTCTGTTTCTAGGTCTGCGTAGCAAGGCAGGGATGGTAGGTGGGCATTGTGCAGCTGGTGTCCCTGCTTCCCTGGTTTCCCGGCTCCATACCATCACAAGCAGAGGTTACAAGAGGCAGACTGACCTTGTTTTCACCAAGTCAAATAGGTGAAGGCAGAAAAAGTTCGTACATTAGGACACAGGGAGTGGTGGTCAATAGTTCCTGCCCACTGAGGAAAGGAAAATACAGAATGTGCTATAACTGAGGCAAAATATTCTAGAGACAAGGATATTTTTTCTGGGATAATTTTACAGCAAAATTGCCCAAAGGCTTCTCTAGGCCACCCAGAGCCCTAGCATTTTATAAAGTCAAAATTCATTTGACTTATTTCCTTTACAATATCCATGGACATCACCTGAGAAAGGGAGCATATAGACAGCTTTTAGCAAAAGACTAGGAAAAAATCAAATGGGTTATTTGTAGGCTTCAGCTTATTTTTCATCAACAGCAGAATGTAATCCAGTGGTCTATACCTGGATAAGTTATAGGGAAACCCTGAAGAAGTTCTATCTATACTTAAAAATGAGAATTCACAATGAACATATTATCCAAATACTGGAAATTCCCCTGCAAAAACTAAATTTACCTAAGGCAAAAGGATTGGGATTCTTCTTTCTTAAATTACACAAAAGGGTTAACAAACCCCAAAACCTTTAAGTCAATATACATGAAACTATTTAATCTGAATTTTCTTCTTAATGTAAGGACTGCTGGCACGAGAGTCAGACTTCACCCTTCGAAGTTTGTTTCCTCATCTATGAAATGAGAGTGAAATAATACTGATCAGTTCATAGAGTAGTGGTTACAGATTATATGAGCTATCAAGAGTCCTTTAACAGATCCCTTTGCATAAAGTAAGTGTTCATTATATTAGGTATTATTTTTATAAACCTTAATAATAAATTAAGAACTGCCCTTTGGAGTTAGCTCTCCCCTCCATTCTAACCCTGGTCCCAGTTATGATGAAAGCAATAAGAAAGGCTGGGAAGAGTGAATTGGGCATAAGCACTTTGATTTGTGCATTCAGATTGGGAAGTTTCTGAAAATTTCTTATGCTTCAAGTAAGAAGTGCCAAAAGCTATTGGGAAGTAAACTGAGGCAGTAAAAAAATACACAACAAAAGTTCACATTCCATTTGGTTCTTTTTATTAGAAGTTGAGAATACAGCAAGTAGGGAAATCTCCTGGCGAATGGAACCATCACATGGATGCCTTTCTGGAACCCCAACCTTCTATGATCCCCCAAAATGTGCTTTGTGGCTTCAGCAATTTATAGAGGGGAAGGGGGAAAATACTGAAAAAGGCCACTATTTAAGGGTGAAAGAATGACGCTGTAGAGGTCCTAACCAGCCTAGGGCCAAAAAGGAAAATTAAAAATCTGCACAGAGCAAGCAAGCCTCTGACTGCTGAGAGTAAGGCATTCAGGCGCCAACCTGGTGAGAGTTCTCAGCGAGCACTGTAAGACCAAGTGCACAGTGAGGCTGTTGGTAGTGAGTTACACATAGACACACACACATAAATGGGCACCCACAAACATACGTACACACGCGTGCGAGCGCGTGCACACACACACACCCCTAAAGAGGGAGATTTTTACTGGATTACACATCATTGATGTTTTCATTTTTCCTAAGGGTTTGTGCTATGTTGAACCAGATTTGGCTCCTCCTTTGGGGTGTGGGGTGACTGGGCCCAGAGACTGCTACTTCTGTTGGTGGTATTACAGGGCCGCACCTTATACCCTGTATCCCAAAGTGCATGACTGAAGAGCAATTCTGGCTTCTGATATGTGCTGTTGTTTCCAAGAAACTAAGTGAGCATCCTTTCAGATGGCCACTGTCCTGCTGAACTATGTTTCCTCAAAGAGAGTAATACTGTTCTTTATTCTGTCAGGCACTGCACCAGTTCACCCACTGAGTCTTTTGCTGGGTCCACCTAGCACCCAGGGCAGTGACCTTATCCAGAACCAAAATACTCTTAAAGCTCTTCCCAAGTTCTACAATGGATTTCTTCTTCCTGGTTCCCAGCTTTTGCTGAAGATTGGAAGGGAAGAAAAAGGAGAAAAATAATCGAGAAACTCTATACCAAATAAATAGGAGACCCTTCCCATATTCTCAAACACCCACTTGAGGATGCCAGTCCCCATGCTTAGGGCCTCAATGTTTAGTTCTAATATCTCCGATCCCCAGGATGTAATTTAATCATCTGAAGTCTTAGATGATAGTAAGTAACCTAAGACTCAAGTGCTATTTGGTGGTTCACCTATGAGCCAAGATCAGAATTCTATGAACCAGATCCTTCCCCTACCACTCTCCTTGACACCGTTAACAGGGTACACCTCTGGGACATGAGCAATCTTTTTTCACTTCTAGCAGGTCTTCAAAGATATAGCTTTAAGGATTCTACCAGACTCCCTGGCAATGACATACAATTTCCTTTCAAAATTTCCCACACTATCCCTAAAAAATGGGGTTCAGGGAACGCTGATAACTCCATGGTGGGTACTGGACCCTGCCTTACAAGAGTTTTACTGGCTTTCTGGTTCAACAAGAGCTGATGTGTCTTTCACACCTAGGCTTACCAAGACAATGTACCAGAGGTGAAACTCATGTTTCCTAATCCAAAGGAAGTGTTCTCCCAACCTATGTAAATGAGCTCAGGAGGCATCTGGGCAAGTCAGAATCTCTTCCGTGGCTGGCTCCATGCCAAGAACTATGATGCCAGGGAAAGGTCAATTTTTATTCCCAGGAGAAAGAAGGGTAGTTAGGGCAGTGATTTTAATAGAGGGAAATGTCCAGGGTGTTCCAGAGTTCCATAGCAAGGATATGGAAAACTGTTACATCCCTACAATCAGATAAAAATCACCACCAAATTGAACAGGATGCCAGGAAGTATTCAGATCAGCCCACGTGCTAACACTTCCAGAGCTCCTCCCACTGTCTCCACCACCCCTTTGCCAACATAATTGACTTTCCTAAGTAGGTGGCTCTACTCCTTAGAGAGGTTCACTATCAGTATAGAAAACAAGTCAGTCTCTCAAATGACCTTACCTAGAGCCTTTATCTAACACATCCTGTTAGCCGTTCACGTGCTGCTTCCACTGAGAAAACATATACCACTTCCTTCTACCTCAGGACTCCTAAAGGCTCTCAGGCATGAGAGTGGTCATGTGATCACTGGGCAGGGGCTGTGGTCTCTGCCCCACCAGGGTCCAAGGAATGTCAGCCTTTAGAAGGCACCTTGGTGCACCGAGGCATTATACATTCTGGGGCTATCACCTGATCTTCCTACAGTCACTTTGTGCAAAATAGAAACAGTGTGTGGTACTTGCATGTTTCGTTCTATACAAAAATTCTCCCTCCCTCCCCTACCCCTATGTTTTAAACATTTATATAAATTCTTATTTAGACAGTAAATTAGAAATCTTATTTACATTAATTTCTTTGTTCTCCCAAAAGATCATCTAAAATCACACTCCCACCCCTTAATAGGATATAAATGTTCATCTAAATTGGTTTGTATTATTGTTTTAAGGAGAGAGAAAGGGAGAACAACAAATCAGCTGTAAACCATTTCCCCATCTTCTACAAATAAATATGATACGGATCAGAAGCCAGTTTGCCAAGGGTCTTACAGAGTCCTCAATTGGTAGATCCCAAGAATAAGTCAGGGTTTGGGCCATTTCTCCTTTTCTCCAAATTGATGCACTCCATCCTTTGAGGTATGATTTATTTTTGTTTCTCTTCTCAGTCATGTACCACGTGGAGCCTCTGGTACATTACAAAGCCCATGAGGGTGTCAACGTTTCGGGGCTCCTCTGGCACTGGCATCAATGGCCAATAAGGAAAGCCTGCAGGCGCTGCAGGCCCTGGTTCAGGGTCACAGTCCCTGGCTACTGGTAGGTATCACAGTGTATCCTCTTCACTGCAGCCTCCGCCGATCATGAAACGGAACTCCTGGAGGTTTGAGACACCATGGAAGTGAACGAAAGCGCCAGCAACCACAAAGATGTGAAACAGCTGATGAGAGTGAAACTGGAGGCAAAAAAAAAGGGAGGGGGGTGGAGAAACCCATACATTATTAAAAGTCTGCTAAAGATTCTTAAGATCATTTATGCTGAGCAGAGGGCAGGGAAAGGATGTGACAGAGCTCAAATTTTTTTTTTTTTTTTTTGGTGAGGAAGACCAGCCCTGAGCTAACATCCATTGCTAATCCTCCTCTTTTTGCTGAGGAAGACTGGCCCTGGGCTAACATCCGTGCCCATCTTCTTCTACTTTATATGGGACGCCGCCATAGCATGGCTGACAAGCAGTGCGTCGGCAGGCGCCCGGGATCCGAACCAGCAAACTCCGGGCTGCCAAGCGCGAACTAAACCGATGCACCACTGGGGCGGCCCCCGAGAGAGCTCAATTTTGAGGAGTCCACCGCTCTGGGAACATCCATTAGGTCTATTACATTCTGCTGAAATGAAGGCTGGCTATCCCCAAAGAAATCAAGGTGATGCCACTAAGTTCTTGACCTGGAAATGTGCACACTTAACGCTGCAGTATCTGGTGAACTCAGGGGCAAAAGGCATACACAGACTCTCGCGGACAGACCACAAAAGCCCCAACAATTCCTTGATGCCTAGCAGTGGGCTCTTGTTAGACATAGGGGTGTTTTCCTCATCGCTGATGGACGTTTTTTCATGGACTAAAGCACTAGAGCTGTGGTCATTTAAGTGTTGCTCTCTGTTAGAAAAACTAAACAGATTTCCAGGATTGGGTAGAAGGTTAAAATATACGGTGGCCAGTTTCCTTCAGCTCTAAGACTATGAAATTACATAAATAACATACTATTTCAAAACACTAGGAGGGCCAGCCCCACTGGCCTAGTGGTTAAGTTCAGCACCCTCTACTTCAGTGGCCCGGGTTCAGTTCCTGGCACGGACCTATGCCACTCTATTGGAGGTCATGCTTGCTGGCAACCCATATACTAAAACATAGAGGAAGACTGGCACGGATGTTAGCTCAGGGTGAATCTTCCTCAGCAACAAAAAAAAAAAAAAAGAAAGAAAGGAAAGCAGGGCCTTTTACTTCCTTCTCAAGTCAGAAGCCAGTCTACAAGAATGTGATATTATTTCTGATTTAATCTGTTCTGTTGATTGCTAGTTCATATGTCAAAAGGGGTTATCAATTGCTCAGTGCACCAAACATCACTTCAAAAATTACACTATTTCTCTCATCACAGTTTCAAAATGAAAAAGTACAGCAGCAAAACAGTAATTATCAAGGGAAAGATACTGATTTTAGAAGTGTAAATTAGAAGGATCCACAAGTCATATCCCAAGAGATGTTTCCTAGGAAACCAAAGGGGATTCATTCTCCCAAAAGGGGGGGGAAAGGTAAAAATCTGTCTACATCAATGTCAAAATTATGATGAGGCAATCTCAGAAAGATAAATTAGCTAATTTGAAGCTCAAAAGATTGCCTAAATTCGCATTATCTTCATTTTACAGATAGCTAAATGAAAATTCTAAAGAGACTACATGATCAGCTTAGTCTGTAATAATCAGCAACAGGCTGAGGAACAGAATTCCAGAAGTCAGATTCATACCAAACAACACTCCAATTGTGCAATACTGAAAATGTTTCAGGCCATCTTCAGTTGTAAAATTTCCCATCTATTGGTCCCCTTATATTTTCTTTTCCCCTTCTCTTTCCTCCTCTCTTTACCATTAACCACAATCTAGTTATCTCTAGCTCCTTTTCCAACCATACACACATAGTCTCTCATTACAAATCACTGAATTTTGGTATTAAAAAGGACCTTGGTAAAAATCTGGTCCCAAAAAGGACTCTGGTAAAAATCTGGTCCATCACCCTTATTTCATAAATGAGGAAACCAAGATAAAGAATGACTAGACAACTTGCCAGCCCAGTATAGTATACAGGAGCATAGACTCTGATAGTAGACTAGCTTAATTCAAATTCCACTCCTACCACTTAATAGCAAGCACACCAGAAAAGTGACCTAATCTCCCTAAACCTCATTTCCTAATCTGTAAAATGACAACATTAATAATAGTTGTTACACCTTATAGGGCCAATGCATTAAACGAGGTAATCTCTGTAAAGTGCTCACCCAGTACTGTGCCGCGCACCAAATAAGTGCTCAATAAACGTTAGTTATTGTTACTTATTGTCCAGAGAAACACAACTAATGAGGGAGAGTTAGGACTAGAATACAGGTTTCTCCATTTTGAGTCTAAAACTTTTTCAATCATTTCACTTCCCAGTCTGCCAATAACCCACTAACAGGCATATATGTATACACACTAACCACCCTGATCATACGTACCCAGATGTCACACTTGCCAGGAAAGAAGCGTTCAGGGATGCGGGCAGCATACAGGGCAGCTCCTGTAATATAGAGGCTGGCCATTAGCATCAACCAGCCGATCTGTCCTATGGTGGCAGCCTTCAGGAATCCCTCTGAGATGACATAGTGCAAGGTAGGAATGATTCCACTCAGGCCTAGGCCCAAAAACACTCCTAGGAATCACAAGAAAAGATTAAGTAAAAATGCAGAAGAGAAATAAGGAAGAAGTCACTATTACAGCACAGTACCAGTAATTCTGTAACCTGAATATTTCAAAATAGGATTGAACATGAGCTTCTCGTTTGAAAGGAAAAAGAAGGTTCTTCAAACTCTGGGACACTGCCACACAAGAAAGCACAGCTATGTTCTACAAGACAAATCTATTTACAAATGCAAGGAGCCTCCTGCTGAGAGAGGCTTAACTTAACAAGTCAGCAGTCTTCATAAGGACTTAGAATTATGTTGCTAAGCATTTTAGGACTAGACAGCCTTAGGAGTTTGTTTAAACCTCCTAAATGCTGCCTCTTTACAGACACAGATTAGAATACAGAGGAATTTTACATATTTTATCTTCCCTTTGAAGCAAAAGACATTCCTGGAGTGGGAGTGGGGTGAAGGGTAGAGGAGGCAATGAGAGAGAGACAGACAGAGACAGAGAGAGAAAGAGACAGGCTTTTGAAACCTCCCAGACCCCAAAGCACCAATCAGGTGCAGAAGTCTATCAGAATCACTCTAAACTTCTGGATATCACCCAGGTTATAAGATCAACGAAGTGAGTCTGGATCAGCACTTTTTTTAATGAACGAGAACTAAAAAATACCAGACTGTGTCACGAGAGGAGGGTTAAGAACTAGTTTCTAAAAGTTTCATAATTTCTACATATGTGAATTTATTTGTATATACACGTATTGAGGGCTGTAAGAGAAAATGTCATGATCAAAAAAGTTTGCAGGAAAATGACCTAAAACCACTCTGAAATCTGCGTGTCAACCAAAGCACCACAAGAACTCCTCCGCAGCAACCAGTAACTGCCGCCTACATGTTGACAGAGAGAGTGAAGAATGACCTTTGCAAAACAAACTGTCATTTGGCAAGCTTTCTCAAAAGACAAAGAGCCTCTATTTGCTTTGGGCATTACCAAATAAGCTGCTGGTATGCAACAATATATGTACACACATATGCATACTCATAAATAAAATGGGTATCTACAAGACAAGAGGAAAATGGCAATGCTCATCTCACAAAACAAAGGAATCAAGCAGACCTAAATAAAAACTATTGCCTACCTCTACTCTTCACTAAAGAAACATCATCATGATCCATCCTGTTCTTTCACTTATTCTTTTCCTCTACATGCTAAGTCAAAAGCTCAGGAACTTGGTTCTTCTGATGTGTATAAATAGCAGAACGTTCAGCTCTACTCAGCAAAGATGTTCTTATCTCATGCGCTCAAGCAGACTTAACACCACAGTTAAGTATTACTGAAAGCCAATCCCGACCACTGCTCATTTGCTCATATAAACACTTAAAAAGGGAAGCAGGTAACGTTATAACAGTGGTCATTAATGTGAAGTTAATTATAACTTCTAACCTTCTGGTAACTGCAGATAAACCATGGCTTGGATTTTAATACTAAACGGTTTAAAAAAAAAGTTGAAAGGAAAAATATTCCTTTTAATACTTTAATACTTCTTATTCATTCTTAGCAGGCACTAGGTTTGACACTGGGGACAGAAAATTGAAGACACAAGCCCTGGCTACAAGGAGTCCCCAGTCAAAATGAGGACAAAACACATCTCTGTTAACACCGTACTCCTACAGGAAGGCTTGACCTAGGCACCCAGAGGCTTCTGGCTTTTCATAAGCTCTCCAGTTAAACTGGCATTATCCTAAAAATAAAAAGCCCTTTATATCAGAAGAGATGTACAGTGCCTACTTTAGTAGAACACAATTAGTATGAAGTCTTATTTACCTAAGTAGTTTATACATTTTAAAATAAAAATACAAAACAAAACAAAAAATAATAACAAAAAATCACTACAAAAAGTACACTCCAAGCTGAGAGAGTAAGAAGAATCATTGTTTATTTTACAAAGGTTACAGAGCCACTGCCTTATGGACAGTGTATGGCCATAAACTCAAGTAAACTACACTGCCCAAAATATTTATCAGCTCATACAGCTCACCACTGCCCCTCAACTCTAACATTTTTAAGACAATTAATGAACACTACTACATTAAAAGCCCCTCAAGAACAGGAACTATGATTTATTCATCTTTGCATCACAAGTACACAGCATAATGCTTGGCAAATAGTAGACCTTTAATAAATAACTGGTAAATAAATGAATGTCCAGTGTAAAACCTCCACGTGCTCTTACCTGCCCTTACTCCTCGATACTGAGGGGTGGCAAACATGTCCCACTGGGAGACTATAATGGCTGCGATGCCCAGCACACAGATGACAATCAAGTAGATGAAGCAAGGTTGTGGATTACAGTAGAAAGAATAATAAAGCCAAGGAACAAAACTTCCCATAATCAGAAGAGCAATACCAGAGTAATCCAGTCTAAGACAGGAAAAAAAATCCATTTACTGTTAATAATTATTGCCCACCACAGGTTTTAATTAATCCCCCATGACATGAGCTAGCAATAACAGCTAAGAGGCAAACTGGGATGCTTGTTTTAATTTTTAAGAAAAGTTTCCATCAGATGGTATCAAGAATTCTGCTAACGCTGCTGGATGTTTTTCCCTAACCCACTGACTCTAAATCACTGATCAAAATATAAATCATCAGGGACGGCCTGGTGGCACAGTGGTTAAGTTTGTGCACTCCACTTTGGCGGCCCAGGGTTCACAGGTTCGGATCCTGGGTGCAGACCTACACACCGCTCATCAAGCCATGCTATGGTGGCATCCCACATACAAAATAGAGGAAGATTGGCACAGATGTTAGCTCAGGGCAAATCTTCCTCAGCAAAAAAGAGGAAGATTGGCAACAGACATTATAGCTCAGGGCCAATCTTCCATACCAAAACAACAACAACAACAACAAAATATGGACTTTAAAGATACTTACTTAGAGAAGATTCGGGAGACCCCTTCTGAGTGGCAATAGACTGTGTGGAAGAGCCATGAAAAAGAAAGGCAGAGAATGGCTCCCAAGAAGAATAATCCAAAGACCACCTTCTCTTGCAGAGGGGCCACAAAAGAGATGTTTGGGCGAAACATATAGAAAATCCCCAGGCACAGGAAGAATACACAACCTAGAAAATGAGCACAGGGGAAAGAGAAGAGATTATCCTTTTCAAGAAACAGTGTTACATGTTGATTATGTTTTCAATCCTTCACAAACACAATGATATCTGAATTGAAAGGTCCATGAGAAAAATTTTCCAAATAACTGAAGCTTATCCAAAATTTTGGTCTACTTCAAACATTGCTGGTATCATACTCCTCAGCTTCATAAACTGAGTATACAAAATAACTTATTTATCCAAGAACATAACCCAGAAAGAAACCAGACAATGCTGCTACTTCTTAGAAGACCATTTCTACCTCTAGATCTAGTAAGAAATTTCCTTCATTAAGTTTTTGGCACATATGTTGTAGCCCAGCTTTCAAAGGTCCATTTTGCATTTGCTTTTGCAATGAATTTCAATACCTCAAACCCTGCAAGAAACACAGATTTCCTCCACCAATAGCTGTCAAGGAACATTAGGCTTCTCAGGTCCTCACCAATTGGCCCCAAAATTCAAGAGTTAAGGACAGTAAAATGCCCTTTCAGACTATTCATAACCAGTTTTTAAACTGTTCTTCTTCACAGTAAGATACCACGTTCTTATTGCTTAGAGAAGGGCCACTTAACACAAGGAAGGCACAGAAATTAAGAAGTTAAACATTTGCTAAGTGAATCTGTTTGATCCATTTAATGAAACATTTACCCTTGAGTTAGAAGTCATCAATGAACTTGATTTGATTCTCTATTCTACTCTCACTATACTAGCAGGCAGGAACTTGAGGGCACAGTGGAAATCAAAATAAGAAATGCAAGTCAAAGGGGGTAAGGCCAGAAACTATTTTAATGTATTCACAAGGTTGTGTAACCATCACCATTTAATCCAGAACATTTTCATCACCCCAAAAAGAAGCCCTATACCTGTTACAGTCACCTTCCATTCCCCACTACCCCCCAGCCCTTGACAACCACTAATCTACTTTCTGTCTCTATGGATTTTCCCATTCTGGGCATTTCATGTACAGTAGTTCCCCCTTATCTGTGGGGGATACGTTCGAAGACCCCCAATGGATGCCTGAAATCATGGATAGCACTGAACCCTATATATACTATGCTTTTTCCTATACATACATACCTCTGATAAAGTTTAATTTATAAATGAGGCACAGTAAAAGATTAACAACTATAAAACTTTAATAAAAGATATGCGAATGTGGTCTCTCCCTCTCTCAAAATATCTTATTGTATTATACTTACACTTCTTCCTGTGATGATGTGAGATGATAAAATGCCTACTTGATGAGATGAAGAGAGGTGAAGGACATAGGCATTGTGACATTAACTGACCTTCTGACAACAGTCAGAAGGAGGATCATCTGCTTTCGGCCCATGGTTGACTGCAGGTAACTGAAACCACCGAAAGCGAAACCACAAATAAGGGGGGGACTACTGTATATGGATCATACAATAATATGTGGCCTTTTGTGTCTGGCTTCTTCCACTTAGCATAATGTTTTCAAGGCTCACCCATGTTGTAGCACATATCAGTACTTCATTCCTTATTTATGGCCAAATAACATTTCATTGTAGGACTATACCACATTTTACTTATCCATTCATCAATTGACAGATACTTGAGTTGTTTCCACTTTTTAGCTACTATGAATAATGTTGCTAAAAACATTCATATACACGTTTTTGTGTGAACATGGTTTCAATTCTCGAGTATATATATCTGAGGAGCAGAATTGCTGATAATCTGTTTAACTTTTTGAGGAACTGCCAAACTGTTTTTCACAGGGGCTGCACCATTTTACATTCCTACCAGCAATGTGTGAGAGTTCTAATTTTTCCACATCCTTGCCAAGACTTGTTATTTTCCATTTTCTTGATTATAGCCATTTTAGTTGAGTGTGAAGTGGTATCTCATTGCATTTCTCAAAGTATTTGATTTGCATTTCCCAAAATGATTAATGATGGTAAGCATCTTTTCATGTGTTTATTGGCCATTTACAGATCTTTGGAGAAATGTTAATTCAGATGCTTTACTCATTTTTTAAACTGTGTTGTCTTTTTACTGTTTATTTGTAAGAGTTCTTTATTGGACCCTTATCAGATATATGATCTGCAAATATTCTCTCCCATTCTGTGGGCTATCTTTTCACTTTCCTGATAATGTCCTTGGACATACAAAAGTTTTTCATTTTGATGAAGTCCAACTTATCTCCTTTTTCTTTGGTTGCTTGTACTCTAGGTGTCAATTCTAAGAAGCTGTCATGTAATCCAAGGTCACAAAGATTTACATCTATGTTTTCTCCTAATGGTTTTATAGTTTTAGTTCTTATGTTTAGGCTTTGATCCATTTTGAGTTAATTTTTGTATATAGTGTGAGGTAGGGGTCCAACTTTATTCTAAGTAATGGCTTCGAAAAATCAGCTTACTTCTATTAAATAACTACCTTCCTCTCAGTATCCATTAAAATTATACCACATTTTATATAGGACCTTTTCTTTGGCCTAGTTTAAGGACACTTTGAAAATCTAGTAGAGAAAAATATGACTTAGCTGTAATAAAATCATAGTGCAAACTAGGATAACCATGTAGTAAACCAGTGAGAAATTGCATCATTAGAAATCCAGAGAACAAAACAACAAATCCCAAATACATTTTTTAAGTTCTGTCCTTACCCTCAAATACACAAAAAAGGGAATAAAGTGAATCACCAATTCTTTACCATTGATATTACATACCTAAGAGATGTGTCCAGATGTTGCCTGTCTCTGTGTGTATTCTGAAAATGCTCTTAAAACAGGCCCGGAAAGAAGGCATAGGGGGCCGGTGTCCATGTAAAAGGAAGTCATTATCCTTCAGCCAGTCTGGTAGTACATCGTGAGGGATTACTCGCCATCGACCTTCCCATACCTAGAAGAAGAATATTGTCAATTTAGCAACACTGGTCTCAACTACCGTCTCTTACACCACATTATCTTACAACGAGAAAAAAAACTTACCTCTAGAAAGACAAATACATTCAAAAGGCATAATGTCCTATATTCTGAGTTTTCAAAAAACAGATGGATGAAAAACATCTTTTAAATGGGGACGACTTTCCTTGGGAAAAGGAAAGAGTAAATGAACTTAAAGAACATGCCCTAAGAGAGTGATTTTAAGCTTTGTTTTAGTCTGGCTAAAGGAAGGATGAGTCCCACCCATACAGATTGCCCTCCTTCA
Source organism: Tapirus indicus (assembly GCA_031878705.1). Classification (NCBI taxonomy): domain Eukaryota; kingdom Metazoa; phylum Chordata; class Mammalia; order Perissodactyla; family Tapiridae; genus Tapirus; species Tapirus indicus. The sequence continues at coordinate 98,124,281 of CM062918.1, forward strand.
TCCTCCACAACAGACTTTATCTCTCAAAATCCCTATTAACTGATGTTAAATATGACCATTTTTATACTTAATATTCCTATTGGTGGAAAAAGCATACAGAATCACACTTTTGTGCCTTTTGCTAAAATCTCTCCCTCTCCCTTCTCTTCCTACCACAGCAAATATGATGAAGTAGAAAAGAAAGAGCATAGCAGTCAGAAAATCTTGGATCTCTACCATTAACTAGTTGAATGAGCTTTAATTAATCACATAACTGCCAAGTCTCGGTTTTCTCATTTATAAAATGAGGATAACAGAGCTTCGATTATTTCATAAGGAACTTATGAGGATCAAATGAAATGACCCAAAGCACTTCATAAGTGAGTCAGCAAATCCTACCACCCACCCCAAAGGTGGTATGTAACCCTGACCATCCCCAGAGGCTGTTACCTGTCTGAGAGTTGGTGACTAATCTACCCTTCTCATGCTGGAGAGATGGCAAAGAAACTCAGCCTTTACCGCCCTTCAAGTCCCTTCATCCCTCCTTTCTCCCTTTTTTCTTCCCTCCCCCATCAGACCCTAAAGGAAAGAGGATCAGGAGTTTGGTATTTCCTCCTTAAAAAGTTTGCCACCCTCTGTACTTTGTCCTTTTATGTCTCTCAGCCCAGAGAGCTCACATCACAGGATGACTTAATCCTAAACTAACTTACTTCTGCTAGCTAGAAAGAAGTAAGGAAAAATGGCAGGCACATGGTCTACCTACAGGCTTCAGCTTCTGAGCCTCCCCCCGCCAAGGTTCTTGTGACAAACAACATGGCTAGGCCACATAAACTTGGCTCTCTCTCTCTACTATGCAGAAAGATTGTCATTTATTTGTCAGCTACCATGCCCATTCCTTTTGCTCCGCAACAACTTTCCTGTTCTCTGCTCTCCTTAATCCTTCCTTATTGACATTTGTAAAAGAACTGATCCTCTGTGTAACTCCAAAGGAAGTGGGGACTAACAATTTAAGAGCAGAAGTGGCCCTCTTAACACTCTATTAAAACTTACTTATTCTTCTCTCTACACTTCCCCCCTCCTCTCTCACCTTCCAACTCAAAACCTGAGGCCTGTGGTTACTGATGCTCATCTGGCCATTCAGTGCCTGTTCCTAACATATGATACAATAAAATAATACCAAAAGACTAACGTAGATTTTTAACATCTACTGCTAATACTACTACCACTTGTAAAAGTAGCTGTTTGAGATCTTCCATAGGACTTTCTGGAGAGAAAGAGAAAGCGATACACCAAGATAATGAATTTTTCCTATCTAATTTGAACTTGGGAAGAGTTATTGTTGAGATTAACCTTATAAGATGCTGCTACTCTGTTTTACTTTGGGAGAAATTTATTTTCTAAAGGGAGAGGAAGATAGAAATCAATCTTTACATCCTCAAGGCAGTTCGCAATGTACCAACAGCTCTGCTGTCACCATATCAAAAGAGCTACTGTGTTACCACACACAGCCAATAGAGTTAAAGGCTTCCTTTTATAGTCAGAAAGAATATGTTGAGTTTCTTAATAGTTATATACGCATATAATATCAGAGTAATTTTCCCCATTGTTTCTAAACAAACATTCTACCAGTCTAAAAACTGAGCCAAGGAGCTGTACTTTCATAATTATACTGCAATTAGTGTCATATTCAATAGACACTGCGTCCTCATTGTCAACTTGGAGTCAAACCAAATGCCAACCCAAACAGGTATCCTCTTTTACCCCCTGGGAAGAAAAGAAGAGGATCACAGCTTAGCCAAAGACATATTTATTTATAAGCTTGATAAAGACACTGCCTAAATCAAACATCTTAGCAATGATCCACTAGGTTTGTATTAGACTATATAATGCACAAAACATAATTTTTTTAAAAAAACTACCCACAGTACACCTCCTATTTCCACATGGGCCTGGCTAGGCTGGTAAAATAGCAACAATTAAAGACTGGAGAAAAAGACAGACAAAGATGCAACCTGGACACTCTATAAAAACTGAATGATTTTATTTCTCCTATTTCTATAAGAAATGCTTTTCCCAAAGGGAAAGTATCACCAGCAGGGCCACAGGACATTTCATTTTAAATTGTCTCTGTTTACTTGCTTCCAATCCAAGAAAAAGAATCCTCGCGTCACTAGATATGGCCAGTTTTCAATTACGGTCAGTTGCACTGTCATACCAGGGTGGAGCAACCCTGGAGAACACCTTGTAACAGAAAGCCTCTTCATTCTGCTCTCACAGACAAACTGCTAGGGGATGATAAGGGAATGGTAATAGTTTTTGTGCCCACTCATTTTTCTTCAGTAAATCATAGTTTTAGCAAACAAATGCCCTATTTATTCTGCCATTACCCATCAAACTGAAAGTTTTATTTGCTTTACTCTTTACTCAGTTCATTAAGGGAGAACAAAAAGGCAGTCAAATTAGCTACAGTACCCCATTGATCTATAAATATTGAAAAACCCTACTGGCCCAGACACTAAATATTCAACTTTGAGAAATCTAACATCAAACTTGCTTTTTGAAAAACAAAATCTTTTGTATCCCTTTGTGCTAATTCTCCCGAGACAGCGATCACTAAAATGGATCTACTGCTTGGCTTGGCTTTTTCTTCACCAATTTTCAAACAGTGATTAAACTTTCCTGGGCTCTAAGTAGACCCATAAATGGTTATAACCCTCCCCCACCAATCCTCACCCATCCTTTTATCCTGGAAGTAATGTCTATATTCAGATTATAATGTTCTCTTCTCATCCTCTGGTCCAAAGTATACTATTCTAAGTCAACTGGCCCCAATTATTTTTAGCATCACTGTGAACGTAGGAAGACCTAAAATTTAGTTTTCAGGATCTAAGACCACATGCATAAAAAGTCTTGGTTTCATAAAACCCATGAAAAAGCTAACAGTCACAAATTTTCTCTCTAAATGATCAAGAGTTCTCTAGAAATGTTTATTAAATCAATTTATATACACATTACACACATACACAGAAAGACTTATGTTGACTTTAAACCGCACGTGCCAGGGCCCCTATTGATCTGATTAATCAAGTGGCTATAAATTTACCAGTGTCCCTGACTATTTTCTCTAAGCAAGCAATCCCAATTCCAGTTAGCATTTTAGGAAAAAAAAAAAATCCCCACAATAGGTCCTAATGAATCAGATAATGAATTGGAAGAAAAACCCTAGAGACAGAAAATATACCAGGCTAAACTGAAAACACTAGATGTGCATGGAAACCAGGAAATTCCTATCTAAAGAGTAGTCTGATTACCCACAGAATCCTTAGAGCAGCGCATTTGCCATCACAGTCAAACAGCAGAATAGATTCAAGGGACTTGGAGATGGCCTTTTACTATCTCCAGGCATCAACTACCCCCAATTTTGTTTCATCCTATCTTACCTGAACTATCAACAAGACATCTACTCTGTTAACCTATGTCAGGAAAGACTTGTTTCCCAGCTGGATAGTCTAGTTTTATCAAAATTTTATCATGGCTGCCGCAGGCAAATGAATGTGTTTTGAACATGGTTAAAGTCATGAGATTGCTTCTGTCTCCATTTTGCCAGATTATCCCCAAAGCAACCAAAGGCTAAGGTACTACCACTCTCCTTAAAGGTTTCTGTTTGGGAGGAGTTAAATACATACGGAAATGACAAGAAAGTGCCATCTTACCTTACAAACAAACTCTTCCATTCTTTCCATAGCATGATGGGCTTGTAAGAGAGGGGACATGCCCATAAACCCCTCATCCTCCTGAGAAGCTTCATCACTGCACTCATGTTCCTCAGAGCTCTGTAAGGCAACCACAGAAACAGTCAGGGACAGAGACCAGAAGCCAAATGAAACAATCAATACACTTTCCTGGAAGAATTATAATGAAATTCTCTTAAGGTCAAAACAAGGCCTCAGGCAAGTAACGTCACTTTATTATAGAATTATCAGTATTAAAAATGAACAACAGTTGCTTAATTCTTCTCTGACAGACAAATGAATGACAACATTCCTATTTATTTCAGTAGCAAATTCCTGGGGTAGCCTGAATGGTTTGTTTTTTATTTTAAGAATTATATTCATAGACCACATAATGTTATATATATAAAGTTGAGAAATTACTAAGGTGAAAATCTCCAAGATCCCCACCTGGTACATATAAAATAATCGCTGGGGCCGCCCGGTGGCGCAGCGGTTTAGTTCGCGCTTGGCAGCCCGGGGTTTGCGGGTTCAGATCCCGGATGCCCGCCGACGCACTGCTTTTCAGCCACACCGCGGCGGCGTCCCATATAAAGTAGAGGAAGATGGGCACAGATGTGAGCCCAGGGCCAGTCTTCCTCAGCAAAAAGAGGAGGATTGGCAACAGATGTTAGCTCAGGGCTGGTCTTCCTCACACACACACACACACACACAAAATAAATTAATTAATTAATAATAATAATACAATGTGGTAAGTGCTCTAGAGGAAAAGAAGGAAAGGAGAAAAAAACATTTACTAAATTCTTAAGATATGTCAAGCACATAGGAAAGGGCTTTATACAGGCCATCTAACTTAATCCTGACAACCACCTTATTAAGTAAGTATTCTTATCCCCATTTAACATGTAAAGAACACTAGGCAAAGGGGTTAAATAAGTTGCCCAAGGTTAAAACTAGTAAAGTGGAAAAGTAAAAATCCAACACCCATTGTCTTTCCACATTCTTGAGGAAATTTTCAACTTGTCTGGGGAAATGGAGGAATAAATAACAACAATCTGGTGAGACATTAATAAATAAATAACTAAAATTAAGATTTCTGTTTCTAGGGGCCGCCTGGTGGCGCAGCGGTTTAGTCCGCGCTTGGCAGCCCGGGGTTCGTGAGTTCGGATCCCAGGCGCCCGCGGACGCGCACTGCCTGTCAGCCATGCCGTGGCGGCGTCCCATATAAAGTGGAGGAAGATGGGCACGGATGTTAGCTCAGGGCTGGTCTTCCCCACAAAAAAAAAAAAAAAAAAAAAAAAAAAGATTTCTGTTTCTAGATCAAGCTTCATACTAGTTTAGACAGAGGGACACTGTGAGAAGCGCAAGGGACTTGAAGTCAGGAGACATACATAGTAAGCCTGGTTCTACCACCGATATCCGCAGAACTTTATACAGCTCACTCAACCTTTCTGAGCCTCAGTTTTCTCATTTCTATCTAAAAGGAGGAGTTTAAACAGTCTCTACAATCTTCTCCATTCTCTAAAATTCTGTGATTCTGTAACTCATTGAAAAATGACAGCACACAAGAACTGTAATTCCATATCTACCTAAGAGTCTGCTAGATAAACAGTACTGCTAACATGACATGACATGAAGAAAGGAACTGATCCTCTACCTCCTAGAAAACTAACTGGTAAGGATGAACATGCAAAGGCCATAGGTAATCTACTACACCTGAATTTGAACATATTTAAAAAGAAATCCTAAGATTTTATTTTCCTGTTCTTCACTTTTCAAGATAACTAGAGGCTATAAGCAGCATATGAGACATACTACACACCCAATTTCAATTTTAAAAAAATTATGTTCTCCAAGAAAACTATCTCAAATCTGCTTCTCTACTATTCTTACCAATAAAACACCCTCCCTCCCTTACTAACCTAAAACTTACCTATCTATCCTTCAATGTCCAGCCTATCAAATTTCCTGTGTAAAACTCTTCCTTAAGTACCCTAGCCAGGTGTTTCTCAACCTTTCTCTCATGGTTGCCACCTTCCAGCCTTCCCAGGAGCATTTTCAGATTGCTTTCCCCATATCTGTTTATGTACTGTGGCCCTTTAGGGGCTCACAAACCGTTGTAATATTTACTCTTTTTTCACTTCCCCCAAATCAAGAAGCAATTTTCACCAGAGAATGTATGCCCTACCTAACACACAGCAACTGCCTCCTCTTCTGAACTTCTTTAGCACTTAAAGCCTATATCCCTTATTTGATAACTAATATAATATCTGATTACAGCTCTTGTTTTATTGACTTATACTATTTAATGTTTGATAGAATTTTACTTTTTTAGAATGTCATTTCCTAAAATTTTTTTGCTGAGGAAGATTCACCTTGAGCTAACATCTGTGCCAATCCTCCTCTATTTTGTATGTGGGTAGCCACCACAGCATGGCTGACAAGTGGTGTAGGTCTGCACCTGCGATCTGAACCCACAAACCCGGGCCACCGAAGCAGAGTGTGCCAAACTTAACTATTACCCACGGGGCCTCCCCTAAAGTAAATTTTAAGTGTCTAAGTTTGTCTTCTCCCCCATGGCTCCCAAAACAGCTCTGAGCAATATTTAATATACTTACATAGTGGCTAAATTAATTAATGCTTTAAAAGATTTTCAACAAAAAATTTTAAAAGACTTGCTAATTAAATATATAAATAAAAATGATAAAATTCCATTAAAAATCAATCATATGAAAACAGACAACATGAAATGATCAGCAGACTGATTTTAAAGTATAAAATATAAATTTACATATAAAATAAAGTAGCTCAAATATTTATGCATTTCAGCGTGTATCTGATTCTTCACAAAGAGAAACAGAAATAGGCTTCAATCTTGATTCTCATATAAATAAATGTCAGCAGTTTCCAATAAAACTACAAATAAGTACATAAAACAGAACCACAGTTAAATGTTTCCAGCACTATTAAGTAAAGCCTGATGAAGTTGAAACATCAAAGGGACTATTTACAATCAATTAATTTTGAATATCAGACTAAAAGTGCATTTGGATCCATAGAGGACTGTTGATAGGAAAAGGTAAGCCAGCCTCAATGGCAAAAGAAAGGACATTTCACACACTTAACCCTTAAATTACAGACTCAGATAAGGAAAAATGAGGATAGGGTGCTTCTCTCAGTAGGAACTCACCACTATACACATCTATAGGAAAGAGAGGAATGGTTCAACTTTCCAGTCATAGGAAGGAAAGAGGAACAATGACATTGCTGTTGGGGAAGGAACAATTTTATATCTTCAGCAGTGCTAATACAGGTTTATTGAAAGAAAAGAGAAGCATACTCAGAATGTAGGATGTATGATCTGGGTCGATCACCAACCAGGGACCCAAAACACTGTTTATTCATTTAGTCAAACATTTTTTAGGAAAAGGTGGCTTGCCATAATGGATTAAGAGTGAGCTTGAAGCCAGATAAATCTTTACTACTGATAAATTCTGTGATCTTTGACAAGATTACATACCATCTCTTCTCATCAGTTTCCTTACCTGTAAAATGATTTTAACAATATTGTTTCTACACTGCAGATCTGTTTTAAGGATCAAAGGTAATGAATGAAAAGAAACTATCATAGGGCCTAGGTCTCAGAAGACAATAAGTAAATGATGGTCTTTATTATTATAATGATGGGCTAGGTACTGAGAACATTAAAGTAGGTATCACAACCTAGTGGAGAAGACATGCACCTAAGTAAATAACTACAGCAATGAGCTAATAAACAGTATGAGAAAGGTCTGATGCAAATAGAAAAGAGAAAACAGTAAACTTTGGCACTGTTGGGAAGTTTTCTAGAAGAGTAACACCTGAACCAAGCCCTGAAAAATGTGTAAGAGTTAAACAGACATGACAAGGGAAAGGCATAACAGGTAAAAATAACAGCATGTATCAAAAACACCGAGGAAAGAAAAGGCATGACACAAAGAATATGTAGCTTAGTATGGCTGCAGCAACAAGTAAATGTGATGTGAGGCTAAAAAAGGTAAGTACAGAAATGATCCAAATGTCCATCAACAGATGAATAGATAAACAAAATGTGGCATATACATACAACAGAATATTAGTCATAAAAAGGAATGAAGTTCTGATACATGCTACACCACATGGATGAATCTAGAGAACATTATGCTAAATGAAATGTGCCACACACAAAAGGGCAAACATTGTACAATTCCATGTATATGAAATATCTAAAATAGGCGAATTCATAGAGACAGAAAGTAGATTAGAGGTTACCAAGGGCTGGGCTGGGCTGGGCTGGGAGGAGGAGGGAATGGAGAGTTACTCCTTAATAGGTATAGTTTCTGTTTTGGATGATGAAAAATTCTGGAAATGGTGGTAATGGTAGCAGAACACTGTGAATGTAATTAGTGCCACTTAATTGTACACTTAAAAATGGTTAGAAAAGGGCCAGCCCTGGTGGCCTAGTGCTTAAGTTTGGCACACTCCGCATCAGCGGCCTGGGTTTGGTTCCCAGGCACAGGCCTACACCACTTATCTTTTAGAGGCCATGCTGTGGTGGCAGCTCATACACACACACAAAAGAAGAAGACTGACAACAGATGTTAGCTCAGGGAGAAGCATCCTCAGCCAAAAAAACAACAACAACAAAAAAAACACGGAAAGGTAAATTTTATGTTAAATATTTTACCACAATAAAAAAAATAATTAAAAAAGAAGGTAAAGAGATCCCTAGCAGTATTATTCATAATAGTCAGAAACCAGAAACAACCCAACTGTCTATCAACAACAAAATGGATCAACAAGTGTGATATATTTATATAACGGAATACTACTCAGTAATAAAAAAGAACTACTGAAATACAAAACAATTACAGATACGTAGCAAAAACAGGCTGAGTGAAAGAAAACAGTCATAAAAAGAGTGTGTATTGTATGATTTCATTTATATTAAGTTCAGCAACAAGCAAAACAAATCTATCGTGGTAGAAACCAGAATAATGGTTACCTCTGGGAATGGCTGTGAGGTAGGGAAGGGTTACTGACTGGAAAAGGGCATGAGAGAAGTTTCTGAAGTGACAGAAATAATCTGAATCTTGACCTCTGTGCTGGTCATACATACGTAGTGTCATTTTGCTGTAACATTTAAGATTTGGGTATTTTACTGTGTGTAAATTATTCCTCAATAAAATGTTGTTTGTGTAAATCATCCCTTGATAAAATGCTTAAACAAAAAAAAACAGAAAGGGGGCCACCCGGTGGCGCAGCGGTTTAGTCTGCGCTTGGCAGCCTGGGGTTCGCCGGTTCGGATCCCGGGTGCCCACCAATGCACTGCTCGTCAGCCACGCCATGGCGGCGTCCCATATAAAGTAGAGGAAGACAGGCACAGATGTTACCCAGGGCCAGTCTTCCTCAACAAAATGAGGAGGATTGGCAAAGGATGTTAGCTCAGGGCTGGTCTTCCTCACACACAAAAAAAAGATAAAAAACAAATTTTTTAAAAAAACAGGAGGGAGCAGGAATGAAGGTGCAGCTAGGTAGGAATCACCTCCTTAAAGGCTTTTGATACTAAGGGGCTTTACGCTTTATCTTGAAGGCAAAGCCAAGCATTTAAATGACATGAGATCAGGGCAAGCTAAGCATTATTAAATTTGAATTGAGAAACTATTACTTTGGCAACAGAGAGAGGGCCACAATGAAGAAGAGAAACAGAAAGGAGAGAAACAAATTAAGAAAATACTTAAGAAGTCTAAAGCAGTTGTTCTCAACTAGGGGTAATCTTGCTGCCACCTCCCCCCACCCCACCCCCACCCCTGACATCTGGCAATATCCGGAGTCATTTTTACTTGTCACAAGTTGGGGGAAGGCTACTGGTATCTAGTAGGTAGAGGACAAGATGCTGTTAAACATCCTACAATCAAAGGACAGCTTCCCACAACAAAGAATTATCTGGTCAAAATGTCAATAGCGGTTGAGAAACTCTAATCTAAAGAAATGATGAAAGAGAGGGACTATACACCTCAAATTATATATGCCACAGTCCAGTATTATGTGTTCACATCAAACAAAAAAAGTATTTTATCAGATACTTCACTGTGAAAGATGCTACTAATGTGACCTACTTACTATTAAGTGGTTATAGTAGCACAAAGGCAAAATAGTAGGCATTCATTCAAAAAATGTAAAAAGTATTTCTTGAACAGCTACCATTTTACAGATGAGGAATCTGAGGTTAAATAATTTCTTCAAGATCACACACCTAGAAAATGCCAGAGTTAGAAGTTCAACTCAGGTCCATATAGGTCCAAAGTTCATGCTCTATTCTTTCCATTCACGTTGTTTTCTAGTTATAAAACTGCCTGATTCTGTGAGTAATTGACATTTGGCCAAAGGCCACAACATATACAGGCAGACCTTGTTTTGCATGGTAGTGCGCAATGGTAAAAATGACTGTGCAAGCCAAAATCATGTAAAGCAATCTAAATAACCAATGGGGAAAATGACTATTCCATGACCTTAAAAAAAATTTGTCGGAGTGACTTCAGCATCATGGCGGAGTGAGATTCCCTCTTTGAATCTCTGCACCCTAAGACACAACGAAAACATCATTCACATTCCAACAGAGCTCAATCAAACCCTACAAAGGACTTCTAAGGAACCCCTGCTGCCATACATCGGACAGTGGAGGCGCGGGAAGCCCCAAAAGACGTTAGGAGAGGTAAGAAGTTGTACTCCCCCTCCCCAATCGATCGGCAAAGACAGACAGCGCGGCTCGCAGACGGAGGGGGGAGGGGCGGCCCACTGCGGTGGGTGAAAACTATTGCGCTCCAGGTGCTCTCACAGACTGTTGAGAGATCCCCACCGGGAAGCGACGTCGGACTGTTTCTGGGGGGTAGCAAACGCCCTAAGAGAGCCAGAAAGGAAACCCCCAGGCGCAGCAGGAGAAAGAGAGAACCCCTCCACCCACACACCCCGCGTGCAGCATAATCCCTCTGGGGGCTGCAGCGGGGTCAGAGCATACCGCTCGCAATCTCCATCCAGTGGCAGCAGGTGGAAACTGCAGGACCAACTTCAAGATGAGAGGAAAAACTAAAGCGGTCGGATCCACGCAACGGTTTGTTATGTCTACAGAACAAAAGGAAAATGACAAACACCCAGAAACCAACCCTGAAGGCAGAGAATTCGATAACCTGAATGAGAGAGAATTCAAAATAGCTATCATAAACAAACTCAACGAAATGCAAGAGAACACACAGAAACAAATCAATGAATTCAGGGATTTCGTCACAAAAGAGATTGAAACCATAAAGGAAAACCAATCAGAATTATTGGAGATGAAAAACAAAACGAACAAAATAGTGGAAAAAATGGAGTCTTTAAAGAGCAGAACTGACAATATGAGGAATGAATTAGCATTATCGAGGATAACAATGCAGAAATGCTCCCGATAGAGGAGGAGAGAGAGCTAATACTAAAAAGAAATGAAGAAATTCTTCGAGAAATATCAGACTCAGTGAGGAAAAGCAACATAAGGATAATAGGTATTCCAGAAGGAGAAGAAAGAGAAAAAGGAGCAGAGAGTTTGTTCAAAGAAATAATAGCTGAGAACTTCCCCAACCTAGGGAATGAGAGGGAAATAACAGTGAATGAAATCAATAGATCACCTAAATATATAAACAGGAATAAAAAATCATCTCGCCACATAGTAGCAAACTTGAAAAATATCTGTGACAAGGAAATAATATTGAGGGCAGCTAAACAAAAAAACAAAATAACATACAAAGGAAACCCCATCAGGCTCTCAGCTGATTTCTCCACAGAAACTCTACAGGCTAGGAGAGACTGGAATGATATATTCAAAATCATGAAAGACAAAAACCTTCAGCCAAGAATACTTTATCCAGCAAAAATATCCTTCAAATATGATGGAGAAATAATAACTCTCCCTGATAAACAAAAGCTAACAGAGTTCGTCACCACAAGACCCCCACTACAAGAAATGCTCAAGAAGGCCCTTAGGCCTGAAAAAAAACAAATGAGAAAGGGGATACAGAGATTTCAGCAAGGAGAAAAGCAAGGAGACTAAACCAGAACAAACTACAGTTGGATAGCATCAAAAACTAATTCAAGCTCATCACTTGAAACACACACTCACGACACAAGATGGAATACATAGAGATAACAAATAAGGAGGGGAAGAGGTAAGGGATTGAATCGACCCAACCCCAGGAAAAAGGAGGCATCTGAAAATGTACTATCTTATCCAGGAGATCGCTTATATAAACCTCACAGTAACCACTAAACGAATAACCAGAAGAGAACCACACATGACAAATAAAGAGAAAACCAAGAGAATGAGCACGCAGAAATACCAAATTGAATTTGCTGTCCGAAACACAAGGGACAAGAAACAAAGGAAATGTAAAAGAACCAGAAGAGGAACAATAAAATAGCAACATTAAACCCTCATATATCAATAATCACTCTAAATGTAAATGGATTAAATTCTCCAATCAAAAGACACAGAGTGGCGGGATGGATTAAAAACCAAGATCCAACAATCTGCTGCCTCCAGGAAACACATCTCAGCTCTAAAGACAAACACAGGCTCAAAATAAAAGTATGGAAAACAATACTCCAAGCTAATGGCAAACAAAAGAAAGCAGGAGTTGCCATACTTATATCAGACAAAGTAGACTTCAAGATAAAAAAGGTAATGAGAGACAAAGAAGGGCAATATATAATGATAAAAGGGACACTTCACCAAGAAGACATAACACTTATAAATATCTATGCACCCAACACAGGAGCACCAAAGTACATAAAACAACTGCTAAAAAACCTTAAAGGAGATATTAACAATAACACAATAATAGTAGGGGATCTTAACATCCCCCTTACATCAATGGATAGATCATCCAGACAAAAAGTCAATAAGGAAATAATGGACTTAAACGAAAAACTAGATGCAATGGACTTAATAGATATATACAGAGCACTCCACCCAAATAAAGCAGAGTACACATTCTTCTCAAGTGCGCATGGAACGTTCTCAAGGATAGACCACATATTAGGAAGCAAGGCAAACCTCTATAAATTTAAGAAGACTGAAATCATTACAAGCATCTTTTCTGATCATAATGCTGTGAAACTAGAAATCAACTGCAAGGAAAAAAGTGGGAAAGGGACAAAGATGTGGAGACTAAACAACATGCTACTGAACAACCAATGGGTCATTGATGAAATTAAAGGAGAAATCAAAAGCTATCTGGAGACAAATGAAAAAGAAAATGCACCATACCAACTCATATGAGATGCAGCAAAAGTGGTCCTGAGAGGGAAATACACGTTCACCTTAACAAACAAGAAAAATCCCAAATAAATCACCTTAAATTGCACCTAACAGAATTAGAAAAAGAAGAACAGACAAAGCCCCGAATCAGCAGAAGGAGGGAAATAATAAAAATCAGAGCAGAAATAAATGAAATTGAAACAAAAAACACAGTAGAAAGGATCAATGAAACAAAGAGCTGGTTCTTTGAGAAGATAAATAAAATTGACAGACTCACTAAGACAAAAAGGGAGAAGACTCGAATAAATAAAATTAGAAATGAAAGAGGAGAAATTACAACAGATACCACAGAAATACAAAGGATTATTAGGGAATACTATGAAAAACTTTACGCCAACAAATTGGACAACCTAAAGGAAATGGAAAAATTCTTGGACGTGTACAACCTCCCAAAACTGAATCAAGAAGAAATAGAGAATCTGAACAGACCAATCACAAGTAAAGAGATTGAAACAGTAATCAAAAACCTCCCAAAAAATAAAAGTCCAGGACCAGATGGCTTCCCTGGAGAATTTTACGAAACATTCAAAGAAGATTTAGCACCTATCTTTCTCAAACTATTCCAAAAATTAGAGGAAGATGGAATACTTCCCAACACATTCTATGAGGCCGACATCATCCTGATACCAAAGCCAGACAAGGACAATACAAAGAAGGAAAACTACAGGCCAATATCACTGACGAACATAGACGCAAAAATCCTCAACAAAATATTGGCAAACCGAATACAGCAAAATATCAAAAAGATCATACACCATGATCAAGTGGGATTTATACCAGGGACACAGGGATGGTTCAACATCCGCAAATCAATCAACATAATACACACATTAACAAAATGAAGAATAAAAACCACATGATCATCTCAATCGATGCAGAGAAGGCATTCGACAAGATCCAGCATCCATTTATGATAAAAACGCTCAACAAAATGGGTATAGAAGGAAAGTACCTCAACATAATAAGGGCCATATATGACAAACCTACAGCAAACATCCTACTCAACGGGGAAAAACTGAAAGCCATTCCTTTGAGGACAGGAACAACACAAGGGTGCCCACTCTCACCGCTCTTATTCAACATAGTACTGGAAGTTCTGGCCAGAGCAATTAGGCAAGAAAAAGGAATAAAAGGACTCCAAATAGGCAATGAAGAAGTGAAACTCTCAATATTTGCAGACGACATAGAAAACCCAAATAATTCCATCGAAAAACTACTAGAAATAATCAACAACTACAGTAAAGTGGCAGGGTATAAAGTCAACTTACAAAAATCAATTGCATTTCTATACACTAATGATGAACCAACAGAAAGAGAACTCAAAAAGACAATCCCATTTACAATTGCAGCAAAAAGAACAAAACATCTGGGAATAAATTTAACCAAGGAGGTAAAAGACCTATACAATGAAAACTATAAGACACTATTGAAAGAAATCGAGGAAGACATAAAGAAATGGAAAAATATTCCATGCACATGGATTGGAAGAATAAATATAGTTTAAATGTCCCTTCTACCTAAAGCAATCTACAGATTCAATGCAATCCCAATCAGAATCCCAATGTCATTCTTCACGGTAATAGAACAAAAACTACTGAAATTCGTATGGGGCAACAAAAGACCCCAAATAGCTAAAGCAATTCTGAAAAAAAAGAACAAAGCTGGAGGCATCACAATCCCTGATTTCAAAATATACTATAAAGCTATAGTAATCAAAACAGCATGGTACTGGTACAAAAATAGACACACAGATCAATGGAAAAGAATTGAAAGCCCGGAAATAAAACCTCACACCTATGGACAGCTAATCTTCAACAAAGGAGCAAAGAACATACAATGGAGAGGGAAGTCTCTTCAATAAATGGTGCTGGGAAAATTGGACAGCAACATGCAAAAGAATGAAAGTAGACCATCTCCTATCGCCATATATAAAAATCAATTCAAAATGGATCAAGGACCTGAAAGTGAGACCTGAAACTATAAAACTCCTGGAAGAAAATATAGATAGTACACTAACTGAGACTGGACATAAAGGGATCCTTTCAGATTCCATGTCTACTTGGACAAGGGAAACCAAAGAAAAAATAAACAAGTGGTACCTCATCAGACTACAGAGCTTCTACAAGGCAAATGAAACCAGGATCAAAATGAATAGACAACCCACCAGCTGAGAGAAAATATTCACAAATCGTTTATCCTACAAGGGATTAATCTCTGTAATATATAAGATCTCATACAACTGAGCAACAAAAAAACCAACAACCCCATCAAAAAATGGGCAGAGGATATGAACAGACATTTTTCCAAGGAAGAGATACAGATGGCCAATAGACACATGAAAAGATGTTCAACATCACTCATCATCAGGGAAATGCAAATCAAAACTACACTAAGATATCACCTTACACCCGTTAGAATGGCTATAATCACAAAGACAAAAAACAACAAATGCTGGAGAGGTTGTGGAGAAACGGGGACCCTCATTCACTGCTGGTGGGAATGCAAACTGGTGCAGCCTCTATGGAAAACAGTATGGAGAGTCCTCAAAAAATTAAAAATAGAAATACCTTATGATCCAGCAATCCCACTCTTGGGCATCTACCAATGGACATGAAATCAACCATCACAAGAGGCTTATGCATCCCTATGTTCATCGCAGCATTATTCACTATAGCCAAGAAGTGGAAGCAACCCAAGTGTCCCTCAACTGAAGACTGGTTAAATAAGATGTGGTATATACATACAGTGGAATACTACTCAGCCATAAGAAAAGACAGAATTGACCCATTTGCAACAACATAGATGGACCTAGAGGATATTAAGTGAAATAAGCCAGAGAGAGAAGGACAGACACTGCATGAACTCACTCATATATGGAATATAAATGAACACACAGACAGAGAGAACTGATTGGTGGTTACCAAAGGGAAAGGGGGTGGGGGGTGCGCACAAGGGGTGAAGGGTTACATCCACATGGTGATGGACAAACAATAATGTACAACTAAAACCCCACAGTGTTATAAACTATTAAGACATCAAAAAAAGCAATTTGTCAAATCATTAAAAGCTGTGAGTTTTAAATGCATAAGGAAATTTTAAAAAATAGTACAACTAATATTTATTTAGTATGCTATATTTTAAAACAGAAACACTGAAAATTAAGCGTTTATTTGTAAAAAACAAAAAACAATGTACCAAGAGTAATTTGAATGGTGCTTGCCTTCTTGTTGTTGTATAACTTACAGCACAAACTAAGCATCTTTCCTATGTCTTGGCAAATTGTCATACTCCTTTCTAAGTTTGGATCAGCTTTCAACACTTTATTCTTTGCACTTTCAACGTCATGAGATATCTTTAAGAGTCCCTTTAATTTGACTTTTTTACCTGCATTACTTCTCTGGTGATCTTCATCCTTTTCGTCACATTTTCCTCATTTATGTTGACAAGTCTGCCTTCGCTAAGTTCCTCTTGCTGCATATCTAGAATCTCCTCAATGGTGGCAGTGTCAACATTCCCACAGTCAGCTATTTTGTCTATAATTGCATTTGTGTTTGATTTGACTTTCACTTTCAGCATTATCATTCTCATTTCTTTGCTTCACTTCCATTTTTGTTAGCCAATTCTCTCTTTTGACCACTCATTTTTGTAAAAAGTCACAAAGGTTTATCACTGGGAAGCAACAGAACTATATACTTTGCACTCTTGTACATTAAATGAATAACAGATGTATAATAACCAAAATCAGTCCCTGACAGACTTTCAGAGAAGTGACATGATGGGTCACTAACCATGATGCACATCTATTATTTGCACAGTGATCTGTGGACTAAAGAGCTAGCAGAAAATTTGTACTTTATGCAATTATTCTCAGTAAATATACCATGGTAACTGAAATTTGAACCACATTGTTAAGGAACTGGTATTATTTAACTAACCCATGGTAACTGAAACTCATGCATACTGCAACCTTGCAAAGCTTCAGGGTTGCCTCTATTCATTTTCTCTTCTCATCTTTTACAACTGCCCTTTCTATCCAAAACGGTTCTTCTAAAAAAACTAATCTCAATCCAACAGAATGCAAGCCTATTATGTAAGGCAAAAATTTCACTGTAGATTACATTTCTAAGATATGTAACAACATCCAGGTTTTTTTGTCATTTTGTTAATACCACCAATATTAATAATCGCATCTCTGGTGGTTATGAGGCAGAATGTGGTCAGTGGTCAGAAATACATATTCCAGTAAATATAAATACTTCCATCCATTCCAACATGTCAGCAAAATTTCTGCATTTTTATAAAAGAATGTTTCCTTCAGAAGTGCAAAGTATTAATAGGTTTATTGATTTACCAAGGATCATCCCCAATTCTCACATAACAGAATTCTCAGAAATACGTCCAAAAAAACCAAACATCTAAAATACTAGATCATAATTAGCTATTTATTGTGTTCAAGCATTATGGAGCTGCTAATTAGGGATCTACATGGAGTGGGTGGTGGTAAATACAGTTCCCTGGGTTAGAAATAGGATAACAAGTAGGAATAAAGTGGTAGAGTCAAACACTGGCTAGAACACAGGATAAAAAAAATGCTTTCTCTAGGGAACATGGGCAAGTTGATAGCTATGCCACATAATGATAGTTTGGAAAGCCCATGCTGGGCGCTATTAACTCTAAAGAACTACCTTGTCATTAGTGGAAATTACTTTCAATTTCTCATCTAGCAACCACTAAATCATAGTACCCAAAGATCTGTCTTTCAACACTAAATTGCATTATACTAAGATGATCACATACAAGTGTTAAAACATGTTATGTTCTGCCTCTGCTGTCATACCTCTAACCCTCATCAAAACAAATTATGAAGAGAAACAGAACACTGTGAAAGATTAAACCATTAAAACCAAAGCTGCCTAAAATAAAGGCATAAAATTTAATTCTCTAAGGCTTTCAATGAATAAATGACTATATTTAAACTTAGAGAGAGGTCAATGCTCTGAAGTACAAAGTCGCTTTTAAATATTTTTCTCCTCTTACATTCAGTGAAGTCCATCTGTGAGAAGACTATGTTAAAGTTGGTTATATTTCAAAACACAATGATATCTGACTCTAATGATCTGTCCAAAGTGCAACCAAAGATGACAGTTCTCTAGAGCATATTTTTCTCTTGTAAAGACAGAGAACAATAGTGATAAAGATGAAAGCCCTTTAAAATCAGTCTAACATGAAAATAATTCATGAATTTATTGGACGTTTATCTGTTTTAGCCCAACTCAGTTCAATAGAGTAATTCAGTTTAACAAATACTTATTAAAAGGATTTTTTTAAAGATGAGTAAAATATAGTCTCTGTCTTCCATGGGCTTACAATCTAATAATAGGCTGAATTAGCCACATAAATGACTATAATAGAAATAAGGTATAGCTAGTTTAAAGATAGGAAGTATGGAGCTCAGGAAAGGTTGCATGAGGAACAGAATTTGGGAAAGAATAAAATAAAAGAGGATAGTCAAGAGGGAAAAGCAGAAGTATCATTTTGAGGAAAAGAGACTACCTCAGTGCAGCTGAAACTTTGGACACATTTAGGGGAGTATAGGAAGATATAAATTATATATTTAAATACTAGTTGAAGTCAATGGGCAAAGTGCCACAGAGATCCACAATCATAATACCATCCACAATGAGAAGACAAAGATTAAGGAAATGGTAAAATACCCAAGGCTGGGGATAGTAAATCTTTGATTAAAATTTGTCTGCCTTTATAGTAGCCCTCATGCACTGCTGGTGGGAATGCAAACTGGTGTAGCCACTATGGAAAACAGTATGGAGATTTCTCAAAAAATTAAAAATAGAAATACCATATGACCCAGCTATCCCACTACTGGGTATTTATCCAAAGAACTTGAAATCAACAATTCAAAGAGACTTATGCACCCCTATGTTCACTGCAGCATTATTCACCATAGCCAAAAAGTGTCCCTCGACTGATGACTGGATAAAGAAGATGTGGGGGGTGTGTGCGTGTGTGTGTGTGTGTGTACACACACACACACACACACACACACACACACACACACACACACACACTGGAATACTACTCAGCCATAAAAAAGGACAAAATCATCTCATTCGCAACAACATGGATGGACCGTGAGGGTATTATGTTAAGCAAAATAAGCCAGACAGAGAAAGACAAACATTGCATGATTTCACTCACATGTGGAAAATAAACTAACACACGGACAGAGAGAACAGTTTGGTGGTTACCAGGGGGAAGGGGGTCGCAGGGCAGAAGGGGTGAAGGGGCGCATTTATATGGTGACTGACAATAATGTACAACTGAAATTTCACAATGTTATAAACTATTATGACCTCAATTAAAAAAAGAATTACTCACAACAATAAGCCTCTATTTTAATGCACTATGTTTTTAACGTACATAGGAATGTTGACCCAGAGTTTGAGACCTTAGCTAAAATTCTTGGTTGCTGACTTATGAGAACTTAACTAAGCTATTCAACATCTGAAACTGATTTTCCTTAACTGTTAAATGGGATAAATAATACCTACCTTAAAAAGTTATAAATAAATAAATTTGTCTGCCTTTACAGATGTTTTTGAGAACTGAGACCTTCTGCATTCACATAGCTTAATTAAGAGAACTAACATCTAAGGCCCCTATATCAACATGACTTTATCATTTGTTTCAGGAAATTCTTGCCCAGGAAGGTAAGGATACAAACCAGTAAGTAACTTTATTATTAGCTTTAGGAACATCTCAAAAACAATAGACTGCTCAACTAGCCCCTTAGTACAATAAACTGCTCAACTAGGCAAACCTGCTAGCTTATCAAACAAATATTTAATCATCAAGACTTGCTCCACTAATCCTAAACTATCAAGTCACAAACTTTGCCCAACGCCAATGTGACTTCTGTGTTGAAAGCTCTACCTTAAACCACTAAAACCGAGACCCCAGAACCCTATAAATATCCATCTATGACCTCTCCTTTCTAAAACACTACTATGACTCTTTAGGGAAATGTTCACTCTTACTGCACTAAGTAATAAATTTACCTTAGTTTGATCAACAGGTTATTTTGCTAGTCTTTTTGGAAAGTTGACAGGCTGAATCCAGCCTTAAATATGGAAATCTGAAATGTGTTGTAAGGGCATTAGCAAGCTGATATAACTAATAAATATAAACACAGGGGTTAGTGGAAATTAAGGTGTCTACAAAAAATGATAGTTCAAAGAGTAAGCATTGATGAATCTGCCTCTGTCACAGTCCAGTAGAATACAATATCTAATCTACACGAACATTCATTTTGGCCTGCCTAGAAATATATATACTCTTAGCCTGTACAGACTAGTTATCTCTATCAAAGCTTGATGGAAAAGATCTTTAAAATCATCCTTTTTTTTTTAATTCCCACATAGCAACTCTCTCTAATCTTAACTGAATTTCCTAAGTAGACTTCCTCAAGAAAACAAACGGAAGTGATCAGCAGACAGGAGTCTATTTACAAGTCAGCTTTCTTATGATTAACTAATACCTAGAGGCATTCTTATGAGTCTGGTTAAAGTAAATCAGTTCAATAGAATAATTCCTAGGTTGAATGAATAAAAGTTGGCTCCTAATGCCCCATTTATGAAGAAGAACATGGAGCAGTGGAAAAGTAGGACAACCATAAAGGCTGCTTTCTTTATTCAACTTAATACCTTGAAAACTCAGAGATGTGAAATAAAGCCATAAAACTAAAGATCAGGGCAACCTGGTTTGAAACACCTCTTTTGTATTTTTGTCTAAAGAGCTTACAAAATGCTTAACTATATACTTCAGCAGATATGGTTAAAAGAGCCCAGGTTTTAGAGTGAGAGGCCTAGAAACAATGGCCTATTCATTTCAGTCAATATATAACATTACACATTTCAAAAAGAATTTTGGATGATGGAAGAATATTGGACCAGGAATCTAGAGATCTGGATTTTAGGCCCCAATTGTCTAGGCTTACTTGCTACCAAACCCTCCACTCCCTTGTACCCTTGATCCTTCATTCTAGCTTTGCTGAACATTTTGCAGGTTCAGACATCAGTACATACCAATGTATATTGAATACATGTTAGCTATTATTATTACCACTATTCCCTAAAAAGCATTATGCTATTTCTTACTTCTAAGTCTTCACATCTGCTCTTCCCTTTGCCTGGAACAGCCTAGAATGCCTTTTAGTCCTTTCTCTTAGCTAACTCTGCAACAGAGTTGCTCCCATAGTACCCTATGCAAACAATCACACAGCACTTACCACAAATATACTGATTTACATGTCTATCTCTCCAACTAGACTGTAAGCTGCATAAGGGCAGAAAGTATATCTTGTCTTTGTATTCTCAGAGTGCTAATACATAGTCAAAAAAAAAAAAAACTAAAAATATCTGCAAAGAATAAATGCATACATGCATCTTTACTAAACTAAACGACTCTTGGTATTCCTTCCACTCTGACATTCCAGGAACCAAGTTTGGGTACTTGAAAGAAAGTTGGTATTAAATAGAAATTAGGAAGTCAGAAGGAAAAGCTGGTAGGGGAGGGAGCAGGCTAAATTAGTTCAATCTGAAACAGTTAGAAGTCCAATAAAGAGGTCAGTACTAAGATGACAGATTTAGAAATCACCTTTGTGAAAAGACTGTTGAAACTGAAGGTGGTTGAAATATATGGATAAGTCCAGGATGTGTTTACCAGGATTTACTGCAATTACTTGAGTACTATTATAAAAGAAGGACAGGGTAACAGAATTACTATTTATTGTGCACTAACTACATGTCAAACACTGTACGAAGTGCTTTTACAAATTAAATAAATCCTCACAACAATCTTCTGAGATAAGTATTTCCCCATTTTATAACGTAGAAATCCAGATCGAGTGTGGTAAATGAAGAAAGGGAAGCTAAGGTTCTAAGTAGCACCTTGATTCCCAACCTAATGACATTATCTTACAAGTAGGTGCTACTACTTTTCAAATCCATGTAGGTGTAACAGTGACTTACAAAATACAAATTCTCTTAAGATGAACTGAATTCATAGTCAACTTCTATCATTTATTTTTTCAAACTAATATTAAAAATATAACTTTCATGTAGAGGGTCTGTTAAATGTTTTTAACATTTAAAGGAGGAAAGGGGTCATTTCCTGACCCAGCAATTCCACTCCTAGGTATATAGCTAACACAGATGCATCTAAATGTTCATCAGAAGACAAGTAGTAGAATATTTATAGATATACTATTTATAATAGCCCCAAACTGGAAACAATCCAGATAGCCTTCAACAATAGAATAATAAACAAAATGTGGTACAGTCACACAAAGAAATACTATAGAGCAATGAAAATGAACAATCTACAGCTACACTAAGTAAATACAGATAAATTTCACAAACATGATGCTGAGTGAGAGAAGCCAGATATAAGAGTACATATTGAATGATTCCAATGATATAAAGTACAAAAAGAGGCAAAACGATGCCATTAGAAGCCAGGAAAATGGTTACCTTTGGGGGAGGGAGCATTAAAAGGACATCTAGGAGTATTGGTTACACAAGTGAGTCCAGCCTTTATTACCCACTTATGATATATGCACTTTTCTGAATGCATTTTATACTTCAATAGGTTTCTGTTGTTTTTTTCTTTAAAGGATCCTCCCACTCAAAAAGGTTAGGAAATAATGATGTAGAAGAGATCAGGGATTCAAATCCAGGTCTCTCTGAACCCAAAATCCTTTTTTTCCTTTTACCAAACTGCTTCCTTTGAGATTATCCACTGGCACACAAAAATAACTTTGCTAAATAACACCAAACAAGATAAAAGTAGCTATTAAATAGGGCTGTTTAAGCAGACTCCTAATTGGACTGACCTATGAAAAAACTAATTATGACCCTCGTTCATCTTTTATCCTCTAAGAAAAAAGTGTTAAAATTATAAGTTAGAGGTTGAGAAAACCTTAGGTATCAACTAGTTCAACAACTTCATTTCAGAGGCCCAAAGAAATTAAGAAAATAGCCCAAAGTCACACAGCTGGTTGGCAGCAGGGCTAAAACTAAAGTTTAATCATTCATTCATTTCTTTATTTAAATATCTTCTGAGCAAATATAATATCCCCAAACTATTTTAGGTGTTGGGGATAGACATTATGTTCAGGTGAGTGAAGACAGATAATAACCACACCAATCTTTTTCTTTTTTAAAAAAGATGATTACAAAATCGAATAAGAATGATAATATAAAAACAGTAATCTGAGGGGCCGCCCGGTGGCGCAGCGGTTTAGTCCGCGCTTGGCAGCCCGGGGTTCGCGAGTTCGGATCCCGGGCGCCCGCCGACACACTGCCTGTCAGCCATGCCGTGGCGGCGTCCCATATAAAGTGGAGGAAGATGGGCACGATGTTAGCCCAGCGCCAGTCTTCCTCAGCAAAAAGAAGAGGATTAGCAACGGATGTTAGCTCAGGGCTGGTCTTCCCCACAAAAAAAAAAAAAAAAAAAAACAGTAATCTGACTTTGTCCTCTAAGGTGAAATTTAAGCAAATCTTTTCTTTTTGACACAAATATATACCTCCAATGATGTGCTACATCTAACATTTATTAAGTACTTCCCATGTACCAGGCATTGTTCTCACTGCTTTACATGTACTAACTTACCTTATTCTCACTACAACCCTGCGAGACAAGGCACATACTATTAGATACTCCATTTACAGAGGAGGACACACTCAGCTCTTCCAGGCCTAGCTTTATCCTGCTGGAAGGATCAGTCTGGAACTTATATATATGTATCATGAAAAGGAGGAGACTGTTATCATCGGTTCTCAACTTTCAAACATGTCCCAGAATCATGGGGGGAGAGGGAGGCTTGTGAAAAACACAGATTCCTATTCCAGAGATTTTAGTTTTTGAAGTATTTGATTTCCAGTCCAGTACTCTTTCTTAAAGGACCATTTTGCTTCATAAGCAACCAAATAGATTAACCTCTCCATCGCCTCATATAAAGGACTCCTACACATAGAAAAACTGAATGTAACTGTGCACACAGGTATTTCATTTAATGCTACCTGAGAGTCAATTCCACAATTTCAATGGATCACTATCACCTATCATAGGATCTCTTTTTCCACAATTTTGACCATCTCTGGAAATAATGTCCTTTAAAATGTATCAAAGGCAAACAACCACTGAAATCGCCAAATCACACTTTTGACAATAAACCAATGAAAAGAAAATCCAGTCCCCATGAAGAGAAAAAGTATATGATCTCCAACAGGAGTCCCAGAGTATAACTCATATAAATTCAACGGAGCTTCAGTTTCCTCCCTGGTAAAACAGAGACCATAAGGCTACTTTAGGAATGAATGAGGAGATATTTGCAAAAGAGCTTAGAAAATTGCCTCATATATTGTAAAGGCTCAATAAATGTGAGCTATCATTACTCTTCTGATAAATAATAAGAATACATTTATTCTATTATAGATTAAATAAGTATGTTAATTAAGTTTCTCTGAACATCAAAATACCATAACCCTAATGTTCTCTTCCTGTACATCTCTTTATGCAAATGACTTAAGACAATTTAGACACAGAACTCTAAACTGGCTGCTGCTAAGTTCATTCAACAACTATGTGTTATATGTCCACCATGAATCAAAGACTGGGCTAGAATCTGAGGATGGGGTAAACAAAAGGCAAGATTGTTTACACCATGGAACATAGAGCCTACCAGCAAACATAATTACTAAACATCTAATCATATAAATATAGAAGCTGTGATTTGTACTGTGATGGAAAATAAAAGGTATGATTAAAGATAACAGTGGGGAAGTTGATATAGAATGGGAATAGAGAATTTGAGAAAAGTTTCTCTGAGGAAGTGATATTTAACCTGAATAATAAACGATGAGCAGCAGTTAGTCAAAGCAGAGGAAATAGCCATGTTTGAAGGTTCTGAAGCTGGAGAGAGCCAAGCCTATTTAAGGAAGTGAAATAAGGACAGTGTGGTTGCCACTCACTAAACAAGGAAGAGAATGTCCTAAAATAAGGTTAGAGAGATAGGCAGAGGTGAGATCATGCGGAGTTCTGTAGGCTGTGGAAAGGAGTGGGGATTTTATCCTAAGTGCAATGGGAAGCAAATAAAAAATTTTTTAAAATGGGAATGGCATAACAAACTTTGCGTTTTTAAGAACTCTCTTTAGCAACTGGGTGAAGAATATATTGGACAGGAACAAGAAATAAAACAGAAAGTGCTGTTAGGAGATCTAGCCCAATCTTCCAGATAGATGACAGTGGCTGACACTAAAGTAGTGACAGCATAGATGAAAAGAAATGGACTATTAGAAGCTGAACTGACACAACCTGAGTTTTGTAATAGGTTTGGATTTAGCTTCAATTTCCAAAGTCTTCAAAGAGATTAAATAATTAGAATCCTCAGGCACAGCTAACCTAGGTAGGTCTCCTGATAAAAGCCCAAGAGTTAACTGTGACCACAATGAGACACCACTTCACACCCACTAAGATAGCTATATTCAAAAAGACAGAAAAAACAAGTGTTGGCTAGAATGTGGAGAAAGTGGAACACTCACACTGCTGGAAGGATGTAAAATGGTACACCTGCTGTGGAAAATAGTCTGGCAGTTTCTTAAAATGTTAAACATACAGTTAACACACAGACCAGAAAAATCACTCCCATGTATATATCCAAGAGAAATGAAAACATACATCCACACAAAAACTTGTATATGAATGTTCACGGCAACATCATTCATAACAGCCAAAAAGTGGAAACAACACAAATGTTCATCAACTGATTTTGGATAAATAAAATAGAGCATATTCATATAATGCAGTATTATTCAGCCACAAAAGGGAATGAAGTTCTGATACATGCTACAACATAGATGAACCTTGAAAACATCATGCTAAGTAAAAGAGCAAGTCACAAAAACAACACATATTGTATGATTCCATCGATATAAGAAGTCCAGAATAGGCAAATTCATACAGACAGAAAGTAGACTAGAGGTTGCCTGGGATTAGAGGGTGGGAACAGGGAGTAATAGCTAATAGGTTAAGAGCTTTCTTTTGGGGATGATACAAATGTTCTAAACTTAGATTGTTGTGATGGTAGCATAATTCTGTGAATATACTAAAACCACTGAATTGCACACTTTAAATGGATGAATTTTACATGTGAATTATCTCAATTTTTTTTAAAGAATCAACTGTGAGTACATGTGACATTTTCCTTTAACAAACAGTAAATAAATCTAACTTTATTTCCCAAATATTCCTCAGAGGACATGTAGAGATTTGTCCCTTTGCAAAGCATGTTCCTGAGAAGTTTTTAATTCATTAACTATTTTCAATAAAATAGAACTATAACTTTAGGCACTAGAGTAAGCATCTTAATTGTCAAGTTTTTAAAAAATACATACATTCAGGACCCAAAGATTCTAATTCAGTAGGTCTGGAATGAAATTCTGGCATTTGTATTTATTTATCAATTCTTATTTTTAATTTTTTATCATTTTTAATTATTATTATTTTCTTTTTATTTATTTTCTTTCCATAGGTGATCAGATAAGCCCTCCTAATAGATTCACTGATTTAAAGGAAGCTGCTGGTAAACACTTGTACAAAAGACATATCACTCTGTAACAGATGTAACTGCCTTTAAACTTATTATTTTTTCTGAACTTATTTTTATAAGTGCAGAATTTCACTTAACTTGTTTTTAATAAAAAAATAAAAAAGAAGACATCTCTGTTTTCTTTCCTATTATGCTTTTATCCTTCTGCACAACTGGCATTTAACAGAACTAGAGCACCTAAGGGAAACTACCACCATATTTTTTAAAAGTCCATGAAATCTAGTTAAGTTCTACATCTTAAAAAGAGGGAAAATACTCAAAGAAAATGATGCAAAATCATTAGAAATGTGAAAGACTGCACCATAATACGTTAGGTTTATTTATTTTCAAAATAAACAGAAAATCCATTAAAAGGTTAGAATGTATCTGAGAAACAAAATTATCCTGGCCCAACAGAAAATAACGTATGCAACAATAATTCTGTCAAAAAAGAAGTATCGAAGAATAAAAACCACATGATCATCTCAATCGATGCAGAGAAGGCATTCAACAAGATCCAACATCCATTTATGATAAAAACTCTCAACAAAATGGGTATAGAAGGAAAGTACCTCAATATAATAAGGGCCATATATGACAAACCTACAGCTAACATCCCACTCAAGGGGAAAAACTGAAAGCCATTCCTTTGAGGACAGGAACAACACAAGGGTGCCCACTCTTGCCGCTCTTATTCAACACAGTGCTGGAGGTTTTGCCCAGAGCAATTAGGCAAGAAAAAGGAATAAAAGAACTCCAAAAAGGCAACGAAGAAGTGAAACTCTATCTGCAGACGACATGATCTTAACATAGAAAACCCCCAAAAATCGATTGGAAAACTACTAGAAATAATCAACAACTACAGCAAAGTGGCAGGGGATAAAATCAACTTATAAAAATCAGTTGCATTTCTGTACACTAATGATGAACCAACAGAAAGAGAACTCAAAAAGACAATCTCATTTACAATTGCAACAAAAAGAATAAAATATCTGGGAATAAATTTAACCAAGGAGGTGAAAGATATAATTAAAACTATAAGACACTATTGAAAGAAATCAATGAAGACATAAACAAATGGAAAAATATTCCATGCACATGGATTGGAAGAATAAATATAGTTAAAATGTCCATACTACCTGAAGCAACCTACAGATTCAATGCAATCCCAATCAGAATCCCAATGTCATTCTTCATGGTAATAGAACAAAAAGTACTGAAATTCCTATGGGGCAACAAAAGACCCCAAATAGCTAAAGCAATCCCGAAAAAAAAAAAAAAAGAACAAAGCTGGAGGCATCACAATCCCTGATTTCAAAATATACTATAGAGCTACAGTAATCAAAACAGCATGGTACTGGTACAAAAATAGACACACAGATCAATGGAAAAGAATTGAAAGCCCAGAAATAAAACCACACACCTATGGTCACCTAATCTTCGACAAAGGAGGAAAGAACATACAATGGAGGGAGGGA
This sequence comes from Tapirus indicus, assembly GCA_031878705.1. Taxonomy (NCBI): domain Eukaryota; kingdom Metazoa; phylum Chordata; class Mammalia; order Perissodactyla; family Tapiridae; genus Tapirus; species Tapirus indicus. The sequence goes on from CM062918.1 coordinate 98,152,502, forward strand.
AGTCTGTTCAATAAATGGTGCTGGGAAAATTGGACAGCAACATGCAAAAATATACATAAAATATACAAAAATCAATTCAAAATGGATTAAGGACCTGAAAGTGAGACCTGAAACTATAAAACTCCTGGAAGAAAACAGGCAGTACACTAATTGACATCGGTCATAAAGGGATCCTTTCAGATTCCATGTCTACTCAGAGAAGGGAAACAAACAAAAATAAATAAACAAGTGGGACTTCATTAGATTAAAGAGCTTCTACAAGGCAAAGGAAACCAGGATCAAAATGAATAGACAACCCACCAGCTGGGAGAACACATTTGCAAATCATATATCCCACAAGGGGTTAATCTCCATAATATATAAAGAACTCACACAACAGAACAAAACAAGCATCCCAATCAAAAAATGGGCAGAGGATATGAACAGATACTTTTCGAAGGAAGATAAACAGATGGCCAATAGGCACATGAAAAGATGTTCAACATCACTAATCATCAGGGAAATGCAAATCAAAACTACACTAAGAGGGGCCAGCCAGGTGGCACAGCAGTTTAGTTCACACTTTGGCAGCCCGGGGTTCGCGGGTTCAGATCCCGGGCGCTCGCCGATGCACTGCTTGGTGGCATCCCATATAAAATAGGGGAAGATGGCCACGGATGTTAGCCCAGGGCCAGTCTTCCTCAGCCAAAAAGAGGAGGATTGGCAATGGATGTTAGCTCAGGGCTGGTCTTCCTCACAAAAAATAAATTAATTAATAAAAAAGAAGTGTGCTTTAAAAAAAAAGAAAACTACACTAAGATATCACCTTACACCTGTTAGATTGGCTATAATCACCAAGACAAAAAGCAACAAACATTGGAGAGCTGTGGAGAAATGGGAACCTTAATTTACTCCTGGTGAGAATGCAAACTGTGCAGCCTCTATGGAAAACAGTATGGAGATTCCTCAAAAAATTAAAAACAGAAATACCTTACGACCCAGCTATCCCACTACTGGGTATCTACCCGAAGATCCTGAGACGGACAATCCAAAGAGGCGTATGCACCCCTATGGTCATTGCAGCATTATTCACTATAGCCAGGACGTGGAAGCAACCCAAGTGTCCCTCGACTGATGATTGGATAAAGAAGATGTGGTATATATATATATATATATATACACACAATGGAATACTACTCAGCCATAAGAAAAGACAGAATTGTCCCATTTGCAACAACATGGATGGACCTGGAGGGTATTAAGTTAACCTAAATAAGCCAGAGAGAGGACCAACACTGCATGATTTCACTCATATATGGAAGATAAACTAACATATGGACAGAGAGAACAGTTTGGTGGTTACCAGGGGCAAGGAGGATGGGGGGTGGGCCAAGGGGTGAAGGGAAGCATTTAGATGGTGACTGACAAACAATAATGTACAACTAAAATTTCACAATGCTATAAACTACGAAGACATCAATTAAAAAATAACTACATATAATAAATTTGTTAGGAGGATAGATTTCAGGTTATGTGTTTAATACTATAAAAAGGAAAAAAAAAGATAACCCCAGTCACTCACCCAAATCTAGTGATAGTTCTTATTAGTTGAATATCAGCTGCTTAGGCCTTAGTAGCAACTGAGGGAAACTCAGCTTGCTCAGCCTGTATAGGGAAGTCTTAGCTGCTAGTACAAATTACTGTAAGATGGCAATAAGAAAACAAAATCCTAAGTGTGGAAGGAAGTTTCTGCCCCAGATATCTGTCAAACTTCTTTTTAAACAGTAATGCTGTTTTAAAGACCAATTACACTATACTTACTGTAGGCATATAGCTTTTTTTTTAATCCTAAAAACTACTAATCTGTCCTATGTATGTATGGACACATACATGCACATGCACTCAAATAATTTTCACTGTAACACATCTAGCCAAGAGTATAAAGTTGACTTATAAAATGTTACCAAGAATAAAAGAAGAAATAACATCCAATTTCTTGCTACAATAGCCTATATTGCTATAATGCTCTGGTGAAATTCTTATAAAAGATCTAAAGTGACAAGACAACCCTCTGGAACTCAAACAGACACCACTATTACCCGCACAATACACATATCTTTTAGGATGGTAAAGATGCAGCTCCAAGTAGAGGCATTCTTGGAATAAGAATGTTAAAAAACATTCCAAAATGTTTTTAACTACAACCCACAGTAAGAAATGTATCCATTATTCCTATCTATATGCATATATATCTACATAAAACTGAACAATTTCATCAAATAACACAGTTTAAGTGTATATTACTACATACATGCACTTTGATATCTGCTTTGCCACTTAATTTTTTAAACACTGCCTGTAGTACCAAAATTAATTTCACAACCCCCTAATGGGCACAACTTATAGTTTGAGAAACAGTGTACTAGAGCTACAACACTGAACACATGCTACATAATTCCAAGGTACCAAAGCACAGAGCAAAATGTCTATAACAGTGACTTTTTGACACTGTTCATAGATACTTATACCTTTGCTCTCTAGGTACAGATGCTTGACTAATTTAAAAACCACTCTTTTCTCTGGGAAATGAAAGGAAAGATTAAAATCTGCCTTCTGTCCCCAGAATTCTACTGACTCCCAATGTATGCACTGGAGATAAACCACATCTGGAGAAGTAGTTCCAGCATGCAATTAGAATTTCTCCAAGGCAACAAGTTACATACAAAAGAAACCTCATAAGGCTATCAGCTGACTTCTCAGCAGAAATCTTACAGGCTACAAGAGAGTGGCACGACATATTTAAAGTGCTGAGAGGAAAAAACCTACAGCCAAGAATACTCTACCCAGCAAGATCTTCATTCAGAATGGAAGGAGAGTCTCCCAGGCAGGCAAAAATTAAAGGAGTTTATCACCAAGAAACCAGTCTTATAAGAAATAATAAAGAGACTTACTTAAGTGGGAAAGAAAAGACCACAAATAGGAATAAGAAAATTATTTTTTTTTAAAGTAATAAAATCACTGGTAAAGGCAAAAATACAGTAAAGGTAGCAGATCAACCACCTATGAAGATGATATGGAGGTCCAAAGACAAAAGCACTAAAATTACCTATTTCAGTGATAAGAGGGTAAGAGATACACACACACACAAAAGAGGTTAGATATGACACCAAAAACATAAAATGTGGGAGGAGGGGAGTAAAAGATTAGAGCTTTTAGAAAGAGGTCAAACTAAAGAAACCATCAACTTAATATAGATTACTATATACAAAGGTTATTACATATGAACCTCATGGTAATCACAAACCAGAAACCTATGATAAATACACAAAAAATTAAGAGAAAGAAACCCAAACACAATACTAAAGAAAGCCATCAAACCACAAGGGAAGAGAACAAAAGAAGAAAGGAACGGAGAAGAACTACTAAAACACCCAGAAAAAAAGTAACAAAATGGTAATTAAGTACATACTTATTAACAGCTACTTTAAATGTCAATGGACTAAACACTCCAAGCAAAAGGCATAGGGTGGCTGATTGGATAAAAAAACAAGACCCATATATATGTTTCATACAAGAGACACACTTCAGATCTAACGACACAAACTAAAAGTGAAAGGATGAAAAAATATACTCCATGCAAATAGCAATGAAAAGAAAGCTGGGGTAGCAATACTTGTATCAGACAAAATAGACCTTAAAACAAAAACTGTAACTAGAGACAAATAAGGGCACTACATAATGATAAAGGGAACAATCCAATGTGGGGGATCAGAATTAGCCACCTCAAAATATGTCTCTTTACCTTGATTATTTTCTCTGAAGGAGGCTTTGACCTTCCCCCCAACTGTCTAAAGGGATTTGGGGTGGGAGGCCTGTCCCTGGGACAGACCATCACCGTGGATAACTCTGGTTATTGATAGACTGGGAGGGCCCTTGCTAAGCCCATTCTTATCAAAGTTCTCTTTACCAAACATTTACATTTGTAAGGGAAATCTCCATTTGTAAAGGTATCTCCCTCTCCATACTGGGAAGAAGAGGGGGATGACCTCATCTCTAGAAACTTATCAATGCAGAAGGCAAGGATGCATAATAACCTTACTGTTCTTTTCTGGTAATCTCCCATAACTAACGCATCCCCAACATCTTCCTCTGTCTTTCTATTTAAGAGGAGAACCTCCGCCATTTTGCCAAGAAACTCAGTTTCCTGGTCTCTCCCACATATACATGTTATAAAGCTTTGTTCGATTTTCTGCTGCTATTCAGTGTCATGTCAAATTTAATTTGTACCCCAGCCAGAAAGGATCCAGAGTGGGTAGAGGATAGTCTTCCTCCCCTTTACCAACACTTGTAAATATAGGATATAACACTTGTAAATATCTATGCACCCAACAGAGCACCTAACTATATAAAGAAAGATCTGTACACTGAAAACTATAAAACATTGCTGAAAGAAATTGAAGAAGACACAAAGAAATGGAAAGATATTCTGTGCTCTTGGATTGGAAGAATTAACATAGTTAACATGTCCATACTTCCTAAAGAAAAATGCAATCCCTATCAAAGTTTCAACATTTTTCACAGAAATAGAATAAAGAATCCTAAAATTTATATGGAACAACAAAAGACCCTGAATTGCCTAAGGAATCCTGAGAAAAAAGAACAAAGCTAGAGGTATCACACTCTGATTTCAAAATATACTATAAAGCTATAGTAACCAAAACAGCATGGTACTGGCACAAAAACAGACACACAGATCAATGGAACGGAAGAAAACATAGTCAGTACACTCTTCAACATCAGTCTTAGCAACAAATTTTCAAGTACCATGTCTGACAGGGCAAGGGAAACAATAGAAAAAATAAACAAATGGGACTACACCAAACCAAAAAGCTTCTGCACAGCAAAGGAAACAAAACGAAAAGACAACCTAACAATTGGGAGAAGACATTTGTAAACCATATATCTGATAAGGGGTTAATATCCAAAATATACAAAGAACCCAGATATCTCAACAACAAAAAAAACTAACAACCCAATTAAAAAATGGGCAAAAGATCTGAACAGACATTTCTCCAAAGAAGATACACCAATGGCCAACAGGCACATGAAAAGATGTTCAACATCATTAACTATCAGGGAAATGCAAATCAAAACTACAATGAGGTATCACCTCATGCCTGTCAGAATGGCTATAATGAACAAGACAGGAAACAAGTGCTAGAGAGGATGTGGAGAGAAGGAAACTTTCATACACTGCTGGTGGGAGTGCAAACTGGTGCAGCCACTATGGAAAACAGTATGGAGATTCCTCAAAAAATTAATAGAACTACCATACAATCCAGTTATTCCACTGCTGAGTATTTATCCAAAGAACATGAAAACACGAATGCATAGAGATACATGAACTCCTATGTTCACTGCAGCATTATTAACAATAGGCAAGACCTGGAAGCCACCTAGGTGCCCATAAAGGGACGAATGGATAAAGCAGATGTGGTATATATACACAATGGAATAATATTCAGCCATAAGGATGAAATCCAGCCATTTGTGACAACACGGATGCATCCTGAGGATATTATGCTAAGCAAAATAAGTCAGAGGGAGAAAGTCAAATACCCTTTGATCTCACTCATAAGTAGAAGATAAAAACAACAAACGACCACATAGAGACAGAGATTGGATTGGTGATTACCAGGGGGGAAGGGGAGAGGGAGGAGGGCGAAAGAGGTGACTAAGCACATGTGTGTGGTGATGGATTGTAATTAGTCTTTGGGTGGTAAAATGATGTAATCTATACAGAAATCGAAACATAATGATGTACATCTGAAATTTATGTAATGTTATAAACCAATGTTACCACAATAAAAAAAATTTCTCCAAAAATATAAATGATAATTTCATAACCAATGCATGGTCAAATTATAAATGTTATATGGTAACTAAAAAAATCCATTTCCTTTCTCAAACAAGATAAAAAACATTAAGTATGATTTTAAGTGTCAGCAGAAAAGGCATAACAATAAAATCAAATAATACCTAGCTAATTTAAGAATAAGAGACTTCAAATTATCCTGAACAAAACTCACAAATGTGCTCAGGTTCCTTTTCCAAACCTCATCCTCTCTCCAGCAATGTAATGTCCCCATCCTTTTTTTTTTTTTTTTTTAATATCCTCCCTCCAGCCATATCCCTATAAACTTGTGTTTTACTTACCATCCAACAACTTTAACTTACTTTTTTATGATGAGAAGAAAGAACAGATGACTCTAAAACAGGCTCCAAATCTCCTCGGTGGTTGTCATCATCACCTCTCGTTGTACCATCAAGTTGGTGCCCTTTTCTGAGCCTTATATCTGGCTCTGGAGTCCTGCTGCACCCCAGTCGGTTTTCTGCTGTCTCATTCATGGGATACCCAAGCCTTTCTTACAAAGAGGTCTTTCTTTCTGTCCCTTCTTCTTGGGAGGATGGACTTCCAGGATAGTGAGTTGATCCTAAGGGGAGAAAAGTTTTGAATTAACATTTTAAATAAACACATTAAATGAATGCTGGGGGAAAACATTATATTATATTATTATAAACTCAAACAATAGAATACTCAGTAATCATTAAGAACAAGAAAACAATAATGTATTTTTAAAACCCTATATTTGTTGATAGAAAAGAGTGCTGAAATCTATTTTTAAATGAAAAAAGCAGGATGCAAGTCAACATGCATAATATGTTCCCACTTACATGTTATAAAAATACATAATCATCTATAAGTATATACATATACACACACACACACATATATGCATAGAATAATTACTGGAAAATATTCAAAAATGTGCTCTTGGTATAGAAGTACACAGCCCAGGGTCTGGAATGAGAAGACTTACTTTTCATTTTGTTCTGCATGCATTTTTTTACCATATGCCATATATTATTTCTTCAATTAAAAACATACCTAACTACAGAAAGAATATATGTGGATTTTATGCATTATAGCTGGGTTTTACATACCCAATCTCATTTAAATATCACAATGACCCTATATGGTATTTTCACTTCTACTTCACAGGTGAGGAAATCAAAATTCACCATACTTTGTATGAAATAAATAGGACAAAGTCTCTGACTTATATAGCACATATTATTGGTAATGTTTTGCATTTAAATTGCTTGATGTCTGACATTTCAATATTTTTGAGTTGTTTCAAACTCTAACTAGACTACCCAGGGAGGCAATAAACTCAGCACCAAAGCATACTCCTTTTATATCCCTGTGAGTTCCCAGAAAGTGCTATGCACATAAATGTTTAGTGAATATTTGATAGATGATATTTAAATGTTCTTGAGTACTAAAAACACTTTTGTAAATTATCAATATCTCTCTAAACTGGACTCCAATATTTACACTTCCTAGGAATTCAATTATTTCAAGTCCTTGGCCTTCTACCTCTTAACTCATAGTACAAAATCTTACTTTAGACATTTAGTTACATATCCAAATAAGGTGATTATCACAGCCAATCCAACCAGAAATACTAAAACAGAAAGAAGCCAGTGTACATGTTATGCTCATAAAGCCCATGAGATTCAAAGTTCTTACTGGGGCAAAGGAGGAGTAGGATAAAGTGGGATGGCCTGGATACCATAAAAAGAAAGTAAAAGGTTTATTTAGTGTTCATATGTATAGGTAAACAAGACTAAGAATTAGCCCAAGAGTTAAAATTAGATTAAGAATTAGCCAACTGTTAGTTTCATAAATCATGTGACTTTGCTGCAGGATTTCTCTAAGGGCTTTCAAAGTTTTTGGAGCAAGAACAAATACAAATCTTTAAGGATCACCAAACCTGGGCATGTGCCTATCACATAAGGGCCCGAGCAAGCATATTGTAATACTAAGATTATAAACTATGCTATTAATGCCCAAAGTGGGAAGAGGATACAATGCTAATGATTTATATTTATTTATTCACAGCTCACAAAGCTATTTCACACCCACCATTTCATTTTGTTTCAGGGACGAGGGAGCTAACATTTATTGTGGATTGACAAAGTTAAACTCTGCACCAGAGAATTTACATGTGCTAGCTCACATAATCCTTATATATAGCCCTCTGAGGTATTTTATTTGACAGATGTGGAAACTAAGGCTCAGAGATTAGGGAACTTATTCAGGCCATTAGTCTATAAAGGTGGGATTGATACCCAGGTTTTCTTTCTGGCTCTCGTGAAGTTCACGTGCTTTCTACTACCCCCAAAAATTTAAGACTAGGCAAAAAAAAAGATAAGAACCTGAACCCTAATGTCATTTAGTTTACATAGCAAGTAAAGTACAGAATCAAAATCTTTATACGCAAACTGTAGCAAGTAGAAGAAAGCTTTCTGTAAATTAGCCTTGAAATATGACCATACCAAACTTCTCATAAGCAGCAGCTATACATGAGGGAGTGCTGCTCATTTATGAGAATATAAATGAAATGCTATATTAGTTAAAACTGTTTTGTAATCCTCAACTTAGAAAAAAGAAAGCAAATGACAAGAAGTTTTCTCAAAGAATTTGTCAAGAATTCTTCCTAAAATAAAAAGAAACAAGAAACTCAATTTCCAGGAAAGGCCTGGGATCAATACATTTCTATCAACAATGTTTTCTAAATTTACAAGTACAACAAAAGAAGAATGAACAAAATAAGGCACTGTAAAATCTTCAATCAAAAAAAATTAATTATATTCACCAGTTTACATATACTTAAAAGCAGAAAGGCCTACCAACATATTTTAGAGTTTCAACAATAAAACTGTTGAAGGAAAAAGCATTTATGTCAACCCTCAGGTTCCCAAAGATTTAACAAAACAAAATACCCCAAGCCTAGAACACTAAAAACTGTAATTTACTATATATTTTAGTTTATTTGTATTCTACCTAATGATAAAATGAATTCCTTCTAGGATGCAAGGCCTTGAAACCAAAAGCAATCAATCCTAATAGTCTAAGGTAAAGTTAGAGGTAAGGTAAAAGTGTCCTTTTCACCACCATTATTTAACTCTGTCCTGGAAGTTTTATACAATTAAACAAGAGAAATAAATGAGGAGTATAAAACTATAACTACTTACAGATTATATGACACTTTAGCTGTAACACCCAAAAGAATCAACTGAAAAAAAATTATAATAAAAAAATTCATCAAAGTGATTGGATATAAAATTAATATATGGACATCAACAGCCTTCGTCCTAGAAGTGCACAATATTTGGTTATTATGGAAGAAACTAATACATCACAACAGAAAAAAAAGATACAACCCCTCAAAACAAATCTTAAAATGCTACTGAAGATCTACAAAAGCTCCTAAGACTAATAAGTGAGTTCAGCAAGGTCAACAGTCAACTGTTAACTATCCACACTCAACTAGCAATCACATTTCTATATACTAAAAATAAACTTGTGGAAACTGAAATTTAAAACAATACCATTTACAATTACTCCAAAGAAATTTAAACACATAAGTACACACTTAACAAAATATGTCTAGGATGTTGCTGAAAATTACAAAATGCTGATAAAAGAAATCAAAGATCTAAACAAACAGCAACATATCATATTCATGGACTGGAAGACTCAATATAGTAAAGATGTCAATTCTCCCCAAATTGTTCTATAGGTTTAATGCAATTCCTATTAAGATCCTAGAAAGGATTTTTGTAGCTAAAGACTAGCTCATTCTAAAATTTATACGGAAGGCACAGGCCCTAGAATAGCTAAAACAATCTTGAAAAATAATAAAGTGGAAAGAATCCCTCTAACTAATAATATGAAGGCCTACTAGATAGCTACAGTAGTCAAGAGAGAGTGGTATTGGCAGAAGAAAAGACACATAGATTGACAGAACAGAATAGAGAACCCAAAAACAGACACACAAATATGCCTAACTCTTATTTTATGAACATGCAAAAGCAATTCAATGGAAGAAGGACAGCCTTTTCAACAAATGGTGCTAGAACAACTGAAAATCCATACACCCAAAAAAAAGAACCTCCACCTAAACCTCACACCTTATACGAAAAGTAACTCAAAATGGATCATGGACTTAAATGTAAAATGCAAAACTATAAAACTTTTATTAAAAAACACAGAAGAAAACCCTCAGGGTCTAGAGCTATGCAAAGAGTATTGAGATTTGACACCAAAAGCATAATCCACAGTAGGAAAAAAAATCATAAATTGGACTTCACCATATGAAGAAGTTGAAAAGACATGTTGCAGACTGAGAGAAAATATTTGTAAATCACATATCCAACAAAAGACTATTATCTAAACTATATAAAGGACTCTCAAAATTCAATAGTACAAAAACTAACACTCCAACTAGAAAATGGACAAATGATATGAACAGACATTTCACCAAAGAGGATATATGGATGGCAAAAAATCACAAGAAAAGATGTTCAATATCATTAGCCATTAGGGAAATGAAAATGAAAATTACAATGAGATATCACTACAAACCTAATCAGAAAGGCTAAAATAAAAAACAGAAAACAACAGAATGACTTCTGGTATGACAGTGAGAGGAGCTCCACTGACCTGCTCCCCAGTGAAAATGATTAAAACTATTTTAAAAACCTCCATTAAAACTTTCTGGAAACAGTCCTAAAGGCAAACAACAAATAAATAAACCTAGAATATCTACAAAATTTCAGTAAGAAAGTGGTATTCGAACCAAGATGCCCCTCTTCCTCCCAGCCACCTCCCAACTCAGAGGAGCAGAGACTACTCCAGGTCCTTGCAGCCAAAAACACAGGGCTCTGCCTCCAGCACCCTAGATGGAGGGGTCTCTTCCCTGGAGGAACAGGACATCAGTATTTCTCATTCTGCCTCAGCTGCCTATTGCTGCCTATTACTGAGGCTTAAGTCCCAGATAAGCACAGTTTAGAAATAGGGGATCCCTTCTTTCTACCAGCCCCATCTGTGGAATTGAGGCACCACCTTTACCACGGTATGCTGAGAATACCAGAGCACTCATCATTCTTGACCCAGCTCATAAGGTAGTGGTTCTACACCAGGAAAAGCAAGCCGAGAGGACGCTAGGCCACTGCCCACTGCCCCACCAAGCACTGATCCCCTAGAGTGGGGCTGTCACTCAGAGAGAACTTGTCATTGTCCCTATCCTCACATCTCTAGAGCCCTAGTTCAGAGATTTTGCCTGGGTGGCGATAGCACCTAATCTCCTCCCAAAGGACCTGATGTTATTTGCAACACAGGATGAAGAGGTTCAAGCCTAAAGACATTCTAAAGAACAGTGGAAGTTGTGATGAAGGGCAATTGGGAGGAGAATCAAAATACAGGATAAACTGTAGGCAGGTTAGTTTGCAGAAGAGTACCAGGGAACAAGATAGCTAGTAGGAACCCTCCTGGTGTCAGAACAAAAATTAAACACTACCCTCAGAAACTATTCCTTCAAAGGAGCCAGAATTTGATGGGATTAGTCTGTAGAACAATTTATAGCCGGCATTCTTAAAATCAATAGCAAAACCACCTGGCAATTAGTGGAGTTTAACAGCTGACTGTAGTCAGAGAAAGGGAGAGAGAGCACCCAACCAAAAATACTATCATCCCAGGGTGACTGTGAGCATATCCAAAACTACACCTCCCTGAGGAATAATATCAGAAGCTGAACACTGGAGCGGCAACAGACTTTACTAAAACAATCCAGTCAGTCACTGAACAAATTAACAAGCAAATAACAATAACAAGCCCTGGAGGAGAGGGTCCCAGTACCTAGAGTTGCTACACTGTATTACCTAAAATGTCCAGGATCCAACAAAAAATTAAAAGGCATGCAAACAAACAGGAAACTATATCCATACACTGGGAAAAACAGGGAACAAAGGTGCTCAAAAGGTACAAACTTCCAGTTATAAGATAAAGAAGTCCTGGGGATGTAATGTATAGTATGGGGGCTATAGTTAATAATACCATATTGTATATTTGAAAGCTGCTAAGAGTAGATCTTAAAAGTTCTCATAACAAGAAAAAAAATTTGTAATAACAAGAGATTTTCACATATTGAGGTTACATGGGGTAACTTCTAATCCAAAACTGATTTCGCTTGAACTAAAGAAGCCTGACTTAATGGCCTATCAAACATACACTGTACATCTGCTTTAACTATTAAAGGAATGCACTCTTAAGAGAAGAATGCATACTTCCCCGCCTATACCCTATCCGTATGCCCTTATTAGTCCCTTTCCAACATCAGGGTCATGTTGACCTGCTAATCTGCAACTGGAGATCTCTTTAAAACTTTGATGAATATGTATCCTGGGTGTGTTTAACATATGTTCTTTTTCTAAAAAGGTGTAAGACTGTACTAAAAACCATGCTTCTCCAAAACACTTTCTTCCTTTGCAGAAACTGCCTTCCCAGGTTATAATCCTCACCCTGGCTCAAGTAAAACTCACTTTATCTCTCTTATCTATAGAATAGCTATTGGTTATTTGACAGTAACTATGTGTGGGAAAAAAAAGCAACAGAAAATGCCCGAGAGGATGTCAGATTTATCAGAAAAAGACTTTAAAGTAGCCAGTATAAACATGTTCACACAACTAAAGGAAACCATGATTAAAAAAGTGAAGGAAGCCAGTCATAAAATAAGTCACAGGGATGTAATGTACAGCATAGGAAATATAGTCAGATTGTAATAACTTTGTATGGTGACAGATGGTAACTAGACATATCATGGTGACCATTTTGTAATGTATAAAAATACCAAATCACTATGTTGTATACCTAAAACTAATATAATACTGTATGTCAATTATACTTCAATAAAAATAGGAGCAAAGGAAGGCATGATAATGTCACATCAGATAGAGAATGTCAATAAAGAGAGAGAAATTAGAAAAAAAACTAAATGGAAATTATGGAGTTGAAAAGTACAATAACTAAAATTTAAAGATCATTAGAAGGGCTCAACAGTAGAACTGCAGAAAAAAGAATAATCACTCTGAGATAGACTGATAAGAGATTATAGAAGCCAAAAGAGAGAGAAAAAAGAAGTAAAATGAAGACTCTCAGAGGTAAGCGGGAAATCATTAAGCACACCAACATACGCATAATGGAAGCACCAAAAGGAGAGGAAAGAGTAGAAAAAGATATTCAAAGAAATAATGTTATTATATTGTTCAGCTCAATTTATTTGGTTCCTTTTTATAATTTCTCTTTGTTGAAACAATCATTTTGTTCATGTATCATTTTCCTGATTTCCTTTAGTTCTTTGAGCACATTTAAGACAGTTATTTTAAAGTCTTTGTCTATTAAGTCAGATGTCCATGCCTCCTCAGGACAGTTTCCAGAGATTATTTTGTTCCTTTTTAATAGACCATGTTTTCCTGTTTCTTCGTTTGCCTTGTGATTTTTGCTGTTGTTGAAAATTAAGCATTTGAAAATGCCATCACTTTTCCCAGTCTTTGCAGACTGGTTTCTGTGCCGGGGCAGTCCTCTACTTATTAGGCAGGCATGCTTTGGGCCTTGGGATCAGCCCAAGGTTTAAGGTCTTCTCAGGTCTTTTTTGAGAATGTGTCTTCCCTGGGCCTGTTGTGGTTTTTTCAATTCCTTCACATATACAGCTGCATTTGAATGCCTTAACTTCCCAAATGATACCAGCTCAAGACAAGGCTGACATAAGGGAAGCCATATTGTAGGAAAAAAACCATACTGTAACTGTGAATGACCTCTGATTAACTAACCCAGCTGCATATGCACCCTCCAGGAGAAATACACACTCTGTTGATTTTATGGCCCCTCCCAGCTGCAATAAGTGGATAACTTTGTTCTTTTGAGTTCCTTAGGAATGTGATGACTCCCGTCAGAGAGTCTATGCTGATAGCCATCATCAATGACAACTGAAAGATCTGGGTATAGGGGCGTTGCTCCAGTCTCTGATGCATATCCAGTAAAACAAAAGATTATCAGGAACTAAGACCAACTGCCTCCCCGACCTGGAGACCAGGCCCCTATATAACTGGCCTTTAGTCTTTGTTCTGTAAGATGGTTCTTTCAGACATTAGTCAGCCATCTTCTCCCTTGCTAGCAAGCTGTAATAAAATCCTTTCTCTCCGAACACCTTGCCTCTTGACAACTAGCATGTCTTGCAGTGGGCAGACAACCCTCCTTGGGCAGTAACACAGAGTCTCACCCCACCTTCTCCTAGGGCTTTACATGGTCTATTGCTTGCCTCTACCTGTAATCACTTGCCCCAAGCATCTGCAGGTATGTAATACCCCCACAGCTTTTATGAGCCATGCTTGCCACTTACTGCCCCTTTTCCCAGCCTAAGATTCATGTACTGCTGCTTATCCCCACCTGAGCCTAAGCCCCAGTTAGGCAAAGCAGAGACCAGTCCTTCAAGGAAACCCCAGACAGATTAGAATATCACAAATAAGGTCTGCTCTGCTCCCTCTTGTTTGAAGTAAATGGCAACTGGGCTGCCGCCTCCTCCAAACCCAGACACTGCCACTCCAGGGGCAGGGTAGGTCAAGTAAAAACATGACTCAATTTCCTACTATTTTAAATGTGATCTTTTCTTGATTGGGTGCTCACTGTGTTGCTGTAGAACCTTTCAGTTTTCTGGAGAGCCTATGAAGTTATTTTTAGACAGTCTCTAGTCTTTCTGTTTAAATTTGTTTTCATGCTTCCATGGGGGGGAACAAGAACCTGGAGCTTCCTACTCTGCCATTTTGATAGCATCCTAAACAAGTTGATTTTTTAAGTTCATATGGAAAAAGTAACAAGAATAAAGCCAGGAAAATTCTGAGAAAGAAGACTAACTGGGGGTGGAGGTTGGGGGACTGTTCTACCAGATATAAAGACATTATAAATAATAACAATTTAAAGTGTATACTAGTAAATGCATTAAGGGATCAGTGAAATGAACTAGAAGGTCCAGAAATAGACCCAAATACCTATATAAATTTAGTGTAGAAAAGATGGCTTGTTCAATAAGAGGTATAGGGATAACTGAGTAATTATCTAGGAAAAAATAAAATTGGTTTCCCAATTCAAACTCTACATCAAAATAAACTGCAAATGAATGAAAGATATAAATTCAAAAAATAAAGGCATCCAAGTAGAAGAAAAAGACATAGGGGAAAAATAATTTTTTGATAATTTCCAAGAGAAGATGTACTTTGTAAGTATGAGGCAAAACCCAAAATACACAAAAGACTGATAAATTCAACTATTTTAAAATTAAAAATTTCTGCAGGGCATGTCCAACATATAACCTGAGAAATATACAACTCATATAATACACAAAGGGCTAAGTTTCCTTAATATGTAAGAGTGGCTAAAATTAAATATTTCTAATGTATATTTCCAGTATTTATTTTAAGTAAAAAAAAAAGCAAGGTGGTATGTTTCTATAAACATCTTCCTCAGGAAAATGAGGAAGGAAACTGGGTAAGCGAAAACAAGCAGTGGAAGAAGACTACTTTTTACTGTAATATCCTTTAATAGCTTTTGAATTGTGTACTGCATGTGTCATCTATTCCAAGATAAACAGAAAATGATTTAATTCTCAAGATTAACAAATAATGAAAATAGTTCTAAGCACTAAGTATAAGTGCTTTTACTACCAAAATCATCAAATATAAGCACTTTTAAGAATTTCCAAGCATTTTATCCCGTGTAAAACAGGAAATTAAGCATTCCTTTCTGAATTTTAATACAAACTATCCTACAACCTCCACTCAACAAGACTAGTGGCCTCATCCTTCATACACACACAATGATAGTCTGAAAAAAATAAAAAGACTGATCGTGAAATAACTCCCAAAGTCACATTTTTCAATGTAATAAAGGGGAATTAAATTCTTTTATCCCCTTACTCTTGTACATAGCATAGCCTGTTCATCACATACAGCTCTCTTAAGCCTGACCTTTATACACAATAGAAAGAAAAATGATTTTTAGTTGTAACAATCTGAAATAACTCATTAATAACAGTATGTGGAAATTTGAGTTACATATTTCACAGAATTTGAAGTGCCAAATCAAGTGCCATACCAAGTGCCAAAACCACTTGGTAAAATTCAAGACCGTCATAAAATCACTTACACAAGCAATTTTTAAAAAACAGTTCTCCAAGTGCTATATTTTGCAAATGGCTTTAGGATTGCTATAATCTCCCTAAATAAGAAAGTAAACCCCGACTAACCCCTTCAATTCCCAATTCTTCACAAGGAAAAACAAAAAACAAAACCTGACAATCTCCAAATAACAAAGGTTCCTATCACACTAGCTTTACTTCTACACGTTCCATTCAGAACCTTGAATTATTACCGTCTGTCTCTGAATGCTTTCTTCTATTAAGTGCCTGTCTTATGGACGGGGCACCTGAGTCTCAGCAGTCAAGATCTAACCATAGAAATAAGTGGCAAAAATTAGATCTAAACCTCACAACTCTGAGTCCCCATTTCGAGTTCAACAACTATAATATTCTTCTTGGTAGAGAAACTTTAAATTCTCAAAAAAGACAGCCTTAACCTATTCAGTTTGTCTTTACCTATCATTATGTTATGTATGGTATCTACTTTCACCAAAGGGCTGCTCCACTTGAAAAACATTTACCTTGTAATAAAGAACTCTAGCTCTAAAGGAAATCACTTTAATGGTATGCATAGTGATTCCATCAAACCTGACATTTATTATTTTATAACAATCTCCAAAGCTTTTAAGTTCCAAACAGGTTATTTGTCCCAAAGGCACACTTTCTGGCAAGCTATGAATTCTCTACATGTTTTCCTAGTAGTTATAAACCTGTCAGGTGGACACTGAATTAAACTGTTTATTTGCCTTATGTTTTCCCATTTAATGATTTAAGGCTTTATCTTTCTTTTTTCTGCTGGGGAAGCTTCACCCTGAGCGAACATCTGTTGCCAATCTTCCTTTTTTTTTTTCTTCTCTCTTTTCCTCCCCAAAGCCCCAGTGCACAGTTGTATATTCTAGTTGTAAGTCCTTCTAGTTCTTCTATATGAGCCACCGCCACAGCATGGCTACTGACAGACCAGTGGTGTGGTTCTACAACCAAGAACCAAACCTGGGCTGCTGAAGCAGTGAGCGCGCCAAACTTTAACCACTAAGCCATCAGGGCTGGCTCAAGGCTTTACATTTCCAAGTTATATTCTGCAACCTTGCTGATGCAGCAATCACCTAATTTGCTAACACTAGATTTACTTACCTTAGTGGACAATATTACACAACATTATTGCTAAAGATATTCCTCCCTCTTCCCAAATCCCCATATCCAATCTGTTATCAAATACTATAGATTTTACCTCCATAATATCTCTCAAATTCTTTCCACTTGTTTTCCCTTTCCCTGTCACTATCTTAGGCCAGGCTAACAATATCTCTGACCAAGAATACTTCTGATAATCCTCTGACCTGCTCTCCCGCTCTCTACTCTTATACCTGCAATCCTCTATACAACAGTCAAAGTGCTCTTTCAAACAGAAAAATCATGTCAACTACCCTGCTAAAATCCCTCCAGTAGATTTTATTCCTTCTGCAAAGGAAAACCAAAATCTTTACCATAATCTTCACAAGGCCCTTCATGATTTGGTCCCCATCATCTTCTCCAACTTAACTCGTAAAGCTCCCGAAGCTGCTCAGTATTCCTTTGATCCTTGTCCATACCAATCTGGATGAGCATCAGGACCTGGAAATAGACCTGGTCCCTCAAGTCACCTTTTCTGGATACCCTTATCTAACATAGCATTACCCCACCCTCCATACCAGTCACTGATATCACCTTACACTGTTTAATCTCCTTCATAGCACTTAATACTCTCTGAAATCATACTATTTACTACTTTTCCTTTTTATTATCTATCTACCCCCACTAAACCGTCAATTCCAGAAGTATCAAGCCTTGTCTGTCTTGCTCACCATACTTACCTAGAACAGTGTCTGTCACATAGTACACCCTCAAACTTTGCTTAATGAATAAAATGAAGCTTCCATTAAAAATTCCTTAAAGTTATGGACTGAATTCTGTCCCCCCAAAATTCAACTGTTAAAGCCCTAATCCCAAGTATCTTAGAATGTGAATGTATTTGCAGATAGAGACATTAAAGAGGTAATTAAGTTCATAATGGTGGGGCCATTTTCCAATATAATTGGTATTCCTATAAGAAGAGGAAGAGACACCAGGGATGCACAGGCACAGAAGAAAGGCCACGTGAGGACACAGCAAGAAGGTGGTCGTCCGCAAGCCAAGAAGACAGGCCTCAGGAGAAACCAAACCTGCCAACACCTTGATGTTGGACCTCTAGCCTCCTGAATTGTGGGAAAATAAATTTCTGCAGTTTAAGCTACCCAGTCTGTGGTATTTTATGGCAGCCCTAGCAAACTAATATATTTGCCTTTCAATAGAAGAGCATATTATTTTTAGTACTTTTCTTCAGAAATAATTGAAAATTACATCTCAATGTTTATCATTGTAGCAGACATCATTATGGCTTTTTATATAGTCATTTACCATTTAATTTTTAACCATCTAATTAATAAGCAATTTGGGGAAACTGCTTCAAGAGAATATGTGATTAAGGTAACAAATAGTCAGTGCTCAGAACACCCTAAGGCAGGATTGACAAAATTTTTCTGTAAAAGTCCAGATAGTAAACATTTTAGGCTTTGCAGGCCACAAAAGGTCTCTGCTACAGCTACTCAACTCTGTCATTATAGTATAAAATGGGTCATAGATACTACACAAGCGAATGAATGTGGCTGTATTCCAATGAAACTTTATTTATGGACACTGAACTTCACATTTCATATAATTTACATTCATGTCATTACTTTTAAAAGCTATTTAAAAATGTAAAAACCATTCTTAGCTCATGAGTCATACAAAAACAGGCAAAGGGTTGGGGACTACAGTTTGCCAACTCCGCCCTAAAGCGATGTTTACTTTTTTTTAAAATTATCTTTTTTGCGTGTGTGTGATTAGCCCTGAGCTAACGTCTGTTGCCAATCATCCACTTTTTTGTGTGTGTGTGTGAGGAAGACCAGCCCCGAGCTAACATCTGTTGCTAATCCTCCTTTTTTTTGCTGAGGAAGATTGGCCCTGGGCTAACATCTGTGCCCATCTTCCTCTACTTTATATGGGATGCCGCCACAGCATGGCTGACAAGCAGTGCATCAGCTGGCACCCAGGATCTGAACCCCTGAACCCCAGGCTGCCAAAGCACAACCTAAACCGTTGCGCCACTGGGCTGACCCCCCCCCCTTTTTTTTTTGCTGAGGAAGATTGGCCCTGGGCTAACATCTATGCCCATCTTCCTCTACTTTATATGGGATGCCACCACAGCATGGCTTGACAAGTGGTGCATCAGTCTGCACCAGGGATCCGAACCTGCGAACCCCAGGTCACCAGAAGCGGAGCATGCAAACTTAACTGCTACGCCACCAGGCCAGCCCTGATAAGTTTACTTTATACCTCCATTTTTACACAGAAGGAAATCTCAAGGCTTCCCTACACAGCAACGATTAACTCAGTATCTCAAAGCCTAGATTGCAAGGATGTTCATCTATGTCTGTCCACAAAACTATGCAAACAGCAGTAAAAGAAAAGGTTGTCACAACTTCGGTTTATTCTGTTCTGAAGAGCTTTCTCTGTTTTTACTAAATCTAAGAAAATTAACATTCTTCCATAAGTTATATTTCTTCTCCACACCATGAAGGAGTTGAAAAAAAATTATCTAAACTGGTAGATCAAATGACATATCCTACTATTAACCTGATGGTGACTAATAAACACCAGAAACCAGATATAGAAAAACTAAGACCATTAGACTCTGGTTTAATAAAGGTTTTCTAAAATGGAGCAAATGACCCTATAACAAAATTTCCAAAACCACCTGAGGTTACAATTCTATAACTGTTTCCAGGTGCCTTCTTTCTTTATATTGTATAACAATGACCACAGCATGGTAATCTTTATTTTAACTCTTAAAAACAAAGTTTTGTGTGGTTTTGTTTTTTTGGGGGGGGGGGGTTTGCCTATTTTCAAGCTAAGGTACATGGGAAACACAAAAGACACTCAGAAAAATCTCCCCCTCCAAGTGAGAAACTGGTTGTCGGCATATCAGAAAAAGGTGACAGGGGCCGCCCGGTGGCGCAGCGGTTTAGTCCGTGCTTGGCAGCCCGGGGTTCGCCAGTTCGGATCCCGGGCGCCCGCCGACGCACTGCCTGTCAGCCATGCCGTGGCGGCGTCCCATATAAAGTGGAGGAAGATGGGCACAGATGTTAGCCCAGGGCCAGTCTTCCTCAGCAAAAAGGGGAAGATTGGCAACGGATGTTAGCTCAGGGCTGGTCTTCCCCACAAAAAAAAAAAAAAGAAAGAAAGAAAAAGGTGACAAAGTATTTCCTTTTAAAAAAGTTAAACATGAGGTTATTTCTTCTGAAGAAAATGTTCAACCTAGAAGAAATAAACAGGAAAGCTGATTCCTTTTTTTTTTAGTTTGGCAGCCAAGTCAGACCTGAAACTTACACCTAAAAGTTCCCTTCTTTTTAAAAGAATTGTAAGGAAAGTAAATTATGTTAAGCAGAATAATGGCCCCTTCAAAGATGTCTACATCCTAATTCCCGCAACCTGTGAATACGTTATGAAACATGGCAAAGGAGAATTTAGGTTGCAGGTGGAATTAAGGTTACTAATCAGGTGAATAGGGAGATTATCCTATTAGCCTAATGTAATCCCAAAGGTCCTTAAAAGTCCAAGAGGAAACCAGATGATTTAGAGTCAAGGAGAGACATGACTATAGAAGAAAGGCACAGAGAACTGCAACATTGCTGGAGGAAGGGGTCTCTAGAAGCTGGAAAAGGCAAGGGATTCTCCCCTAGAGTCTCCAGAAATGGACTCAGCACTGTAGAGACCTTGATTTTATCCCAGTGAGATCCTGTGTTGGACCTCTGACCTAAAGAACTATAAAATAATAAATCTGTGTTGTTTTAAACCACTAAACTTGTGGTAATTTGTTACAGCACTCAATAGGAAACTAATATATACACAGACTTTGAAATTGAAATTACCAAAAAACACTGAAAGAAAAATCTTCTCTGTAAAACACTTAATGCAACAGAAAAAAAACTCTGCTTAATATCACCTCTCAACAAATTCAATTTAAAATTAAGTACTTCTAGAACCTTGGTGTGATTAAAGACACGAAAAATGGCACTTATTTGAGGATTTTTACTGCCAAATGTAAAGGAATTTGAAAAATCCTAGGTCCCTAAAGCAAATCAACACAGAAGCACTTTGCAAAATGTTTCCAATTTTTCCTCTGGAAAGGATATCTCCAGTCTATCAAGTTCCATAAGCAGTATCCACAAACAGAAAATGAAATAACATTGTACCTTTCATACTATACTTCCAAAGTGTACTGGCTCCTAAGGTTCCCACTCGAAAACACTGACAGATCTGGACTTTCTACTTAAATCACCATTTGATGTGAGTATAAGGGTGTAATGGAAGCTGAATTGTCAAAAGGGTGAACTTTGCCAGTTATCAACTTATTGCTTCTCCACTCCAGTCATCCTTTTTGCCTGCATTACGAAAACGACCGAGGCCCTTCAAACATTTTCCCCTTGTCAGATGCCATAACATTAAGTTCTGTCAGCAGACGGCACTGCAGAGATGTGCAGGAGAAAAGGGCTTGCTTTCCTGGTATGCTAACTTGGCAGGGTCCTGCAGCTTTCCTCATTCTAAAGGGTGAATTTTCAGCAAGCTCCAGTTGATGGATTCCCAACCAGTTCTGCCAGCTCAGCACCAGAGCAATTTCTCTGCCATTCAGTGAGGCCCAGACACACCCTCACCAACAAAATCTAGATCTCTGGCCATGGAGGGAGTAAGAGTCTCTCCCTTGGGTGCTCTATTTCAGCCTTAGGGGCAGTGGCTGCTCCTTATATCTGCTACTCCTTTACTCTTTAGCAGTTTCTTTGCTTCTTACTAGACAATCCCTCATTACTCTAATCCCCTGTTATCACTAATAATTCTTTATATTATTTTCCCTGTTTAAATTACTATGTGGTTTCTCCCATCTGATTAGGCTGAGACCTAACATACCATTTAAACACCAACTTAAGATGCTGAAACAACAAAAGGACTGCGGTCTTTCAATTCACACTGTCTTCTCTAGCTGCATAGTTCAAAAAACTCAAATTAATCTGTGACTGGGAGAACAAAGCTCCAAGATTGGTGATACTCACAGAAAAGAAATGTAACAGTTTTACAAAGCAACAGCCAAACCATATATCTTTGCTTTGTTTAAAGAGTAAAGGGTAAGACAAGTGTTTAATCACTGGCTAAGACACTGATTCTCAAAGTGCAATCTAAAGACTGCAGGGTATCTGCCAGGTCAAAACTATTTTCAAAATAATACTAAGACATTACCTTTAACATTCTCATTCTTTCACAAGTGTACAGTGGAGTTTCCAGAGGCTACATGATGTGTGATATCATAACAGATTTAATACAGAAGCAGATATGAGAATCCAGCTATCTTTAACCTAGACTTTAAACAAATTTGCAAATTTTCTAATTTACTTTATTTTGAAAAAGTTACTTTTTATAAAAATGTTATTTTTGATACTGTGGTAGATTTATTATTTTTCATTGATATGTATTTTTTTCTCATTTTAATTTCTAATATGGGTAAGAATGAGAGAAAGAGACAGGGAGGAAGGGGGAGGGAGGAAGAGTGAGTGTGAGTGCGTGCATGTGTATGCCTCACAAAGAAAAGCAGCAGTCTGGGGTCCTCGATGTTGAAGAGCATAAAGGGGCCCTGAGACCAAAAGAGTTTGTGAACCCCTGGGCTAAAAGCCCACGGTAAATAACAAATGAACTGAGACAGTGGAGTGTTATTTTGGTTCCTTAATTTTCATCTAGTTTTTCACCATGTCAAGAAACATCTATATTTTTATGTTTGTAATTTTTTAAGCGATTTAATTTCGTTCAAATTAAAACAAGGTAACGTCTCACCCCTACTTAAAATCCCAAATGACTGCTCACAGCCTTCAGAATAAAGTAGAAACACCTTAGCAAAGCACACAAGGCATCCAACCTCATTCTCCTCACCAGACAGCCACCTCTTCGGACACACTAAACTCTCGAGTACCCAATGTACTGACTCCCGCTTCCCTCCAGGGGTTCTCCATGCTGCATTCAGTCTGGAATGTATCGCACCCCAACTCTCATTTTGCTTTCTCCTTTTTCAGAACTCAGGTCAGGTATTCTAACCTCCTCTAGAAAGCATCTCAAGCTGGGGTGATTACCTCTGTGTGTTCATGGTTTCCTGTGCACTTACTGCTATCATGGTACCTTCTACCCATTGTTTCCTTACTTATCTGTTGTTCCCACCAGAGTACAAGCAAAAATATAAGGGCAGAGAGCAGTACCTTAATCATCTTTTAACTTCACAGCCAGCCAACTACAGTTCCTGGCACAATAAATTTTCAAATGTCTTCTGAAGGAATTCATGTTTTACTATTCTTTGACTTAAGATTCCTCTTTCAAGTCTATTACTGCCCTCCCACCCAAAAAAAGGCCTACTATATAAGTTATTTCCAAAAAAATTTTTATGGCAGCATAAAATTATTACAAAAGAATTTTGCTGAAAAGAATACCTCACCCCAAAAATGTTATTCTTTGAAAACAAGTGACCTGTCCCCAAATATACTTAACAGAGACGGACTTTTTATTGTGACTAATTAATGCAAATTTTTGAGAAAAATATTCCTTTGCTCTTCAAAGGAAATATGAATCAATCTAAAAATTCAGTCCCAGATCACGAGAGAAAAATACTCACCAAAATGATTTCATCTTTCAACACAGAAAAAAATCTGTCTCTTAAGTGTATATTAATAAATATGCATGAAGCTGCCAGATAGCTTTGAGTGGCAGAGTTCATCTGCCCCCAAAAGGTGAAGTGGGGGAAAAAAGGGAGACCAACTACTAGCATTTCAAGACAAGATGGTTTCTGCTGGCTAGGGAATTCACGTAATTACCTATTCAGTATTTTATTCTTTTAGTCTCTGGAATTCTGCCAGACTTCCTTTAAAGAAAAAGATAAGAGGAGGAGGGAAATACAAACTCCCTGGGGAGAGGGGAAAAAAGGTTGTTTGGGCCTTCTCTAAAACAAAAAATGATAGAATTAGAACTTTTATTGGCTTAACATGAGCAGTTCAATTTGTAAATAAAACAAAATACTATAACTTTTTAAGGTGGAACTATAAGGGAACAACACATTACAATAAAGTACTGGTAATATTCTAACACTGACTCCCACCCCTGCCTTAAAACGTAGAATAGGAAAAAATGAATTACCAAAACCAGTGAATTTGACATATGGCAACTCTAATAAGTAACTGACCAAACCTTAAATTCCAAGTATGAATATGGAAGGGGTGGAAGTAATGTTAAGAAGTCAGTTTCTATAAACTGTGTTTCTTGCATTAGAGGAAGACTAGTAAACAACTCACTGGTGTACTCCTTTCCAACATTTCTTTAAAGACTCATCTTCCATTTGGTAAAACTTGGAACTTATTATAAATAACACCATGAAGACAACTAGATACCAACTCTAGAGGGAACTGAATGCATACGAAACACAATTTCGTGTTTCCTAAAGCCTGGTAACAAACAATATATTTTTTACATGAAAAATTAATAATACTCTTGTAAAAAATCTCCTGCAGGTATCTTGGGTCCTCTCTTAAAAAAAAAAAAAAAAAAAAAAACTTCAACTACAAAAACTACATTGAGATATACCCAAACTGTGTCTGAGGAATAAGTATTCAGGCACTTGGAAAATCTAACAAATGGAGGCCAAAATTTCAAACAGAAATATATAATATATAAAACAAATATCTGTTGTCAGGTACCCATTAGCTCATTTATTCTTCATAACAACTGTAAAAATTCAATTACCTCCCTTCTGCAGCTAAGGAACCTGAGGCTCTGACAGGTTGAGCAGGTTGTTCAAAGTCTTATGGCTGGTAAGTAGAAGAACAGAGTTCAAACTCAGGTCCTTCAGACTTTTTCCATTCAGCCATGATGCCCAACTAGAAATGAAAACAGGCTCACAGTATGTGCACAGTAACTCTGACCAAATTTTCTGAAACAAAAATAACAGCATCTGGTTTAACTAGAAATATATTTTCCTAACACTAAATTTCTGTATTTGAAATGTACCTTTTAAAAATCAAATCTAATGA
Source organism: Tapirus indicus (assembly GCA_031878705.1). Classification (NCBI taxonomy): domain Eukaryota; kingdom Metazoa; phylum Chordata; class Mammalia; order Perissodactyla; family Tapiridae; genus Tapirus; species Tapirus indicus. The sequence goes on from CM062918.1 coordinate 98,177,748, forward strand.
CTTATTAAAAAAGAAAAAATTCTAATCCAACAATTAAATCTTTTAACTTTAAAGAAAAGTTAATGCAATGGGGCAACCAAAGACCCCGAATAGCTAAAGCAATCCTGAAAAAAAAGAACAAAGCTGCAGGCATCACAATTCCAGACTTCAAAATATACTACAAAGCTATAGTAATCAAAACAGCATGGTACTGGTACAAAAACAGACACACAGATCTATGGAACAGAACTGAAAGCACAGAAATAAAACCACACATCTACAGACAACTGATCTTCAACTTTTGTTGAAGCTAAGTACATACAATGGAGAAAGGAAAGTCTCTTGAATAAATAGTGCTGAGAAAATTGGACAGCCACATGCAAAAGAATGAAAGTAGACCATTTTCTATCACCATACACAAATATTAACTCAAAATGTATCTAAGACCTGAAAGTGAGACTTGAAACTATAAAACTCCTGCAAGAAAATATAGGCAGTACACAATCTGACATTAATCATAAAGGGATCTTTTTGGATTCCATGTCTACTCGAACAAGGGAAACAAACAAAAAAAATAAACAAGTGGGACTTAATCAGATTAAAGAGCTTCTACAAGGCAAAGGAAACCAGGATCAAAATGAATAGACAACCCACCAGCTGGGAGAAAACATTTGCAAGTCATATATCCAACAAGGGGTTAATCTCCATAATATATAAAGAACTCACACAATGGAACAACAACAAAACAAGCAACCCAGTCAAAGAATGGGCAGAGGATATGAACAGACATTTTTCCAAGGAAGATATACAGATGGCCAACAGGCACATGAAAAGATGTTCGACATCACTAATCATCAGGGAAATGCAAATCAAAGCCACATTAAGATATCACCTTACACCCATTAGATTGGCTATAATCACCAAGACAAAAAACAACAAATGTTGGAGAGGTGGTGGAGAAACAGGATCCCTAATCCACTGCTGGTGGGAATGCAAACTGGTGCAGCCTCTATGGAAAACAGTAATGGAAACTCCTCAAAAAACTAGAAATAGAAATACCTTATGATCCAGCTATCCCACTATTGGGTATCTATCCAACGAACCTGAAATGAACAATCCAAAGAGGCTTATGCACCCCTATGTTTATTGCAGCATTATTCACCATAGCCAAAAAGTGGAAGCAACCCAAGCGTCCCTCAATGGATGACTGGATAAAGAAGATGTGGTGTATATATATATATATACACACACACAATGGAATACTACTCAGCCATAAAAAGACAAAATTCTCCCATTCACAACAACACGGATGGACCTGGAGAGTACTATGTTAAGCAAAATAAGCCAGAGACAGAGAGACAAACACTGTATGATTTCATTCATATGTGGAATACAAACTAACACACAGAGAGAACAGTTTGGTGGTTACCAGGGGCGAGGGGGAGTCGGCACGAGGGGTGAAGGGATGAATTTATATGGTGACTGATAAACAATAATGTACAACTAAAATATCACAATGTTATAAACTATTACAACCAATTAAAAAAAAAGTTAATGCAGGTCTCCAGAGTTTAAGTACTCTCAGGGCTATATCCAAGAGCATGCTGTCTCAGGGAAAGCCTCAGCTTCCCCACCTATGCAAAGCAGCATCTGTAAAAAAAAGAATCTTATTTAACTACATTAAATGCATATCTAGATTGTACCATAATAAGAAAAAATGAAGCCTGTGTTAAAACTGTACCCAATAACTTCAGTAAACTACTACATAAAGTTCTGAAGTAATCAAGAACAGAAGATCCAGATAGCAAACAGTGATTTCTGAATAACAAGAAAAACACAGTAGAGAGGCTTACTACCACTTTCTTAAGAGAAACCATTTAGAAGTTAAAAAACAAAAAAAGACCTTAAAATTACACATATAACCAGTATTATTCTTGTCTGGAGAACAATACAAAATAAAGAAAACTGGAGTAAACCTCCAAGGTACATCCAACAGAATTCTCCAATCCTAGTACAAATCAAGAACCGTCTAAAATGGCCTTGATCCCTTGACTCAATAATGCTACTCTTTGGAACTTCTTGAAATTTATCCTAAAGCAGCAATAAAAAGGGGGAAAAGCTGTATGCACAAAAGTATTTATTATGGGAAGAAAAAACAGAAGCAATTAACCAATAATAGAGAAATGATAAAGTATATAATATATTCATTTTTTCACTAGACTATTAGGCAGCAAATAGAGAAAGTATGAAGACTTTGTTTATGGTATCTTAAAGAGCAAAACAAAATTCTTATTACAACTAGATAAAAATAAACTTTATAACTATATAAAAATGTGTGTGCATAAAGACAAAAATTAAAAAGGCAATTTACCCAAATGAGTCGAAAACTTATGTCCACACAAAAACTTGCACAGAAATGTTTATAGTAGCTTTATTCACAATTACCAAAAGTTGGAACCGAGACAGGTGAATGGATAAACTGTGATACATCATCCGTGCAATGGAATATTCAGCAACAAAAAGAAATGAACTATCAAGTCATGAAAAGAAACTTACATGTAGGAAACTTACGTGAATATTGCTAAGGGAAAGAAGACAATCTAAAATGGCTACATACTGTTTGATTCCAAGTACATGACATTCTGGAAAAGGCCAAACTAAGCAGACAGTAAAAAGCTCAGTGATTAAAAGGGGTTCAGGGGAGAGAGGATGAATAGGTGAACACAGGGGATTGGTGGGGGGGACTATTCTATATAATACTGTAAAAGTGGATACATGTCATTATACATTTGTCAAAACCCACCAATGTACAACACAAAGAGAGAACCCTACTGTAAACTACACAATTTAGTTAATAATAACATGTCAATATTGGCACATCAGTTGTAACAAATGTACCACAATAACGCAAGATAATACTACTAGAGGAAACTGATGAGGAATGAGAGAGGGTATATGGGAACTCTGTACTTTCCACTCAGTTTTTCTAAAAAACTAAAATTGCTCAAAAAAAACAAAATGTATTTATTTTTTTAAAAAGAAACAAACTTTTACTAATGGAAAAAACAAGGAATACAAAAACCTAAACCATTTGGGTGAAGTAATGAATTACTGAGTGTTTTTTTTCCTTTTTAAAAGTGGTTACTTTGATGTTATATTATTTTAGCAACAAATCAGTCAGGTTTCCTATAAAGAAAAGAAAAAAAATGCAATTCTAGCAATGCCTGTAGTAGCTGTCCAGTCCCCAAAGAGAAAAGAAACACTTCATTCCAAGTTTTACTTACATAAAACTGAGCATACATAACCTATCTGGGATTTTTCAATTGTTCTTAATTAAAAAAAAAAAAAGGAGTTGGGTAACAATTCAATTATTACATCACCTATTGGGGGGTGAGGGTGTGGTGTGAGGAATCCACGTAATTGTCACCCAAGTTCAGTCAGCTTGCTTACTCAGTAGCTGGGAATCACTCTTGATTTCAATGGGAAGTAAAGAACATAAAGCCCAATGTGAACAGTAGTAACATATGTCTCAGATTTTTAAGACCTTAGAAGAAATGAGCTCTACTTCTTTTATTCATCTCTTACTGAATACCACCATAATTAAGTTCAAAATGACTACAAAATCATCCAACAGAGTATAACAACTTGAAGACATTTATGATGAAAAGGCAACACTGAAGACAAATGTCCAAATGAGTCTTATCACATTTTTCAAAAGCTTGGTGTCAAAATAACTTTCAAAAATAATTTGCCTTTTTATGGATATGAATTACACGTCAATTTCTTAAAAGTTCAATATAAAATCAAATCTGAAATCATTCCAAACATTTTATGACCAAAATTATATTAAGTTTTATTACCTGAGTTAACACAATACATAGCTAAGTCATGCATATACATCATGGAAAACCTTACAATTTGATATATATTTAAATGTTTAAAAACGAATCTACAAAGAGTGACACCAAGATAAAGGAACAGGAGTTTTCAGCACTCATCCCCCAAAAGAAATAGCAATTTTCACAACTGCCCAGGAACTAGAGTACTTTTGTGTGAACCTGGAAGTCCAGCAGAGAGGTCCTATCAACCTGCTGAAGAAAAAAGTCCTAGAATAGGCTCGTTGAAAGGGGTAAGAAGAACAATTACACTTTACTCATGTCCCATCTTCCCTAAGACAGCACAGGTCAGTGCCAAGAGAGACTCCCTCAGGCTGTGATTTCTCCCAACAGGGGAAAAGGAGAGCAAAATGAGCACCCACTTCCCCAGTCCCATGGGACACTGCTGAAGAGGCCCATTTCTTTCTCACTCCACCCAGAACACCGAGGTGATCAGCAGAACAGGAAAAAGGAGAAGGGCTCATTAGCAACCAGGGCAGAGAATTCAAAAAAGTGCTATGGATTTTACTAACCACTCATGGGCTCCACCAAGAAGCCCACCCACAAACCTCATAGGACACATCACCTGCAGACAACCCCAGCTAGCCCACACGTGTCCCCAGGATTCTATGTGTCCCTGTCCCGTGAAGCTGGTATGCAAGTCACTGCAGACCATGGACAAGCAATCACAGACAGCTGGTTCAACCCCACTGGATTAGAAGAAGGCACAAAACCTTGAAAATTTCAGGGCACTGCCCTAGGGAAAATAAATGGGAGGCTCTCAGCACCAGGCCTGGCTTTGCAGGATCAAGAGAAAACATACAATCCTAAGACTTCCCCCCAAAGAGGCAACAAGAGGAATGGAGTGAGTCCATCTGTAGAAAAGGTCTGAAAGACCCCCAGCAACCCTAGCTGGGCTGAATGGTGAAGGTCTTTCTCTTCTGAAACCAGGCAGTAATGACTGGAGGAGATGACTTGTTCTGCAAATGCAAAGACAGCAACCCAAGACTTCAAAGAACACAAAATATCAAGGAAACATGACACTACCAAAGACACACAATAATTTTCCAACCTGACTCCAAAGAAATGGAGATCTATGAACTACCTGACAAAGAATTCAAAATAATTGTTTTAAGGAAGCTCAGCAGGCTACAAGAGAGCACAGACAACTCAACAAAATCAGAAAAACCATACATAAAACAAGAAGTTCAACAAAAAGATAGAAATCCCCAAAAATAACTAAATAGTAATTCTGGAGCTGAAAAATACAATGAATGACATTTAAAAATGCAATAGAGAGCTTCAACAGCATACCTGATCAAGCACAACAAAGAATCTCTGAGCTCAAACACAGACACTTCACATTATTGAGTCAGAGGAGAAAAAAAGAAAAAGAGTGAAAAAAGCCTACAGGATTTATGGGACACCATCAAACAAACCAATATATGCATTGTGGGAGTCCCAGAAGAAGAGGAGGGAGAGAAACGGGCAGAAAGCTTACTTAAAGAAATAATGGCTGAAACTTCCCAAATCATGGGATGGATACAGACTTCCAGATAAGCTCAGAGGTCCCAAAACAGGATCAATTCTAAGATTACATACAAAGACATATTATAATCAAATCTCAAAAGTTAAAGACAAAGTGACAAGTTTAAAATCAGCAAGAGAAAAGCGACTCATGACATAAAGGGAACTTGCGTAATACAATAAATGGATTTTTCAGCAGAAACCTTGCAGGCCAGAAGAGAATGGGATGACATATTAAGACTGCTGAAAGAGAAAAACTATCTACCAAGAATACTTTACCTGCCAAAGCAGTCCTTCAGAAACAAAAGAGAAATAAAGACTTTTCCAAACAAACAAAAGCTGAGAGAGTTCATCACCACTACACCTATCTTACAAAAAATGCTAAAGGGAGTTCTTCAAGTTGAAATAAAGAATGCTAATTAGCAACATGAAAACATATGAAATTATAACACTCACTGGCAAAGACAAGTATGTATTCAAATTCAAAATACTCTAATACTGTAATGATGGTAACTAAATCACTTTTAACTCTAGTATAAAAGTTACAAGACAAAACTATTAAAAATAACCATAGCTACAATATTCTGCTAATAAATACACAATATAATAACATGTAAGTTGTGACATCAATTAAAATTATATAAAACATGGGGGGAGATGTAAAAGTGTAAAGTTTTTGTATGTGATTCAAGTTAAGTTATCAGCTTAAAATAAACTGTTAGAACTACAATTGCGTGCGGCCTAATGACGTTTTGGTCAACAGCGAAACACATATATGATGGTGGTCCCATATGATTATAATGAAACTGAAAAATTCCTATTGCCTAGTGACGTTGTAGCCGTCATGTGCAATGCATTACTCACATGTTTGTGGTGATGCTGGTGTAAACAAACCCACTGTGCCCTCAGTCATATAAAAGTATATAGCACGTACAATTATGAGTAGTACATAATACTTCATGATGATAACTATGTCACCGGTTTACATATTTACTATACTATACTTTTTATCATTATTTTAGAGTGTACTCTTTTACTTAAAAAAAATTTTGTTCATCGTGGCCAAGTGCACAAAATCCACTGCTAATGTTGCCAATTAGAGGCCATACTGAATGACTGATCTAGAAACAAAATTAAAAGTGATTAAGGACTACAAAGGTGGAAAATCAGCGATGGTGACTGCTTGCCAGTCATGTCCCATTCCACCATAGCTATGATCTTTGAAGAACAAAGTGACAGAAGCTGTTAAAGGATCTACTTCACTGAAGCCAATGAGACTACCAAAAATTTGAGAAGGAGAAACTTCTAATGACCTGAACTGAAGACCAGAAGCATATCCCTCAGCACCACAACGATCATGGTCAAAGCAAAAAGTTTGTTTGCGATGTTGAAAGGTTAAACTGGACTACGTTGGATTTACTGCTAGTTCTGAGTAGTTTAAATGATTCAAGAATCATTATTCATTACATAATGGGAAAAGGAGTGATGAGTTTGCGAGTGCTGATGTGAAAGCAGCTGAAGAATTTTTGAAAACTCTAGATAAGCTGATTGTGGAAGGAAATTACTTGCCAGAGCAAATATTCAATATGCATGAAACCTCCCTATTCTGGAAATGAATGCCTGAAAGGACTTTCATCCACAAAGAGGCCAAGTCAATGCCAGGTTTCAAGGCTTTGTAGGACAGGATAACAATCTTGCTTGGAGGCAATGTAACAGGCTACAAATTGAAACCCTTTGTAATATGGCACAGTGAGAAACCCAGGGCCTTCAAGCATATCAATAAGCACATACTGCTAGTGTACCACAGAAGCAGTAAGAAATCATAGATGATCCAGCTCCTCTTCCAAGATGCCCTCTTGAATTGTTGTGCCAGCAAAATGGAGAAGTACTGTTTGAAGAATAACGTACCTTTCAAGATTTTGCTTATTGTTGATGATGCTACCGGACATCCTGCTTTTATTGGTGACCTTCATCCCAATATTAAAGTGGTGTTTCTCCCTCCAAACACCACTTGTTTGATCCAACCAATGGATCATGGGGTTATAGCAGCTTTTAAGGTCTACTATCTGAGGAGGACGTTTGCCCAGCCTATTGCTGCAATTGGGGAAGACACTGATGCAATTCTGGAAGGATTACAACATTTAAGACTGTATCAAAAACCTCGCTTGGGCTTAGGGTGATGTCACCAAGAAGTGTATGAATGACATCTGGAAGAAGACACTCAAGAGGTTAGACAACTCAAGAGGTTTGGCTTCAAAGGATTTGCCAAGGATGAGGAGGTTGCAAAACTCAAGAAGGCTGTGGTTGAGATGGCAAACAACTTTAACCTAGGTGCAGATGAGGATGATGTTGAGGAGTTCCTAGAAGTGGTTCATGAGGAACTGACTAATAGGGAGATGCTGGAACTGGAACAGGAACACACAGCTGAAGAAGAGACAAGAGAAAAGAAAACTACAGGAGAAGGAAAGAGGAAGCCCCGCAAGAAAATTCACAGTGAAGAGTTTAGCAGAAGCTTTTGGAGACCTCAACAAGCTCCTCAGAAGTCTGAAAACATGGGCCCCAACACCGAAAGGTTTTCATTAACCAAGAGGGATGTTCATGGAGCATTATCTGCTTACAAGCAAATCTATGATGAAAGAAAACAAAACCAAGCAAACCACCATGGATATATTTCTGAAAAGAGTAATGTCTCCTCATGAAGAGCCTTAGGCAGCACCTTCAGGAGGTATTCTGGAAGGTGGCACTGTTATCACAAAAGATGACAGCTTCTGTTATTGCTCCTGAAGACCTTCCAGTGGGACAAGATGTGGAAGTGATATTGATGATCCTGACCCTGTACAGGCCTAGGCTAATGTGTGTGTTTATGCCTTCATTTTCAACAACAAAAAAATTTTTTTAATAGAAAAAAACCTTATAGAATAAGCTTATAAAGAAAGAAAATATTTTTGTACAGCTGTGCAATGTGTTTGTGTTTTAAGCTAAATGTTATTTTAAAAGAGTCAAAAAGCTTAAAAAAATTAAAAACTTTATAAAGTAGAAATGTTACAGTAAGCTAAGGTTAACTTATTATTGAAAAGAATATATTTTATAAATTCAGTGTAGCCTAAATATACAGTGTTTACAAAGTCTGTGGGAGTGTACAGTAATGTGCTAGGCCTTCACATTCACTCACCACTCACTCACTGACTCATCCAGAGCCAACTTCCAGTCCAGCAAGCTCCATTCATAATAAGTATCCTATATAGGTGTACCATTTTTTATCTTTTATACCATATTCTTACTGTTCCTTTTCTATATTTAGATATGTTTAGATACCCAAATACCATTGTGTTAACAATTGCCTACAGTATTCAGTTTATTTATTTTTTTGAGGAAGATTGGCCCTGCGCTAACATCTGTTGCCAATCTTTCTTGTTTTTCTTTTTTTCTCCCCAAATCCCCTGTACACAGTTGTATATCATAGTTGTAGAGTTGTAGCTCTTCTATATGGGATGCCAGCTCCGCATGGCTTGATGAGCAGTGAGTAGGTCCGCACCCAGGATCCAAACCAGCGAACTCCAGGCTGCCAAAGCAGAATGCATGAACTTAACCACTGTGCCACCAGGCCGGCCCCAGTATTCAGTTTAGTAACCTGCTAGAAAGGTTTGCAGCCTAGGAGCAATAGGCTATATCAACAACCTAGACGTGTGGTAGGCTACACCATCTAGGTTTGTGTAGGTACACTCTATGATGTTCACACAACCATGATATCACCTAATGCATTTCTCAGAATATATCCCTGTCATTAAGCGACACATGACTGTATAAGATGTTTTTATGTAAGCCTCACAGCAACCACAAAGAAGAAACCTCTAGTAGATACACAAAGGGTTAAACGAAAAGATTCAAAGCATATCACTATTAAAACAATACATTAAGTCACAAAAAGATGGCAAGAGAGAAAGAATGGAACAAAGGAACCAAAAAACAGTCATAAAACAATTAAAATGGCAACAGTAAGCCCTTACCTATCAATAATTACTTTAAATGTTAATAGATTCAATTCTCCAATCAAAAGACACAGAGTAACTGAATGGATTAAAAAACAAGATCAAACAATATACTGCCTACAAGAGATTTACTTTAGCTATAATGACACACATAGGCTGAAAATGAAGGGATGGGGAAAGATATTCCAGGCAAATAGTAAGCAAAAGAAAGCAGGGGTAGCTGTACTTATATCGGACAAAAATAGACTTTCAGTCAAAAACTATGGCAAGAGACAAAGAAGGTCATTATATAATGATAAAGGGGTCAATTCATCAAAAGGATATAACACGGGGCCAGCCTGGTGGCATACTGGTCAAGTTCACACACTCCACTTCAGTGGCCTTGGGTTTGTAAGTTCGGATCCTTGGCATGGACCTACGCACCGCTCAAGTCATGCAGCAGCAGGCGTCTCACATATAAAGTAAAGGAAGATGAGTATGGATGTTAGCCCAGAGCCAACCTTCCCCAGCAAAAAGAGGACTGGCAACAGATGTTAGCTCAAGGCTAATTTTCCTCACACACACACAAAAAAAAGAATGTAACAATTGTAAATACATATGCACCCAACATCAGAGCACCTAAATATATAAGGCAAATATTAACCAAACTGAAGAGACACACAGACAGCAATATCCCACTTTCAACAATGGACAGATCATCCTGACAGAAAAGCAATAAAGAAACATTAGGCTTGAATAACACTTTAGACCAAATGGACCTAAAAGATATAGATAGAACATTCCACCCAACAGCAGCAAAATACACATTCTTCTCAAGCATACACAAAACATTCTCCAGGACAGATATGTTAGGCCTCAAAATAAGTCTTAACTAATTTAAGAAGACTGAAATTATATCTAGCATCTTTTCCAGCCACAATGGTATGAAAATAGAATCCAACAGCAAGAGGAAAACTGGAAAACTCACAAATATGTGGAAATTAAACAACAGGCTCCTAAACAACCAGTGGATCAAAGCAAAAATCAAAAGAGAAATCAAGAAATACTCTGAGACAAAGATGGAAACACAAGATACCAAAACTTCTGGGATGCAGCAAAAGCGGTTCTAAGAGGGAAGTTTATACCAATAAACACCTACATTGAGAAAAAGAAAAATCTCAAATAACCTAACTTTACACCTGAAGGAACTAAAAAAAGAACAAACTAAGCCCAAAGTTAGCAGAAGGAAGGAAATGACAAAAGATTAGAGCAGAAATAAATGAAATAGAGACTAGAAAAACAACAGAAAAAAAATCAGTGAAACTAAGACTTTGGTTTTTTATTTTTCAAAATTGACAAACCTTTGGCTAGACTAACTAAGAAAGAGAGAGAAGACAAGTGAATAAAATTATAAATGACAGAGGAGCTGGCACAACTGATACCACAGAAATAAAAAGGATCATAAGAGACTACTATGAACAATTACACACCAACAAATTGGATAACCTACAAGAAACAGATGAACTCCTAGAATTATACAATCTACCAAGACTGAATCATTAAGAAGCAGAAAAATCTGGACCAATAACAAGTCAAGAGATTGAAACAGTAATCAAACATCTTCCAGCAAAGAAAAGCCCAAGACCAGATGGCTTCACTGGTGAATTCTACCAACCATTTAAAGAAACATTAATGCCAATTCTTCTCAAACTCTTCCAAAATAACTGAAGAGGAAGGAACACTTACCAATTCATTTTACAAGGCCAGCATTACCCTGATACCAAAGCCAGACAAGGAGACTACAAGAAAACAAAATTACAGACCAATATCCCTGATGAACATAGATGCAAAAATCCTCAACAAAACGCTAGCAAACCCAATTCAATAGCAAGTTAGAAGGATCATATACCATGAACAAGTTGGATTTATCCCCAGAATGCAAGGATGGCTCAACATATGCAATCGATAAATGTGATGTACCACATTTAGAGAATCAATATGATCATCAGTCATATGATCATATGATCATCTCAACAGATGGAGAAAAAGCATTTGACAAAATTCAACAACCTTTCAAGGTAAAAACTCTCAATAAATGACATACAGAAGGAATGTATCTCAACATAGTAAAGGCCATATACAAGCCCATAGCTAACATCATACTCAATGGTAAAAGTTGAAAAAGAGAACAAGACAAGGATGCCCACTCTCACCACTTCTATTCAACATAGTAGTGGAAGTACTAGCAGGAGGAATTAGGCAAGAAAAAGAAATAAAGGCACCCAAATTGGAAAAGAAGTACAACTGTCTCTATTTGCAGATGACATGATCTTATTACACAGTAAACCCTCCATATCCACAGGTTCCACATTGGTGGATTCAACCAACCATGGATCCAAAGTCCTACAATGGTTGTATCTGTACTGAACATGTATAAACTTTTTTCTTGTCATTATTTCCCAAACAATACAGTATAACAATTATTTTAATAGCATTTACATTGTTTTAGGTATTATAAGTAACCTAGAGATGCTTTAAAGTATATGGGAGGACATGCATAGGTTATATGCAAATACTACACTATTTTGTATAAGGAACTTGAGCAACCACAGATTTTGGTACTTGCAGGGGGCCCTAGAACCAATCCCCTGCAGATACCAAGGGACAACTATATAAAGAAAACCCAAAAGACCCCACCAAAAAACTGTCAGAATAAATTAATTCAATAAATTTGCAGGATATAAAACCAATATACAAAAATCAGTTGCATTTCTATATACTAACAGTGAACTACTCAAAAAAGAAATTAAGAAAACAATCTCATTTATAATAGCATCACAAAAAGAATAAAATACTTCGGAATAAATTTAACTAAGAAGATGAAAGATCTATACACTGAAAACTATAAGACATTGATGAAAGAAATCGAAAATGACACAGATAAATGGAAAGATATGTCATGCTCATGAATTGAAAGAATTAATATCATTAAAATGTCCATACTACCCAAAGCAATCTATGGATTCAATGCAATCCCTATCAAAATTCCAATGGCATTTTCCACAGAAATAGGAAAAAAAAATCCTAAGATTCATATGGAACCACAAAGGACTCCAAATAGCCAAAGCAATCTTGAGCAAAAAGAATCAAGCTGAAGACATCACACTTCCTGATTTCAAAATACATTACAAAGCTACAGTAATCAAAACAACATGGGAGCAACATAAAAACAGACATAGATCAATGGAACAGAATACATCCAGAAATAAACCCACTCAACTATGGTCAACTGATCTTCAATAACAGTGCCAAAAACACATAATGGGGAAAGGATAGTCTCTTCAATAAATGGTGCTGGGAAAACTGGATAGCCACATGCACAAGAATGAAACTAGACCATTATCTCACACCACATACAAAAATCAACTCAAAATGGATTAGACTTAAATGTAAGACCTGAAACTGTAAAACTACCAGAAGAAAACATGGGGGAAAAGCTTCTTGACATTAGTCTGGGCAATGATTTTTTTTAGATATAACCCCAAAAGCAAAGGCAATAAAAGCAAAAAGGTGGTGGGATTATATCAAACTAAAAAGCTTCTGCACAGCAAAGGAAGCAATCAACAGAGTGAAGAGCCAGTCTATTAAAAGACAGTAAATATTTGCAAACCATACATCAACATCTGATAAGGGGTTAACATTCAAAATATACAAGTAACTCAAACAACTCAATAGCAAAAAAAAAAACACCTCGACTGAAAAATAGGCAAAGGACCTGAGTAGACATTTCTCCAAAGAAGACATACAAATGGCAATAGGTATATGAAAAGGTGCTCGACATCACTGGTCATCAGGGAAATGCAAATCAAAACCACAATATATCACCTCACACCTATTAGAACAGCTATTATCAAAAAGACAAAAGATAACAAGTGTTAATGAGGATGTGGAGAAAAGGGAACCCTTCTACACTGTTGGTGGATATCTAAACTGGTACAGCTATTATGGAAAACAGTATGGAGATTCTGCAAAAAATTAAAAACAGAATTATCATATGATCCAGCAATCCCACATTTAGGTATATTTCCAAGGAAATGAAAAGATATCAGGATCTCAAAAAGATATCTGCATTCCCATGTTCATTTGCAAGATTATTTGCAATATATGGTATGCAAACAACCTAATGTCCATTGACAGCCAAATGGATATATATATATATATTCACTTATGCTAAGTGAAATAAGCCAGACACAGATAGACAAATACTGCATGAACTCGCTTATATGTGGAATCTAAAAAAGTCAAACTCATAAAAGCAGAGAGTAGAATGGTAGCTGCCAGGGGCTCGGCAGCGCAGGACATGGAGAGATGTTGGTCAAAGAGTACAAACTTTCAGTTATGCAGGATGGATACGTTCTGGAGATCTAATATACAGTATGGTTAGTAATACTGTATTGTATACTTGAAATATGCTGAGAGTAAATCTTAGTGTTCTCACCACACACCAAAAGAAGGTAACTATGTGAGGTGATGGATATGTTAATTAGCTTGATTTTCATCTGTTAATTAAACCTCAATAAAGCTTGGAGGGGTGCAGGGAAGGAATCTACATAGCAGCACTATTCACAAAAGCCAAAAGGTTGAAAGAACAGATGAATAAACAAAATGTGGTATAATCATCAAATTGAATATTATTCGGCCCTAAAAAGGAATGAAGTTGGTATATAGAAACAATGGAATATTATTCAGCCATAAAAAAGAATGAAATTCTGATAAATGCTACAACATGGATGAATCTTGTAAACATTATGCTAAGTGAAATAAGCCAGACACAAAAAAAACAAATACTGTATGATCCCACTTACATGAGGTTCCTAGAATAGGCAAATTCATGGAGACTTAAAGTAGAATACAGGTTCCCAGGAAGGGGGGCAGGGGAGTGGGGAGTTATTGTTTAATGGGTATAAATTATCTTTTTGGGATGATGAAAAAGTTCTGAAAATAGTGATGATGGTTACACAACACTGTGAATTACTTAATTCCACTGAATTGTACACTTAAAAATGGTAAATTTTATGATATATATATTTTACCACAATAAAAAAAAGGAATGAAGTATTGAAATATGCTACAGTATGGATGAACCTTGAAAACATTATGCTAAGTGAAAGAAGCTATACACAAAAGGCCATATTATCGTATGATTCCACTTATATGAAACATCCAAAATACACAAATCCATTTAGACAGAAAGCAAAATCACTGGCTGCCAGGAGCTGGGGAAAGGGGAAAATGGGAGTGACTGCTTGATAGGTAATGGGCTTCCTTTTGAGGTGATGAAAAGTTCTGGAACTAGATGGTGATGGTTGCACAACACTGTGAATGTACTTAATGTCAATGAATTGTACACTTTAAAATGGTGAAACAGTAAATTTTATGTTACGTGTATTTTACCACAATTTTTCAAAAGGCATTTAAAATATTAAAATGCATAATGCTTTATTGTTAGCTTTATCATGGTATAATTCCTTTCAAATATATGCAGCATGAACTAATTTTTAATAAGATAAGCATAATTTACTTGTCAAAATAGCCCAGAAACTTACAATCTGTATTACATATAGTAATAAGAGAACTGATAACTGAAATTTATAAATAATCAGCCACAGTTTTAACTTGCTTCTCCTCCAAACCTTTAAGGACAAATAAAAATTTTTAAAGTTATAATTTGCATTCTCTTCCATTCTGTGCTTTTCTCTCCTTGTAGAGGTGCTAATGAACAGCAAACTGACCAGGCAAGTTCATCTGTAAAGAAACAAAATGCTAAGGATTTAGATAAGCTAAAACCCAGATAGTCAAGTGTTAGCTATAACAATATTGAAGGCTTTTTGAGTGTTGCTGCTAGAATAGTATTGATTAAATAACCCTTTCAAAGAATTCATCTCCTAAGATTTTGAGTAAACTTCACTATTAAGAGGAAAAACCTATTAATCATACATTTTTTCCCCCAGAAGCTCTGGTAAGAAAACTTGAATAACTATAGTGACTATGATTACATCAAGTCCTAGAGGTTTATCCAATTATCTCTAGAGATGCCTCAGAATTCTCCCGAACTAACTAAATTAAATGGAAATGGAAATGAGGATCACACTGCACTTTCAGATGGGGACATACTGTATACTGGTATAAGGCAGTCGCTCAAATGATATATAACATTATTTCCCCCACATTTTTCGTTTGTTCCTTTCCAGTATGCCTTAGTTCTTGGCTGAGGATCCTAGGTTAAATGGTACCACCAAACAAGGCTGCATTTCTATCCTCCAAGTTTAGCTTTATTCTCTGTTCATTCATTCACTCACTCATTTGTTCAAGCAACCAAATTTACTATATGCGAAGTTTTATGCTTTTCCCTGCTTTACTACTGCCCAGTTTTACTATACAGCAAGAAATAGTTATACAGATGACATTCCTTTCTCCTAAGAAATAAGCAGAAGGAATAGAATATACAGCAAAATACATAAAATATAAGAGGGTTTATGGAACCCTATTATGGAAACTAGTTAATTAACTGAGCCCAATTATTGGGGGTAGGATAAGAAAATAACTAGAAGCTATCAAAAGCACCAATCACTCAAAAAAATTCTTATGGTAATCCCTTCGTATGCCTGTCATTCTAAAAAGAAAAAAAGCACTATGAAACAAAAGACTGCCTAATATTCAATGATTTTTAAACTACTAACAATGTAAAAACCAAGTCAAAAAAGTCTAGAAATTTTACTTTCTCCAAAACTAATATACAAGAATACACAAAAATCAATGTTCAAATATTTATTATAATACAGTATTAGGAATTGAAATTAATCTCAGTCCTCAAAGCCTCCAGCACATTCTAGGGATAATGGGGAAGACATATAGTCTTGACGTGCAACACCATTATCTATCATGATGAGCTACTGCCAAGACACTCAAAATCAAGTTTCCAAACAGCAATCATGGGTGGAGGAAAAAAAATTTTTAGATAAAACACAGAGAACAAAAGTATGAAAACAATGAACTGTCCTGCAGTACTCAAACAAATGACCATCTTGCTAAGAGTAAAAAATAGCAGAAGAATTTGAAACTAGGCTTTAATTTGCTCTAAGCTTCTCAATTGTAAAAGGGAGTAAGATGGGAGATGGAAAGTTAAGAGTACCATTATCTGTGAATCGGAAGAGTTAACCTTTATTCTACTTACACAGAAAATTTTCATTGGTCAAGATTCCATGAATATTGTGCTATATTGCACGGAGCAGAAAAAAAAAAACTGCAAACAGAAAACAGCTGGCAAGAAGAAACAAGTAACTAAAAGGTGCTCTGAGTCTATGAATAGATGTAGAAATTCTACACAAATTTGACCACTGCTTTTTCAGCAAGTAGAGCAGATCTAAGGTCTTTTAAAATCTCTACGTGGCCAGGAAGTGATGACAAAAAAAAAAGAAAATACTACTATGAGTTTTTCAAGTCCTATACCTTCTCCTCAGGTTGCAAGCCCCCACCTTCCCAGTATCTAGATTAAATATCCTTTTATTGAGTGATTTTTATACCTGCAATGCTTATTGGAAAAGAGACTCATTTTCTGTATAAGATTGTTTAAACATGCACTCTCTTCTTTTTAAAAAATATGTTCTCAAAAACTAATTTATGTATAGGCATACAATGACTTACTTTTAAATTTGCTAAAGCTGTCTTCCCAGAAGACAGTATTAGAGTCTGTTCTATAGATGATTGAATACAAAACTATAAAACAACAGAAGTACAACAGAGACTTGACCTCATGTACTCTAGGAGCAGAGACTCAGAAGTCACTAATTCTGCCCAAAAGAAATGGTGAAGGTTTTATTTTGAGGGTTTGCCAAGCAGACTAGGTGAAAAATATTCTGTGCAGAGTAAATGGCATATGTAAGGCAAGGAGTATGAGGTCTGCTCAGAAATTAGAGAACGAGGGACAGATTCAAGATACACTCAGTAGAGAAAAATCAACATTTGGATGACTGACTGAATGAGGCGGGTCAATGAAGAACAGACAGAAAGAAATCAGATGACTCAGGTTTTTTGCTTAGGCGGCTAAGTGTATAGAGGATGCCATTCACTGAGATGAAGGAATGATAAATGGAAGAAGGAAATTGATGGTGGAACAATAATGAACTTGTTTTTCGAAATAAAGTTTGAAGTGACAGAAATGTTCGCTTGGCATCAGGAAACACAAATTTGGAATTCAGAAGAGAGAATGAGCTTGAAAATAGAACTGGGTATTACTAGTACAAAAAGTGATGCTAGCATAATTACTAGCATAACAACAATAGACAAAATCCTTAAAAAAAAAAAAAAAGAGTTACATAAAGGAGTGAGGAGGAGCAAGGATCAAAGTGAAGAACCCAGGAGGATACCAAATATTAGATGGTGAAATCAGGACTGGAACCTCGATCTCTTGACTCCCAGTCAAATGTACTAAGAGCAGGCTGCCTTCCTAATAGGAAAGCAGTGGAAAATTTAAAATTCTTACTTCTTAGACTTCACTTTCCCTTCAAATAGTACTGCATAAGGTAAAGTTACTACGTTGCTTAAAAGCACCAAGGGTGCTTAAATGGTATCTCAAAAGTAATTTTCTCTACCTGAAGAAATGGCTAACTTAATTTTTTGACACGTCTGGTCTAGAAATCTAACTGTATTCCAGAAAAATATTTCTAAAAAACCAACAGTTTGTATGTTCCATGAGGGCAAGGATTTCTGTTTTGTTCACTGCTGAAACCCAAACTGCAACAGATATACAGTAGACCTTCAATAAAGGTTTCTTGAATGAATGTCCCATTCTCTAGGCGGAAAAAACAGAGAAGAAAAGGAATTAAAATTATTTATACCATATTTAATCACAGTTAAATTGGGCCTCTTGACAAGATAGATTAGATTAGATTAGTACAATGTATTACTTCACCTCTTTTGTGATTTTAATTTTTATGTTGCCCTCAATTTTAAAAGAGCAAGTAAGCTGTGCAAAAACAGCATGGCGGCGCCTCAAAAAAACTACAAATAGAATTACTGTATGATCCAGGATTTCCACTTCTGGGTATATACACAAAAGAACTGGAAGCAGAGTCTTGAAGAGACATTTACACACTCATGTTCATAACAGCATTATTCACATAGCTAAAACGTGGAAGAAACTCAAGTGCCTATCAATCGAATGGCTAAACAAAATGTGGTCTACACACACAATATTATTTAGCCTCAAAAAGGAAGGAAACTCTGATACAAGCTACAACCTGGATGAACCTTAAGGACGTTTTGCTAAGTGAAATAAGCCAATCATAAAAAAACAAATACTGTATGATTCCACTTATTTGAGGTACTTAAAATAGTAAAAACCATGGAGACAGAGGAGAGAATGAGGAGTTACTGTTTAATGGTATAAGAGTTTCCATTTTGCAAGACGAAAAGAGTTCTGTAGATGAATGATGGTGATGGTTGTACAATAAGAGTAATGTACAACATGACTGTAAACTTGAAAATGGTTAAAAATGGTTAAATTTTGTTATGTGTATTTTACAATTTTTTAAATTGGGGGGGACAATCCCAAGAAGTTACATACTATATGATTCCATTTATATAATATTCTTGAAATAACAAAAATATAGAAATGGAGAACAGATGAGTGATGGTCAGGAGTTATGGAAGGTGAGGGAGTGGGAAGGAACTGGGTATGGCTGTAACAGAGCACCATTTAAAGATCCTTGGGGGTGACAGAATTGTCCTGTGTCTTGACTATATCAATGTCAATATCATGGTTGTAATATTGTACTATATATAGATTTGCAAAATTTTACCACTGGAAGAAACTAGGCAAAGGGTATGGGGAATCTCTCTGTATTATTTCTTACAACTGCATGTGAACCTAAATTATCTCAAAATGAAAAGTTTAATTAAAAAAAAAAAAAAGAGCAGGCAAGCCCAATTCCACGGTTTTATACCTAATACTCCACACCAGAAATTGCACTGCAAGGAGCAGAAAATCATGCACATAGTTTCCCAATAAAACGTGCATACCATAATGCTAACAGCACCTGGATACTAAAAATAACTTCAAAAAAAATCTCATCAAATACATTTCACCCAATGATGACAATGATCATGATGATAAAAATAACAGTACAGTCACCCCTCAGTACCCACAGGGGATCCGTAACAAGACCTCCACAGATTCCAAATGTGCGGATGGTCAAGTCCATTGTATAAAATGGCATAGTACAATGAATACAGTCGGCCCTCGGTATACATGGGTTTCACATCCACGGATTCAACTCAGTTCCTCTGGATCCTCAAAATTTCGATCTGCGATTGGTTGAATCCGCAGATAGGGAGGGCTGACTATAATAGGTTCCTCCAAAAAATTAAACACAGAATTACCATAACTCAGCAATTCCACTCCTAGGTATATATCCAAAATAACTGAAAGCAGGGACTCAGACAGATACTTGTACACCAATATTCCCAATAGTCAAATGCAGAAACAACCCAGTGTCCATGGACAGATGAATGGATAAACAAAATGTGGTATAAACATACAATGGAATATATTCAGCTATAAAAGGGAAGTTCAGATTCATGCTACAACAGGTAAAAGAGAGGTTATCAGGGCTGAGTGGGAGGGAGTAATGGGGAGTTACAGCTAATGGTTAGAGTTTTTGTTTTAGGTAATGTAAAAGTTTTGCAATAGATACTGGTGATGGTTAAAGAATGCTGTGAATGCACTTAATACTCCTGAAATGTAAACTTAAAAATGGTCAAAATGGTAAACTTTGTGATATGTATATTTTATCAGAATAAAAAAATAGTAATAGCAGCTATAACTTATTTAGTGCTTACTATAGGCCAGGCACTGTGTCTTTTAAACAATACACAAGCATTACCTCATTTAAAACCCTATGAGATGGGTAGTATCAGAATCACCATTTTAAGGATGAGGAAATACAGCAAGACACAGTTTGAGTAACTAACACACAACTAGTAATTGGGGAGCTAGAATTTGAATCCAGTCAGTCTCCCTCCTGGTGCTCTTAACCTATGCTACTTCTATAACTTTATTAATAAATGATTAATATCAGCAAAAAAAAGCTCAATTCATTGATCCTTATTTTGAGAATAGACAAAACTATTTTTAAGTCAAATTACCATTAAAAATTGGGGGAAAAAAGGAGAAAGAAAAGTATTTCAAAAAACAAGCTCAGTTTAGAGCCCATAGAGTCCACAGTTTATAAAATAAAGAAAAAAGATACCAAATTAAAGTTTGAACTATGAAGTA
The DNA here is from genome assembly GCA_031878705.1 of Tapirus indicus. Taxonomy (NCBI): domain Eukaryota; kingdom Metazoa; phylum Chordata; class Mammalia; order Perissodactyla; family Tapiridae; genus Tapirus; species Tapirus indicus. The sequence goes on from CM062918.1 coordinate 98,198,432, forward strand.
AGACAATCAAGGCTACATTTCAGAAAAATACACATAGTACTATACTCTGTCTAGTAAACTTTTTATTGATGTAAAAAATACATTCAGAAAAGCACACAAAGTTCACAAAGTATAAATGCTGTGTAACCAGCAAGAAACCACATTCTAATACCCAGAGAATCTCTCCCTCATCACTGCACAACTTCTTAAGTGCCACCCTTAAGAGGCCCAACCTCTTTCCTTGCCAGTTAATGTCACAGAAATCTTCCAGCAAGGTTCTCTAAAGACTTAAGCCAGTCAGGGTAACAATACACCTAGTACTTTTTTTGATAGTGATAAAAAAAAAAAAAAAAAAAAAGCTAGGATTCAAAAGAAAATACTGGTCTGATTGCTGAAATTCCATCCTAAAAAAAAAAAACCCCATTCCATTATTAGTAGTTCACATTTGTATCCACTATATTTCACTCCACATTGAAGTCTGAAAGAAGAGGTAACGAGGGGCACAACATACCGATACTTTCATGGAGAACATTTTGTACCACTCAGGTTTCCAACCAAGGAAAAGTTTGAACTTGATACCAGAAATCTCATTAACCATGCCCCAACTTCAAATGCATACTTCAGAGTATAATGATAGACCACACTGGGATAATTTCAGTATACAACTTTCAAGTCACTTTGAAATTGGCTACTTTCAATTTAGAGGAAGCCAACAAAACCATGGGACATATTTTGCAGCCTGTCCCCTACCACTGAATAATCTAATTACAGAACTAGAAAGTGATGCTAAACTTAGACTACTACATCCTACTCACTGCATCCTAACTAATACAAAGGGACACTGCACCACAAGGCCTTAGAATTTGAAGACTTAATATCCTAATTTTTAACAACCTCAAAGGTCCGTAGAAGATGGCAAGTTAATTTTTAAAAGAGTTAATCTCTACTTCATACATGGTTGTGAGGACTAAATAAGCTAATAGAGGCAAAGTACCAATAATTAATTTAAATCATGCCCTGTGAGGCTGGTGGGGAACAGGATGACAAGTGAGAAAGCCTAGCCAAATACCAAGCACCTTACAGCTCAAGTAGCAGTAGTCATATTTGAAGATTACAAAGTCTCTGATCATAACAAACACTAATGACAACAGGTATTAAAAAGCCACCTTAATGTCATGATATCCTAAATTTCTCCATTTCCCTTTGCCATTTTTGCTTTGGAAGAGAGGAGGTATCCACAGTATAAAAAAGAATAAGCAAAGTATAAATTTAACTTTTAAAATAAATGGCTGTAGTCCTAGTTCATAATCATACATGAACTGGCAAAGTGTGGAAATAACAAAACCTACATAACCAATACTTAGTCTTCTTTTGTTAAGTAATATAAAGAATTGCATGATGATTTTGAAATATGTAGTGGGTTCAATTCTTTATACTACCAAATAAAAATCATTCAATATATTCTTTTTGTGTGTGTGTGAGGAAGACCAGCCCTGAGCTAACATCCGTTGCTAATCCTCCTCTTTTTGCTGAGGAAGACTGGCCCTGGGCTAACATCCATGCCCATCTTCCTCTACTTTATATGGGACGCCGCCACGGCATGGCTGACAAGCAGTGCATCAGCGGGCGACCGGCATGGCTGACAAGCAGTGCATCAGCGGGCGACCGGGATCCAAACCCGCGAACCCTGGGCTGCCAAACGCGAACTAAACCGCTGTGCCACGGGGCGGCCCCTTCATTCAATATATTCTTAAAGGTCTCTGGGGATGGGAATCTCCTACAAGGGCTTCTTCAAATGTTTAATAATCCTTAATGTCTAGAAATCAATTGTATTTAGGGTGAATCTGTCAAAAGACATCATCTGTTTTGTTCAGCTATCCACAGACAATGGTGGTATCTACTGGCTTGCTACCAATCATTATTATTAATTCAACTTTGACTAATCCAGGTTAAATAATTCGTATTCATTTCATTTTCCCATAAAGGATAAATTTTCTAATTTCCTGGGGTCTTTACTAGAGTCTACCAAATTCTTTTATATCCTACCTAGCATAAGAAGCTCAGAACTAGATACCATATTACTAAAATTTTTTAAATAATTACTCCTTACAATTATTGCCATGTGATATGTGATGTAAAGTATACATGTAAAATATGAGACTAACACACTATTGTTTAGGCATCAGACAGCATTCCTGTAAAGTTTCTCCCGAATTTCTGAATCTTTGTATGACTTGTATTAACAAATATAATGAGTTAGCTTTTTTGCCTTAAATAACATAATTAACTACATGATTTATATTCTGTTACCTACTGAAGTTTCTCATTTTACAAAAGAGGAAATCAAGAAAAGTAAAGATTCTCCCAAGGAACCTGTGACAATTTACACCTTATAAAAATTTTCATATCTCTCATCTTGTAATCTTTCCAAAAACTCTAAGGTGGATAGGACTTGACTTGACCAAGGTCATAAAAGTTTAAGGGATATTTTGGTATAATGAAAAGTACCCTGTACCTGGTATCAAAGTGAGTCCAAACACCAGTTCCATTGCCTTGTAAATTCTCAGACTGTCACTTAACTTTTCTAGACTAAGATCTCCCACGTTACAAGAAAAAAATATTATCTACCTCAATGCTATAGAGAGGAATGTGTAAGGTATATAAAAGATCTTAACCTTTAGAATGCACTTAAATAACTGCATCTATGCAAGTGTAAAACCAAGACTCAAGTCTAGGCCTTACCTATAGATACAACCCTTTTTCTGTTTCCCTTTTCACAGGAAAATTTCTCAAAGAGGAATCTATAGCTGCCATCTCCATCCCCCAATCTCACATCCTCATTCCATCTCTTACCTCATACCTCTCTACAATCTAGCTTCAATTCCCACTGACACCACACTTAACAATGTCACTAATGAAATCCTTACTACCAAATCTAGTGGATACATGTCAATGATTCCCAAATATTTATCTCTGGCCCTAAGCTCTCACTGAACTCCACAATACTATTATAACCTACCACCAAGTATAAAATCTTTACATCGATGTGTAATTGACACCTCAAACTTAACAAAACAGAACATGCAATTATCCCACCAAACCTCCTCTCTCCTCCAGTCTTACCCATTTCTGTAAACTGTACTATCAAACTTCTAATTGCCCAAATCCTAGGATTTCTCTCATTGGTCATATGCAGTCAGCAAGTCCTATTGAAAACACTCTTGCAGTCTTCAAAACACAGCTCATATCTACCCAATTCTCTCCACTTTGACTTTCTGTTTCAAGCCACCACCATCTCTCATCTGTCCTAATACAATAACCTGTGAATGTCTTCTTGGTTCCACCTTTGTTACCCACTCACCCCTACTCCTTATCCTCAGAATCCACTCCTCACACAGCAGTCACGGTGATCTTTATCAAAAGGCACACCCTTGGAGGAAGACGTCAGCATCGTGGTGGAGTGAGATTCCCTTTTTCATCTCTGCCCCCTAAGACACAAGGAAAACATCATTCACATTCCAACAGAGGTCAATCAAACAGTACAAAGGACTTCTAAGAAACCCCTGCTGCCATACATTGGACGGTGGAGGTGCGGGAAGCCCCAAAGGACGTGAGGAGAGGTAAGAAGTTGTACTCCCCCTCCCCAATCGATCGGCAAAGACAGCGCGGCTCACAGACAGACGGGGGACGGGTGGCCCACTGCGGGGGAGGGGGGACGACTACCGCCCTCCAGGTGCTCTCACAGACTGTCGAGAGATCCCCACCAGGAAGCGACGACAGATGGTTTCCGGGATGTGGCAAACGCCCCAAGAAAGCCAGAAAGGAAACCCCAGGGTGGAGCAGGAGAAAGAGAGAACCCCTCCACCCACACACCCCGCGTTTCAGCATAATGCCTCCGGTGGCTGCAGCGGGCTCAGAGCATACCGCTCGCGATCTCCATCCAGTGGCAGCAGGTGGAAACTGCAGGACCAACTTCACATGAGGGGAAAACATAAAGCCGACCCCGTCGGATCCATGCCACGATTTGTTATGGCTACAGACCAAAAGGAAAATGACAAACACCCAGAAACTAACCCTGAAGGCACACATTTTGATAACCTGAATGACAGGGAATTCAAAATAGCTTTCATAAACAAACTCAATGAAATACAAGAGAACACACAGAAACAAATCAATGAATTCAGGGATTTCGTCACAAAAGAGATTGAAACCATAAAGAAAAACCAATCAGAATTATTGGAGATGAAAAACAAAATGAACATGATAGTGGAAAAAATGGAGTCTTTAAGAGCAGAACTGACAATATGGAGGAATGAATTAGCATTATCGAGGATAGCCATGCAGATACGCTCCAGATAGGGGAGGAGAGAGAGCTAAGACTAAAAAGAAATGAAGAAATTCTTCAAGAAATATCAGACTCAGTGAGGAAAAGCAACATAAGGATAATAGGCATTCCAGAAGGAGAAGAAAGAGAAAAAGGAGCAGAGAGTTTGCTCAAAGAAATAATAGCTGAGAACTTCCCCAACCTAGGGAACGAGAGGGAAATAACAGTGAACGAAATCAATAGATCACCTAAATATATAAACAGGAATAAAAAATCATCTCGCCACATAGTAGCAAACTTGAAAAATACCCGTGACAAGGAAATAATATTGAAGGCAGCTAAACAAAAAAACAAAATAGCATACAAAGGAAACCCCATCAGGCTCTCAGCTGATTTCTCCACAGAAACTCTACAGGCTAGGAGAGACTGGAATGATATATTCAAAATCATGAAAAACAAAAACCTTCAGCCAAGAATACTTTATCCAGCAAAAATATCCTTCAAATATGATGGAGAAACAATAACTCTCCCTGATAAACAAAAGCTAACAGAGTTTGTCACCACAAGACCCCCACTACAAGAAATGCTCAAGAAGGCCCTTAGGCCTGAAAAAAAACAAATGAGAAAGGGGATACAAAGATTTCAGCAAGGACAAAAGCAAGGAGACTAAACCAGAACAAACTACAGTTGGATAACATCAAAAATTAATTCAAGCTCATCACTGGAAACACACACTCACGACACAAGATGGAATACATAGAGATAACAAATAAGGAGGGGAAGAGGTAAGGGATTGAATTGACCCAGCCTCAGGAAAAAGGAGGCATCTGAAAATGTACTATCTTATCCAGGAGATCGCTTATATAAACCTCACAGTAACCACTAAACGAATAACCAGAAGAGAACCACACATGACAAATAAAGAGAAAACCAAGAGAATGAGCATGCAGAAATACCAAATTGAATTTGCAGCCCGAAACACAAGTGACAAGAAACGAAGCAAATGCAAAAGAACCAGAAGATGAACAATAAAATAGCAACATTAAACCCTCATGTATCAATAATCACTCTAAATGTAAATGGATTGAATTCTTCAATCAAAAGACACAGAGTGGCGGGATGGATTAAAAACCAAGATCCAACAATCTGCTGCCTCCAGGAAACACATCTCAGCTCCAAAGACAAACACAGACTCAAAATAAAAGGATGGAAAACAATACTCCAAGCTAATGGCAAACAAAAGAAAGCAGGAGTAGCCATACTTATATCAGACAAAGTAGACTTCAAGATAAAAAAGGTAATGAGAGACAAAGAAGGGCAATATATAATGATAAAAGGGACACTTCACCAAGAAGACATAACAATCATAAATATCTATGCACCCAACACAGGACCACCAAAGTACATAAAACAACTGCTTAAAAACCTAAAAGGAGATATTAACAATAACACAATAATAGTAAGGGATCTTAATACCCCCCTTACATCAATGGATAGATGATCCAGACAAAAAGTCAATAAGGAAATAATGGACTTAAACGAAAAACTAGATGAGAGGGACTTAATAGGTATATACAGAGCACTCTACCCCAAAAGAGCAGATTACACATTCTTCTCAAGTACACATGGAACATTCTCAAGGATAGACGATATATTGATTCCTAAATCAAGGCAAACCCCTATAAATTTAAGAAGATTGAAATCATTACAAGCATCTTTTCTGATCATAATGCAGTGAAACTAGAAATCAACTGCAAAGAAAAAAACCAGGAAAGGGACAAAGATGTGGAGACTAAACAACATGCTACTGAACAACCAATGGGTCGCTGATGAAATTAAAGGAGAAATCCAAAGCTATCTGGAGACAAATGAAAAGGAAAATACACCATACCAACTCATATGGGATGCAGCAAAAGCGGTCCTGAGAGGGAAATTCATAGCAATACAAGCTCACCTTAACAAACAAGAAAAATCCCAAATAAATAACCTTAAATTGCACCTAACAGAATTAGAAAAAGAAGAACAGACAAAGCCCCGAATCAGCAGAAGGAGGGAAATAATAAGAATCAGAGCAGAAATAAATGAAATTGAAACCAAAAAAAACAGTAGAAAGGATCAATGAAACAAAGAGCTGGTTCTTTGAGAAGATAAAATTGACAGAGTCACTAAGACAAAAAGGGAGAAGACTCAAATAAATAAAATTAGAAATGAAAGAGGAGAAATTACAACAGATACCACAGAAATACAAAGGATTATTAGGAAATACTATGAAAAACTTTACGCCAACAAATTGGACAACCTAAAGGAAATGGACAAATTCTTGGACGCGTACAACCTCCCAAAACTGAATCAAGAAGAAATAGAGAATCTGAACAGACCAATCACAAGTAAAGAGATTGAAACAGTAATCAAAAACCTCCCAAAAAATAAAAGCCCAGGACCAGATGGCTTCCCTCGAGAATGTTACCAAACATTCAAAGAAGATTTAGGACCTATCCTTCTCAAACTATTCCAAAAAATAGAGGAAGATGAAATACTTCCTAACACATTCTATGAGGCTGACATCATCCTGATACCAAAGCCAGACAAGGACAATACAAAGAAAGAAAACTATAGGCCAATATCACTGATGAACATAGACGCAAAAATCCTCAACAAAATATTGGCAAACCGAATACAGCAATACATCAAAATACACCACAATCAAGTGGGATTTACACCAGGGACACAGGGATGGTTCAACATCTGCAAATCAATCAATGTAATACACCACATTAACAAAATGAAGAATAAAAACCACATGATCATCTCAAAGGCATTCAACAAGATCCAGCATCCATTTATGATAAAAACGCTCAACAAAATGGGTATAGAAGGAAAGTACCTCAACATAATAAGGGCCATACATGACAAACCTACAGCAAACATCCTACTCAACGGGGAAAAACTGAAAGCCATTCCTTTGAGGACAGGAACAAGACAAAGGTGCCCACTCTCACCGCTCTCATTCAACATAGTACTGGAAGTTCTGGCCAGAGCAATTAGGCAAGAGAAAGGAATAAAAGGACTCCAAATAGGCAATGAAGAAGTGAAACTCTCCTATTTGCAGACGACATGATCTTATACATAGAAAACTCAAAAAATTCCATCGGAAAACTACTAGAAATAATCAACAACTACAGTAAAGTGGCAGGGTATAAAGTCAACTTACAAAAATCAATTGCATTTCTATACACTAATGATGAACCAACAGAAAGAGAACTCAAAAAGACAATCCCATTTACAATTGCAACAAAAAGAATAAAATATCTGGGAATAAATTTAACCAAGGAGGTCAAAGACCTATACAATGAAAACTATAAGACACTATTGACAGAAATCGAGGAAGACATAAAGAAATGGAAAAATATTCCATGCACATGGATTGGAAGAATAAATATAGTTAAAATGTCCATTCTACCTAAAGCAATCCACAGATTCAATGCAATCCCAATCAGAATCCCAATGTCATTCTTCACGGTAATAGAACAAAAACTACTGAAATTCGTATGGGGCAACAAAAGACCCCGAATAGCTAAAGCAATTCTGAAATAAAAGAATAAAGCTGGAGGCATCACAATCCCTGATTTCAAAATATACTATAAAGCTATAGTAATCAAAACAGCATGGTACTGGTACAAAAATAGACACACAGATCAATGGAACAGAATTGAAAGTGCAGAAATAAAACCACACACCTATGGTCAGCTAATCTTCGACAAAGGAGCAAAGAACATACAATGGAGAGAGGGAAGTCTCTTCAATAAATGGTGCTGGGAAAATTGGACAGCAACATGCAAAAGAATGAAAGTAGACCATCTCCTATCACCATATACAAAAATCAATTCAAAATGGATCAAGGACCTGAAAGTGAGACCTGTAACTATAAAACTCCTGGAAGAAAATACAGGCAGTACACTAATTGAGACTGGACATAAAGGGATCCTTTCAGATTCCATGTCTACTTGGACAAGGGAAACCAAAGAAAAAATAAACAAGTGGGACCTCATCAGACTGAAGAGCTTCTACAAGGCAAATGAAACCAGGATCAAAATGAATAAACAACCCACCAGCTGGGAGAAAGTATTTGCAAATCATTTGTCCGACAAGGGATTAATCTCAGTAATATATAAAGATCTCATACAACTGAGCAACAAAAAAACCAACAACCCCATCAAAAAATGGGCAGAGGATATGAACAGACATTTTTCCAAGGAAGAGATACAGATGGCCAATAGACACATGAAAAGATGTTCAACATCACTCATCATCAGGGAAATGCAAATCAAAACTACACTAAGATATCACCTTACACCCATTAGAATGGCTATAATCACAAAGACAAATAACAACAAATGCTGGAGAGGTTGTGGAGAAACGGGGACCCTCATTCACTGCTGGTGGGAATGCAAACTGGTGCAGTCTCTATGGAAAACAGTATGGAGAGTCCTCAAAAAGTTAAAAATAGAAATACCGTATAATCCAGCAATCCCACTCTTGGGCATCTACCCAATGGACATGAAATCAACCATCACAAGAGGTGTATGCACCCCTATGTTCATTGCAGCATTATTCACTATAGCCAAGAAGTGGAAGCAACCCAAGTGTCCCTCGACTGATGATTGGTTAAAGAAGATGTGGTATATACATACAGTGGAATACTACTCAGCCCTAATAAAAGACAGAATTGTCCCATTTGCAACAACATGAATGGACCTATAGGGTATTATGTTAAGTGAAATAAGCCAGAGAGAGAAGGACAGACACTGCATGAACTCACTCATATATGGAATATAAATGAACACACGGACAGAGAGAACTAATTGGTGGTTACCCGGGGCGGGGGGGGTGGGGTGGGCACAGGGGTGAAGGGTTACATCCACATGGTGACAGACAAACAAAAATGTACAACTAAAACCCCACAGTGTTATAAACTATTAAGACATCAATTAAAAAATGGTAATAAATAAATAAATAACTTGTCTGAGTTAACTACATTAATAAGTTGCAACCTAATCTACCTAATCAACCTAGTCTGCCTAACACCCAAGTCAATGCTTTTATCCACAACCCTCTATGTTTGTATGAACAATAAGCTGTTCTCAGAAAAATGCTTGACAGTACTTAAATGCCAAAACCAGGAGTTTCAATACTGATAGTACACTACACTGTACTTTACAACAATGTAGAAAATATTAAGAAACAGTCTAGAAATGGGGAAGAACGTGGAGCCTTGCTGCATACCAGAAGCAATACAACAACTGATTATAACTGGAATTCTTCCCAAACACTCAGAACATTTCTGAGTTAGAAAAATGTCAATAAAACAAAACTGATAACCAAAAAAAAGTACAACTGATAAAATGGGAAAGGTTCCCAATGTATGTTACTAACTGATATAGCCCTTAAAAAAAATGGTATTGGGGCTGGCCTGGTGGCATAGTGGTTAAGTTCATGAGTTCTGCTTTGGGGGCCCAGGGTTCGCCAGTTCACATCCTGGGCACAGACCTACTCACGGCTCACCAAGCCACGCCGAAGCAGCGTCCCAAATAGAAGAGCAACAACTCTACAACTGTGATATACAACTGCGTACTGGGGCTTTGGGGAGAAAAAGAGGAAGACTGGCAACAGATGTTAGCACAGGGCCAATATTCCTCAAAAAAAATTTTTTTTTTAATGGTACAGTTGATAACTGAGAAGAAGCAACACTTAGATTTTTAAGACAGGCATTCTCAAGCCTTCATGTTCATAAAATCTTAACTGCTATAAGCACAAAGAAATATTTCAAATCAAATAGCAGTTTATTTTTTAAAGATTATTTTGAAGCTATAAAGATAGGCACATTCTGTATCATTTACACTACTGTTTTTCCTAGCATGAAGTAAGCCAACTTTTAAGTAAAATCACATGGAACCTGTTCTAACTTACTGCCCCACCCCAGTGACCAACTTTCCTGAGAAGAAACCAGGCAAATCTTACCATCACGTGAAGTAGAGATGGGGAAAAAGCCAGTGAAAGCCAACCACACTGCTGGTCTCTTCTTGTACCCATGGGAAAACACCCAACGCTAATCTTCCTGTAAAGATTTCCAAAGTGATAAAAAGATGCCAAGTGTTACTTGCTGAGCTGCTACTTTAGGCCTTTCCACTAGATATCAAGTCCACTGTAGCCATTTAAAATCCTTCAGCAACGTTTGTCAAAATTGTATGAACTGTACATCTAAAAAGGTGAATTTTACCAAGTGTAAACTATACCTCAATAAATTTGACTTTTTAAAAAGCTGAAAAATACCATAAACATGACAAGAAAAATTTTTTTAATCCTCAATAAAAAACATCTGAATTTGTTTTGTCACATCTCCCAAAGTACAAAGTCAAGTTCTAAGGCTTTAACAAGAACTTGGAGGGAGACACTAAACTTTCTCTGAGTTTTTTAAGCTTTAGGACCCCTAGTTCAAAACTATGATATGCCATCTCAAGAAGTATAACAAACTTGTCTTTCAAGAACTTAAAATATCTCAACTGCCTTCAGTTCAAAATAAGTCACTCTTTACCATTACCAAGTACCCTTATGAAAGAGCTATATGTAATATGGCAGTTTAAAAATTTGTTTTCTATCAATGAACTAAACAAAACAAAATACATTCCATTCCATTGAAAATTTGTTTCCTGGGGCCGGCCTGGTGGCATAGCAGTTAAGTTCGCATGCTCCACTTCAGTGGCCCGGGGTTCGGATCCCAGGTGCAGACCGATGCACTGCTTGTCAAGCCATGCTGTGGCAGCGTCCCATATAAAGTAGAGGAAGATGGGCACGGATGTTAGCCCAGGGCCAATCTTCCTCAGCAAAAAGGGGAGGATTGGCAACAGATGTTAGCTCAGGGCTAGTCTTCCTCACCAAAAAACAAACAAAAAAAAATTTGTTTCCTTTCTAATACAAATACACAAATCTAATTTATTATTAGCGCCTTCAGAGACTCAGTGGAATTTTAACCAAACCCAAACATATGTCCTGAGGAATATAACCTAAGCAGAGACAACCACTAACCATGAGGGTATACATTTTAAGGGATTAAAAAGGCAATACTCCTTCTAATCTAAGTAACTGGAAAACTAAAAAGTGACTCAGAAAATTTTAAGACTTTAAACAGTTCAAAAATTCCAAAGTGAACAACTCCAAGAAAAAAGCGCATTTCTTTCCACTCAAATACTTATGAGTTAAGAACAGTAAAAAATTCTAAGTCTTACAACCATTCCTACACAGTAGGCTAGGCAAATGATCAACAGGTTGACTCATCTCAACTTAAAACTAACTTTATGTCCTATTTTCCAATAGCTAAGCTTATGTTTAAGTATTTGGATCCAAAGTCAGAATAATATAGTAGTAGTATCACTTTATCAACTTATGTTGCCTGCTTAAGGCTTACTTAAGGTTTACTTGCTAAATTTGGTCAGGGACCAATTAAGGCATTTTCTCCATATATCCTCTATTAAGAAAAAAAAGCCTTCTAGCCTTCTCCCATTTGGCAGACAAAGAATCAAATAAGTTCACCACTAATACTATCCAGGTGAATACAGTATGTGGTAAAAACATATGCAAATGGTCATACTATGAAAAAGGCTGGAAGAAAAATTGCTGAGACTTTAAAGTAAATTAATCTTTAGGAAACAAAGACTTGATAAATACTGACAATGTAATTCAGGCCCAGTACTGTATTTGGCAAAGCCAGATGCATCTTTTAGATGCATCAACCCCTCAACATTCTTAAATACTAAGAGTGTTCAGAAAAAATTTTAAAGCAGAGTAATAGTCTAAACTAGAAATTTCAAAGTTGTTATACAATGTAGTTCTAATATAATTGTAACTGTAATATTCTTTATTCACTAGCCTTTTAGTCAAGAATGTTAGGAATGCCACATTAGAAAGAATCAAAGTTTAAATCCAAATATTAACATCTCTTACACAGTGACCAAGAACAATAACATTATTAATTCTTTCCCATGCCAAACTGAAACAGCTCCAGTCTCCTGTCACGTTAATAACTATAAACATTCTTAAGGTTTATCTTGAGTTTTCCTAAATCCAAAGAATGATTCAAAGGGCAATAGGGCAACCTTTAACTTCATCCCATTTTTAATAGACGAAGCCTATACATATTATCAGAATTACATCACTGTCTTAGACAACGACACCCAACACAACAAGCTGTTTTATGCTAAATGCACGTAGTCAAGTCTCCAAAGCCTAAAGGACAATTTTCCTCACCTTTGGGCCATGATTTGGCACCAACCAACAGAAAACTGTGTGAGAGCAGAGACAATCTTCTAGGAGGATGAGCAGAAATCAAGAGCACAGTTTAAAAGACAGGAGATACCTGTACTGAGACAGGTATCAGGTTTGGCTGGGAAATGGTAAATCACCTGATGATACACAAAGTAAAACAGTTAAGCCAGTAACAGATATGCTGGTAGGCCAAACTGTATTCAAGGAAAACAAGATTCCTCTTTTCAGTCATATTACTCAAGTAATTTCTTCTATCTAAAAAATATTATATTTAATATTAAGTATTACTTTAACATTTTAAAATTTATACTGTTTTCTATATCTTCTGATTTGTTGAAAGATCTCTACATGTCTTCATTTATATCCATTACTGTGCATTTTTCCATAAAATTCAAATGTACTTTTATGCTTCATATTTACAGAAATAAAAAGGCATATAGTCATCGAAATTTGTAACCCATTAAAATCCAGTGATAATCTTTTCTTAATTTACATGTTTTTTTTCCCCAAGAAAGTTAGATGAGAACAAATTAAATTCCATCTGACTACTTATTAAAGGATTTTTGCATGCTAGACAACCAATCAATTGCAATTCTACATACTAGTAACAAACTGAAAAAATGAAATTAAAAAACTTCTATCTACTGCAGCACCTAAAATAATTAGGAATAAATCTAACAAAAGACGCCCAACACTTCTATGCTGAAAACTACAAAACACTGTTGAGAGAAATTAAAGAACACCTTAAAAAATATATATATACCATTTTCATAGACTGAAAGACTCAATGTTAAGATGGCAACTCTCCCCAAATGACCTATATATTCAATACAATCCCAATGAAAATTCCAGAAGGCTTTTTGGTAGAAATTGACACTGATACTAAAATTTATGGAAATTAAAGGACCTAGAATAATCAAAACTCACTATAAAGCTATAGTAATCAAGAAAGTGTAGGTGCCTGCAGCCTAGCAGTTAAGTTCAGCGTGCTCTGCTTCAGCAGCCCAAGTTCAGTTTCCGGGCATGAACCTACACCACTCGTAGGTGGCCATGCTGTGGCAGCGACCCACACACAAAACAGAGGAAGACTGATACAGATGTTAGCTCAGGGCGAAATCTTCCTCAAGCAAAAAAAGAGGAAGTTTGGCAACAGATGTTATATCAGGGCAAATCTTCCTCAGCAAAGAAAAAAAAAAAAGAAAGTGAGGAATTGGCATAAGGATAGACATACAGATCAATGTAATAGAATAGAGTACAAAAAAAGATACTCTTATATGTGGACAACTGATTTTCAACAAAGGTGCCAAAGTAATTCAACGAATAAAGGATAGTCTAGAACAACTGGACAGTCATAGGCAGGAGCAGGAGTGTTCAGGGTGGAGAAACTCAACCTTTACTACACATCCTACACAAAAATTAACTTGAAATAAATCATAGACCTAAGTGTGCCTCTAAAATTATAGGACTTCCAAAAGAAAACAAAGGAGAAAATCTTCACAACCTTGGAATAGCTAAATACTTCTTAGGGCACAAAAAGTGATAAACTGGCTTCATCAAAATTAAAAAATGTCTGCTCTTCAAAAGATTCTGTTAAGAAAATGAAAGACAAAAGATTGAAAAAACATTAATGTGTAAGAATTAAACTAAAAGATTTTCAAGGTTGACAGATTATTCTGATCATTATTTAAAAAATGTGAAATGTCTTCCTACTTAATAAATACTTTTAATTTGTAAAAGTTGAAAAAAAAAAAGAAAATGAAAGACAAGCCACAGAATAAAAGAATATATTTAAAATACATATATTTGACAGAGTACTTATATCCAGAACATAAAAAGAACTTGTGCAACTCAATAATAAGAAAAACAATTTTAAAAATGGATGTAAGAATTGGACAAACACTTCACCTAATAAAAGGATATATAAATGGCCCAGAAGCACATGAAAAAAAGCTCAACATCATCAGCTATCAGAAAAAATGCAAACTAAAACCATAATGAGATACCACTTCACACTGAAAGAATGACTAAAATTAAAAACACAATGCCAAATATTGATGAGAACTAGTACACTGCTGACAGGAGGATAAACTGATACAACCACTTCGAAAAATTGTTAACTTTTTAAGAAACTGCCAAACAGACACCCTATGAGTAAGCTATTCTACTCCTAAGAACTTACACACATAAAAATAAAAATATAAGTCCACAAAAAGACTTCTACCTGAATGTTCTTAACAGCTTTAATCATAGTAGCCAAAAACTGGAAACGTAAACATCAGGTGAATGAATAAACAAATGGTGGTGTAGTAATACCACGATAAATACTATTCAGCAATAAAAGGGAACAAACTACTGGTACATATAGCAACACAGATGAATCTCAAAAACATTACACTGAGCCAAAGAAGCCAGACACTAAAGAATACATTCTGCATAATTCCATTTATATGAAATTCTAAGAAGCAAAATTAATCTATGCAGATCAATAGTTTCCTTGGGCCAGATTTGGGGGGACGGGGGTGAGTGGACTGACTGCAAAGGGACACAAGAGAGATGATAATAGAAGTTCTGTATCTTGATTGGGGTGATGGTTATCTGGGTATATAAATTACCAAAATTCATCTAACTGAACAATAAGTATATCTCATTGTGTGTAAATTATAGTTCAGTAAAGTTAATTTTAAATGCTAAATAAAATTAAAATGCTAAATTTTATTTACTTAATCCTAGATTCCTGAAAATTTGGGGAAACAAATCTATATGAGCTAACAACCATAACATTATTTTTATTTTGGCCAAATAATAATAGCATCCCCAAAAAAGCCTTCCTTCAACGAATATTCCCAATTTTATTCTCTCAAAGCAAAAGTAAACATATACTAAATCATAACCATTCTGGTTTCTCCAACCAAAAGTCCTTCTTGAGACCCATTTAAGAAGCATATATTGCCTATTACCACAAAAGTTTAGAGGCTAATTTAGAGGTTATCATGTGCCAGATAAGGTGAGCTTTTATATATATTCTCATTTAGCTTTAAAACACTGCCTGTTACATAGACAGCAGTATCTCTATTTACAAATGAGAAGACTGAGGGTGAGACTGTCTAGTTAATTTTCCCCAAAGTTACACAAGTTACAAAATACAGAAGTTAAGAACTACCTAGTTTAGGCCCTCTCCGTTACACAATACTGCCTCCCACAAAGGTAAGTGGTTCCATTTTTTCCTAGTCATGATGTCATCTCTTTGAAGGGAGGTGAATTGTTATTTAATGCTGAAGCCAACCTTGAACCAGGCCAAGCAGTTGACCCTTTACTCATCACCTCATTTAATCCTCCAACAATCCTTAAGAAATGGGGTCCCATTTTACAGATGAAGAAATTGAGACTCAAGGAGATCAAGTAACCAATCAAAGACACACACTTAAGTGGAAGATCCTGAATTCAAATCAGTACCTGTCTAACATCAAAAACCATAATTTACTACCATCTTATAGGGCTTCATTAAAGACACAAACAGTGCATTATAGCCACTGGTCATGGTCAGGGCTAGAAAACACTTTTATTTTATTTTACTTTTTGCTTTTTTCTCCCCAAAGCCCCAGTAGATAGTTGTATGTCATAGTTATGCATCCTTCTAGTTGCTCTATGTAGGACGCCGCCTCAGCATGGCTTAACAAGTGGTGTGTCAGTCCACGCCCAGGATCCGAACCAGTGAACCCCGGGCTGCTCAAGTGAAGCAGGCAAACTTAAACCGCTACACCACCGGGCCGGCCCCTAAAAAACATTTTTAAAAGAGAAAAGTCTTTATACAACTCTTATAGCCGTATTACAACGGTCGTTTCCATTTCCAAGATCTACAGTAACCTTGAGTATTGTTTCTGACACAAAGAATAGTACACAAAAATGTAAATGTACAGGAACAACAGTCTTGAATGTTATAGTCAGAGAAACCTTGACGAGTCCAGGATATATAAATTGTCATATCTACACTAAACCAAAATATGTAAAATATGCAAAGACCTCCTTCCATAAGTTATCTGCACTGTAATACTCTATTACCATACTATCATTCCAACTATTTCAGAAATAAAAACGTGTCATGTAAAGTCAACCTTTCAGGCAAAATCAAAATCTGTCTCCATAAGTAAACAGCAAGCATCCAGGACCTTATTTCATCCTGCCTAATACCCTCTAGAACACAAGCTTTGTTTTTTTACAATGCTGCAAATGGACAATCCAAGGAAGTGGTATTTACTTTTCTCAATATCACAAACAGAAATCTAGAAATAAAACTTGTATCTACAATCTTTCTCAATATTGCTCAATTCCACTAAACCACAAGGCCTTCTTTCAACCACCAATATAAAAGAACAGGAATGGAAATAAAAAAAAAAAACAGAATACATAACTATCTGCCAGCCTCACAGCAACTCTTCACAGACTAAAAATGCAATAAAAACCCTTTCAAGTGGAAAGAAAGTTTTCTTCTTAAACTGATTTATAGCAGTTTCTATCAAATATTTCAGAAAGTTAAGACTCCAGTTCATATACAGAATTCTCCTAAAATCAAAATTAAAACTCTTAAACTCCAGAACTGCAGATATATGGTAATAGCAACTGGATGACTAAATACATTTAAGTATTCTGAAGTTTCAAGTATCAAGATGTCAACTGAACACCTGCTTATCTATTTTCCCAAGTCTGTGGCTATTAACCAGCAACACAAAAAACCAGCAATTTGTTTGTTCATCAAAGAATATCCTCAAATTGTCTGCAACCCAGCTTCTATTAAAAAAGTGGTTGAGGGGCCGCCCGGTGGCGCAGCGGTTTAGTCCGCGCTTGGCAGCCCAGGGTTCGCGGGTTCGGATCCTGGGCGCCCACCGACGCACTGCTTGTCAGCCATGCCGAGGCGGCGTCCCATATAAAGTAGAGGAAGATGGGCACGGATGTTAGCCCGGGGCCAGTCTTCCTCAGCAAAAAGAGGAGGATTCGCAACGGATGTTAGCTCAGGGCTGGTCTTCCTCACAAAAAAAAAAAAAAAAAGTGGTTGAGAGAAATGACATTTGAGTGAGATCTACAAAATATGCTCTGTATCTATTTACTCCTCAAGGTTCTATTTCCAGATCAAGTAATCCACCAATCAGATTATCCTAGCCCAGAAGTCACGAACTTGAACATGTTGAACAGGCTGATGAAAGACAAAAAGGCTGTTATGATGCTGAACCAGAAACTGCTTAAAAGATTTACAATTCAAATTTTAAAACACACTTGGTTAAATAGTGCTGTGCTAACTGGCTATGGATAGAAAAACATTAAATTAGATCCCTGCCTCACATCATATACAAAAAAAACTTTTTTCAGACAGAATCAAGACCTAAATGTAAAAAAACAAATTTCTAAAACTTTTAGAAAGAAATATGGCAGACTCTTAATGACCTTGGGGCACAGAATAGATTTCTTAAATAAGACACAAAGGATACAAACCAATGAAGAAAATAGTGAATAGATCTGATAATCATTTCTATTCAACAAAACAAACCATATAAAAAGTTAACAGATAAGCCACATGGACTAGGAGAAAGTATTTGCAATTTGCTTAACAGACGTAACCAGAATACATAATAAACTCCTAAAATCAATCTAAAAAGACAACCCAATGGGGGAGGGGGTAGACAACCAATTCAAGAAATGGAAACCTGAACAGTCACATAACATTTTGAAAACATGCTCAATCACATAAGTAATCAAAAAATAATGAAAATTAAGACAATGTGATATCATTTCACACTTATCTGATTTGTAAACATTCAAAAAAATCTGACAATGCCATGGATCATAAGGATTTGGAAACAGGAAACTCTCATATTCTCGTGCCACAAAATGCAAAGTGACACAATTTTGGAGAGCAATTTGGCAATATCTGATAAGAGTTAAAAATTCCCAAATTCTCCATAACCTCCAACCCAATAATTCCACTTCTGGGTAATTTATCCTAGAAAACTTCATTTCAAACTTAGTAACCACATACACACACACACACATAAATTTCACAAAACATTTTATCCTTTTACTGCCTGCAATACAACCCGATATTTTTCTATCCTACTTAAATTTCTAAACTGATTTCACAATCCCATTAATGGCTCCCAACACGGAGTTTGAAGAACGTGCCAAAGATCTTAAATATGTGCACGAAGGTTCCTACTCAGGGATGTTCAATGTAGCGTTGTTTTTAAAACAGGAGAAATTGGAAACAACATAAATACCTATCAATATGAGAATAAATTGAAACTGACTGCATTCATATAACAGAATAATGTAACTACACAGCAAATAAAAGTGATGACTATAATTAGGTTGAACCATATGAAAATACCATCTTTGTAGGTCAAAAATGGTAAAATATTAGCAATTTCATATGAATCTAAAAAACATGCTTCATGAAAAACAAGTTACAGAGTAGGCAGAATATCCTTTACATAAAGTTTGAAAATACGCAAAACAATATTACGATTTGTTTATGAATGTATTTCTATATAGTAATTACATAAAAACAGGCATGAGAAATGACATGACCAAATTCAAGATAACAGTTACTTCTGGGAAGAAAGCGAAATGTAATCCAAGGAGGTACTTCAACTGTCTATGAGATTTTTTTCTAAAAAAAAAAAAATGTAAAGTATGGGAAAATGTTAAGATTTGATATAGCTGTATGGTGGATATGTGAATGTTAATTATACTGGTCTCCATATTCTCCTGTATGTTTGAAATATTTTAAGGAAAAAAAATCTGTGGTAGCCAAGTAAAACATACATCTGCAAGAGAACTGACTGGTGGTTACCATGGGGAAGGGGGATATGCAGTGGGCACACGGGGTGAATGGATGCCTTCATATAGTGACAGACAAATAATAGCGTAAAACTAAAACACCACAATGTTATAAACTATTAAGACATCAATAAAAATTTTTTAAAAAAGAAATATATGACATACCCACACACACAAAAAAACCATACATCTGCAGCCTAAATTCAAACCAACCCCTATACAAAATTTCTTTCATTGATTTCAAATGTTAATGCTTAGTCCTCACCGTTTTTTAACTAGGGCCTCTAGCAAAAAAAAAACTTTTAAGTAATGCCCAATCTAAATAGTTCCTTAGAATCTGTCAAGAGATTTATCCCTGAAAAATTGGTCTTGTTCCTCCTTCCAGTTTAATGCTACGTATTTTACCATATTTCCATTTTTACCTTTGCTGCCACCTGGGATCAGAATACATGCTTCCTCCTTTTCCTCATTTTTCTTTTATGTATATCCTATTACACTTCTGGTCTTTTTTGTGTGTGTGTGAGGAAGACCAGCCCTGAGCTAACATCCGTTGCGAATCCTCCTCTTTTTGCTGAGGAAGACTGGCCCTGGGCTAACATCCATGCCCATCTTCCTCTATTTTATATGGGACACCGCCACAGCATGGCTGACAAGCAGTGCGTCGGCAGGCGCCCAGGATCCGAACCCGCGAACCCTGGGCTGCCAACCGCGAACTAAACCGCTGTGCCACTGGGCTGGCCCCCTATTACACTTCTGGATCTTTTAAGTTACCAAAAATTCTTTCTGGAATGAAACAGGATATAAATAAATTCCAAAAAAATAAAAAGTGACCCTTCTTCTGTTCCACCATGCTAAAGAGTTTTCACCACCATGACTGCTTCCCTGATCAAAGGATGGGTATACAGATACAACTAAGCATACATTTTGACTAAACTAAAATTTCAAAACATATGGGATTAAAATGAATATGCTAGTGTAAAGTAACTAGCTAATATACTAACAAAAAAATGCACACAAAAGAAAAGGCCTAGTTGGCCAAAATTTAATAAGCTAATTAATTTTGTCTCTTCACGACCATATGCTTTGTATGCTTTGTTTTCTGGTGCATGGATATTGTGGAAAATACAGAAGTCCAATAAGAATATGTAACAATATAAGTCAGCTATAAAGAAAATTCTATTTTTCTGTGGTCTTCCATTAAAAAACTTCAAGTGTCCTTTCCCACAGGTATTTTCCCCATGCCTGAAGATATTCTGGCAGTTTCCAGAATTTAGCTTCCCTTTTCCTTCTGTCTGGACACTTACAATGTCTCATTAAGCCAAGCTATAATATGATTTAGCCAGCATACATCCCCTCTAACAGATGGTATACTCCCAAACAGAAAATTCAAAACCATCAGTTATATGAAATAAATCCCCTATTTAATCCATTCCTTAATTTCCAAAACTTAATACCAAATATACTTATTAAATAGGTTAATTAATTATTCCTAATAAACAGGTCCTAGGATATCAATCAGTCTTATTTATCTCATTTTAGAAATAAAGAGAACATACACCAAGATGACAATTTTATGCTGCAATTTTTCAAGTTTATATTTCACAAAGACTTTGAAAAGGTTATTTTTAACAAAGTTAAAGCACCTCATGCAGCAGTAAGCCCAAAAGAACACAATCCAATTTAGGTTTTGAAAAGGTCATTTACTCACCCCCTGCTATAGGATACAGCTATTGGATATGAAGAAAGCTGTATGCTCCTTACTCTCAAGAAATACATAGTCTACTGGGCAGTCACCCAGATTCTTTTAACAGGGGTGGCAAAATCATACTGCTGTCAAGGGCCAGGTAGGGAATCTAAATAGATGAGCAGTTCTGTCGGATACTAGGAAGAACAGCTACAGAATGTATGTCCCACGTAAAGTAATTCTAAATCAACTTCAAAAGAATGCTATCAAAACAAAACACATCTCCCAGTGAGAAGGAATACATTGCAAGAAATGTTTAACTGCCAATCAGATAAAGATCAAAAAATTTAAAAAGGTGGCAAACTTCAAAAGAATGCTACCAAAGCACAACACATCTCCCAGTGAGACAGACAGAATACATTGCAAGAAATGTTTAACTGCCAATCAGTTAAACAAAGATTTTTAAAAAAAGTTGACAATAGCATGGAGAAAGAAGCTAGACCTCCACATTTCTGGTGAGAGTTTACAGTGCTGTGGCCTTTCTGGATGGCAGTGTGGTAACATACATGAAATTGAAAAACATGTATTTCCTTCAACCCAGTAATTAGATTCTTAGAAAGTAACCCTAAAGAGTTATTAGCATGCAACAACTGTACATACTATGTACAAAATACAATAAATTTAAACAATCTAAATATCTAGCAATAGAAACACTATTACATTACGGTCCGCCCATTCAATAAAATACTAAAGAACTATTTGAAAGAACAGAGTAGATGCAGATGTGTTGACCTGGAAAGCTATCCATGAATATAATTGTTTTTTCCTCCCCAAAGCCCCAGTAGATAGTTGTATACCACAGTTGTGCATCCTTCTAGTTGCTCTATGTGGGACGCCACCTCAGCATGGTTTGATTAGTGGTGCATTGGTCCGCACCCAGGATCCAAACCGGCAAACCCGGGCTGCCAAAGTAGAGGGTGCAAACTTAACCACTACACCAGCAGGCTGACCCCCCATGAATATAATTTTTAAAACACAATACTATGAGCCAAGATGGAGCCACCTGCAGAGCTCTCAAGTGCTGTTTCCGGTTACACCCAGGAGGAGGAGGAGTCCAAGCCACAGCTGAGAAGGATTGGCTGGTGTCAGTGGTGTGGGTTTTCTGAGAGCCAGTCTGCAGCCAACATGTCCAGCAGAAACAAACACTAGCTGCCCAGCAACCTGCAGCAGTTACAGAATTAATCAAGTGGACCCTCTAACTTACACTGTGGACTTACTACAGCAGTAAAACATTCACTACAAATCCAATGTGGAGATTTTCAAATTGCAACCAAATAAACCCAGCAAAAAACTGGTAAAGCTGGTGATGTTTATGGCACAGACTGGTCACTGTTACCCAGAACATCTAGATAACTTTCGTCAGGAGCGGAAAGATCTGCTCTCCTACAATTACACTGTCTTTTTTTTTTGTGAGGAAGACCAGCCCTGAGCTAACATCCATTGCTAATCCTCCTCTTTTTGCTGAGGAAGACTGGCCCTGGGCTAACATCAATGCCCATCTTCCTCCACTTTATATGGGATGCCGCCACAGCATGGCTGACAGGCAGTGCGTCGGTGGGCGCCTGGGATCCGAACCGGCGAACCCCGGGCTGCCAAGCGCGGACGAAACCGCTACGCCACCAGGCGGCCCCCAATTACACTGTCTTGAATGTAGAGCTTTCAATAACATTTTGTAAAGCTTTGACCTCGCTGAGAAGAATCTCATCAATCCATCAAGTTTGCTGAGCTCTTCTTTGAACTTCTACATTGCCATAAAAGCTTTTAAGACTTTATTTAGCAATTTTGTGACTGATGAGAATAAAAGTGCAAAATACAAGAATAAAGTGAATATAGTATTGCAGAATTTCATGTACACATATTCAGGGATACCAATGCAACTGCAGCCAAGATATCTGTGGAAGTGATGCCTGAATTCTACAGAAAAACATCTGAAATGATGCCAAGACTGTCGATGTTATCATAACTACATGCTTCTCTAAGGTCACCAAGATATTAACTGCTGCCTTGACATTCTTCCTAGGGAAAGAAGAACAAGAGAGACAGGATAGGAACTTAGAATTAGCAGTATGCCACAGGGAAGGGAGGCTCCAAACACAAGAAAAGGTTGAAAAGGTTATGAAAGTGCTTCAGAAACAGAAGAAAAAACCAGAGGTGTTTAACTTTTCAGCTATCCATCTGATTCATGACCCCCAAGAGGTTGCAAAAAAACTACTAAGGCAGCTAAAGAGCTCCAAGGAGATGTCTGAAGTGAAGATGATGCTCGTGAATCTTATTCTCCAGATTGGTTGGAATTCATGAGCTTTTTCTAACTTCTATCCCTTTGTGCAAAGGTTTCTGCAGCAGCACCAAAGAAAAATAACAAGATCCTTCTGTTCGGTGCACAAATATCTCATCAGCTGGCAATCCCAGAGATCCTTCAGTCATTGCTCATGACTGTGGCCACCCATTTCCTTATGGACAAGAACTCTGAGGAAGTCACGACAGTGGGAATCAACACTATGAAAGAGATGACAGCTCAATGACTGAAGAACTTCCTCAAGACCCAGCCCAGTATAAAACACACAGAGATAAGAATGTAATGATGTCTGCTAGAACTTTGATTCACTTCTTCCAAACACTGAATCCTCAGATATTGCATAAGAAATTCCAGCATAAGGCTACAGAGGCCTCAATAAAATCAAGAGTGCAAGATTATGGAGAATTAGATGCTACAGATTACATTCCAGGAACAGAAGTTCTAGAGGTTGAGGAAGAGGCTGAGAATGATAAAGATGGGTAGGGAAGCACCAGTCTCAGTGAGGTGGAGGATGCTGATGTGCACCACGCTTAAAATGAAGAACAGCTAGAAATCTCCAAGAAGCTGAACAGCTTCATGGGGGAACCAGAATGTCCAGTTAAAAAATAAGCGCTCCTTCAGAGAAAAGCAGCTGGCGCTAAAAGATAAAACTCTCAAAAAAGAGAAAAAGAATGAGGTAACTTCCAAGCAAGTTTTCCACTCCAAGGAGAATGCTAAATTTGTGTCATTAATCTGAAAATTAGTCAATCAAAAATGTTTATTTGCATTTAAAAGTCCAGAAGCACTTTATTCTGAAAACCACCCAAAGAAAAGCAAATTGCTTAACGTTTGGTTTGATCTCATTTTTTAAAAAAAACTCTGCAACACAAAAAATGAACTATATTATATTAACTATTTATATTAACTATAGATTTTAATTAATAACAACGTAACAATATTGATTCATCAATTGTTAACAAATATGTCACATTCATGCAAAATATTATTAAGGGAAAACGGAGGGTGAGTAATAAGGGGAATTTTCTGTACTATCTGCACAAATTTCTGTAAATCTAAAACTGCTCTAAAAAATAAAGTCTATTAATTTTTTAAAAAGCCCTGCATGTGTAGACAAATTTGCAAATAAATGTATGCATATGCAGACAAAAAGAGCTCTATTTTAAACAGTTAACAGTGGTTTTCTACAGAGTGAAACTGGAAAGAAGAGCATAAGGAGGAATTTTTACATTATATACCTCTGGACTGTCTAAAGTTTCTACAAGTACTCTAAAGAGAGGCTCTGTAGCATACTGGGAGCCTGGGTCCTGAAACCAGACTGCATGGATTCAAATTCCAGCGCCTCCATTAACTAGCTGATAAACTTGGGCAGTTAATTTCTCTGTGCCTCAGTTTTCTTGTCTGTAAACAAGGATAATAACAGTATGTGTACCCATAAAGCTGCTGCAGGTATTAAATGACTTAATACATGTAAAGTAACAGAAAACTATCTAGTACATAGTAAGTGCTCAATAAATGGTGTTCACCACCACATCATCATCATCATCATTACCATCATCAAGCATCTATTAGTCCTGATTTTTGTTTTTTTTAATTTTGACTGGTAAGACAAATCAGGAAAACTTGGTTCATCAATCCCCTTTCTGGTGAAATCTTTGATGCAGAAAATGCAAACGTATTCAATAGCTAAGTAAAAATAACCTGAGACTTTTTAAAGCAGACTACAAACCAACACTTAACAATATAAGCCCATTTATATAAAAACAATCACTAACAAGATTCTATAAGGATCATCACAAAAACAAACCCCTCTGAGTGGTGTGATTCTGGATAATTTTTACTTTCTACTTTATACTTTTCTCACTCATTTTAATTGTCTACATTGAATATGCATCATTTTTAATAAAAGAAAGGAGTCAGCAAACTTCTTCTATTAAGGGCCAGACAGTAAATATTTTAGGCTTTGCAGGCCATATGGGTCTCTGTCCCAACTACTCAACTTTACTGTTGCACTGCAAAGGCAACCACAGACAATACCTAAACAAATGCATATGGCTATGTCCCAATAAAAACTTAATTTACAAAAACAGGCAGCTGGCAGGACTTTGCTTGCAAGCTGCAAAGTTTGCTGACCCCTGAAATAAAGAATAAAACAAAATTATTTTCATTTTGGAAAACAAAATGTGATTTATTCCAAATAAAGTGCATCAGCTAAATTGAATACTATTGATGAAAAAAATCTATTCATTAATTCCTATGAGTCTAGGGATAGAAAAACACAAAAGAGTTCTTTTAGGTTCTGGAAATCCTCCTCTCCTCCCTAGTGCCCCACTAAGAAGAAGAAATTTGCTACTAAGCCTAAAGTCTAGATAAGAACATATAGTGGTAGGTAGGCAGTTACCAATAGAAGCTAAAAGAAATATGCTTTTCATAATCAATTTGAAATTTTCAAATTTCCTAATCATTCACCACCAAGCAGTTGTCACCGCGTGTGGAAGTCTCAACTACTGATGAAATGCCTTTAGTTACAGATCATCACAGTCAGCACTCTGACAAATTTGTGAGAAAGGATGAAAACATCTATGAACAAGCATTAGAAATGAAAATTCTATGAAATAAAAATTAAGAATGAAAACTCTTTTGATGAAAAAACCCATGAAATTCCAAAAGAATAAGAGTCAGAGAGTGGTGAAAGGAGACATACAAGTGGCATTTGTCTATTCACTATAGCCAAGAAGTGGAAGCAACCCAAGTGTCCCTCGACTGATGATTGGATAAAGATGTGGTATATATACAATGGACTACTACTCAGCCATAAAAAAAGACAAAATTGTCCCATTTGCAACAACATAGATGGATCTGGAGGGTACTATGTTAAGCGAAATAAGCCAGACAGAGAAAGACAAACACTGCATGATTTCACTCATGTGTGGAATATCAACTAACAAACGGACAGAGAGAACAGTGGTGGTTACCAAGGGGAAGGGGGTTGGGGGGGTGGGCACAAGGGGTGAAGGGACACATTTATGTGGTGACTGACAAACAATAATGTACAACTAAAATTTCACGATGTGATAAACTATTATGACATCAATAAAAAGAGGAAAAAGTGCAACAAGAAAAAAGTGGCCTTTGATAAGAGAACACTTCAAACTTCAGAACTGACAAAGTTTATGATCTCCCCCAAAAAATAAAGCTTTGGATTAAAAGAAATTATTTTTAACATTTCATTGGGAAGAGTTTTGTGATCAAATGATTTTAAATACTATGACAGATTTCTTGGGAGTTTTAAAGGCTTCTTTGGAGGAGAGGGTAAGGACTGTTTTTGGAAGAGATATAATGGGAATAACAAAAGGCTGAGAAATCCAAAGTTTAAAAGTAAAAATATTAAAAGACTATTCTATGAAAAAGATGTCAACAACCTGCAATGAAATCACCATACCCAGTAAAATCTCAGTTGGAGATTTAAATCTTTCTACCAAAATGCACTGTCGGGCCATCTCGTAAAGTTGTCAAATTCCAAAGGGCAAACGTTTAAACCAGGTCAAAAGCCAGGAGGAGGAAAAAATACCTATCCGTTCCCAATCCAAATTCTCTCACAGACCTCTCAAACTCATTGAAACCCTGTCATCTGCAGTTTGAAAAGAAGCAAACACTGACAGACGAAAAGCCAAACGGGGCTTGGAAGCCAGGGCCCAAGGTCCTATCCCAAGCCGGTCGTCCTAAGCGCCCCCGAGAAAAGGCGAGGGACCCTTCCTCCGCAGCCACGGCACGAGTGCTGACAGGACCGCCCGAGCTCGCCAAAGATATTCCGACAAGTGATGCAGGAGGCGGCACGAAGGGAGAGAGGGCAGCTCGCAGCGAGCAGCGAGGACGGGCAACTGCCCGCGAGGGAACGAGGGGCCCCGGATGCTGGCCGGGAGTGGAGCGGCGGGCGTGGGGCGCCAGGCTCCAGGGACAGCGGTTAAAGGAGGTGGACCCAGGCCCCTCGCGGTCGGCCCCTCTAACCCCTCACATCACACCAGTTCAGGGGCCAAGTGGTGGGCCGGCTCGAGCGCGCTCCCCGGCCCGCGCCGGGACACTCGCCCCTCAGCCCTCGCCTCCCCGCCAACCCCGGGCTCTGCCCCTTCAGCCGGGAAATGGCGCTCACGCTCCAGAGACCCTCACCCACAGCTCGTCCCCGCCGCTCCGCACGTCGGACTCCTGGAGAACCAGGCTGGGGGTACGGGGAGGAGGGGGAAGCCGAAGAGGGAAGGAGCCCAAGCCGCTGCGCCGCCGCCGCTCCCGCCGCCGCCACCGCCGCCACCGCCGCCGCCGCCGCCGCGTCTTCCCGCCCCTACGGCCGCACGTCGCCATGACGCGCATCGCACGAGGCAATTCGAACCAATAAGGCCATATCTCGTGCGCAGCCGCCCTGGCCGAAACCGGAAGTTGCTCCTCTGAGTGCTCTAGAACCTGGGTGCATCCTGGGGGTTGTGGTTCAGCCGGGGCCTCGATGAAAACAGTACGGAACCTCAAGAGACTGAGAGAAAGAGTGCTCCCCGGGTGCTCACATAAGTCCCCTTCGTTTTTTTCTCTCATCGAAAAGGGAAGCAGTTTAGATCAGAAGAGGCGAGGGCCGCCCTGACTCGTGGACGCTTTTCCCAGTCTCTATGGATACGGATTACACACCTTGGGCGGAAGCCAAAATTTAGGAATTTAGACTGGATCGGGTGTTTCTGCCAACAGCCAATATATTGCTAGGCGTCGTCTGTGAAAGCTTCAGAAATAAATCCGAGGAGTTAGCATTAGCCAACTCTTGCCCAAAACAGTAGCGTTTGCCTTTTATTACCTTATTAAGGTATTATGATTTATGCCCCGCTACTTCCAAAAAACAAATGTGAGCCCACTCACTCTTAAAATACATATAATTCAGAACGATTTTTAAAATGTTTTCAATGTAATGGCAGATCAGAAACTAATTCAGCATTAAATACTGTGTCCATTTACCCAGAATGAGTGGTTTTCTACATGTGAGCTTTCAACTGAGCTCTAATTTTTAAAAACCAAGAACAGGTTTGGTTACGTACTTATTCTGTATGAAAAGAAAGTATAGGAGTTGGTTGGCATAGAAAAGTTTTCTTCACATTCAATTCTAAGAGGACACACTCTGAAGAGGTAATTGCCTTAACTGTCAAAACTCTTGTTATTGATTAAAGTAAATCCATAAGCTTTCAAGAACACCTATGTCCATGGCTTGTTGTCCTTTCCTTGGACCACAGCAAGAGAAAACAAAGGATGCAGGAGAAAGTTTCATAGATCTCATAGCAAAAAGCCTGGAATCCGACGTATGAGGAAAAAACAAACAACAGAGAACTCTTCAGCCTGGAAATGTAAATTCTAAGTGATTAAAGTTATTAAAATCACAAAGAACATGAATAAGATGGTCTTAATACTGGCATTTTAGAACTAAGGCCACCCAATTAAGCCTGAAAGAGATAAAATTAGTATAAAAATAATAGCAACTAAATTTAAAGGAACCAATTCCCTTCAAGGAGTAGTTTACCTTGAAAATATAATTATTATTATTTATTTTTTTATTATTATTATTTTTTTTTTTTGCTGAGGAAGATTTGCCCCGAGCTAACATCTGTGCCAGTTTTCCTCTATTTTGTATGTGGGTCACTGCTAAAGCATGGCTGCTGATGACTGGTGTAGGTCGGTGCCCAGGAACTGAACCTGGGCTGCAGAAGCAGAGCTTGCTGAAATTAACTACTAGGCCATGGGCCTGCCCCTAAATTATCCTTAAGTTTACATAACTTGTGAAAGACATAGCAATAATGACTTCTATTTTTTTCCAGGTAAAGACGTAAAGCTCTTGAGATTGAAATCAAGGAAGACAATCACACACTTCCATGGCACATCAGAAACAGAATACAGGGGTCTTTGGACAGCAAATTTGACCCAGTATGCCACCCCACCCAGGGGAAAGATGAGAATAACAGAGCCTCAGGCTTAATAAGTCTACTGAAGGTGACAGAGCTGTAGAAATAAGACAACTAAAAAAGAGATTGTTCAAAGATCTCAAATCTTTCCTGCATCCCTCTCTCTTAACGATTTAGCTTTGACAAAACAAAGTGCTTTACTCTAAGAAGTTTCCTCTGGAATGGTTCATTGTGTGCTAAAACGTGTGAGAAAGAGCCTTATCATTTTCCCACCAAGATTTTACCTCTCATCCTCTGTCATGTTGATCCCATTCCCAGATCACCACTGCCAATTCCTGATGCTCACAATGATGAAACAAACCACATCATTTCCTCAAAATGCTCACACCTTCTCAGCTAATGAGGAAGTTGCCACCATCCCTGACCTGAGGGACATTCCCCGGAGTCCCACCTCCTTGGCTGCCTTCACCCATATGTCTTACCTAAATGTCACCATTATATGCTCCAAAGCAGCTTTTCTCAGGCCTCTCTCTTTGACTGTACTTCAGCTACTAATCTTTATATGTTGTCTTCTGACTAGCTGTCCAAAAACCAAGAGGAATTCAGTAAAATTCTGTATCCTCCAGTGTCAGCTGCAGATCTTTAGAATCTCTGCTGTCTCCATTCTTATTGTGTCACACTTCTCCACAGGAGGGTGGAGTCCTTCATCTTCTGCAGCACAAGGAAAAGAGTCCCTTCCATCCCTATTCCCCATGGTCATCATCAGTGACCCAACAGTGCCTTCGGCACAGCTAGTCTGATGTAGTCATCTCTACAATTATTAGATGTTGTTGACAAGGAGAATGCATCGCTGGGTGAGTAACATTCATAATCCAGTCGTGACCATCCCAGAATGAGACTTCAGTGACTCTACAGTATGTTGTTGAAATGATGATATTGGACTTGCTCTAGGGACAGACTTAGCCTCCATTTTGATATGCAAGTCAATAGCCAATGAGAATTGAAGATTTATCTAAAGCAACAAGCAAATGAAGTGCAGCTTTCAAATTCTAAAGGGTAAAAAAAATACTCTGGACCTCACTGTGAGTTTAAACTTGAGTTTGCAGCTGGTTTTTCTTGCTTCTCCTATAAAGAAAAGAGAAATTGTTTCATTTATTGTTTTTCTAATCAGAACAATAGCTATTTTTAAGAAGAAACAAAGATAAGTTATTCTGCTAGTGAAAACTAAAATTAGTAGTCTTCTTTGAAAGAACCATGTGACTTTTCCAAAAAGATTACACAGGAAAATTAGTTTCATTATTACAAAATACTTAAAATCATTCTAGACTCTTCTTTTTTCCCCTAATATCTATAAGCTTTTGAAATATAAATATTAAAACTGAGGGGAAAAATCTGAACAATATGGAAGATGGACCAAAAAAAGAGGTAAGCCAGGGGCTACCCTGGTGGTGTAGCAGTTAAGTTCATGTGCTCCACTTGGGCATCCAAGAGTTTGCCAGTTCAAATCCTGGGCGTGGACCTATGCACCACTCATCAAGCCATGCTGAGGCAGCGTCCCACATAGAGCAACTAGAAGGATGTACAACTATGACATACAACTATCTACTGGAGCTTTGGGGAGAAAAAAGCAAGAAAAGAGGAAGATTGGTGACAGATGTTAGCACAGGGCCAATCTTCCACAAAAAAAAAAAGAATAATCTTTCTTTGATATTATTAAAAAGATAAACCAAAAGAAAGAGCAAGGAATATGAAATCAGTCCCTGTGATTTTCTCATATATATATGTGGAAGGAGAGGGAAAACTTCCTTCTACTCTGTTAGGTTCTGTGGCTGGCCTAAGAATTAAACTGACGTGAGACAGATTAACAGAAGAAAAGCATACAAACATATTGAATATTTTTACATGTACACGGGAGTCTTCAGAAGGAAAATGAAGACCCAAAGAAGCCATTAGACCTGAAAGCTTATATACCTTTTTACACAAAGAAGGACAAATTGTGGGGATGCAACAAGACAAAGGCGCTTGGACTAATTGTGGGACAAAGAATAGGAAATATACTAGGGAAACTAATGGAAGATAAGTGTTATTTTAGTAGGTTGGTTTGTTCAACTTCCAGTCTCTGATAAGAATGTTCGTCTTGGGTGATGGATGTTAACTAAACCTATTGTGGTGATCATTTTGCAATACATACACATATCAAATCATTATGTTGTACATCTTAAACATCAATGTACATCATTGACAATGTTAAATGTCAATTATATCTCAGTAAAACTGGGAGAAAAAAAATGTTCTCTTCCTGGAAGGGGACAGGAAGGGTATCCTTCTCAAGGGAAATTTTGACCTGCTTTTAGGTAGAATGGAGGAGGGCAGAGAACCCTTCCTGCATCTGCTGTTTCTCAAGTGCCCTCAGCTCAAAATAATCAATATGCCAAAGTGGCGTATTTGGGGGTGGCATGTTCTGAACTCCTTCAATATAAAACAAATAGTCAAATGTAGCCAGCTAATTGGACTTTGAAGCATTGTGATTCAATGGTGTTAGCTGCTTTAAACACAATCTAGTAATCTATATGGCAAAATTAGAGAGAAATATATAAATATCTGTATTCTGGCTTAATTGCAATTAAACTGAAATCAAATACAGTCATGTGCCGCATAACAACATTTCCGTCAATGATGGACCACATATACGACAGTAGTCCCATAAGATTAGTACGAATGGCCTAGGTGTGTAGTAAGCTATACCATCTAGGTTTGTGTAAGTACACTCTATGATGTTCACCCAACCGCAAAATCACCTAAGGACACATTTCTCAGAATGTATCCCCATTGTTAAGTGACACATGACTAATAGCTATACAGGTTTCTCCTGCTATCCAAAAATTCACTTTACACTACTTTGCTTTTGGGAAAGACCTACATTGGTACTTGTCTTCACTAATTGAAAGAAATTCAAAGAGGACTTTTGATTTTATGAAAAAAGGCAAAAAGTGAAAATAGCATTCAGCATTTGCTTCACAGCGAGTTGTTACAGAGGCTAAGCAATCAAGCATACTGTCGTATTTCAAGCCTTCCACATCAGCCACATCAGTCATAGCAGAGGTGAATCTCGACCTTCTACATCGAGGCAAGCAGACATGGAAGAAGATGTAGATGTTAGTGACCTGCCTGCCCTATTCAGACGATGATAAGCTGTTAATAGATGACCCTCTTCCTCTCCTTCTTCCACCTCAACCTCTGATGATTCAGCTTAACACACTATCATCACCACCACCACCTCTCAGCCTTCCAGTGTGCTCCCCGTCTTCCCGATTCTGGTAAGTGAAACTACACTGTACAGATATTATTTCTACTTTATACAGGCTGTGTATTTATCATATCATTCCTGCTTTTACTACATGTTAGTGTTATTTTAGGTTTTATGTGTTTGGTGTGATTTCGTAGGTTATTTTTTGGGTCTGGGAACGCTTGAAAATTTTTCCCATGTAAATTAGTGGTGATTGCTTCTTTGCTTTAAGCCATTTCAGCCTATGAAAAGTTTCATAGGAACGCTCTACTTTTGGATGGAGTGGGCGACATGACCGTATTGATAAAAATCACATTAATCTTGGATTTGAAAGTTTCCAAGGAGTCCATTTTAAACACTTAGAGAAATATCATAACACACTAAATTCCCATTTGTGCTGCGTTATAGTCTTGTTTAAAACTGCAGACAAAGAACAGGCTAAACATTCTCGTAATTACATAAATTACATTAGCAGCTCCTCAAACACAGGTTAGGCAACATAGCCCCAGGGAATGAATATAAGACTGAGAACATCATTACCAGCTATGCTTCTGACTCATTGTTTAACTATGGCCTATATGTTAGTTCTTGTTAAGCTTTGCTGTCTTCATCAATAAAATGAAGATGTCTGTTAATACACTTTTTTAAATGGACACAACTTTGTGAATGTGCTTGCCAGTGGGAAGGGGTGGAAAAATAGTCCTGGGAACTAAGAAGACTTTACCATTATCAGTAATATTTCATTTCTTCTATATGAGGAAAGATAAAGCAAATGACAAAATGTTTAACATTTATTAATCCTGGGTGATGTGTACATGGATGTATATTAGAGTCTTCTCTGAACATTTTTTTGTAGCTTATAAAGATCAGCTTTATTGAAGTATCCTTTACATACAATAAAATGCACCAATTTTTTGTGCACAATTTAAGCAAGGGTTTTTTTTTCCAGCTTTATTGAGGTAAGATGGACAAATAAAATTGTAAAATATTTAACGTTTACAACATGATGATTTGACATACGTATACATTATGAAAGAGTTCCCCTCATCAAATTAATTAACACATCCATCACCTCACATTTTTACTTTTTGTGTCTGTGTTTGTGAAAACATTGAAGTTCTACTCTGCTAGCAAGTTTCAATTATACAATATAGTGTTATCAATTCTAGTCACTGTGTTACACCTTAGATCCTCAGACCTTATTCATCTCATAACGGAAAGTGTCTACCCTTTTACCAATCTCTCCCTCTTTCCCCCACCTCCCAGGCCCTGGCAACCTCTTTTCTATTCTGTGTTTCTTCTCTATATTCTACAAGTTCAACATATTTTTTTAGATTCCACATATAAGTGACACCATGCAGTATCTGTCTTTTTCTGTCTGGCTTATAACACCGCCCAGGTTCATCCATGTTGTAGCAAATGTCAGGATTTTCTTTTTTTATGACTGAATAATATTCCATTGTATTTATATACCACATTTCCTTGATCCATTCATCCGTTGATGGACACTTAGGTTGTTTCCCTACCTTGGCTATTGTGAATAATGCTGCAATGAACACAAGAGTGCAGATACCTCTTGGAGATAATGGTTTCATTTCCTTTGGATATATACCCAGAAGTGGAATAGCTGAATCATATGGTAGTTCTACTTTTAATTTCTTGAAGAGCCTCCATATTGTTTTCCATAGTGGCTGCATCAATTTACATTCCTATCAACAGTGCCAAGGGTTCCCTTTTTGCCACATCCTTGTCAGAATTTGTTAGCTCCTATATTTTTTATAATAACCATACTAACAGGTGTGAGGTTATATGTTATTGTAGTTTTGATTTGCATTTCCCTGATGATTAGTGATATTGAGCTTTTTGTGTACTTCTTGGCCATTTGTATGTCTTCTTTGAAAAAATGTCTATTGAGGTCCTTTGCCCATTTTTTAATTGGGTTGCTTATTTTTTTGCTATTGAGTTGTATGAATTCCTTCTATATTTTGGATATTAACCACTTATCAGATATGTGGTTTACAAATATTTTCTCCCATTTCGTGGGTTGCCTTTTCATTTTGTTGATGGTTTTGTTTGCTGAGCATAAGATTTTTAATTTGATGTAGTCCTAATTTTTTATTTTTGCTTTTGTTACCTTTGGTTTTGGTGTCAAATCCAAAAAATCATTGCCAAGACCAATGTCAAGGAGCTTATCCCCTGTGTTTTCTTCTAGCACTTTTATGGTTTCAGATCTTGCATTCAAGCCTTAAATCCGTTTGAACTGATTTTTGTGTATGGTGGAGATAGTGGTCCAGTTTCATTCTTTTGCATGTGGATATCCAGTTTTCCCAATACCATTTATTGAAGAGACTATCCTTTCCCCATTGTATATTCTTGGTTCCTTTGTCAAAAATTAATTTACCACATATGCATAAGTTTATTTCTGGGCTCTCTATTCTGTTCCATTGATCTATGTGTTTGTTTTTATGCCAATACTATACTGTTTTGATTACTGTAGCTTTTTAATACAGTTTGAAACCAGGAAGCGTGATGCCTATAGCTTTGTTCTTCTTGCTAAAGATTGCTTTGGTTATTTAGTGTCTTTTGTGTTTCCATACAAATTTTAGGATTTTTTTTTCTATTTCTGTGACAAATGCCATTGGGATTTTGATTGGGGTTGCATTGAATCACTAGATCACTTTGGGTGGTATGGACATTTTAACAATCTCAATTCTTCCAATCCATAAGTGCAGAATATCTTTCTATTTATTTGTGTCATCTTCATTTTCTTTCAGCAATGTCTTATAGTTTTCAGTGTGTAGATCTTTCACCTCCTTGGTTAAATTTATTCCTAAATATTTATTCTTGTTAATGCTATTGTAAATGAAATTGTTTTCTTAATTTCTCTTTCTGATAGTTCACGGTTAGTGTATGGAAACACAATTGATTTTTGTAAATTGATTTTGTATCTTGCACATTTACTGAATTCATTGATTGGTTCTAACAGATTTTTGGTGGTGTCTTTAGGGTTTTCTATATATAAGATCATGTTATCTGCACATAGAGGC
Organism: Tapirus indicus; assembly: GCA_031878705.1. Classification (NCBI taxonomy): domain Eukaryota; kingdom Metazoa; phylum Chordata; class Mammalia; order Perissodactyla; family Tapiridae; genus Tapirus; species Tapirus indicus. The sequence continues at coordinate 98,234,176 of CM062918.1, forward strand.
AATTTTACTTCTTCCTTTCCAATTTGGATGCCTTTTACTTCTTTTTCTTGCCTAATTGCTCTAGCTAAGACTTCCAGTACTATGTTGAATAAAAGTGGCAGGACTGGGCATCCTTGTCTTGTACCTGATCTTAGAGGAAAAGCTTTCAGCTTTTTACCACTGAGTATGATGTTAGCTGTGGACTTTTCATATATGGCCTTTATTTTGTTAAAGTATGTTCCCTCTACACCAAGTTTATTGAGAGTTTTTATCATGGAAGAAAAGGATGCTGAATTTTGTCAAATGCTTTTTCTGCATCTATTGAAATGATCATATGATTTTTCTCCTTCATTTTGTTAATATAGTGTATCACATTGATTGATTTGATGATGTTGAACCATTCTTGCATCCTTGGAATAAATCCCACTTGATCATAGTGTTTGATTCTTTTGGTATACTATTGAATTTGGTTTGCTAGTATTTTGTTGAGGATTTTTGCTTCTATGTTCATCAGTGATATTGGCCTGTAATGTTCTTTTCCTGTAGTGTGCTTGTCTAGCTTTGGTATCAAGGTAATGCTGGCCTCATAAGATGAGTTTGAAAGTGTTCCCCCCCTCTATTTTTTGGAAGAGTTTGAGAAGGATTGGTATTAATTCTTTAAAATCCATGTGGTCCGGGATTTTTGTTGGTTGGGAAGTTTTTGATTACTGATTCAATCTCTTACTAGTAATTGATATGTTTGGATTTTCTATTTCTTTATTATTCAGTCTTGGTAGGTTATATGTTTCTAGGAATTTATCCATTTCTTCTAGGTTATCCAATGTGTTGGCATATAACTGTTCATAGTAGTCTCTTTTGATCCCCTGTATTTTTGTGGTATCAGAAGTAATGTCTCCTCTTTCATTTTTAATTTTATTTATTAGAGTCCTTTCTCTTTTTTGGTAAGTCTAGCCAAAGGTTTGTCTATTTTGTTTATCTTTTCAAAAAGCCAGCTCTTAGTTTCATTTTTCTTTTCTATTGTCTTTTTGGTCTCTATTTCATTTATTTTCACTCTGATCTTTGTTATTTTCTTCCTTCTACTAACTCTGGGCTTCATATGTTCTTTTTCTTGTTCTTTGAGGTGTAGAGCTAGGTTGTTTATTTGAGATCTTTCTTTTTTCTTAATGTAAGTGTTTATCACTATGAACTTTCCTCTTAGAACTGCTTTTGCTGCATCACATGAGTTTTAGTATGTTTGTTTCCATTTTCAGTTGTCTCAAGATATTTTTTATTTCTCCTTTTACACATTGGTTGTTCAGTAGCATGTTGTTTAATATCCACAAAGTTGTGAATTACCCAGTTTTCTTCTTGTAATTGATTTCCGGTTTCATACCAGTGTGGTCAGAAAAGATGCTTGATATGGTTTAAATCTTCTTAAATTTATGAGGACTTGTTTTGTGGCCTAATATATGATCTATCCTGGAGAATGTTCCATGTGCACTTGAGAAGAATGTGTATTCTGCTGCTGTTGGATGGAATGTTCTGTAAATGCCTATAAGGTTTATTCGATCTAATACATAGTTTAAGTCCAATGTTTCTGTATTGATTTTCTGTCTGGATGATCTATCCATTGTTGAAAGTGGGGTATCGAAGTTTCCTACTATTACTGTATTACTATTTCTCCCTTTGGATCTGTTCATATTTGCTTTATGTATTTGGGTGCTCCCATATTGGGAGCACAAATATTTACTAATGTTATATCCTCTTGAGGAATTGACCCCTTTATCATTGTATAATAACCTTTGTCCCTTGTTATTATCTTTGGTTTAAAGTCTGTTTTCTGATATTAGTATAGCTACCTCTGCTTTCTTTTGGTTTCCATTTACATGGAATATCTTTTTGCATCCCTTCATTTTCAGTCTATACCTTCAGTGCGTCCTTAAAGCTGAAGTGAGTCTCTTGTAGGCAGCATATAGTTGGGTCTTGTTTCTGTCCATTCAGCCACTCTATGTCTTTTGATTGGAGAATTTAGTCCATTTACATTTAACATAATTACTGAAAGATATGGACTTACTATTGCTATTTTGTTGATTGTTTTTTGGTGGTTTTGTAATTCCTTTGTTTCTCTTCCTTTTGTCTCTTTCTTTGTGATTTGATGATTTTCTATCATGGTATGCTTTGAATCATTTCTCTTTATCTTTTGTGTATTTTCTATTGGTTTTTGTTTTGTGGTTACCATGTGGCTTACATAAAACTCATTATAACAATCTGTTTTAAGCTGATAACAACTTAACTTCAAACACATACAAAAGCTCTATATTATTATACTCCCTTCACCCATTTTGATATCATAATTTACATCTTTTGACATTGTGTAACCATTTACAAATTATTGTAGTGTAGTTATTTTTAATACTCTTGTCTTTTAATCTTCATACTAGAGTATAAGTGATTTATCACCACCATTATAACATTAGAATGGTCTGAATTTAACTATATATTATATAACTTAATGGTAACTATGTAACTTTTACCAGTGAGTTTTATACATTCATATGTATTCATTTTCCTATTACTAATTAGCATTCTTTCATTTTGGCTTGAAGAACTCCCTTTAACATCTCTTATAAGTCTGGTCTAGTGGTTATGAACTCCTTCAGCTTTTGTTTGTCTGGAAAATGCTTTATGTCTCCTTCAATTCTGAAGGACAACTTTGCTGGGTATTCTTGGTTGGCAGTTTTTTTCTTTCAACACTTTGAATATATCCTGCCACTCCCTTCTGGCTTACAAAGTTTCTGCTGAAAAATCTCACAAGAGTCTTATGGGGATTCCCTTATACAGAGCAAGTTGGTTTTCTCTTGCTGATTTTAAGATTCTCCCCTTGTCTTTAACTTTTGACAATTTAATTATAATATGTGTTGGTGTGGGTCTCTTTAGATTCACCTTTTTTTGAATTCTCTGGGCTTCCTGGATCTAGATGTTCGTGTCTTTCCCCAGGTTAGGGAAATTTTCAGCCATTATTTCTTTGAATAAGCTTTCTGCCCCCTTCTCTCTCTCTTCTTTTTCTGGGACCCCTGTAATGTGTATATTGGTCTGCTTGATGATCCCCCATAAGGTAACTTCACTCTTTTTCATTCTTTTTTCTTTTTGCTCCTCTGATTGGATGAATTCCACTGCCCTGTCTTCCAGTTCACTGATCCTTTCTTCCGTTTGATGTAGCCTTCTGTTGAATCCCTCTATTGAATATTTCAGTTCAGTTATTGTATTCTAAGCTCTGTGACTTCTGTTTGGTACTTTTTAATATTTTCAAACTCTTTGTTGAAATTCTCACTTTGTTCATGTATTGCTCTCCTGATCTTGGTAAGCATCTTTATGACCATTATTTCAAACTGTCTATCAGGTAAATCACTTATCTCTGTGTCAATAAAATCTGTTTCTGGAGATTTATCTTATTCTTTTGTTTGAAATATATTACTCCATTTCTTCATTTTCCTTGATGTCTGTGTTGGTTTCTGCACATTAGATAAAACAGCCACCTCTTCCTGTCTTGATAGAGTGGACTCATGTGGAGATGAGCCTCATCAATCAGCCCAGCCTGAGCTCCTGGTTGTCTCTCAAACCTTTGTGATTGTCCAAACCACCTTCTTTGTCTTTAGTGGCTCCCAGTAGTTGAGAGTATGCCAAGGCCCATCAGTGTCCCAAAGGAGAGGATTACATTCAGCACCTAGATGCTGATTGATTGGAAGGCAGACCCCCAGCAGCAGCTAAGAAAGTATGTAGGTAAGCCCCCTCCAGGAAGAAACTAGAGGATAGGCATTTTTGCTTGCTCCTTCTGAGCTGGGTCTGGGTCTATAGCTACAGGGAGGTGCTCCTGCACCCATTAAGAACTGGGGCTTCTTTGTTTGCTATGCTCCTGTGGGACTCATGAATGGAAGTCCCATTGGCTATCAAAGCCAGGTGACCCAGGGACCTGTCCCTTGGGCAGCAGCTGCAAAAGCTGGGGTGCAGTGTGTACAAGTTCCCTCATGCAAGACACTGGTAACTTGGAGTGAGCTAGAGGGAGATGGCAGAGGAGGTATCCACCAGTTTCCCTGGTCTCTGGGGAGGATCACAGCCAGCCTCTACATGTGTGCTAAATTAGAAGCTGACCCTCAGGAAGCAGCTTTCAAAGTATGCAGACAGAACCCTTTCAGGGAAAGACTGAGGTATGGGCATTTTTGCCTACACCCTCTGCTATGAGCCCTGGAGATAGCCAGAGTAATGCTCACACACCCAATTAACAACTGCTTCTTTGTTTGCTATAGTTTTGTGGGTCTCATGAGTGCAAGCCTCAGTTGGCTTTCAGAGGTAGATGTTTTGGGGGCCCGTCCCTCAGGATGGAGTCTTAAAAGTTGGGGCTCTAAATGTGGGGTCCAAACCCTTCACTCCTCAGGGAGAAGCTGGGAGTTTTCTCCCAATTGTATGGCACTGTGACAGGGGTGGGATTTATGGCAAGAGTGTGTCTCAGCCTTTCCTACATTTTGATGTAGGCATTTTCTCATTTACCCAATGTGTAGGCAGTTTTTGCATTTCTTTCAGGGGTAATTACTCTGTGTGTAACTATACATTTGGTGTCCATGAGAGGAGAGGCGTTCAGGAGCCGTCCAGTTCAAATGAGATTTGACAAGTGTATACACCCACGGAAGCACCATTTTAATCAAAATATGGAACATTCCCAACACCCCCCACCCAAAAGTCCCTCATGTCCCTTTGGAGTCAATAGCCCCCTCCCAACCCTGGCCCAGGCAACCACTGATCTTTCTGTCACTATAGATCAGTTTCATCTCTTCTAGAATTTCAGATCAATGGAATTGTGCAACATGTACTTTTTTGTGTCTGGCTTCCTTCATTCAGCATATTGTTTTTGAGATTATTTCATGTCATTGCATATATCAGTAATTTGTTCCTTTCTATTGCTAAGTATTATGAGTATACCACAGTTTACCCATTCACCCATTGATGAATGTTTGGGTAATTTCCAGTTCTTGACTGTTATGAATAAAGCCACTATGAACATTCATGTATAAATCTTTGAGAGGACCTATGTTTTCATTTCTTTTGGGTAAATACCTAGGAGTGACATAGCTAAGTCATATGATAAGTTTATGTTTTACTTTATGAGAAGTTGCCAAATTGTTTCCCCGCATATTGCACCATTTTACACTCTCACCAGCAATGTATGAGATTTCCAGTTGCTCTATATCCTTGCCAACACTTGGTTTGGTCAGATTTTTTATTTAAGCTGTTCTAGTGGGTATGTTACTATTAGCTCACTGTAATTTTAATTTGGCTTTCTCTGAAGACAAATGTTTTGAAACTTCTTCATATGCTTATTGGCCATTCTTATATTTTCTTTGGTGATATATCTGCTCACATCTTTTGCTTACTTTTTAAAATTGGGTTGTTTCCCTTCTTATTATTGAGTTGTAAGAGTTCTTTATATATTCTTGTATACAAGTCCTTTGCCAAAATAAAAAGCAAGCAAGAAAATATTTTTTGAGAACTCCACAGTTACATCATATTTCAAAGTTACAAAGGGTTGTTTCCATTTAGTCTCTCATTTGCTGTGAAAATGGAAATAGAAACACAAAAGTGTCATTACTTTGAAAATATAGAGTAATAAAGCTTTGCATTAGAAACCTACAAATACTGAAAAAAACAGGAAATAGAGGTGAAAATCAATAAAGAAAAAAGTAGTTTCAGAAGTTATTTAGAAGCACCTGTTAATTAAAAATCTGTCAGCTTTTAATTGAGGAAAAATTCAAGACAGCATCTGTTGCGCTTAGTGACTGCTTAAGCAATCACCCACACACAGAAAACTGTGAGCCAAAAAAAAAGAGCATTTGTTGTGCTAAAGTTTAAAATCCATAACATAAAGAGGTTTTTTAACCTTGAAATATCTTGATGATGTACAGCTAACCTCAGAGCTTACAACAAGGTGCTTAGTCAGGGTAATATGATAAGAATTCCCTTATCAAGTTACCCAGGATGAATTCCCAAGCCCTTGGGATTGCAATTCGGTGAAGCAACAATTTGCAAAAATACGTTTCAAGAACTGGCAGGCATTTACTGTGGAGGAAACCGGACTGATCTGAAATTGAATTCCAATGAATGTGATCACTGAGGGTGGGGCTGTGGGATTGGGGTTGTTCTCATAGGATTATTTTTCTGATTTCTTTTTTCCTTTTCTGTTGCTTTAGATTAGAAGTAAAAGCAAACTGGGTACGAAAAGGGGGCTGTGGCAAAAATACATGATTCCTACAGAAAAAGTACCCAGACCATCATGAGTCTTCCTCTCTCCCCTCAAACTTTCTCTTTGTTTAATAATTTCATATGCCTCAGCCAAGTTTAGCCATGCCTGGGGTACCAGTGACAGGCGCCAAACAAGCGTAGAGTAGAAGAAAGGGGAGAAAGAAGAATAGAATGTGAGAGAGCAAAAAGAAAAACTGAAGCGGTGTAAGGTAGGTGCTCCCAGCTGCCTCAGGCAGCTGTCCAGGCGAGCGAGCCAACACTTCCCAAAGACAGCATTGCATGTTCTTCCTCCCAAGCAAAGGAAGAAAATAGGTGGAAGGTTTTCAAGTTTTTTGTGTACAAAATCAGCACCTGGAGAGCTTGTTAAGAGTGTCGACTCCCAAACACTCTATCCCCAGAGATCCCAATTCGTTGACTCTTTGGTAGGCCCAGAAATCAGATTTTTACCAGTCAGATTCCAAAAATTCTGACGCCACGGGCTCCACAGAGCCTTGACTTCATGGATGTAAAACCTGCACAGTTGCATGGCGCCCTGCACTCAAGAGGACGCTACACTTGGTTTAGTGCTCTTATCGCTGTCTTGAAATCTGAACAAGAGGCCCCTCATTTTCATTTTACACTGGGTCTTGCAAACTATGTAACCGGCCCTGTCCCCATGGACCACATTTTGAAAATCACTGCAGTGGGGGTTAGATCTTAGGCTTCGGTCTTCCATTGCTGAAAATATTCAGACAGTTGACTATAGATCTATCAGATTTTAAATCTGATAGACATCCAGCATCTGAATAAAATCACCTTACACATTTTCTGCTTGGCACTCTTGGATCAGGGCTCCCTGAGTGGGTTTGTTTCCAGAGGGAGAACACAGGGAGAGAAATAGCGTTGTTATAGGAAGCAAATTCCTATAAGCAGTTGTTGCAGAAATTGGCAATTATTTGGCAAGAAAGGGATAAAGAAAAAAATAGAGACCTCAAAAATATTACATGGGGAAAAAAATCACTCTCAGGCATTTGAGGGGAGGCAAAATTGACCCAACAAGCATAAACAGAAAACCCTGAAATTCAATTATCTAAAGAAAACTTTGGTCATTAAAAGCTGGAAAAAGTTAAAGACCTTTGTAACAAATTCTAATCTAATCTAACTTGACCAATCCTTTCAGCAGTAGAGGTCAGTGGGTGGAGATGGGGACTTAAAGAAAATGTTTCTCAGATTGTCACAGTATTTTGTGGGAGAACTGAGAGAGAGAAGCTTTAGGACAGCTCATCAAAAGTCCTCGTTTCCCCATTCATTGTTTATCATTGGTGGAGCATCAACAACGTACATTCTGTGAGTGAAAAAACAGAACTATGGGAATGAGTCAGTTCCATCCTAGGCTAACAAATAGAAATGGTATACGTTTTAGTTAAATCTAAAAAAGAAAATTGCTGTTGCCACTATAATTCAACTTGAATACACTCATCTCCACAGTTGAGTCAGATTACCCAGGCTTAAGACTCTGACTGGCCTTCAGGTAGAAGGAGAAGGGAAAGGCCGTATCAGTTTTGCCCAGAATGGGCAGCTGGTCATTCAACATTTCTTGTGGCTGTTTATTTTCATTCTTAAGTGGCTTCAGGAAGGTATAAGTCATCATGATTTTCACCATCTTTATCATCAATGCCATGTCTATGTGATAATTGTAGCAACAATAGCTAATACATATAGAATGTTTACTGTGTGCTTAACATTTTCTGAGTTAGGTATATATATATATACTCATGTAATCCTCACCACAACCCCATGACATAGTACTATTGTTATCCCCATTTTACAGATAAGGAAACTGAGGCACAGAGAGGTTAGTGACTTAAGGTCACACAGCTATTAAATAGCAGACCCAGGATTCAAACACAGGGACTATGACTGTATTACCCAAACACTTAAACACTAGACTATATAGCAAAGGGCACTATTCTAGGAGCTTAATGAAGCCAAGCAAATAGTTGCTCTTAACATTTTGGGGGTTATAGACTCCTTTGAGAATCTGTAACCCTCAGAAAAGTAACTATATACACCACATGTTTACAACTTGCCAGAGGATGGCCTCTGCCCCTCCAAGACCACACATTTACCTTTTTCACTCAACCTAGGTTAAGAATGCTGACTCCAGGCACTAGTTGCTTAAAATTGTAAGATAGCTGTAACTACCAAAGACAAAAAGACTTAAAAATCTGATGGTTGTATGAAGTGTAGACTCAGAGCAAAACTAAAACTGTAAGGCTTACACTTGCACCATGTCCTCAAATCTAAGAACTGGCTATTTTAAAATAACAAACTTTAAAGCTTTTCATCAACTGCCAAATTATTTCAACATGGGAGAGTAAATCATGGTAACTTCTAGCATATAACACAGTGCTTGGCCCATACTGAGTGCTCAGTTGACAGAGAGAAGGAAAGGGGGAAAAGGAGGACAAAGGTGTCTTAAAGCCTTTTAGTAGTGTGCTAAATGTAATTTCAAAATGTCATTCAACTTCTTTTTAATAGCATTCACTCATTCATTAATTTATTTAACAGGATTTGTTAAATATTTACTATGTAATAAGAACTATGCTAGGCATCAAGAGTATGAATTTAGGGGCCGGCCCGGTGGTGTAGCAGTTAAGTTTGCATGCTCTGCTTCCGTGGCCTGGGGTTTGCAGGTTCGGATCCCAGGTGCCTGCCGAGGCACTGCTTGTAAAGCCATGCTGTGGCGGTGTCCCATATAAAGTAGAGGAAGGTGGGCATGGATGTTAGCCTGCGGCCAATCTTCCTCAGCAAAAAGAGGAGGATTGGCAATGGATGTTAGCTCGGGGCTGGTCTTCCTCACAAAGAAAAAAAGAGTATGAATTTAAAAGTTACTGTGGAACAAACACACCAAATATCCGAGATCTGTGAAATGCCAGCTGTCACATGATGAACAAAACTAGCAATTGGAGAAGCATGTAAAGGTTGAAAGCAAAATCTGCATAGATATTGCAGATTTGGTGAGGGAACTGCAATATTTGCCTTTACTTTCCACGTGCTTTCTTCCCTAACAACTCTCTCTCTCTATGCCCATATCTTGATCACTCACTCTCAGAATCAAGTTATTCCAGTAAACTTCTTAGCTTCATAGTCCTACTGCTTTTCATCAGTTCACTCATCAATTAAATACTAAATGTGGCATCTTTAAATAGCTGGTGTTCATTTAAATTTAGCCAGTTAAGAAAGACATTATAATACAATCCACAACAATTTGGGAAGGGGAGACTCAGACATAGGACATGTATGAAAATAATCTTAGAACATACCAGAATAATGTGAAAACAGGTGCAAACCAAGACGATTTGGGTTGCCACCATGCCAGTTGGATATATGACCCAGTTGGAACAGGTAACTAAATTGGCCTGCTAAGAAATTTGGAGATTGAAAGTCCAGGGCAATTATTTTAGAAGATTTTGTTAACAATAGCAGCGAATAACAAGAGACCACTTAAACTCTTTCTGCGAATGCTAACAGTTGTTTATACTCTACAGAGCTATGGATCCCTCTGTTTTACTCTACTTTCCCTGTTTTAAAAATTATTTTTCAAACTACACTGATGCAAGCTTTTCAAGCCTGGGTTCAATCACAAGAGAGCTCTAGCTGGCTCCACAGGCTTATCAGCAGACATTTGATAAATAGCATGTCTAAGAGCTCATATGCTACTCCATCAGGAAGCAACTTAGCTCTAGAGAATGCTGTCACATGTCTATACTGGCATCTTCTCTCAGCCCCAGTTCGGTTACTAACTACAATTAGACTTGGTCATCTCAACATCTCTGAGCCTTGGTCAGACCTTTCCTCTATTAGTGCCTTCATACCTTCTTCTTGGGCTACTGCAATAAGTCCCTAACTGATCTCCCTGCCATCGATCTCACCACCCTCCAAACCATTCTATATATTACTGCCAAGGTAACCTTCAAAATGAATTAAGTTTGAAAACTTTCAAAGGCTCTCAAAGTCCAAATTCCCTTAAACTGAAAGCCAAGGCCCTCCACAATCTGTCCCTAATTTACTGTTCCAGAAATTTGCTCACATTACTCCATGTACCATGTACTGCAATCCAGCCAAACCAACTATTTACTATTCCCAGAATGTGTCCTTCACTTTCTGCCTCTCTGTCTTTCATTCCCTTGAAAAACCTTTGCTTCCTACCAGCCTATTAAAACGTTCTTCCTAATACTAAAAGTGAGCATTCTTTTTGCAGTTTTACCCATCCAATTAAAAGTTAATTAATATTTTTTATAGTATGTGTATTTTACCACAGTTAAAAACATTTCTTAATTAAAACACACACAAAATTAATAGAATTCAACTTTGGCGAGTTGGCAGACCAGAGGACCTGAAAATTCTCCTGTGACAAACACCTAGAACTGCTGAATAAATTCAATAAGCCTTCTTTTAAATGCAAAGCAGAATACTCAAGAAAGAAAGTTAAATTCCCAGGTGCCCAAAACACAAGGAGAATGAAAATCACTGTAGTAAATGTGAGTTAAAGCTTCATTTGCCCTTGGAGTTAGGGGACAGGGGAAGAATAAAGTCTTCCCTGAGAAACTAACAACCTCGTGCCTGTGTGCTTAGGGTTTAAATTTAGAATAATATTATTGAGGCTATAAAATAAGTATTTTAAAATTATAAAATATCTAAAAGAAGAAATGTAAGAAACAACAAGAGTCAATGAAACAAGAACAAGTAGAAATGCAAAATAATCAAACTTCTAAAATTGTAAATAAAAATTAGTGAATAGGTTGAACAGCAGATTAGATATAGCTGAAGAGAAAATCAATGGACTGGATGGATTTACCTGGAAGGCATCACAGGATGAGAGAAAAAAAAATGGAGATTTAGAGAGAAAGAGTATAATATGTCCAATATAACTCTAATAATAGGTGATCTAGAAGGAAAAAAGAGAGAGAATGGAGGAGAGTCAATATCCAAAGAGATAATCACTGATAATTTCTCAGAATTGATGAAAGATATGAATCTTCAGATTCAGGAATCACAATGAGTGCCAATTACAATAAACAGAAAGAAGTTCACACCTGGACACATCATGGTGAAATTGCAGGCACTACAGACAAAGATCTTAAAATCTACCAGAGACAAAAGACACAGGAATTACAGTGAGATGAAACAATGAAGGCCCAAAGATGATGGAATAATATTTTCAAAGTGATGAGAGAGGGGGTTGGCCCAGGGGCATAGTGGCATAGTGGCATAGTTAAATTCATACTCTCCACTATGGCAACCCAGGAGGCAGGTTCAGCCTGGGCACAGACCTACATACTGCTCATCAAGCCATGCTTTGGTGGCATCCCACATACCAAACAGAGGAAGACCAGCACAGATGTTAGCTCAGGGACAATCCTTCTCACCAAAAAAAAAAAAAAAAAAAAAATTGTATGTCAAGGATGAAGCTTTCTTTGGGGACAGCCAGGTGGCATAGTGGTTAAGTTCACACGCTCCACTTCAGTGGCCTGGGGTTCACAGATTTTGATCCCAGGCACGGACCTACACACTGCTTGTCAAGCCGTGCTGTGGCAGCATCCCATATACAAAGTAGAGGAAGATTGGCACAGATGTTAGCTCAAGGCCAATCTTCCTCACCAAAAGAAAAGTGATGAGAGAAAAACAAAAAACATCATCATTCTGGAATTCTATGTTGAGATAAATTCTCATTCAACAGTGCAGGCAAGGGGGCTGACCCCGTGACATAGTGGTAAAGTTTGGTGCGCTCCACTTTGGCAACTGGGTTTGTGGGTTCAGATCCCAGAGCAGACCTACACCGCTCATCAGACATGCTGTAGCAGCAACCCACACACAAAATAGTGGAAGACTGGCACAGATGTTAGCTCAGGGCTAATCTCCATAAAGCAAAAAAAAAAAAAAAATAGAAAAGATTGGCAACAGATGTTAATTCAGAGCGAATCTTCCTCAGCAAAAAAAAAAAGAGAGAGAGAGAGCAGGCAAAATAAAGACATTTGCAATAAAACAAAGTCCAGGAGAGCTTAGCATTTGCAGATTTTTCTCTGAAAAAACAACTAAAGTGTGTACTTCAGGAAGAAGGAAACTGAACCCAGAAGGAAGGAATAAAGTGCAAAAGACAATGGTAAGAATTCTCACCTACTTCCAGTGGGAGTGTAAATTTGTATAACCAGTTTGGAGAAGAGTTTGGATTACCAATTACAGTTGAATATGTAAATATTCTATGACCCAGTAATTCCACTGGTAGATATAAAAACTCCTGTTTCTATAACATAACCATAAATAAGGTGCTGTATATTTATATAATAGAATAAACAGTGAAAATTAGTGAATAAACAACAGCTACATGTATTAGCATAAGTGAATCTCAAAACATAATGTGTTTTGAAATAAACAAGTTACAGAAGAGTACATACAATATGATTTCAGTTATACAAAAGTTAAAAATTAGGCAAACTGACTAATGTATTGTTTAAGAAAAGATACACAGTTGGTTAAAAAAAAGCAAAGAAATGATGAGAAAGTTTGATCAGGGAGTGACACACAGGTGGCTTTGAGGCATGATAATATTCCATTTCTTGGCATGGGTACATTTTATTGCTATTTTTTGAACTGCACATTTTTTTATTCATTCACTAGATATTGAGAGCCTACGTTGGGTCAGGACTTGTGCTGGGTGTTGGAGATACAACAGTGACCAAGTTAGACAATGTGCCAGTCCTCACCAAGGAGTTTGGTATGAATTAGATTTATGAATTCCAATTACCTTTTTTGCAGAAATAGAAAACTGATTCTAAAACTCATATGAAAAAGCAAGGGACATGAAATAGCCAAAATAATCCTGAAAAAGAACAAAGTTAGAGGACTCACACTTCTCAATTTCAAAACTACAGTAATCAAGACAGTATGACATTGGTATAAGAATAGACATATATATTAATGGAATCAAATGGAGAGCCCAGAAATAAGCCCATACATCTATGGTCAATTGAATTCTGACAAGGGTGCCAAGACCATTCAATGGAGGAAGAATAGTCTTTTCAACAAATGGTGCTGGGACAGCAGATGCAAAATAATGAATTTAGACCCCTACCTCACACCATATACAAAAATTAACTCAAAATGGATCAAAGAGACCTAAATGTAAGAAGAAAAACTGTAAAATTCTTAGAAGAAAACAGTGTAAATCTTCATGGTCTCAGATTAGGCAACAGTTTCTTATCTAAAGATACCTAAAACATATGCAGCTGAAGAAAAATCAGTAAGTTGAACTTCATCAAAATTAAAGACTTTTGTGTATCAGAAAAGTGAAAAGACAACCCACAAAATGGGAGAAGGTATTGTTACCGCACAAAGGGCACAATCTGCTTGCCATGAGACAAAACCCAGTCATCAAGAAGCAAGATGGTGGGAAAGAAAGGGCAGTTTATTACAGTTTGCTAGCAAGGGGGAAGATGGCCGACTAATGTCTCAAAGAACCATCTTACAGAACAAAGATTACAGGCCAGTTATATAGGGGGCTGGTCTCCAGGTGGGGGAGTCATCTGGTCTCAGGGTGGGGGCATCCATCTGGTCTCAGGGTGGGGCATCCATCTGATCTTAGTTCCTGATAATCTTTTGTTTTACTGGCTATGCATCAGAGACTGGAGCAAGGCCCCACACCCTGATCTTTCAGTTGTCATTGATGATGGCGATCAGCATAGACTCTCTGCCCGGGGGTCATCACATTCCTAAGGAACTCAAGAGAACAAAATTGTCAACTTATAGCAGCTGGGAGGGGCCATAAAGTCCAGAGTTAGAGGTCATTCAAAGTTACAATATGGTTTCTTTTCTATAATATGGCTTCCCTTATGTCAACCTTGTGTTGAACTGGTATCAATATTTGAGATCATATATTTGATAAGGGTCTAGTATCCAAAATATATAAAGAACTCTTACAACTCAATAATAAAAAGACAAATAGCTCAATTTAATAATAGGCAAAGGATTTGAATAGACATTTCTCCAAAGAAGATCTTCAAATGGCCAATAAGCACATGAAAAGATGTTCAACATCATTATCATTAGGGAAATGCAAATCAAAACCACAATGAGATACCACTTTACACCCATTAGAAAGTCTATAATTAAAAAAAATACCAGAAAATATCAAGTGTTCGTGAGGATGTGGAAAAATTAGAACCCTCATGCATTGCTGGTGGGAATGTAAAATGATGCAGCCACTGTGGAAAATGGTCCAGCAGTTCCTCAAAAAACTAAAAATAGAGTTACCATATGACCCAGGAATATCTCTAGGTTTATATCAAGGAGAATTGATATGTTCACACAAAAACATATATATGAATACTCATTGCAGTGTTATTTGTGAGAGCCAAGAAGTGTTAACAACCCAAATATCCGTCACCTGATAGTGGGTTAACAAAATGTGGTATTATCCATACAAAGTAATATTATTTGGCCATAAAAAGCAATGAAGTACTGACACATGCTACAACATGGATGAACCTTGAAAACATTATGCTGAGTGAAAGACGGCTGCATATAATATGATTCCATTTATATGAAATGTCCAGAATAGGTAAATCCATAGAGACAAGAAGTAGATTAGTGATTGCCGGGGCCTAGAGTAAGAGAAGAATGGAGAGTGACTGCTAACAAGTATGGGATTCCTTTTGGGGGTGATGACCATATTCCAGAGTTAGATGATGATGATGATGATTATACAACCTTGTGAATATACTAAGAACCACTGAATTGCACACTTTAAAATGGTAAATTATATGCTATGTGAATTATATCTCAATAAAAAACAAAAACAGGAACAACAAAAGAGATTTATGATATCTCTTACCACGTCAAAGCAGGAAGGGATCTTAAATATCATCTGGTCCAACTTGATCATTTTAGAGAGAAGGAAACTGAGGCCCAGAGGAGGGAAGTGACTTGTAAAAAGTGACACAACTAGTCAACTGTGGGGTGAGTATGGGAGCCCAGGACCTCTGCTGCCAGTACAGTGTTTTCCCTTTTTTCTATTCTTTAATATGTAGGGAAATTTTCAATTGTATATAAAAATAGAGGAAATAGCATAAGCTCCCTGTATCCATAACCCAGTGTTAATAATGATCAGTATGCAACCAATCTTACTTCATTTATGCCCTCACCTGCTTTCTCCCCCCAGATTATTTTGAAGTGTATCTCAGACATCATATTATGCATACATAAACACTGTAGTATGTGCACGTTTTTATATGTTTTTACTTGTATGATCTATTTCTCACACACATACGTGCGCATACAAAGGAAAAATAAATTAATGACACCTCCAAAAAAAAAAAAAGAAAGAAAGACTGGTGAGCAAAGAAACTGGTAAAGCCTTAAATAAGTCTAAATATGCATTCACTGTATAACTGCATATTATGTTGACGATGAATATATGAAGAAAATGAAACTAAAGTACCTCCCAAAGCAGCGTGTAAGATATGGTGGTGGTGCCTAGAAGTAAAGCGTGCTAAGGTGCTTGTATTTTTCAGGATGAGGTGAGAGATGCTGAGTAACAATCAGCTCTTGCACAGTGCACTAGAAAACTTGTACAGCAAGGTTCATGGAATTCTTTGTAGTAGCAAGAGAACTGGGAACAACCTAAATACGCATCAGTAGCGGAATGGATATATAAAACATGGTATATGCATACACTCTAATACTATGCGTCATTAAAAGGGCTAAACTAGATCTGTGTAGATCAGTGTGCACAGATCTCAAAAACACATGGACTAAAAAGTTGCAAAACAACATGAACAGTAAAATAGCATTGAGTTGAATTAAAAAGAAAAAATTTTCTGCTCATAGAATGGAGAGGGCGAGGGAATAGGACAAAGAGTGGTGGTTAAAGGGGTGTTTAGCTATATTCATAATATTTTATTTCTTTGAGAAAAAAAGAGAAAGCACATACGAGAAAAATGTAACAGTTATAAATCTTGGATTGTGAGAATAGAGGTGTTTGTTATTTATGTTTTCTATATTATCTGTGCTTAAATTTTTACAATCTTTTACCTTTCTGAAAATTATATACATATATTTTTTTTTAAAGGAGAATTAAGGAGTCCAAAGAGCAATCTAAACTTTTGGCCTCACGTCATCTATGCTGTATAAATAATCCCTGCTAAAATGTGGACTTTATTGGAGCTATGCTATTCCATGGAGGGAAACCCAGCATTCTTGCTCTCCATTCTTCCATTTCTAGATTCTGACAAAGTTGATCCACATTTTCAGATTTCCTGCCCTCATGAATTTAACTCCGGAATAGAATTCTGGGTAAGATAGGAAGGAACACTCTATTTGAAGTAAAGCCAAACATAACATCATGAATTAAGGAGAACTGTTTATCTTGCACTTATTTTTGATATTTACCATATTCACACTGTCACAGTAGGAATGGATTCTGTTTGTGATATGTAGGTTTGTGGGCAAGGGTACAGCCAAATACTAAGTAGACCAAAGGAGCTGAAGAATCAGACCCAGCTGCAGAGGCTGGTCCCACACAGGGCAGCATCCAGGGGTCATGGCAAGTTCAGCTATAGTTAGGGCAGATGTCAGCCCTGAGGACAAGGGACAGATGATCCATTTGGCAGTTTAGGTACAGCAGTTGGATTAAGAGTGTTGGGTGTCGGGTGAGATTAAAGATCAGGCTGTGGCAAGAGTGCAATTGCTGGTGATCTGACCATTTATGTCAGGATTCCAGCAGGAACAGAGAGCCAATATTCTGGGAGAGGGATTTGGCAATGGCTAGTCAAGGTAATATGACTACATCCTAGGAGCTTAGGAAAGACTTTAGTATTAGTCAGGACTTGTTTGGTTCCTAATATTAGAAATCCAACTCACATAATTGGGTGGCATTGACTTCAGATGCAGTGGGATCCAGGGGTTTAAATGAGGTACTCAGAACTCTTTTTCACTTGCCATCTATGTTAGTCAGGTTGGCTATAATCATGCTATGTAACAAGTAGCCCCCAAATCTCAACACTACATAACAGGTGACCTCAAAATCTCAATGGCCTACAACAACAAACATGTAGTTCATGCTTGCAGGTCTGCAGATTGGCTGATTAAGCTAATATTGGCTGGGCTTGGCTAGGCTCAACTGGACTCCAGGCTTCAGGCTGGCTACAAATATGCTCCATGTTTTCATCCTGGGACCAAGGCAGAAGGAGGAACAGATAGCTGGGGCATGCTCATTGCATGGCAGAGAGCGAAAGGTCCAAAATGGTTGGTGGAAACTCTTAAAGCCTCAGCTTAGAACGGGTGCATTGGTCATTTCCACCCACAGTCTATTGGTCAAAGCAAACCATATGGCAAGTCCAAAGTCAATGGCCAGAGATGTAAATCCCATTTACTCTAGTGACTGCAAAGTCTCTTGGTAAAAGAGATTGATAGATAGATAGGTAGGTAGGTAGGTAGATAGACAGATAATCTCTCTCTACATATAATTTCAGGGAAAGAATGAAGAGTTGGAAACAATAATCCACCCACTGCACTCTCTCTGAACTTCGCTTGTCTCTGCTTGGCTTTACTCTGCATGCAGGCTCTGTTGCCAAGGGCTATTAGCTATTAGCTGTCCCTGTCTCACTTTCACCAAGTCTAGCAGCCCTAATGGACAGAGACCATCTTTCCAGGTAACTTTAGTTTAAAAAAAAAACATCTAAGAAGGGCTCTAATTGGGCTGGCATGGGTTCTCTACCTATCCCTGAACCAGTGACCACAGCCAGGGAGGATAGAGTCCCCTAGCCAGCCTGGGTTACACACCCACAGCTTTATCATCTAGAGTTTGGGAGGGAGACGGAATCAGCTTTGATAGCCTCACCAAGATCACATAAAACTATTGAGGGGTGCCTGAAGGAACCAGTACTGGGCACATATAGGTACTACAGTCTCCAATCTCAGCAGGAAACTAGAAACCTAGGCAGAGAAACCAAGTAAAACCCCAGCCATATGGTATCAATGTGAGAGAACTGGGGAGGGAACGGCAGGCCCTGGGCACCAGAGTCACAGCAGTGGACTTAGGCTGAAGCTTCTGTGTACTGATCCTTACTGTGGACCTGGGAGGGGCCTGCTGGAGACATGGAGTTCTAGGAACATCCAGCTTTAGGAGCCAGGAAAAGTAATGGGAGGAGAAACGATGTCTGTTTAGCTGTATGGGTAGAGTTAAAACGTTGTTTTTTAAAAGATGAAAAAGTAAGTGCATCTGAATCTCAGGGAAAAGCTGCGTGCTCCAACCACAAGATTCAGACGTGGGTGCTGGCTGAGAACACAGGATGACACGAGCACAGCACCTCCCCAGGTGGGATTACAGTGAGGCCACGTGGCTGACCTTTCACCAGGCATGAGGCGTAGTGCCCTCCATAAACTCATGACTCAGAACACTGTACGAGGCATCTTCTGATAACACACCAACAACTGCACATCGCAAAAAGTGATAGTTGAAGTGAGAAACTTAACCTTGAGTAAAGTCTTTTCAAATGAGATGTAAATTATATCATCTCTTAAATTAATGGAATGAAGTCTAAACCTTTAGTGATTTTTAAATTATGTGTTCCTTACATACACAGTGAAGGAACAAGTAAGTCAGTGAAATTTCCTCCACTGAGCAGTTTTGTGAAAGAGCTGTACCACAAATGTGAAAGAGGGGAGGGTAAAAACAGAGGGGAATGGACAAGGGGAGAGGGTGGCCTGGGGGCGGTGCAGAGGTGCTGTGGAGAGTGAGGGCAGGCACTGTCACAGTTGAAAGCAAGGATAGAAAGGTGATAGCGTGGTTCCTCCAAGCTGGAGAACCTTTTGCAAGGGCCCTGGAAAGCAGGCCCAAGCATCCTCTTTCTGTCTTGGCTTACTTTCACTCCTTCAGGAGCTGGTTCTCCTCCACCCTCAAATTCTCAGCCCTCAGAAAGGGATGTGGTATCAGCACTTGCCTCTCCAGCTTCTTCCAGAAAGTCAGGTTGGAGAGTGGAAGAAGCCAGATGACACTTGCAGCCTGAGTTTTTGGAGGGATGTCAGACTTGAGAATGAGCACTGTTTTTCTAACACCAGAGCAAACAAGAAGTGAGGGATCCTTTGGCCTGTGAAAGGGAGGTACCCCAACAAGAGCTTATGGTGTTTCTCACAATTTATTGGAGGTCATTTGAGGGTGATACAGAAAAAAGATTCAAATTGTACCCAATTATTATAATAGTATACTTCTCCCCAATCCTCCTCCCTAAGCCAGAGCTCCTATTTGCCAGCCAAATAAACTACAACTGAAGTAAAAGTTCTTTTTAGACAAGGATCAAGCCAGATGAAGACTGTTTTAGCTAGGTTTCCCAATCAGTATCAGGTGTTTCACGTTCCCCCTCGTCTGAGTCTGAGGCAGTGATGTTCCCACGTCGTTGGGCCAGGTGCTGATCCCATGACGCTGAGCGAGAGGTTCGGAGTCCAGAGGACACACCTTGGCTGGGCCCCCTAGAGAGGTCCTCTCATTGGTGGAAGTGGTATAGGGTGATGTGGCCTCACTTGGCTGTCACTCAGACTGTTATTTCAAAAGCAAGAACAGAATAAAGTGGGCTGATAGCGTTGGGGCAAGCAGAGATTGGGCCATCGCTACAGAAAGTTACAAAACCAGCGTTTGGCTGGCATAAGGTGACAGCAATATCTCTTCCAGATACCAGACTCCCTCTGCCCTAGTTCTGTTCAAAGACCAAAGACCAGGACTCACCCTAAAGCCCGAGCTTGAGATACGCTTGCTTGCACATATTATGACACTGACTTTGGAAAGAAATTCAGTTAGGATCCTGGTGAAAGGGTCAAAAGCAGTGAAATGCCATCCACCTGAACATTAGCAGGGGTAGCTATGCTGGAGGGACATATGTTATGTTATGTGATGTACTAACAACATTGTT
The DNA here is from genome assembly GCA_031878705.1 of Tapirus indicus. NCBI lineage: Eukaryota > Metazoa > Chordata > Mammalia > Perissodactyla > Tapiridae > Tapirus > Tapirus indicus. The sequence goes on from CM062918.1 coordinate 98,254,368, forward strand.
AGTAACGTGTGTGTGTGTGTATGTGTGTGTGTGTATCTATATATATATGAAGGTCAAAGTTGTATTTCACACTCTTGGCAGAAAATTTATAGGAAAAATATAAAAGAAGGTTTGGTTCAAGATCGTGAGGCAGTAATGAGACCAGAGAAGCACTGAACTTTTAAATGTCTAGTTCAAGGCTTTAGGCTCATCAGGATTGGCAGTCAGCTGGGGGCGGGGGGGGGGCGGTAACTATCTTCTTAATTGTGGTAAAATATACATAACATAAAATTTACCATTTTAATCGTTTTTAAGTGTACAGTTCTGTGGCATTAAGTATATTCACATTGCTGTGCCACCGTCACCACCATCCATCTCCAGGAATTTTTCATCTTCTCCAACTGAAGCTGTCTCCATTAACACCCCCACCCCGTCCCCAAGCAACCACCATTCTACTTTCCGTCTCTGAATGTGACTACTCTAGGTGCTTCATAGACGTGGAGTCACACAGGGTCTGTCCTTTCGTGACTGGTTTATTTCACTTAGCATAATGTCTTCAAGCTTCATCCGTGTTTGTTGTTAGATTTATAGTCTGTTTTCCATTGACTGAACTGTTTTTGTTTTCTTGCTGAGGACTCGGACATTGAAAACAGAATAACTATCTGAAAGTTTGCCTGGCCATGGGGTTTCCTTCTCACCACCCTAAAATATACTTATTTTTGCCATATTGGACATTTTTCAGTGTTTTCTTCTTGCCTTGTTCACTACATAATTGGTGTGTTAATAACTGCTCAGGGCTCTCAGCATGGCCTGCACTGAGAGGATGGAGGCGTGCATCTTTTTCTGTCTGTCTGTCTGTCTCTCTCCCTTCAGGCAGAGACTTTAGAGAACCAAAAGAAGCCCTTTTTTCCCCAGTCACATGAGGTACTCTGGACCTAGAGGGCAGACTGTGGTTACCGTCCTCCCAAAGCACAGCAGGCTCTTAATGCATGCTTTTTGTTTGTTTGCTCTTTATAATTATTATTTTTAAGTAGTACATGTAAATGGTTAGCTATATACACACGAAAATATGTGGTGAAAGCAAACCTCCCTCCCACCCCTTCCCAGCAGTCAACCACTGGTACCCTGTCTGTCTTTCCAGAGACAGTTCACAGGTAAACCAGCACCAGGGGCCGTTTTTATGCAAAAGATGTCATCTTATACCCACTGATCTGTATCATGCTTTTTGGAAAAATACAGAAAAGAGTGTAATATAGGAAGTTGCCACCATCCGGAGCTGATAATAATGTTTAGTCATAGCCGTTTCTTTTTTTTCCCCTTGCATAAAGAAGTAAAATGTTACAGATAAAGTTGAAATATTCTGTGACCTTCACAGCCAATCCTATTCCCCTCCTCCCATCCCCAGAGGTGAGCATTATCGTGAATTTGTTATAAGCTTTCAGTAATTTTACATATTTTCACATGCATAAATATATATGTCTGTGAACAATGTATAGTACAATTTTGTGTGATTTTTCAATTTCCATAATAACCATGTTTAATATTCATTCCCTCTATTGAGAGGCATTTAGGTTTTTTCAGACTTTTTCTCTTCAAATAATGCTGCAGGAAACGTCTTTCGCATTTATCTTTGTACACATGTGTGAGCACGTGTATAGGATAATTTTGTAGAAATGGGTTTACTGGATCAAAGATATGCACATTTTTAATTTTGATAGATTGTCCCAATGAAGTGATACCAATTTTTACTCCCACTCACAATGCATGGAGTACCTATTTCTCCACATCTTTTCTCACACAGTTTATCAAATTTGTTCATTTTAACTCATCTATTAGGTGAAAAATTATACCTCCTATAGTTTAAATTTACATTTATTTTGTTATAAATGAGGTTGATCACCTTTTCATGTGTTTGAAAGCTATGCATATTTCCTCTGTGATTTTTTTAAGGTTCTTTGCCCATTTTTCTTTGGGTTGATGATCTTACTGACTGTTAAGTGTACTTTGCATGTACAAATGAAAATTAGCTCTTTGTCATATGTGCTGCAAATATTTTTCCAGCTTATTGCTTATCTTTTGATTTGTATTGGCTATTTTTGCCACATGGAAATTTTAAATTCTTGTGCAGTCAATTTTATCAATCTTTATTACTGCTGTAAATGGCTGGTACACTTATTGCTTTCTCTTCCTTCTCTTTCTCTCCCACCTTCCCATTTCCCCCAAATACCAAAATTAACCTGACACCATTCTAACCTAAATCATTCCTCGTCTTCCTGGGTCTAGGGTCAGATCAACAGCTGGAAGTCAGCCAAAGTTAATCCAGGTGAATCCTGGAGGTTCAATATAACCACAGAGGCTCCAGGTAGCCTTGCATCAACTTTGCCCTGGTGTGTATTTATAAGGTGTCCTAAGTCAGTCCCAAGCACTGACACATCTGGGACTTCTTACACCCTGGAGTTGCCCCACCACCAAACTGGTCTGGTTAGGCCACCTCTGCCCTAGTCTGATCTATATCTCAGAGGCATCACAGTGGAGCCAGCACAGGGGAGCTAGGACCATGGTAACCTATCGCTTCACTTTCATTCTTTTCAGCTCCTTAAAATACTCCCCATTGGAGCCAGGAAACGAGAATGAACTTTATGGTGTTGAATTGGAATTGGAATGTGGTTATCAGTGTGAACTCATGATTTCCAATACATAGGGAAAGATACAGAGATAAATACAGATGTATAGGTGTATGTAAAATTTTGAATTTGCTTTTGTGTGTTCTTTACAGGTTTTACGTGCACATCTTTTCCGTAGTCACTCTTCCCTGGTTTGTATGGGCAGGGGTGTGCTCAGCTATTTCCTTTGCTCTCTCTGCATCTCTTCTACCACAAATACAAGGGTCTACACAAAATGTCGTTATCTAGGCATTGAGGAATAAAAAATAAGACTGAGGGAAAAAAAGATCATTATCTGTTGTCACAGCTTGAGTGGTGCATTCCCTCATCCTTCTTGCCTTCCATGAGAAGGATGAATGTCCTCAGCGGTTTGACATTCTGCACCTTCTGCTGGCCCTTAGCATGGCTGCATCCTCCCTGGAAACATTCTACCCCTAAGCTCTTTCCTTCCTTCTTCCCTCCCTCCCTTCCACAAATATTGACTGAGCTCTTAACATGCGTCAGCACTGTGCTTGACACTGGCAATCCAGTAGTGAACTGGGGCTGCGCCCAACAGTGACAGGTGCTGCCTTCAGCAAGTGCACAGTCTAATAGACACAACAATCCTTCCTGCCAGCGGCTGATCCTTCACCAGGACAGGGGCGATTAGCAGGTCCCAACTGTAGCCTCAAGAAAAGCACTTTTCTCTCTCCCACTGGAGGAGAGGGCTATTAACTACTCTGATCCCATTGCTTCTAGCATATTAATAAAAACTGAGATTTGTGGTTTCACATGCATTCGTTCATTTGATCCTCCCAGGGGGAGAGGGAAGACATCCTGATCTGCATTTTACAGATGAGGAGAAGTGGTGTCTTGCCTCGGATCACAGGGCATGTTAGTGCCAAGCTGAATCTGGTAGGAAAAGAGACTTTCAGGGCAGGAAGAGACTTTAAAGGCCACTCTCTCCAGCCAATCGTTTGCTGCTTCAGTTTCTTCCCCGGTCTCCTGACTCCTGTGATGCTTTCCTACATCAGAGACCAGGCTGGTGATGTCCCTGCTTCCAAAGATGATCAGACTGACACTTACTGCATTCCTTTAACACCGCCAATGCACTTCTCCTCTATAGTTTGCTTTCTTTACTTCAGAGGGTCCTTCCAGTTCTTTATATTCATCAGCAGGCTCATAGGGGAATCCAAACCAATCGGGCAACTGCTACTGGCATGGGGGAGGAAAGGATGGGGAAGGCACAGTCCCTGTCCTTAAAGAGCTTGTGATTCAGGAGTCTAAGCAGATACGCAGACAACTCTACTACTGTGATGAGGGAATCTCATGGAGGTATGAACAAAACACCACATCGGGAACCTCCCCGATTTCTCTCTTATCCACAGCAAAGGCTCTCAGGGTGGAGGAGTGAAGTTATGGGCAAGTTTGGAGGGAGACAGGAGAGGAGTGGCAGAAATTCAACCCTCTTTGCAACATCTGAGCTAGAGCAGAGCAGGGTCAGCAGAGAGGACCTCAGGTGTGCAGGGGATGGGAGAGGGACAAAAGAGGGGGAAGGAACACAATGGAAGAGCAGCAGGTAGAGCTGCCGAGTCCGGAAGCATGAATTCATCACTGGGTGAATTGACCCAGGCATGCGATTTTCTTTAGCAAAGTTTGCAGCAGGAGAAAAGAAGAGAGAGAAATTAGACAGCAGTTGGCCAAGGGGAAGAGGGAATTCTGCGAAGTCATGCTAGTGTAAGCACTTTGAATATACAAAAGCTGTATGTACACAGATGCAAGATACTGTTATTACCCTGTGGGGGTCAGGAATCAGATTGCTTAATAGCTCTGAGAAGGCTGTTTCCCCCAGTGGGAGAGAAAGTCAAGTGCATTTTGTAAGTGGGTGGATTCTGCCGGGTTTACCCTTGTAACTCGCTGCTGGGCACTGCTCTCTTAACAAGGGGAAGGGGAAGATGGAATTTGAGGGTGCTGGCGGGTGGGGTGGAAATGACTGGGCATGGGAAGACCCTGTCAGGGGAGAGAAGAAAATGAGGGCAGGAGAGGGCAGACAGTCCGGGAGAGAAGAGATGTGATGAGACCACAGGGCAGGTTTGGAAGCCCCGAAGGCACGGCAGGGGTTGAGGGCAGGAGGTTGGGTGGAGAGGGCAACTAGGCATTGGAGTTATCAGATAACAAAGAAATGATGGGATATGACAAACTCCAAGGCTGCAGCCAACCTGATGAGTTGCTGATATGGCCCAGCCTGCTATCACGAGATGGGCTAGGAGGAAGACAGCAGCCTCCAGCCTCGATTCCCAGTGCCTTTGTGGAGGGGCCCCAAGGTGGCTGGAGGACAGCAGCCAAAATGGGGAGAGGACAGTCTGGCTGGAGGGCTTGCTGAGCAAGGTCAGAGTGGTGTGTGGCGACCCCGAGAGAGCCCCACAGCGTGAAGGCGTGGGAGACGGAAGAGCCTCTCTCCCAGAGGGTTTTAAACTAAATGACATCATCAGGGAACATCCAGAATTCAATTAAGGCAAGAAGGAGCGAGACTGTTTTAGAAAGAGTAATGTAAAGCCCTGTAAGGTTGCATTTTCATGGAATCTTCTGGATGCTTTCCCTAGAACCAGAGTTGGATTTCCCATGAAGAAAATGAAACTTAAGCTTCAGGGCCTCCTCCTTGCCTTGTAAGGCCCTGTTCATAATTTTGTATTTGTAATTTTTAAAATTGCCCCGCACCATGATTGTATAACCTTTAGGCCCCACAAAAGCTTAATCTACCTCTGCTTAGAACTCTACCAGTTGAGGGGTTGGAAGAACCTCAGTGTTCTATAAATCAGTACTGGGGATGCAGTGTACATGACTGTAGTTAACACTGCTGTATAGGATATCTGAAAGTTGCTAAGAGAGTAAATCCTGAAAGTTCTCATCATGAGGAAAAAAACATTTTTTCTCTTTTGTATCTATATGAGGTGATGAATGTTAACTAAACTTGTTGTGGTAATCATTTCACAAAGTATGTCATTATGCTGTACACTCTATACTGATACAGTGCTGTACGTCAATTATATCTCAATAAAACTGAAAGAAGCAAATAAGTAAAACATTACTTACAATGCAAAAAAGAAAAAGAAAGAAAAACCCCTCAGTGTTCTGATTTCCAAACAATTTCCCTCCCCCTGTATTGTTAAAAGATAAGCAGGAACAATGACAAGTGTTGTACCTGGGAATGAAGTTTTTTCTTAACATTTTTGACCTGGACAATATCTGAGGGTGGATTCCTCTGACCTCATTAGGGACACAGATACCTAGTCTTCTTCAGCCCTGAGTGCAGGTTAGGTGGCATGCTGGCAGGGTGTGTGACTCACGTGCACAGGTCTGGACCAGTCACCACTGTGTGCCCATGGGTTCCTAGCAAACATGGACTTGGGTTTCTAGGCACAGCCCACTTTGTAGGGGTGACACCCTACCCCCCTACCCCCGAGAAGTGCTACAGCCCAGCCAGCAGTCACTTGTACAGAATGTCCCCATCTTATGAATGGGCATTGTTCTCAGCATTTGTACATCAATTGTTGAGAATTGGAAGGCATTTCCCCAGATAAACAAGGGTGTGTGTAATCTTTATTATTCAGGACAGCCCAAAAGAACTTCTTGTGTCCCTGACCAAGGACTGTACAGGGTGACAGAAACCCCGTCCTGAGTAAACATGTATCTCTCAGAAAATGCCTTCCAAACTTCGAACCTGAGATCCTGGGGATCTTCTTCCCTCATCACAGACCCTCTGTGAACAAGAAGCAGGGACCTTCCCCACCTCTCAGCCCTCGATGTGGCTGCATGGTTTGGGGTGGGGGCCACTGAGGAGCAAGAGCTGGGAGTGGTGTACCCACCCCGTGGAGGGCAGAGTAAATCCCAGAATTCCTTTTGGAATCTGGCTCCCTGTCCACATTTTCTGAAGGCCGCAGGGATAGGCCTGCTTCCCTTCTGCTTCTAGTAAAAGTTTCCTTTCCCTTTTGAAGTTTCCTACAGTCTTTGTACCCTAAAAACAATGGTAAACAGACTGGAGGCTTAAAAAAAATTGCTCCCTTTTGAGGAGGAGTGGAATGCTCTTTTTTTTCAGTTAGTGGCCCTCTCAGGAAAGACCCAGGTTGACACAGGGAAGAATGGTGGACTTCTGGGTATACAAAAGGCCAAACAAATCCAGGTTAAATTCCTTGCGTTTGTGGTTGGCTTTAATCAAGAGATGATTCCCAAGATCTTATGTGTCATAATCTTGTACTTTTTTTTTCCATTTTTATTGATGTCTTAATAGTTTATAACATGGTGGGGTTTTAGTTGTATTAGTATTTGTCCCTCACCATGTGGGTGCATCCCTTCACCGCTTGTGCTCACCCCCACCCCCCTTCCCCTTGGTAACAACCAACCAGTTCTCTCTACCCTGTGTTCGTTTATATTCCACACAAGTGAGATCATGCGGTATTTGTCCTCTCTCTGGCTAATTTCACTTAACATAATATCCTCTAGGTCCGTCCATGTTGTTGCAAATGGGACAATTCTGTCTTTTTATGGCTGAGTAGTATTCCATTGTATATATATGCCACATCTTCTTTATCCAATCATCAGTCGGAGGATACTTGGGTTGCTTCCACTTCTTGGCTATAGTGATTAATGCTGCAATGAACATAGGGGTGCATAAGCCTCCTGGGATAGTTGGTTTCATGTCTGTTGGGTAGACACCCAAGAATGGGATTGCTGGATCATAAAGTATTTCTATTTTTAATTTTTTGAGGAATCTCCATACTGTTTTCCATAGAGGCTGCACCAGTTTCCATTCCCACCAGGAGTGAATTAGGGTCCGTTTCTCCACAACCTCTCTGACATTTGTTGTTTTTTGTCTTGGTGAATATAGCATTCTAACGGGTGTAAGGTGATATCTTAGTGTAGTTTTGATTTGCATTTCCCTGATGATTAGTGACGTTGAACATCTTTTCACGTGTCTGTTGGCTATCTGTATATCTTCCTTGGAAAAATGTCTGTTCATATCCTCTGCCCACTTTTTGACCGGGTTGTTTGTTTTTTGTTGCTCAGTTGTGCGAGTTCTTTATATATTATGGAGATTAATCCCTTGTCAGATACATGATTTGCGAATATTTTCTCCCAGCTGGTGGGTTGTCTATTCGTTTTGATCCTGGTTTCATTTGCCTTGTAGGAGCTCTGTAGTCTAAGTCCCATATTTTATTTTTCCTTTTGTTTCCCTTGTCCGAGTAGACACGGAATCTGAAAGGATCCCTTTATGACCAATGTCAGTTAGTGTACTGCCTGTATTTTCTTCCAGGAGTTTTATACTTTCAGGTCCTTAATCCATTTTGAGTTAATTTTTGTGTATGGCGAGAGAAGATGGTCTACTTTCATTCTTTTGCATGTTGCTGTCCAATTTTCCCAGCACCATTTATTGAAGATAATTCCCTTTCTCCATTGTATGTTCTTTGCTCCTTTGTCGAAGATTAGCTGTCCATAGGTGTGTGGTTTTATTTCTGCGCTTTCAATTCTGTTCCATTGATCTGTGTGTCTATTCTTGTACCAGTACCATGCTGTTTTGATTACTGTAGCTCTATAGTATATTTTGAAATCAGGGATTGTGATGCCTCCAGCTTTGTTCTTTTTTTTTCAGAATTGCTTTAGCTATTCGGGATCTTTTGTTGCCCCATACGAATTTCAGTATTTTTTGTTCTATTTCAGTGAAGAATGACATTGGGATTCTGATTGGGATTGCATTGAATCTGTGGATTGCTTTAGGTAGGATGGACACTTTATGTTTATTCTTCCAATCCATGTGCACAGAATGTTTTTCCATTTCTTTATGTCTTCATCGATTTCTTTCAATAGTGTCTTATAATTTTCATTGTATAGGTCTTTCACCTCCTTGGTTAAATTTATTCCCAGATATTTTATTCTCTTTGTTGCAGTTGTAAATGGGATTGTCTTTTTGAGTTCTCTTTCTGTTAGTTCATCATTAGCATATAGAAATGCAACTGATTTTTGTAAGTTGATTTTATACCCTGCCACTTTACTGTAGTTGTTGATTATTTCTAGTAGTTTTCCAATGGATTTTTGGGGGGTTTCTATGTATAAGATCATGTCGTCTGCAAATAGTCGGAGTTTCACTTCTTCATTGCCTATTTGGAGTCCCTTTATTCCTTTTTCTTGCCTAATTGCTCTGGCCAGAACTTCCAGTACTATGTTGAATAAGAGCGGTGAGAGTGGGCACCCTTGTGTTGTTCCTGTCCTCAAAGGAATGGCTTTCAGTTTTTCCCCGTTGAGTAGGATGTTTGCTGTAGGTTTGTCATATATGGCCCTTATTATGTTGAGGTACTTTCCTTCTATACCCATTTTGTTGAGCGTTTTTATCATAAATGGATGCTAGATCTTGTCGAATGCCTTCTCTGCATCGATTGAGATGATCATGTGGTTTTTATTCTTCATTTTGTTAATGTGGTGTACTACATTGATTGATTTGTAGATGTTAAACCATCCCTGTGTCCCAGGTATAAATCCCACTTGATCATGGTGTATGATCTTTTTGGTGTATTGCTGTATTCAGTTTGCCAATATTTTGTTGAGGATTTTGGCATCTATGTTCATCAGCGATTGGCCTGTAGTTTTCCTTCTTTGTATTGTCCTTGTCTGGCTTTGGTATCATGATGACATTCACCTTGTAGAATGTGTTAGGAAGTATTCCATCTTCCTTTATTTTTTGCAATAGTTTACCAAACATTCTTTGAATGTGTGGTAAAATTCTCCAGGGAAGCCATCTGGTCCTGGACTTTTATTTTTGGGGAGGTTTTTTATTACTGTTTCAATCTCTTTACTTGTGATTGGTCTATTCAGATTCTCTATTTCTTCTTGATTCAGTTTTGGGAGCTTGTGTGCATCCAAGAATTTGTCCATTTCCTCTAGGTTGTCCAATTTGTTGGCATATAGTTTTTCATAGTAGTCTCTAATAATCCCTTGTATTTCTGTGGTATCTGTTGTAATTTCTCCTCTTTCACTTCTAATTTTATTTATTTGAGTCTTCTCCCTTTTTTTCTTAGTGAGTCTGGCTAAGAGTTTGTTAATTTTGTTTATCTTCTCAAAGAACCAGCTCTTTGTTTCATTGATCCTTTCTACTGTTTTTTTGTTGTTGTTGTTTCAATTTCACTTATTTCTGCTCTGATTTTTATTATTTCCCTCCCTCTGCTGATTTGGGGCTTTGTCTGTTCTTCTTTTTCTAATTCTGTTAGGTGCAATTTAAGGTTATTTATTTGGGATTTTTCTTGTTTGTTAAGGTGGGCTTGTATGCTATAAATTTCCCTCTCAGGATCACTTTTGCTGCATCCCATATGAGTTGGTATGGTGTATTTTCCTTTTATTTGTCTCCAGATAGCTTTTGATTTCTCCTTTAACATCATCAACAATCCATTGGTTGTTCAGTAGCATGTTGTTTAGTCTCCACATCTTTGTCCCTTTCCCAGTTTTTTTCTTGCAGTTGATTTCTAGTGTCATAGCATTATGATCAGAAAAGATGCTTGTGATGATTTCAATCTTCTTAAATTTATAGGGGTTTGCCTTGATTTAGGAATCAATATATCGTCTATCCTTGAGAATGTTCCATGCATACTTGAGAAGAATGTGTAATCTGCTCTTTTGGGGTAGAGTGCTCTGTATATACCTATTAAGTCCCTCTCATCTACTTTTTCATTTAAGTCCATTATTTCCTTATTGATTTTTTGTCTGGATGATCTATCCATTGATGTAAGTGGGGTGTTGAGATCCCCTACTATTATTGTGTTATTGTTAATATCTCCTTTTAGGTTAGCAGTTGTTTTATGTACTTTGGTGGTCCTGTGTTGGGTGCATAGATATGTATAAGTGATATGTCTTCTTGGTGAAGTGTCTCTTTTATCATTATATATTGCCCCTCTTTGTCTCTGATTACCTTTTTTATCTTGAAGTCTACTTTGTCTGATATAAGTATGGCAACTCCTGCTTTCTTTTGTTTGCCATTAACTTGGAGTATCGTCTTCCATCCTTTACTTTGAGTCTCTGTTTGTCTTTGGAGCTGAGATGTGTTTCCTGGAGGCAGCAAATTGTTGGATCTTGGTTTTTAATCCATCCCGCCACTCTGTGTCTTTTGATTGAAGAATTCAATCCATTTACATTTAGAGTGATTATTGATATATGAGGGTTTAATGTTGCTATTTTATTGTTCATTTTCTGGTTCTTTTGCATTTGCTTCATTTCTTGTCCCTTGTGTTTCAGACTTCCAATTCAGTTTGGTAGTTCTGCATGATGATTCTCTTAGTTTTCTCTTTATTTGTCATATGTGGTTCTCTTCTGTTTATTTGTATAATGGTTGCCATGAGGTTTACATAAAAGATCTCCTGGATAAGATAGTCCATTTTCTGATGCCTCTTGTTTCCTTAGACTAGGTCGATTCGATCCCTTTCCTCTTCCCCTTCTAATTTGTTGTTGTCACTACTTATTCCATCTTGTGTCATGAGTGTGTGTTTACAGTGATGAATTTAAATTCATTTTTGATGTTTTCCAACTGCAGTTTTTCTGGTTTGGTCTCCTTGTTTTTCTCCTTGCTCAAAACTTTGTATCCCCTTTCTCTTTTGTTTTTTCAGGCTTAAGGGCCTTCTTGAGCATTTCTTGTAGTGGGGGTCTGTGGTGATGGACTCCTTTAGCTTTTGTTTATCAGGAAGTGTTATTATTTCTCCATGATATTTTCAAATATGGCTGAAGGTTTTTGACTTTCAGGATTTTGAATATATCATTCCAGTCTCTGCTAGCCTGTAGAGTTTCTGTAAAGAAATCAGCTGAGAGCCTGATGGGTTTTCCTTTGTATGTTATCTTGTTTTTTTGTTTAGCTGCCCTTAATATTTTTCTTTGTCATTAATTTTTTGCTAGTTTTGCTACTATATGCTGTGGAGTTGGTCTTTTCCTGTTTATATATTTAGGTGATCTATTGACTTCATTCGCTGTTATTTCCATCTCTTTCCCCAGGTTTGGGAAGTTCTCAGCTATTATTTCTTTGAATAAACTCTCTGCTCCTTTTTCCCTTTCTTCTCCTTCTGGAATACCTATTATCCTTATGTTACTTTTCCTAATTGAATCTGATATTTGTCAAAGAATTTCTTCATTTCTATTTAGTCTTAGTTCTCTCTTCTCCTCTGTCTGGAGCGTTTCTGCATGGCTATCCTCCATAATGCTAATTCTTTCCTCCCTATTGTCAGTTCTGTCTTTAAAGACTCCAGGTTTTCCTTTATCTCATCCATTGTGTTTTTCATCTCCAATATTTCTGATTGGTTTTTCTTTGTGGTTTCAATCTCTTTTGTGAAGAAATCCCTGAATTCGTTGATTTGTTTCTCTGTGTTCTGTTGTAATTCATTGAATTTTTTTATGATAGCTGTTTTGAATTCTCTGTCATTCAGGTTATGGATTTCTGTGCCTTCAGGGTTGGTTTCTGGGTATTTGTCATTTTCCTCTTGGTCTGGAGACTTAAGATACTTTTGCATAGAGCCAACTGATTTACCTTTTCTATTCTTCATCTTGATAAAATTTCTGGTCCTGCAATTTCCACCTGCCACTGCTGGGTGCCACCACTCTCAGAGTTCTGGAGTGGAAATGAGTCTAGAGAGTGTCTGGTTTTCTCCTTGTCTCCAGACTCTACTAAATTATCCTAAACATCTAAATGCCTCTTATTTTCTTAAACTTCTCTAGCGAATGAAATCTATAACTCTCAGTTACCTGTCCTGGTTGACAAATAATAGCCTCTCTCTGATTAGAAAGACATCCTTTATTTCCACCTTGGTTCTTTTTGTCACCAAAAAAAAGTTTGTTTGGCAGAGAAAGTGGTTTTTTTTATGACTTTGTTGGGAAAATACAATAAGGAGCTTAGAAAACAAGGGACTAGCCTGTGATTATTGGGTCTGTTCACAACAGTCCACAGCAGACCTGAAATAGTAACTAAGGCAAGAATGGGATTGTGTACATTTTCCAAAGCACTTCCTCATCTTCTCTGGCAGCTAAGCCTCATGAGACACCTGAGGGGTAGGTGGAGCTGGCAGAAGTGCCAGGAGCCGATAAGCCCAGAAGCCTGGTGTTTCATCATGTCTCTTGCATATATTGATGGCAGAGCTGGACTAGAATTCTGGTCTCTGTCCCTGGGATTAAAAAGCCAAGTCTCTATGCCCATCAAAAAGTCATGTTGATTTTATAGATTAACAAAACTTTTGTTTGGGGGAGTTCTTAATTCAGTGCCCCATTCTAAATTCAGGACTGCTGGGGGCCACCTGGTGGTGCAGCGGTTTAGTTTGCGCTTGGCAGCCTGGGGTTCACGGGTTCCGATCCCAGGCCCCCACCAATGCACTGCTTGTCAGCCATGCCCTGGCGGCATCCCATATAAAGTGGAGGAAGATGGGCATGGATGTTAGCCTAGGGCCAGTCTTCCTCAGCAAAAAGAGGAGGATTGGCAACGGATGTTAGCTCAGGGCTGGTCTTCCTCACACACACAAAAAATAATAATAAATAAATAAATTCAGGACTGCTGAAGGCAGAAACTGAGAAGATCCCTGGGGACTTTCCTTAGCGAGAACACGGAGCCCCAGTTGGCTTCTGCCAGTTGGTCCCGAGGCAGAGCCAGCAGGGCGTGTGCAATTCTGTAGTTGCTGGCTTTGCCCTGCTCAGGCCTGCGTGGGAACCAGCAATGTTCAGAGGCTTCTCTTGAGCTGTTATCCATCAGGTCTGTCCAGATCTGCACACAAGCCATGTGGTCTTGTACAATCTGAGTGCAGTGCCACTTTTGATGCACACTGTGTCTGTGTATCTCTTCAAAGATAGAGATGATGACAAGCAAAGACGCAGGCCAAGCTTAGGGCTCAGGTTTGCCTCAAAAAAAATCCCCCTCCTCATCTGATCATGTAATGTGGTCCAACCGACCGCTGTGGAGATTAGAAACAGGTCTAGGAAGTTATGTTCACACATCTAGTTATGTAAGAGGATTTGGGGACAGACTGTACTGATTTTAGTCTCTTGGGAGACTGATCCAGGACAGTTTACCATTCCCTCTGCCAGGTTCATTTTGAGTGTGTAGACATTGACGATTTACTCTGGGTCCCCACCCTCAGCCTTCTAACAGACTGATGCCCTGGTCACACTTCCTTTAAACCCAACTCTTCCTGCAAACAGCCATCTCACTACATGGAAGGCTTGGTGTAGTCAGATATAATCACCTGTCAGAAATTCCCAAACCTAGCTGCTGAGCAGACTCCCCCAAGGCATCTTTGGAAAACACGGATTCCCAGACCCCACCCCAGATTCACTCAATCAGCATCTCTAGGTCTGGGTGTCTGGGAGTCTGAATTTTTAAATCTCCCCAGGTGATTTTAATTCAGCCAGATCAAGGGCAAGTAATTAGGAATGCAATGAAATCCTTCCTTCCAGCACCACCCAAAGAGGGAAAAGATCACTGTCACTAACTAGTGCCCCAAGGTAATCAAGGGTGGGTTTGGAAGCATTTAACTGTTTCCCCAAGTTTTTTTTTTATTATTATTGATGTCTTAGTAGTTTATAACACCATGGGGTTTTAGTTGTACATTTTTGTTTGTCCGTCACCATGTGGATGTAACCCTTCACCCCTTGTGCCCACCCCCACCCCCCTTCCCCTTGGTAACCACCAATCAGTTCTCTCTGTCCATGTGTTCACTTATATTCCATATATGAGTGAGTTCATGCAGTGTCTGGCCTTCTCTCTCTGGCTTATTTCACGTAACATAATATCCTCTAGGTCCATCCATGTTGTTGCAAACGGGACAATTGTGTCTTTTCTTATGGCTGAGTAGTATTCCATTGTATGTATATACCACATCTTCTTTAACCAATCATCAGTCGAGGGACACTTGGGTTGCTTCCACTTCTTGGCTATCGTGAATAATGCTGCAATGAACATAGGGGTGCATAAGTCTCTTGTGATGGTTGATTTCATGTCCATTGGTAGATGCCCAAGAGTGGGATTGCTGGATCATAAGGTATTTCTATTTTTAATTTTTTGAGGATTCTGCATACTGTTTTCCATAGAGACTGCACCAGTTTGCATTCCCACCAGCAGTGAATGAGGGTCCCCGTTTCTCCACAACCTCTCCAGCATTTGTTGTTATTTGTCTTTGTGATTATAGCCATTCTAATGGGTGTAAGGTGATATCTTAGTGTAGTTTTGATTTGCATTTCCCTGATGATGAGTGATGTTGAACATCTTTTCATGTGTCTATTGGCCATCTGTATCTCTTCCTTGGAAAAATGTCTGTTCATATCCTCTGCCCATTTTTTGATCGGGTTGTTGGTTTTTTTGTTGCTCAGTTGTATGAGATCTTTAGATATTACTGAGATTAATCCCTTGTCGGACAAATGATTTGCGAATATTTTCTCCCAGCTGGTGGGTTGTTTATTCATTTTGATCCTGGTTTCATTTGCCTTGTAGAAGCTCTTCAGTCTGATGAGGTCCCACTTGTTTATTTTTTCTTTGGTTTCCCTTGTCCAAGTAGACATGGAATCAGAGAGGATCCCTTTATGTCCAATCTCAATTAGTGTACTGCCTATGTTTTCTTCCAGGAGTTTTATAGTTTCAGGTCTCACTTTCAGGTCCTTATCCATTTTGAGTTGATTTTTGTATATGGTGATAGGAGATGGTCTACTTTCATTCTTTTGCATGTTGCTGTCCAATTTTCCCAGCACCATTTATTGAAGAGACTTCCCTCTCTCCATTGTATGTTCTTCGCTCCTTCGTTGAAGATTAGCTGTCCATAGGTGTGTGGTTTTATTTCTGCACTTTCAATTCTGTTCCATTGATCTGTGTGTCTATTCTTGTACCAGTACCATGCTGTTTTGATTACTGTAGCTTTATAGTATATTTTGAAATCAGGGATTGTGATGCCTCCAGCTTTGTTCTTTTTTTTCAGAATTGCTTTAGCTATTCAGGGTCTTTTGTTGCCCCATACGAATTTCAGGGGTTTTTGTTCTATTACTGTGGAGGATGACATTGGGATTCTGATTGGGATTGCATTGAATCTGTGGATTGCTTTAGGTAGAATGGACATTTTAACTATATTTATTCTTCCAATCCATGTGCATGGAATATTTTTCCATTTCTTTATGTCTTCCTCGATTTCTTTCAATAGTGTCTTATAATTTTCAATGTATAGGTCTTTTACCTCCTTGGTTAAATTTATTCCCAGATATTTTATTCTTTTTGTTGCAATTGTAAATGGGATTGTCTTTTTGAGTTCTCTTTCTGTTGGTTCATCATTAGTGTATAGAAATGCAATTGATTTTTGTAAGTTGATTTAATACCCTGCCACTTTACTGTAGTTGTTGATTATTTCTAGTAGTTTTCCGATGGAATTTTTTGGGTTTTCTATATATAAGATCATGTCATCTGCAAATAGTCAGAGTTTCACTTCTTCATTGCCTATTTGGAGTCCTTTTATTCCTTTTTCTTGCCTAATTACTCTGGCCAGAACTTCCAGTACTATGTTGAATAAGAGGGGTAAGAGTGGGCACCCTTGTCTTGCTACTGTCCTCAGAGGAATGGCTTTCAGTTTTTCCCCATTGAGTAGGATGTTTGCTGTAGGTTTGTCATATATGGCCCTTATTATGTTGAGGTACTTTCCTTCTATACCCATTTTGTTGAGAGTTTTTATCATAAATCGATGCTGGATCTTGTCGAATGCCTTCTCTGCATCGATTGAGATGATCATGTGGTTTTTATTCATTTTGTTAATGTGGTGTATTGCGTTGATTGATTTGCGGATTTTGAACCATCCCTGTGTCCCTGGTATAAAGCCCACTTGATCTTTTTGGTGTATTGCTGTATTCAGTTTGCCAATATTTTCTTGAGGATTTTTGCGTCGATGTTCATCAGTGATATTGGCCTATAGTTTTCCTTCTTTGTATTGTCCTTGTCTGGCTTTGGTATCAGGATGATGTCGGCCTCATAGAATGTGTTGGGAAGTATTCCATCTTCCTCTATTTTTTGGAATAGTTTGAGAAGGATAGGTGCTAAATCTTGTTTGAATGTTTGATAAAATTCTCGAGGGAAGCCATCTGGTCCTGGGCTTTTATTTTTTGGGAGGTTTTTGATTACTGTTTCAATCTCTTTACTTGTGATTGGTCTGTTCAGATTCTCTATTTCTTCTTGATTCAGTTTTGGGAGGTTGTACGCGTCCAAGAATTTGTCCATTTCCTTTAGGTTGTCCAATTTGTTGGCGTAAAGTTTTTCATAGTATTCCTTAATAATCCCTTGTATTTCTGAGGTATCTGTTGTAATTTCTCCTCTTTCATTTCTAATTTTATTTATTTGAGTCTTCTCCCTTCTTTTCTTAGTAAGTCTGGCTAAGGGTTTGTCAATTTTATTTATCTTCTCAAAGAACCAGCTCTTTGTTTCATTGATCCTTTCTACTGTTTTTTTTGTTTCAATTTCATTTATTTCTGCTCTGATTTTTGTTATTTCCCTCCTTCTGCTGATTCGGGGCTTTGTCTGTTCTTCTTTTTCTAATTCTGTTAGGTGCAATTTAAGGTTATTTATTTGGGATTTTTCTTGTTTGTTAAGGTGAGCTTGTATTGCTATGAATTTCCCTCTCAGGACCACTTTTGCTGCATCCCATATGAGTTGGTATGGTGTATTTTCCTTTTCATTTGTCTCCAGATAGCTTTGGATTTCTCCTTTAATTTCATCAATGACCCATTGGTTCTTCAGTAGCATGTTGTTTAGTCTCCACATCTTGTCCCTCTCCTAGTTTTTTCCTTGCAGTTGATTTCTAGTTTCACAGCGTTATGATCAGAAAAGATGCTTGTAATGATTTCAATCTTCTTAAATTTATAGAGGTTTGCCTTGCTTCCTAATATATGGTCTATCCTTGAGAATGTTCCATGTGCACTCGAGAAGAAGGTGTACTCTGCTTTTTTTGGGTGGAGTGCTCTGTATATATCTATTAAGTCCATTGTGTCTAGTTTTTCGTTTAAGTCCATTATTTCCTTATTGACTTTTTGTCTGGATGATCTATCCATTGATGTAAGGGGGGTGTTAAGATCCGCTACTATTATTGTGTTATTGTTAATATCTCCTTTAAGGTTTTTTAGCAGTTGTTTTATGTACTTTGGTGCTCCTGTGTTGGGTGCATAGATATTTATGATTGTTATGTCTTCTTGGCGAAGTGTCCCTTTTATCACTATATATTGCCCTTCTTTGTCTCTCATTACCTTTTTTATCTTGAAGTCTACTTTGTCTGATATAAGTATGGCTACTCCTGCTTTCTTTTATTTGCCATTAGCTTGGAGTATTGTTTTCCATCCTTTTATTTTGAGTCTGTGTTTGTCTTTGGAGCTGAGATGTGTTTCCTGGAGGCAGCAGATTGTTGGATCTTGGTTTTTAATCCATCCCGCCTCTCTGTGTCTTTCGATTGAAGAATTCAATCCATTTACATTTAGAGTGATTATTGATACATGAGGGTTTAATGTTGCTATTTTATTATTCATTTTCTGGTTCTTTTGCATTTGCTTCATTTCTTGGCCCTTGTGTTTCGGACTGCAAATTCAATTTGGTAGTTCTGCATGATGATTCTCTTAGTTTTCTCTTTATTTGTCATGTGTGGTTCTCTTCTGGTTATTCGTTTAGTGGTTACCGTGAGGTTTATATAAGTGATCTCCTGGATAAGATAGTACATTTTCAGATGCCTCCTTTTTCCTGGGGTTGGGTCGATTCAAACTCTTACCTCTTCCCCTCCTTATTTGTTATCTCTATTTATTCCATCTTGTGTCGTGAGTGTGTGTTTCCAGTGATGAGCTTGAATTAATTTTTGATGTTATCCAACTGTAGTTTGTTCTGGTTTAGTCTCCTTGCTTTTCTCCCTGCTGAAATCTTTGTATCCCCTTTCTCATTTGTTTTTTTTCAGGCCTAAGGGCCTTCTTGAGCATTTCTTATAGTGGGGGTCTTGTGGTGATGAACTCTGTTAGCTTTTGTCTATCAGGGAGAGTTATTATTTCTCCATCATATTTGAAGGATATTTTTGCTGGATAAAGTATTCTTGGCTGAAGGTTTTTGTCTTTCATGATTTTGAATATATCATTCCAGTCTCTCCTAGCCTGTAGAGTTTCTGTGGAGAAATCAGCTGAGAGCCTGATGGGGTTTCCTTTGTATGTTATTTTGTTTTTTTGTTTAGCTGCCCTTAATGTTGTTTCCTTGTCACCGATATTTTTCAAGTTTGCTACTATGTAGCAAGATTATTTTTTATTCCTGTTTATATATTTAGGTGATCTATTGATTTCATTCACTGTTATTTCCCTCTCATTCCCTAGGTTGGGGCAGTTCTCAGCTATTATTTCTTTGAGCAAACTCTCTGCTCCTTTTTCTCTTTCTTCTCCTTCTGGAATACCTATTATCCTTATGTTGCTTTTCCTCATTGAGTCTGATATTTCTCGAAGAATTTCTTCATTTCTTTTTAGTCTTAGCTCTCTCTCCTCCTCTATCGGGAGCATTTCTGCATTGTTATCCTCGATAATGCTAATTCGTTCCTCATATTGTCAGTTCTGCTCTTAAAGACTCCATTTTTTCCACTATCTCGTTCATTTTGTTTTTCATCTCCAATAATTCTGATTGGTTTTTCTTTATGGTTTCAATCTCTTTTGTGACAAAATCCCTGAATTCGTTGATTTGTTTCTGTGTGTTCTCTTGTATTTCGTTGAGTATGTTTATGATAGCTATTTTGAATTCTCTGTCATTTAGGTTATTGAATTCTGTGCCTTCAGGGTTGGTTTCTGGGTGTTTGTCATTTTCCCTTTGGTCTGGAGACATAAACTGTTGCATGGATCTGACCGCTTTATTTTTTCCTCTCATCTTGAAGTTGGTCCTGCAGTTTCCACCTGCTGCCACTGGATGGAGATCGTGAGTGGTATGCTCTGAGCCCGCTGCAACCCCCGGAGGGATTATGCTGAAACGCTGGGTGTGTGGGGGGAGGGGTCCTCTCTTTCTCCTGCTCAAGCCGGGGGTTTCTTTTCTGGCTCTCTTAGGGTGTTTGCTACACCCCCTAAACAGTCTGTCATCACTTCCCAGTGGGGATCTCTCGACAGTCTGTGAGAGCACCTAGATGGCGATAGTTTTCCCCGCTGTGGGCCGCCCCTCCCCGCTCTGTCTGCGAGCCGCGCTGTCTTTGCCGATCGATTGGGGAAGAGGAGTACAACTTCTTACCTCTCCTCATGTCCTTTTGGGCTTCCCATGCCTCCACCATCTGATATATGGCAGCAGGGGTTTCTTAGAAGTCCTTTGTAGTGTTTGATTGGGCTCTGTTGGAATGCGAATGATGTTTTCGTTGTGTTATAGGGGGCAGAGATTCAAAGAGGGAATCTCACTCCGCCATGATGCTGATGTCCTCCCAAGTTGTTTTTTTATGTTAAGGAGACACACCCAGCAACCACCCTGAAGCTAACCAAGCCTCCCTACAAGAGCTACACCCATGAGCTTGCCTTATTTTTAATGCGAAGATCGATTTAGGAGGAGATTAAACCTCATTACCATAATCTGCAGTGCACCTGCCTCTCCCTTTTGATTATTCATTCCCCAACCAAAATAAAATTTCCTACTTCCCTTTTTTGGAGATGCCATGACTTTGGAAGTGATTTTCTCATGGCCTCCTATTTGCTCCAAATACATTTTACTTTGTGAGACAACTTCCACCGATGTAGTTTCTTTAACTCACCAGGAGGTGAGCCCACTTGGTTTAGTAACATCACCACTGTCCCCATTTCTGCTCATTAGAGCACCACTTCAGATGCACACCCAGCTGTGATCTCAGTTCTACTCAGTGTCCATGCCAAGCCTCCTCTCTAGTAACACACCAACACCATCTTCCTTTGACCTGGGCTCTGTGCTCTATGGGCTCATGGAGGATGGGGGTCCCGAGAGTGCTCCTTCCATGCTCTCTTCTAAGACCTCCACCCTCTCCCAAGCCCGCTCTGCACCCAGGTAACTTCCCACTCTCCCACCCTCTGTGGACACACTGGGAAGTGGCAGCGAGAGGAAATCTCCATTCTCACTAAGAATCATAATGCCTTCCTCCATTTCACACCTCTGCACCCCACTGGTGCCTCAGTCTCTCATTCCAGAGAAACACGCAGTTTCCCCGCCTTTACTGCTCTGACTGGACCACCAGCACATCAGAGGGCCAGAGCTGTCCTATGCTTAGAGGAGGCCTTTCAGTGGCTGAAAATATGACACGGAATTTGAAAGTATTTTACGTTGTCTCCTTTTCTTGTGATAGAAATTACTTGTGATGGAGAGTTAAATCCCAGCATGGAGACTGAGAGGCTGAAAGAGGAAGTTGGAAAAAGGAGTTCAGAAGCTCAGTTCATGGCCTTATCTGTTCGATCTCAGACATTTTCAGAACGCTCCTGAATTTTAAAGGCCACCATTATTCAAAACCTCAGACTCATAATACCTGGGAAAGGCAATGGCAAGAGAATGTCCCTTTGTGTAAGCTTGGGGGAAGCAGCACCATAGTAAATGCCCCTTCTCTACTGGGAGCCTCTGGGGCCCCTTCCTGCAGGCTGGCCACATTCCCACCTCCAGGGTGCAGGTTGGGTAGAAAGGACATTTTTGCCAGGAGAGTTGGCTGCTACTGACTGGGAAGGAAATTCCTGGAGATAGGGACTGGCCCAGAGGTTGAGTTCATGCTCTGCTTCAGTGGCCCGGGGTTCACAGGTTCAGATCCCAGGCGTGGACATACACACCACTCATTAAGGCATACTGTGGCGGCATCCCACATAGAAAATAGAAGAAGATGGGCACAGATGTTAGCTCAGGGTGAATCTTCCTCAGCAAAAAAAAAAAAAAAAACGAAAAGAAAAGAAAAGATAAAATTCCTGGAGAGAGACGTTACTGCTCTAAAGTTTTTGAGACACAAAGGAATCCCAACAAGCAGGGATGGCAGGGGCTGGGAAGTGGACATTCCCAGTCCTGAGAGCTCAGATGACCTCTTCAGAAGGAAGAGATGCTGCTCTGGCCCTGGGGGCTGAAGTCCAAGCCCAGGGTTTGACTGGTGGACCCAGGGAATTGTGTGACTCCCCTCTTCCCACTCTTGCTCCCCCACCAGCCTAATTCCATTCTTTCCCTCTATTCTCAGACCCTATAGGTCCGTGGAGGGGCAAGCAACAAGCAACCTGCCCCCTTCCCCTCAGACCTCTCCCTGATAATTGAAGGGAAGGTTGTTTCTTCTTGTTAAGCCCCAGGTTCAGGTTGGGCACTCCATCCTTATCCCTCTTATCGCTTGGCCCTGATGCCTAAAACCTTCCCACAGTTCATCTGTGTAGCTTCTTCCTGTCCCACCAAGAGTCCAGCTTACCGCCTCCTGCCGGCTGCCTGTGCTTTCTCCAAGGGCCATCTTGTCTAGCCTGAGGGCTTAAGTCCTTACACTCTGTTAGTCACATTGCCAGAACAAATTAACATTTTCAGAGAATCTTTTTTAAAAAGCCAACTCTCAGGGCCTACCGGTGGCACAGTAGTTTAGTTCGCGCTTGGCAGCCTGGGGTTCGCAGGTTCGGATCCCGGGCACCTGCCGACGCACTGCCTGTCAGCCATGCTGTGGCGGCGTCCCATATAAAGTAGAGGAAGATGGGCACAGATGTTAGCCCAGGGCCAGTCTTCCTCAGCAAAAAGAGGAGGATTAGCAACGGATGTTAGCTCAGGGCTGGTCTTCACACACACACTAAATAAATAAATAAGCCAACTCTCCTGTGTAAAATGAACCTGCCGTGAGGCAGCTCCATAGTGCACACTGAATGTGCCACCTGTTCTTTCCATCGTCCTAGGCACGCACTCCCTGAGCTCAGCACTCCACCAGTTCTCTCCCTGCTTCAACATGTATGTCAATATACTCTCTTCATTTTGTGCATAATTTTCTGTGTCAGCCCTGTACACTTTGTCTTTTTACTTTAGATTTGGCATCACCAAGTTCCCTCTGCAACATAGAGGGGAAATGTCCCTCGTCACTCTTGTCATTCAAAATTCATGATGGAGGTGGGGAAGATTATTATACACACCTGGTGACTTAGAAAGAAATGGGCACCTCTTATCAGGTGACTAGATTCTATAATTACCCAGAAATCCACTGAGGAACCAGAAAAAGGTCTGGAGTCAGCATCAGTTATCAGCTGTGTGAGGTGAATGATGTTACTTAACCTCTCTGAGTCTTGGTTTTCCCATCTGTAACAGGTGGATAATAATGCCTACCTTGCAGAAGTACTGAGAGAATTATATATAAGTGATGTAGCTGGTATACAGTAAGCACTCAATAAATGGTAGCTATAATTATTCCCCACCTCTGTAATGATAACCTTAAAGCATGCAAAATATTCAGCTGCCTGGAAACTACTTAGGAGCAGGGAACAAACCATGGCTAAACTCATGCCTGGGACGGCAGCCGCTGCCCAGCCTGTGCTCCACCGTCACCATGGACATCTAGGTCCCCTTGTGGTTTCCTTAACTGCACTATCCTCCACTTGAATCGTTAAAAAAATAAGTAAAATAACATGGACCTAATTCTTCGCAAACTCATCCAAGTGAAAAATTTTAAAGTCGGCTCTGCTAGGTCCAGATTCTGTTTCTGCCGTCAATCCACAAGGATCCCCACCGCCCAGCCTTTGAACTAAGGCAGGAGCCACAGACATTTGACTAGAACTGATGAAACAGCGACACCGTGTGGCCACATGGAACTGCAGCGCAGCCCAGGGCGGATTGCAGCCTAATCCCAGGGTCTCAGCGCAGGCAGGGCACGGAGGTTCTGTCCGTTAGAAAATCAAATGAGGAAGGAAGCACAGCACCTTGCAAGTGTGAGAGGATTACTTCCCGCTTTGCAAATATGTCCTTCCTGTCCACCGCCTAACATCTGAGGGCTGGATGGCTTGTGCTCTCAAACCAAAACGGACAAAAGCAGGTCAGCTGTGGGGCACATGTAAGGTTTCACATGTTTGCTGTTTCTCCCCAGGAGCTGTGGAAGATTTACAGAAAAACCTTTGGAATGCTTATCCCACTCAGATATTTCTTTTTGTTGTGTACCCAGACCTTGAAGAACTAGGCAAAGTATGAAGGCAGCAACTGATACTGGAGAGTTATACTGTCAAAGGGACGACATCTGAAAATCACTAACAGTAATGAGTGGCCCTTCAAATAGAACCCAGTATAAAAGAAACTACTGTCTCTGTAGGAGAGAATGTCAGCCAGGGTTGTCACTGGGTCTAGTTAGTCACCTGCTTCTTAGCAGCTTTACTCCCTCGATTCTATCAGAGAGGTAAATGGGTGTCTATCTCATCCCTGAAGTTATTTAGGGAACAGGGGCCTTCCTCTTCACATTAGCGAGCTCAGGTTTTCACCTCTTTGAGAAAAGTCTGAGGACCTGTCCCATAACTTTGCGTTTTCAGAGATAAAGGACTCCTTACTAGCATTTCCAGGGTAAATACTTAGGGTCTCCATGCACAACAAGCTGGATTACACGTTCTCTGACCTAACCATCAGCAGAGAAATGGATGAGGACGGAGCAGCTCCTCCTGTCTCCACAAATTCTTAAACCCCTCTGCTTCATTGACTTGAACCCGCTGTAAGGTGATGGGATGGTGGACAGAGCCCTGCTCAGGAGCCCTCCCAGGAATTTGGAACAAGGACGAGGAAAGATTCGGTCATTCCCGTGGCTGGAACTGTAGTCCTACCCACTCGGAAGCTGTCAGCTGCCATTTTGTCCTCCGGGAGGAGCAGGGGAAGCTGGTCTGCAGAGACACAGAGAGGGAGAAGCAGACCGCAGAGAAGCGAGAGGGGGAAGGGAGAGTGAGCCAGAGGCGATGGGTCAGCTCCTGAAGAGTCTATGAGACTCTCCTGAACATACCTCCCTCCTTCTAAACTGGCTCAAATCGATTTCTGTTCCTTCTAGCGCTGAGGGAACAAACTACACGGTGGCCTGGGCAGTTAATCTCCTTATCCTTCAGTTTCCTCGTCTGTTCAGTGAGAATCATCATTCATTTATTCATTCATTCAGCAAATCCTTATTGAATGCTTTCTCTGTGCCAGGCACTGTGTTAGGTCCCAGGAGACATAGCTGGGAACAAGAGGGTTTTTTTTATTTTTTTGGTGTGGAAGATCAGTCCTGAGCTAACATCTGTGCAAATGTTCCTCTATTTTGTATATAGGACGCCACCACAGCATGGCTTGATGAGCAGTGTGTAGGTCCACACCTGGGATCTGAACCCGCGAACCCCAGGCCACTGAAGCGGAGTACACAAATGTAACCACTATACCACCCAGGCCGGCCCCCAAAAAAGATTTATTAAAAATTCCTTCCTTTATGAAACTTACCTTCTACTGAAAAGGTCTCTGGAGATAAAGTATGAGAGAAGACATAACCTTCAAATCAGGGACCAACCAAAGGGCTGGTTGACCCAACAGACAGAGCACAGCCCCAGGTCTTAGAAAATGTCCGAGAGGGTTGTAGTGGCCAGGGTCACTTAAAACAATACACACTCCTTTTGGCTTTAAGATAAAATTGGATTAAAAGGGTTCACCCTTTCTTTAGTGTCTTTTCTTTTACATCTTGGTGCAGCTGCTGGAAGTCCCTTCTGATACTCTGCTGATAGGCCCCACACTCCGGCAAACTCTCGAGACACTCTGGTTCCCTACCTGCTTTGGGTGTGGGCAGCTTTCAGTCTATCTCAGTTATCATGGGAAGCAGGAGATAATACACATAAGTGACAAATTAAATTCACAGATAATTTTAAAATCTAATTTTGGCCACCCCTTCTCCCTTTGTAGTTATTTATCAAAACTACTTAGGAAGCCCACATTAACTGATTCGGTTCTATCTTTTGTTGCTGCCTCTGGGAGAGTTGCCAATAAACAGAGTGAAGACCAAAAGGCCGGCAGCAGGAAGGAGACAGCAAGACGTGGATAATCTACATGACGAATGCCCAAATGCTCAGACAATCCAGAAAGTCAACTGTGTGAGGGCTCAGCTTTCCATATTGCTTAATGTCTGACCCTCATTCCTGGGCTAAAATCTTCTTACTTATGGGTAAATTACCCAGCATTCTTATGTAAAACCAGGAATGAAAGCACCCTTTACTTATTGTTTTAAGTATAAATATAGTGCAGAGACTCTTAGGTAGTTAAGGACTAATAAAGAACTTAGCAGCCATGGCTCGGTGGCCCTTCTCAGCTCTCCAACATTCCTTCTAGAGATACACAGCTGGTCATCACCAGCTAACCAGAGGCAGGGATTTCCAATACAGACAGACAATCTACTTTCTGCAGCATCTCAGCCAGAAGTGATGACAGTTTTTATTTTTTTACATATTCTATACCTCAAGTGCCTCTCCATCTCTCCCCCAAAATTAATGAAAAACATCCATTCCTGTGTGCGTGGGTGTGCATGAGTATGCGTGCACACACCCACCCCCATACACACACGTACACACACTGAGGCGCTTCCAAATACATGACCAGTGTCAGCGGGATCCAGCAATGTATCAGAGCTTGTTTTAAGATGGAAATGACTATTTTTTTCCACTCTCTCAGGATGGTGTGGCTCTCTGCCCAAGAAATAGGCTTCTTTCTTGATAAACTCCTGTGGCTGTAAGATCTCTATCTCATGGACCAATCTCAACCACAGATGTCTTGCTGGCTCCTAGAACTCCAGGGGATGACAATAATGATTTAAGAGAGGAAGCAGGGCAGAATTTCAGAAGCAATAACCAATTTGGGGTTTTAATACAAGTGGCAAGTTTTGTTTCTCCCCTCAAAGAATGGAGAGTAGACACCCACTAAATCAGCTCTCCAAATTAGGACTCTGAATCCAAGTTCCTGAGAGACTTTCATCACAGTGCCTTTATGAACGGATGCCTGCCCTAATCTGAACCCCTGCTGTGCCTGCCTTCCTTCCCTCCCGTCTACTTCTAAATGGAGGCAGTCAAGCCTTTCTCCTAATCTTATTTTGAAGACAAGGTGAATACATGCAAACAGCTAAGCAAATATTGCCTTATTATATTCGTAATGGATCTGTGGGCTCCCCATACCAGTTCCAGACAGAGGACGGAGGTGAAACATCCCAGGGCAAATCAGTTCTCCTCTGTGCCAGGATGCTCTTTCCCCTCTCATCAAAAAGGCTCCCTGGGATGGCTAGGACTGCTGCTTAGTCCAGGCATTACATCCAATGCAGTGATCTTTGAATTAGATTACATGGTAATAATAACAAATGTAAGATACTAGGGAATCCTGCACAGGGTTGCCAAGAGCACTGTGTTGGGAATTAGGACCTGGTGCCTGTCTCCCTGAGGATCTTGGGCTAGTTCTTAATGCTTATAGGTCCCGTGTAGTCTTTGGACCACCAGCATAGGATCCCTTCCAGTCCTTGTTAAAGGTGCAGACAGTAGTCCCGGCTCTCTCCCAGACCAACCGAATAAAAATTTATGGTGCTGGAGGCCTAGGACTCTGCATTTTTGCAACACACTAAGGTCTGGGACCTGCTAAGATTTGGAAGCCTTTATCTAGAAACCCAGGAGCTGGAGCTCTGACTGCCACATTCTCTTCCTGCTCTAACATTCCACGATTCTGAGCAGAAGATCATTTTTTAGGTTGGTCTCCATTCCTACAGCATTACTCGTCACTTTACAGACAACTGCCAATCCACCAGGATTCAACAAGCACGTGACAATAACTACAACTTCATCCCAACATATTTTGAAAATTAAGTATTTCCTAACCCTGGTTGTCAGTGGATACAACAATCACATTGGTATTTGAACATATGACTTGCTCCACATGTCAGAAAGCAAGCATTCAATATTTACTCCATCCCCTTACCACGACTGCAGGAAAACCTTGACGTAATAGGGACCATCCCTCTCCCTTCAGGAACATGGAAGTCACTTTTTCGGATTGTGGACAAGCCACTCTCAACTGATTTCCTGAAGATTCTAAGGATGAACTGGATTTCAGCTCTTAAACACTGTGAGCACCTGATATAAGGTAACTCGCCAGGCCTCTACAACAGTGATATGGGAAAGAGCAATAATACCAGCCAGTGTTTCAAAACCCTTATTATCATTATTGATCTGTGTGACCATTAATTAATTTGGTTAAATACCAACTAATGAAGCCAAGGACATGGTTTGATCTTTTGTGGGCCAGTTGACTTCAAGCACTTTCTTTCATGGACTCATCTGGAAGATGTCAACCAAAGGAACCTGAGTAACATGTGAGGAACAGGCACTGGTAAAACAACCCTAGGTCTGATGTTCTTTGACATCAAGTCAGAACGTTCTTCTTTAGGTACTAAAGGTACAAGTAGTACACATGGCCATGGATACCCTCAGGCAGAATCTCTTTTAGATTGTTTTTCAATATCATTTGTTCATTAGAACCCAAGTTAATTCCTTAATTCCATTATTTCCCCAGAAATAAACTTTTCGAGAATAAAACCAGTGTCTCTATGTGGTTACTGGCTCACCTGCAGGCTGGTCACCCCAGTGTAGCCTGGATCAATGTCTCTCCCAGTAATTCCCCCTCTCTTTCTAGGATATAACATCTCCCTTCTTGGATCCCCAAGCTCTGCCTTACTCGCGCTCCTGGCCCTACATACTGGAGTCCAGCACTGGAGATGGCAACATAAATGCCTGCAGAGAGCATCCCCATAGCCTGGGCTTCACCCAGGACCCCGTGACCTAAGCAGGGTTAACTTGGTGGCTGTAAAATGGAGGAAGAAGTGAAAGGGGAAGGCAAATGTGAGGTTTAAACTCAATCTCTGAGTTGTTTTGTTCATAAGAGTAATATTAATAGCTACCATTTACTGAGCATTTAACTTTGTGCTAGCCCTTGGGGAGAGTGCTTAAATGCATTACCTTATTTAATTCCCATAATATTCTCCTGTCCCTGTCTCTAATTGAGCTCTAAAGTCTCAATTTCCTTACCCTCTTCCATATGTGCACCGTGTAGCAGGGTTCTAAGGACAAGACCAAAAATAAAAGGAGACTCATGAAAGATAATCACGTGTCCAAATAAGGAGAAGGAGATAAACTTCACTGAAGGGGATTTAATGTCAGAGAGAAACTGTACATCTGGGGCAGAGATGAAGAGACCGCACCAGGCCGGCTGAGCCTGACCTGGCTACACATCCTGTCGTTCATGAGGCCTCCCTTGAAGGAGGAGGTGACAGCAGCAGCATCACAAGTTTCCTCTCGCTGGGCGGGAGCACAGTGCAACATTCACTCAGTCCAGTTTGCACCTGGCTTTCTGCAGCTCAGGCACAAATATTCAGTTCATGTCTTTCCTAATGTGTCGGGCCAAATGACCCCCTTTCCTCTTGGTGCAGGGAACTGTGGCAGGAGCTAGTGAACTGTGGAGGAAGAATAATTCTTGCTGGAAAGACAGGCCTGGGAGTCTGGGGAGGTGTGTGTCCCCTTGTGGTCACCAGTCAGAGATGACATTGGACCGCTCCTCATTCCTATAACTGGATTCTGCAAGTCTGCACAGAGATGACAGGGTAAGAAAGCACTGGGCCTCTTACTGAACCGATCCGTATTCTGGACAAGACCCTGGAGACATCACGGTTTAAGCTGAGTTCCTGCCACCTTCCAGAGGGCCTCTTGGCCTAATGGCTGGGGTCACAGGGCCGTCATCTACCCAGCAAAGACTCCAGACTTCCAGACAAAGTCATCTTCTCCATGTAACCACCATCTCTCTCCCCAAGGCCATGGTGGAGAGATAGTGAATATTCCCGAGTCCCTACATCCTGAGAGTCCCCCGAAGAGGAGAGAAAAAGCCCCTTTTCCCACCCACTGGGAGCTGAGAGCCAGCAAAGGCCAATCCTCAAAGATCTCCAGTGCCTCTTAAATAAGCTTTTCCTTTCCATTTCTTTTAATTATTTATCATCCATCCATTTATTTATACAAATATAAAATATATTTATAAAGATTTATATAATATAAACTTTGTGAGGCAGAGTGGAGAAGAGGGCCAGAAGCGTGCCCCCCCGCCCCCCCCCCCCCCCAGCTATTTGCAGACGTACTGGTCGACGATCTCAGTGCACTTCTTGCACTTGACAAAGCAGCACCAGTGGAACTTGCAGTGGCAGCGCTCCACCTGGACGCTTTTGAACTGGTCATAGCCACGGCCGCAGCACATGAGCTCGCAGCCGTCCATGCCCTCTGAGGTCTTGTTGCAGAGGCGGCCTTGGGTGCCCAGGGAGCCCGTGGTCTCGTTGCGCAGGCAGTAGTCAGGGCTCGGGTCCACGTAGACCAGGTCCTCCGGGGTGGGCTGGTTGAAACGACCGTTGAGCAGCTCCAGCTTGCCTTTGCGGGTGATGCGCACGGCCGCTGCGCTGTCGTACTTCTCCTTCAGCTGGTCCCCCACCTTGCGGAACTCGGCCAGCTGGAGCCAGCAGGTCTTGAGGCTGCAGGACCCTGAGACGCCGTGGCATTTGCAGGCTATGTCTGCCATCTTATACACAGCCTGAGGAGAGGAGAAAGAAGGGAGTAAGAAGAGCATCCTGATGGAAGATGTCAGGAGGGTGGCAAGGGTCGCCACAGGACAAGGACAGAAGAGCGCTGATGGTGTGTGTGTAGGGGGGCAATAATTTTTCAAATGTTTACAGAGATCTTTCCAGGACCCTCAGGGCCTCAGACTGAAAGCAGACAAAAGGAACACCACACAGAAAAACGCTGGGAGGCAATGCTTGTGTCTGATCAGCTACAAGATGGCATTTGGAGCACTTGCACATTTTACTTTGTCCGTTTCTTATTACTTGAAATTTGTTACAATAAATGAGTCATCTTTACCACCAGGAAAAAAAAAAAAGGACATTTCTATTGTGATCAAAGTCTCAAACAAACAAAAACCAACAAAACTTGTGCCTAGCTTTTAAGCACAAGTCAAAAAAAAGAATCCAGTCATATTACAAGCCTATAACAGAGACTGCTGGCATGGCCCCGGTTAGCCAAAAGCCCTCCCTGGCCCCTCTCCTAAGAATTAAATTGTCCCTTTTTCTGTGTTAACATTTGGTCATTAACTCCATAGAGTCATCCAGAGCCTCACTGTAAACCACACCACATTTGTGAGCAAGACCACTTTTTCCACCCGCAGCACCCCCAGACACCCCCTGGGAGAAGCTGCGAGTGTGGAGGGAGAGGGGCAAGGCCCTGTGCAATGGAAGAGCAGGTCGGCGGGCCCACCTACAGCGGTGATGCATTTGAAAACAAAGCCACCAGGAAGTCACTGAACCACAACAGTGGATTTGAACTTGGGTTATCCCAAATCAAAATTTAAAAGCAAGAGTAGACCAGAAAGCTGCTTACAAAGTGTTTTTCAATCAAAGCATACTGATGCATTGTGTCAAATAAGCCTGGCAGCAGGCCCAGAAAGTGCAGATGGCAGGATAAAAATGCAAGCCTGCTGCAGAACATTTTCTTATGCTACAGCTATTGTCACCAACTGAGTCGAGACTCATTTTTCAAGGGCTTCTCTCAGATTTCTTTCCAAGAGTCCCCAGACTGTGTCTTTATTCAGCGTATGCAGAGGCCACTGCAGGTGCAAGAAATAGCTTAACCATCATCAGCTCATGTTACTTTTGTCAAAACTCTCCTGATTTTTTTCTGGTATGGAATTATTCCCACTATTTTATGGTGGAGAAACTGAAGCTCTAGAGAGGCTCAATAACCTGTTCAGGGCCACCCAGGACGGAGCCTGAGTGACTAGCACTTCTGCACTCGTCTTGGGGCTTAAATCCGGCTTAGGGTGGAGGAGGAAGCAAGGCTCCTCCTCAGGGTTAAAGGCATCAGCGCTTGGCTGGCAGCTCCAGGTCCACAGCACTAGGGAACCGACCCCCCATTCCAGCAGGCACTTCAAAGACAGGGCCTGCAATTATCCTTCTGGCACAAATGCCTGGATCTGAGCTGGAGTCTGACGCTCCTCGGGAAATGGCCTTTGGTTTAGAGAGGGAGGTCAGGCCTCTGCTGCTGCTGGAAGGAGGAAGCACTAAGGGCCTAGAACTGTGTACCCTGCCGCTAAGTGACTAAGGGGACAGGATAAGCATCTCCCCTGGGAGCAAACACGGAGGGAGATTTAGGGAAGGGGGGTTCACAGCAAGACCCACAGAGTAAGGATAGCAAGTTTAGGAAGACAGATCCAGAGGCAGAGTGTCACTGACCCTGACTTTTTAGACATTCATTCCACCCTTCCTCTAGGAAGGAAGATGTTGTAGAGATAGGAATATTTGCATTTTTAAATGTTTTACTATTGACAATATATATAGGCTCTTCTTATAGGAGAAGGGGGAAAAATCCTAATTTTTGGCCCTTCCTGCTAATGGAAAAAGCAATAAAATGTTTTTTTTAATTGTCTTAGTTCTACATTTTGCTCCTTGGCAAAGCGCCCCCTCAGTCCATCTTCTACATCCATCTAATGGTGTGACTGAGCTCAGTAACTGATGGGAATGTCACAGGCATCAGGCAGCTTCTATCTGAAAGATGCTTAGAGGCCCTTAAGTGACAAGGCAATATCAACCCAAGGCTCCTGCCATCGATATCTAAAATGGAGTCACTAGAGACTCTCAAAGGCCAGGAGAAATTTCTTGCAAATATGCCCAAGATTTAGATATTCTATTAAAAAAAGAATCTGGCTGTAAAATACTAGTCCAGGGGATTTCCAATCCCTGCCACCACTTAGTCCTTCCTGAGAAACTTCTCGTGTAGGTGTGAGGAGGTGGGAGGTGAATACCTTTAGCCTCAGATGGTGATTGATGGCAGAGGCCTGTTCCTTGGAGAGAGGATAAAAAGTGGAGAGGGATAAGAATTCCCAATCTGGAGCAGACAGAGGCAAAGGGAGAGATAACGGGCTATGGAAGAGGTATGGAGACTGGAGGAAGGGGCCCAAGACAGGGAGACAGACAGAGGAAGCCAGGGGAGGTATGTAAGTGAGAAAGGCAGATGGAAGGAAAGGCACTGTGAGATAAGGGCCCAGTACAAACAAACAAACAATTAAGGGCAATAAAATGAGGAGCCAGCAGAAGTGGGGTCAAGACTGTGACTGAAATGGGGCCCAGATTAGGATGAATGCCTAGCCACCTCCGCACCTGCCACAATGCCCCAGAGACAGGAAAACAGCCTTCCGTGAACTTGACCTCTTACTAGGAGGCAATGTGGGAACTTTCCTCTGCAGATTCACATGCACCCACCCATGTAAGGCTCGGTGAGAGCGGCTACAAAGCGGGTAGATGGCGATCCCTGTCCGCAGGAACTCACACTCAATAAGATGACGTGGAGTAAGCAATACCTTAAGAAAAGTATAAAATGCTCCACCACAGTTCAGATGCAGAGACTACTAACTATGGGGGAGTGGAAAGATTTTAAGGAGTACGTGGTATTTGAACTGTGATCTTGAAAAATGGATAGAATTTGGGCATTCTGGAGATCAAGTGAAGATCTTAACCTTTTTCACCAACCTCTCTGTATTCCTCATGGTTAGACACCCAAAGACTGGCAAGTGGACTGGCAAACAGAAAGGAAGCCCTGAGGTGCAGATGCAGGGGAGACTGAGGCAGCCCCACAGATGCCCTCAGGGTAGAAGGTCATCCAGGCTGGTTCTGGTCTCTCTGCCTGGGTTTATACCCTGAAAACCACAGATCAGAGCATTAACCAGAACTCCTAACACTGCTACAGATTATCACCCTCACACACACCCACATTTGGCTAAACAAAACTAGCCTCTGAATATGGGACCTGTTAGGAAGACACTGGGCAAATGACCAATTCTAATTTCTACTTGACGTCATACTATTGACAATGCTAAGTTGACACAAGTGCGCCGTGTTCTACCAAGCCAAGATCACAAGATCCAGATTCATATAAAAGACATTCCCATTTCCATTTATTTGATATGTGCTCCTATGAAATATGAGTTAACTTCTTTAAAATTGATATATAAACACATGTTTAGAAATATATCCATATTCCTGTTACTGAAACACCAATGAACCAACATTAAATTTCTGAATTTATTTCTTCTCAAGAAACTGTCGTTCTCATTTTTAAATTAGTTCGTCTTTGGTCTCACTACAGTACCTTGCCTGGGCCCCTGAGCCAGCTGGCTTGACCCAGACCTAAGTGTGGACAACACTCCCAGAAAGAAGTCTGTGTTGTTTCCTGAGAGGTCGGTCTTTGCCACCACCCGGCACTCAGACTTCAAACCTCTCTATAGGGGCCCTGGATGGCCATCCATACTCCCCTCCACACTGGATACACGGGGTGAGGCCTCCAAAGCCAGACCATGCCGGGGTCGCAAAGGAAAGAGGAGGCCAGAGCATGTGCTCGGAGGTGGCGTCTTCATGAGCAAGGTGAAGTGGAGAAGGCAAGATGCTCCTCAGCACACCAGAAAGGAAACGCTGTTGCCCAGGTATGCTCTGCACATACAATAAACCAAGCTCACCTCAAAACCCACATTTTAGTTTCTACTGAAATGGAGGCTTAGAGACAGTCCCATCTTACATGGGATTTGATGAGACTCTCTACCTTGGCCTTCAAAAGATGGTTGTCTTTCACACTTCCACTTATGTTTGAAATCCCTAGCATAGACGTGTGTTTGCCACTAGTACTTAAATGTGTTGTTGGACTGGGTTCCTGGATATGGTTGATAGCAGCTCTTAAAAGTCACCTCTGGTTTTACCTGAGCCTCTCACAAACCATGAACCTGGAGTAGGTCTAATGGCCTAACCTTCCAATCCTCCTATCTGTTCAAATGACAGGAGAAGCAGCCAAGACAAGAGCTCCACTCCCCATGTCTGGAATTCTGGTCATAAAACTGCACCTAAGTCCTATAGGGACAGATGTCCTGTGGAGAAATAAAGTTAAAACAATGACAAGTGCACAATGACAAGTGCCCTTGGGAAATGGAGCCTTTTGAAAGAGATTAGTTGAATAATGTGGGCATCTAGGTCAGCAGCTGCAGGTAAGAATCTCCGTGGTCAGACCGACCCCCTTCCGTGATGGCCAGGCCATGGCTCCGGCGCAGCCCAGGTACAGCTCAGTTGGTCTGCGGTGTATGCGGCGGCGGGGGCGGGGGGGAGGTCCAGCTTACCCTTCGACCTGCCTCGTTGTTCTGCAGGTTCATGAGCACTCGGCCCTGCTCCTCAGACCCCTTGACAAAGTTCTTCTCCCGCTCCCGGGCATCCACAAACTCCTTAGCAAAGCGGTAGCCATACTCCACATTGTCCCCACAACCACCCCACAGCCAGTCCCGGGGAAGATCCTTGGGCCGTGCTGTCCGGCTGCAGCCACATGTGGAGAGCTCCCCCTCGCGGCAAGCGCGGCTGATGGCGTTCACCACCCCCGCGGCGCTCACTGCATAGGTGAAGGCGGTCTCTCGGCTCCCTGCAAGAGAAGGCAAGAGAGGCAGCCGTCAAAGAGGTCAGCTCTGGCGAGGCCCTTCCTTTCTCTCTGCTCCGGACCCCAAAACATCGCCTAGGCTGTAACACTCCCAGGAGGGGGAAACAATGTCAGGAGGGAGCACCTTTCACTGCCCATGGCTCTAATGGTTAGAAACTTCTCTTGATAATGAGCTGAAATTCGTCTCCTCTGCTCTCTGAACACACACAATAGAATGGATCCCTCCGGTCCCGGCCTACACTAACATCCATTCCGGAGAAGTTTACATGACCAGTTGACTCCCAGGAGGCAGAACTAGACGGAAGGGAGAGTGGGCATTACGGAATTTATGGAACGTGGGACGAACAGAATGAGATTGAGTAGAAATCATGAGACCAACAGCAGGACTGTGTATCTTAGTAAAAATCTCTCCCTCACAGATGCCAATTTCTCACCACTCCATGAGCCACACATCTGTCTTTTTTATTGCTGCTATTATCTAGCTAGACAATGGCAGAAACCAGGAGCAGAAAGTGAAGCAGAATCACAATGTCTAGAATCATCCCAGCTGTCTCCCTGTCTTCCATAGGGTCCACGCTGCCTCCTGACTCGAGAGCACCGGGGAACCACATCTACAGGACACTCAGCATGGCCTCTGAATATCCAGATCATTTCCAGTAGAAAATCCAACTGTGTTCCTTTTTATTGCTGTAGTGAACTGCTTAAAAGCTCATATGATGAGTGTTCTACTTCAACAAAAATGTTTTTAAGAAATAAGATTCAGCCACCAGGGAAATTCAAATCAAAATCACAATAAGATACCACTTCACACCCATGAGGATGCCTCTAATCGAAAAGGCAGATAATAACGAGTTGGTAAGGATACGGAAAAATTGGAACCCTCATTTCCTGCTGATGGCAATGTTAACTGGTGCAGACGCTTTGGAGAACAGTCTGGCAGCTCCTCAAAAGGTTAAACATGGAATTACCACGTGACCCAGCAATTCCACTCCTAAGAATATATCCAAGATAAATGAAAATATGTGTCCACACAAAAACTTACACATGAATGTTCATAGAAGCATTATTCATAATAGCCAAAAAGTGGAAACAACCCATATTGTCCATCAGCAGATGAATGGGTAAACAAAAAGTAGTATTAGCCATATGATGGAATATTATTCAGCCATAGAAAGTAGTAAGTCCTGGTACATGCTAAAACATGGATGAACCTTGAAATTATTATGCTAAGTGAACCACTTAGCATTTTGTATCTGTATTGAACCAGATACAAAAGGCCACATATTGTACACTCCCATTTATGTGAAATGTCCATAATATGAAAACTCAGAGACAGAAAGATTAGTAGTTGCCTAGGGTTTGGGGGGAAGTGGGGAGAGATGGGGAGTGACTACTAAGGGGTATGCAGTTTCTTTATAGGGTTATGAATATGTTCTGGAATTCGTGGTGATGGTTGCATAATCGTGTAAATATACATTGAA
Source organism: Tapirus indicus (assembly GCA_031878705.1). Taxonomy (NCBI): domain Eukaryota; kingdom Metazoa; phylum Chordata; class Mammalia; order Perissodactyla; family Tapiridae; genus Tapirus; species Tapirus indicus. The sequence goes on from CM062918.1 coordinate 98,290,942, forward strand.
CTATACACTTTAAAATGGTAAATTGTATGATATGTGAATTATATTTCAATAAAGCTGTTATAAGAAATAATAAATAATATTCATATGGACACAGGTATGGAGGGAAGAGAGGGGTTCTTAGTAGGAAACTGAGATTCAATCCTGATCTCGGCTATTAAACCAGGTGGAATCTTCTGCTCTCCGTTTCCACCTCACCTGAGTCTCCATGGTCAGAAGTAGACACCCCATAACCCTGTCTCGGCAGGTGAAGAGGGAAGCAGTCTGCAATCACCAATAGGTCTAGAGCTATCTCCCACCTCACCCTACTTTTTGATTGTCTGGGCACGACACAGTGAAGTCTGCAACCAGACTGCTCGGGCAAGTCAGTTTTTCTCAATTAACCAGGGGTCAGCTTCTGGTCAGGTGTGGACTAGGGGCAGCACAAGAAAAACCCAGATGATGCAGGAAGTCACTCTCATGATTCAGCCATCAGGACTGACACTTGAGCCAGTGCTGAACCACTGCTAGAGATCAGGGACCTGTCTGGTCTAGAGTCAGGTGATGAGTGTGAGCTCCCAGGATGGTTAAGATAGCTAACAGGCTCTTCGGGAGGAGGGCCTGGGCCCCACTTTCAGGGACTCATGCCTGAGAAGTCTTCCTAAAATGGAGCTTCAACCCCTGACCTGGCATCCTGGGACAGGAAGGAGCCTCTGAAGCTGCAGCCCAGGTCTACATTCCATCCGCTGTGAGCAATCCTTCTACAACATTCCTCAGAGAAGCAGGGGGGGTTCTCAAGGCGACCCATGCCATCTTTTTTTAAAAGACTCTAATCACCATTATATTAAGCTGAGATATGCCTCCCTATAACTTCACATGCTGAAGCTACGCTGTCTAATCCCTTTTCCATTTGACAGCCCTTCAGTATTTGAAAACAACTAATATGCCTTTTATGTTTTCTCTTTTCCAAGCTACATATGTCTGATTTCTTTTACCATTCTTTAGCAAACATGATTTTTCAGAGCTGACTCACGCCTTTCAGAACTGCCTCTTAAAATAATATACCTGCAGCTGAGCATAACATTGCAGACAGTGTGTGCCCTGATGGTCCTAGCCTATCACCGTACTTGGGATCCCAGTCTGTCCTCATGTGAATTAGTTGTCTCTTGCAGTCACTCTGTCTGCCTCTTTGGGTTGGGGGCATCATTAGGCACTGCGCACAGGTAGGTCTGCTTTCCTGGGGCAGCATTTGGGTCTCTGGTAAGCCTGGTAAGCACAGACTACTAGTGCGACACTCAGAAAGCAAGAGATAACTTGGGGCTTCAGATTGGATAAGCAATGCAGGGGGCTTCTTTATATGTGAAACAATTCAGAGTGGAAACTCAAACCTCCTCAAGGATAAAGGCTAATAAAGCAGCAGCCATGGAGCTATGAGAGAGATCTTGCAACTTCCCCCACAAGGAGACAGCAGGACAATATCATGCCCTCTGCTCCACAGTAGCCCAACTACCAGGAAGGTGCCCCCATGTTCCCCTGGGCCGAGGCTGGGTGAAGTGCCGATGGCTCCCTCTGAGCTGCTCTGCTGCCCTCTGGTGGTAGACTTTTGCAGCAGCTTCAAAGAAGGCAGGACTCTTCTTGAAGTCTTATACAAGACAGCAGCAGCAGCAGAAGGGGGGGCGCGAATGGGGGACAGCTTCCCAGGTAGCATAGCCTGCAGGGGGCTACAGAAAGGAGTGGTGAAAGTAAGGCAAACAGAAGGGTTCCGTTTGTAACAGAAGAGGGAACCGAGAGACTGGCAGGATCTGCTTTCATAGGTCATTCCACCAGGCAAATCTGTACCCAGAGAGTTTCTATTCCTGACCACCCCTCTGTTTCCTAAAGTAAAGCCTCACTTTTTGGCCTTCACTCAAACAAAATAACACATGAAAAGGACCTAGCCAACATCAGGCATTCATTAGGTCCCGAATACATATTAGTTCCCTTAGAGCAATTGTGAGATGCCTCTGTCTACAACTGGGCCACCCTTGTTTCCTCACCTGAAACCCAGGGCAGGGAGTGCTGCTGCCCAAGACTTTTATGAGGAAGAAAGGACAGATACTAAGTGTGTCTGAGAAGAATCGATAAATTATGAACAAATCCCACTGAGCCCCCAAGTCCATTCTTTTGGGAAAGTTGCCCAGGAAGACTGTCACATGAGCATTCCTTTAATGGAACTTGAGTTGGTACTGAAGGAAGGAAGACAGAAGCAAGGTTCAAAGGGTCCTTTCCCCTGGTGCGTGCTTCTCAATACGGGGCAGGGGCAGGAGGGAAGGTGATCAGGGCAGGGAGGGCCGTCCAAGCGTCCTTCATAACAACCCCCCTGTGTGCTAAATCATTCTTTGGGAAAGCCCCAGCCTCAGGTGACTCTAGAATGTCAGCTTCGGAGGGGAGCTGTTCTGGGAGATGTGAGACAGGGAATACGGTGCTGTCACACCTTCCTTTTATGGCCCTGGGAATAAGACCCAGTAGAATGGGGCCGGATTTCTCAATTTCTTGCCAGGGAGGGGAGGATTGCATTTCAAAAGGACCTAAAACAATTAGACCCCAAATCACACCTCCATCTAAACAAGAGGGTAGCCAAAGAATCCAAGACAGGAGTGGGAGCGGGTAAGGGAGGGGTAGGGACAGGAATCCAGGAAGAGGTGGCTGCTCGGCTTTCTTCTCCAGTCTGACCCTTCCCCCACTTTCACACACATCCCCTTTCAAATGAAAAAGCCAGGATTCATCAGGGTTGAGTTAATGACAGCTATCACCAATTTCACCCAAAGTTTCTATCTCTCAAGGTCCAAGTGGAAGAGGCAAAAATCCTACTTCAGGGCTGCAATTTTCCATTCTCTGCCTAAGGCTCTCCAGGGAGGCCCTTGTGCTGAGACAAAGGGCAGTGGTGCTGGGCAGGTTTCCGAATGCACTCTAGCTCAACTCAGATGTTCTGACACCTGCCCAGGGTGAGTCACACGCAGGCTACCCCACACAGGGTGAAGCTGGAACCAGAGGCCCATGGAGTGCCAAGCTGTTTGCTAACACGTTATCTGAGACTCTGCCTCCCGTGTGCACCTCCCTGTCTCCCCGCATACCACTTCCACTGAGACACTCACATGGGCTCTCCCTGTACCAGTCCCAAGAGAGCGCACTTGCACCCAGGCAAGGTGAGCACAGTTCCTTTCGCCACACCCTGTCTTGTGGGCCTCTTACCTATCTGCATGACTCTCCCAAAGACAGACATGTTGTCCACGGTGCTGCAGTTCCACCGCCTCTGCCGGAACTGGTACTGGCACTCCTTGATGCCCGTCTTGGCTCCCTCCCCTATGTAGGCCATGTGCTCCTGGTACAATTGGCACAACTTTCTCTGGCCGGGGGAGAGCCCAGGAAGCTGGCTGCACACAGGCTGGGCACCGATGATAAACATCTCAGGTCTCTGCACCGGGTTCATAGCTAACGACCTACAGCAACGATCCAGAAAGGGGAAAAAAGGCCAAGGAGTGAGCATATGCCTGTGTGCAGCCATCAGTCATGCATTCAACACATCTATCTAGTGCTTTCTGTGTATAAGGCCCTGTATTAAGGGCTTGGAAAGGAAAATTATTAAAAAGAGAGTCTGCCTTTAAAGGGCATTGTAGGGAAACTGAGGCATGAACACAGATGACATGTGAGATGTCAAATGCCTAAGACAGACTTGAGCTTCTGGATCCATAGTGATCAGAAAGGGAGAGAGTTCTTATGGCTGGGGAGAAGCTTTTATAAGGAGGTGGCCAGAGTGTGAACTGGGTCTTAAAGAACGGGGGGCAGGCAAAGAAGGCGATGGAGAGGGCAGGGTATGCATTTGAGGCAGAGGGCAGGAAGAGCAAACCTCCCCAGGAGAGCACATGGCTTATTCAAGGGAGGAGTGATCAGTTCACTTTGACCCATGTGCAGGATATGTGATGGAAAGCAGTCAATTCCTTTAAATAGAACTCCCTTTATGCCTTTAAAATAGAGTCCAATTTACATACATTGCAATATTTTCTACATGTTTTCACTTCCATATCTCACCCAGACATCCCCTAGCCCACTCTTCATCAGTTCAGGGGCTCTCCCTTTGCTCATCATCTACCAAATATAATAAAGAGTTAAGTTAGAGAAGAAGGCTGTGGATCTCCACCTGAGTAAAAACGTGAGCAGGGCACAGACCGTGCAAAATAGGTGGTGAGTGCCTGCATTTCCATGTTGACTTGGCAATGACAACAGTTTTAAAAACAAAAAAAGAAAGCCACACATGGTGCTGCAAACCCCTCATGTGGTCTTCAGCCTTACAAAATAGGAATTCTACTCTCCTTGCCCCCATCAGCAACAACAAAAAAAAGGATATCAATATTCTTATTGATCCAATAGCAACAGAAGAGCTATTTCTAACAACCCATGAGGATGGAGGAAGGTCTAGGAAAAGGGAATGTGGACAGGATCAGAGAAAAAGCCAAATGCAGTAATCCTTTATCTTCGTGGAACCTTTACCTCTGGGGGCTTGAGAGAGAAAAAGAGCTGCCCTACTTTCCCTGAGATAAAAGAGGTCCTCAGGATTGCTATGAACAAAGGAGTGGCCACGACATGCAGGGACCCTTCTCCACATGTCAATTACCAAAGGAGGCGCAGGTTGCACAGGAGGACCGCAGCCCCTCTCACTCACCACCAGGAGCTGGCTTCGGCCGGCAGCTGAGCCCAGCTGGAGAGCAGCGCCGCGGCAAGCAGCAGCAGGCCGGGCATGGTGGGCCTCAGCCCTCCCCAGTGCCCTGGGGAATGGAAGACCCCAGGGACGTACAGCTTCCAAAACAGGATTCCCTGGAGAAAACAGAAGTGAAGGGAGAATCGGTGTGGAAACGCAACAGATAACGGGGAACCAGGAGAGACAAGTGTGGGCTCCGGGATTTAACAGCAAGCTCTGCTCCCCCAAAGAAATTCAGCCTCTTTCCAACCTCCATCTCCTACCTCCTCTTCTCACCACAGGATTGCCTTTATGTCTCTTACCCAAAACTGTGGGAACTCTACTTGGGACCTAATTCCAAAGGAAACAATGAGCTGAGAAACTAGAAAAGAGGAATGAAAACAAATCATTTCAAGAACGGAGTGCGCTCTACGCAGCATTTAGGAAGATGCTTTGGCTCTTGCAACGCACACCTGCCCTTCTTGCAGAGAACATCCAAACAAACGAGGGCCATCCCTACCACTCTTCCGTTTACCTCTCACTCCAGCCAGAGATGTCTTTCTCTGACCATCAGGCTCTCTATTGTGAGTTGGATTTACCTACAACCAAACAGGAGTCCTCCCTCTCCATCTGTACCCTTCTCACTCTAAACAAGCTTTCCAAATCCCAACCCTTGTTTACCAGAATAATAGCAGGGAGAAGGGTGAGCACTTTTCACTTTCTCAAGGCAACTTCTCTGAGAAATGTAAGAGGCGAACAGCAAACTGCTGCCCCTAAACCTCTGGTGGCTGAGCTCTGCCTTCCAAGGTGGCCCCTTCCCCTCTCTGCGCTCTGTGGCCCTTGAGGGGCAGCCCGAGCCCCTTTCCCAGCAGCTCGGACAGCAGCAGTGGGGGCACAGCCAGCTTCTGCTCTGCAACCCTTGCATCAAACGTCTGTGCCAAGGATGTGGCTTCCAGAAGCAACAGCCCCTTCCCTGGTAGCTCGAGAGCTTCCCACATCTTTGCCGTATGTTTTTTGTAGCTAACGCCTCTGCCTGTATCCCCCAAAGAACACCTTTCCTCAAACCCTTGAAAACATATGGACAATCCATGCTTCTGGATCCTTGAGCAAGTCTATAAAAACACACCTCCTCCCACACACTCCTACCTCGTCTCTCCCTTAGCTCCCATCCCAGGCGTGACCCCACATCCCCAGTGAGTCTTCTTCCCACGACCCCTTAACACCTCCAACCTGACACACACAAACACACTCGCACACATGCTCCAAGCTGCCCCCACCTCACCGCGCTGCTCCCACGGTCCTTGGTCTCCAGGCTCTCCGGGAGGGGCGGCAGGTGCTTTGGGTCATCAGCCTAGGAGATACTGTTGTCCTGGGGCCACCAAGAGAGGAAGGTGGCCTGAGCAGGATCCAGGGAAGCTAGGCCACGGCCTGTTCTCCACCCCCTTTTGCTTTTTCTTCTTGAGGTCTCAGGCAGGTGTGTGGGGCCGGCAGGGGGCAGATCAAAGAAGAAACTTGCTCCTTTCCCTTTGTCATGCAGAGCCAGCTCGGAAATGATCCGGCCTCTAGCCAGGCCACTAACAGCTCCCCACACCCAACTTTTCCTAACAGACCTCTCCTTCTCCAAAGGATGCCCCCTCCCCCTCCACCCTCTACCCCCCATAAATCCTCCCTGTCCCTCAGGGCAGGAGGTCTGTGAACGCACCAACTGGAACCAAGAGAGATGGAGCAGAGATAGGGCTGGCACCAGAAGCTAATGGCTTTATGGAGGGGAGGGGACCAGGTCCAGAGTAGGGAGGACCAGAGAAAAGCTTCAAAGAGTTTCCTTGTCCAAACATCCTCAACTCCACCTACCAGTCCTTCTTGGGGACTGAAGAGTCAGAGCTGCCCCTATTCCGTGTGGTCCTTCTCCCTCCCCAAACCCTCCCTCCCACCCATCCACATGCCCATCCCCACCACCACGCCTCCTGCAGACCCCAACATATATCCTCACACACTTCCAAGTCAGATAGCTGAATTCTTTCTCCCAACTGGTGACACTTCTTATCCCCATGGATTCCCCCCTCATACCAGCATCTCTCACTCTGTCACACCCTTTCATCAGGCTCCTGTGAAATCTTTCTGGCTCTGCAAGTCCTAGGTTCAACTGAGGCCATGGCGGGGGTGGGGTGGGGGGTGGGGGGGCACAGTTTCTGAGCCAAGGGCACGAGTCAGTGCCTGCTAACAGTCACTGTGACTTTGACTCCCCAGTGACAGGCTGACAGGTAAGCTAAGGCCAAACTTCCCAAGATCTGCTAATCCTGCCCCTCCGTGCCTTATAAACATAAACTGAGACAGGAGTCACTCCTGCAGCTGATCCCACCACCCTGTGCTTTCCATCAAACTCAGCTCATTAAAAAAATATTTTAGGGGCCAGCCCGGTGGCATAGTGGTTAAGTTCACGTGTACTGCTTTGGCGGCCTGGGGTTCACGGTTGGGATCCTTGGCGCGGACCTACTCACCACTCACCAAGCCATGCTGGGGCGGTGTCCCATATAGAAGAGCTACAACTCTACAACTATGATATACAACTATGTACTGGGGCTTCGGGGAGAAAAAAGAGGAAGACTGGCAACAGATGTTAGTGCAGGGCCAATCTTCCTAAAAAAGAAAAAATATTTTAAAAATTTAAAAAAGAAAAAAGAGACTCTGGCACATGTAGTGGCTTCTTTCTCTGCCTTCCAGATGTGTGGCACCTGAAATTGAACTCCCCCACACACAGCCCTCACGATGCTCTCTCTCCTGGCAGGCGGACCTGAGCTACCCCTTGAGTAGTCACAGAACCAAAGCGGGCAGCCTTCTGCCCTCGCTTATATGCTTTGCTTTTCTCGTGAGGGCTGGGAGGAAAAAGGTGAATGTTGGCAACTGGTTTCATTAGTTTGGCCAGAATGAAAACTTCTTGCCTCAACCTGGCTGGGGCAGAAGAAAGCTGTATGGGGACTTATGGTTTGGTCATAATGAGTAGGACACATTGAAAACCCTGTTTGTGGGTCACTGGTGAGTTTTACAGCAGATCTCAACCAGGGGAAGTTCTCCTTTGTGTAGGAAGAAAGATCTAGTAAATAACCCAAACGAGAGGATTCCTTCTGCTGCCTTTGTAATAACTACAGATTTCCTCAGAGGACTAAAGTTTCCCCTTCCTAGGAGGAGTATCATTTCACACACACCAAACACAGTTCAGTAGGAGGGAAGCCAAGGCCTCTCTTCTCTAGTAGCGACAGGAAGGCCAGGGGGTGGGAAGATGCAACATTCTCCATCAGGACCCGTCCAAAGGCCAGAGGGAGCTGGTCAGACATCTACTCTGCTTCTTCATTCAGTGATTCATTCATTCAATAAATTCATGAAATTGAATGCATGGAGGCCTAGGATGTGCCAGTTTCTGCTGGAAGTGCCAGAGGCACAGCAATGAACAAATAAATACGTAATATTTAGTGACTACTACGAGGAAAAATCAAGCAGGAAGGAGAGTGAAGAATAAGGGTGGTAGTTTTCATTATTTAGGGCATTGGGGAAAGCCATACTCTGAAATATCTGCCCACCCCATCGCTCTCCAAACCACAATGTAGATGGAAGGTAACAGGGGTGGAACCCTCTGAGGCATGTCTAAGTCCTTACTGAGACTGCCCCGCCCCACTTTACCATCACAACCAAAGGGGCGCACATTTGGAAACAGGAACCCCAGGCTCTCTTCCTTTCTTTGGTTAGACTCAGTCACCAATATTCATTTCCTCAGGAGGCCACAGACATCCAGCCCAGAGACAGGAGAGCAGGGAGAGGGACTTGGACGAGTGGAGCTGAGACCCTAGCAACCCTGTGCTTTCCAGACACACTTCAGACAGTGCCTGACATGAAAACCCCAACCCATGCGACAAGGGCTTGAAAAGGTCATTGGCTGCTCATAAAAACCACCACTGGTATCTTCAGAACTGACTTCCCCCAGAGCCCAAGGACTCAAGCAGCTTATGAATTATACAGGAAATGGTGTCACATCCTATACCTGTCCCCTCGCCCCAGAGAGGCACCCTCACACCCAGAAACCTACCGAGAAATAACCAAGAACGTTGTTGGGAGCCTTTTCACAGTTGCCACTGGCTACTTCTTACTGTGTGACCCAGTGACGAGCTATTGAATGTGTAATTTAAAAATATATTTGGAATTTTGTTCACATTCCTGGCACAGCAAGGTAGGCCATCTTAGCAGTCTTTGGGAAGGGAATGCTTCCCTTTGTGAACTCCTGGCTGCATTGCTGTCAAGTATCTGCCTGTTGTTTGATGGTTTCTGTGGGGGTGGGGACAGGTGGAGGAGGAGCAGGAGGAACAGGGCTGTAATCCTGAGACTTCTCTCCCCTTGGTCACTTCATTTCCACCACCATAAAGAGTAGAGAAAAACTCCTAATGGATCTCAAAACATTTAACAAACATCTCCTAAAATGTACGTCAAGTTCATTCATTTCCTTCCCTATTTTCAAGTAAGTGCTCACCCTCCTTGTACACCAGAACAGTTCTTTGTGGTCTAACCCATATAGCTCTAACACGATTTTTCCTAAAATACTATGTGTATATCATAATATTCCCATTTGAACACTTTTAGTGGTTCCAAGTTCTTCAATCATTCTAAACTTCTCAGCCTGGCCTCATCTTCCCTCTCATTCTTTTCTTGAATTTCCCACTATTGGGTCTCTTTTCCAATCTCCTCCTACTCCTAGAACAAACCCTGCTCCCCTCCACAAGACCTCATTCCGACCCGCTACAAGGGACGCTTTCTCTTCTTCTGCAGTCCAAACCATAAACCACTTTTAAGTCCATGCCCAAGGTTCATTTCCTCTGTAAAACTGTCCTTGATCAATCCAATGCCAAGAGAATCTCTCCATGTACTTGGGATTCCCCTAGCATTCAGGAACAGGTTCTAGTCTGCACCACCCTATCCCAGACATGCTGCCTTGGAACTGTATGCATTTCTTACTTCTCCATAGACCCAAAGTTTCTTGAAGGTGTAAATTTCTCTCTCTTACTTTCTCTCTATGCCTCATTGGGCCTAGTATAGTTTTACGAGGCAATAATAAATGGCTCTTGGTTGATAATCAGTGGTAATACCTTATATTAGTGAACATTTATTGAGCACCTACTACACACACCGAGCCAAGTGTTTTACATCCATTTTTCTCATTTTATCTTCACTAAAATTCTATGTGGAATACACCATTATTATCCTCACTTTGACTAGAGGGACACTAAAGTGTAAAGAGGTTAAGTAACTTGTTCATACAGCAATTGCATGGTAGACCCTGGTTTGGAATTCAGATCTTTCTGCTCTTCCCCCTACGGAGGTAAATACATCACACGCTTGGCAATTCCTTCCTGACCCTGGAACATAACGTTTCTCTGCCTTGCTTTCCTTCTTCTCACCATTGCCCCATCGTGAAGGCTGTGAATAGCAAGACTGTCAGATAAGAACATCCTGGTTTATAGAAAGTAGCACAAAAGGCAATGTTTATAAAAAAACATTTGTTTATAAAAACTTTGCTGATTGCACAGTTACTAGTATAAACACACACACACAGCCTTGTGGGGAAAAAAAGCCAGATTTCTCCCCGACCAAAATGATATGTGCGTTGAGAATAGGCCAGGCTGCTTAAAGCTGGAGAAATTAAAATAGAATCATAGTTTTAGAGAGCTGGGGTTTATGTTTATTTGGGGATGGAAAAGACAAAGAAGCCAAGAGATAAAGGTCTGGGAAGATGGACCCTGGCATGGTGTTAAGGCTCAGGGGAGACACTGGCAGACATAAGGAGCAGAGGGGTTACATGAAGAAATGTAAAGTTTGGGGAGAAAGTAGAATGAGGTTTTAGATCACTCATAACAGAGAAATTGACCAGTGGACTATGTCCTCAGCAAGAGAAGACCCGACTGTGATAGCATAAAATTGCCCTGCCTGTCAATGAGCTCTACCAAGAGCTCTTTTTAAAACTCAGATTTGACGATGTAACTTCTGTGCTTAAAACCCTTCAAAGTTTCCCCATCTCAAAGGATGAAGTCAAAACTCCTCACCACATTATATAAGGCCTTTCAAAATCTGACTCCTGCCAACCTTTCCATCCAGTTCTGGTTTTCACTTTGCACTCCAGAAACCCCAAACTGCCCATATATCCTTCCTTACCCACTCCCATTCTGTTTCTCCCCTTGTGCCTTGCTGACTTCTGGGAACAGTTTCCCCTCTCTCTGTGCAGATCAGGCTCCTTTATCCTTGACGTCACACCTTCAAAGAAGCCTTCCCTGACCATCCCATCCAAAGAAGGCCCCCACCTCCATCATTTCCTTCCTAGATTCTTGCATGTTTTTGTCATGTGGTATAATTTGGCATGCTAATTTGTTTATTTGTGGTTTTGCTTCTTTCCTCAAAAGCTCTGCAAATGGTCTTGTTCACCATTTTCTCCCCAGTGGTTAGGATAGTGCCCAAGGGTACCTAGTAGGTGCAAGATAAATATTTGTTGATTGAAAGAAGAGAAAAGCCCTCTTTGGTTCTCAAGGAAATAGGAGGCAGGCCACTAAGTCCAGCCTTTCATGGAGACAAAGGAGTCCTTTTGGCTTCCATATGGCCCAGCCCACTTACCAGGGAAAAAGCTGCTTCTGCTGATGTATCCCTTTATTTGAGAATCTACTATCAGCTGCTAATTGAGATTTTGGAGATTCCAGGTCCCAGCTTTGTCTCTACCTTCTCCTCAAAGAGGAAAAGTATCACTCAGCTTCTAATGCTGCTTATTATAAGATAACATACAAATGTAGGATACGCTGCTCCCGGAGGGCTTTGGTCTAGCTGGGGGGAAACATGAAAAACCTACTCTGAAAGGCAGGACTCACAAAGTGCCTGAGGAGTCCAGGGGAGCGACCATAGCAGACGTGGAGTTGAGAATGTGTCGGCTTTAAGCAGAAGGAAAAGAGCAGAAGGATTTCACATAGAGATGCAGTTTGGTCAAAGAGAGAAAATTTCAAGGTGCTTTTGGAAGGGTAGAAGGGAGATTGCGATAAAGGAGGACTTAGATAATTTCCAATGTTCTCAGAATCATTCTCGTTCATTAAATTTATGTAGTCCCTCTGAAATCTGATATTGAATTCCCACTGACCATTCAATATGAATGGCCCAGGGAAACTCCCATCATCATATGCTTCTAGTTTCTGGGGGCAACACTGCAGGAATGCAGCCAAAGGCTTAGAAGATCAGTCATCTTTTGACAATGAAATGATGGTTGAGTAAATCTTCCTAGAGAGCCAAAAAGTGTAGAAGTTAAGGTACTGATTGATTACACTCTTTCCTGGCAATCCTGCTTATTCGCTGTCCTCCAATTCTCCTCCTGGATCCAGGTCTAAAATCTTGGTGTCATTTTTGAGTCCTCCCTCTCCTTTAACCTCTATGTCAAATCAATTGTCAAGGCCTCTTGATTGTTTCTCCATAATATTTTTAAACTTTATTCCCTACTCTCCATTCCTGCTGCCATACTCTGAGATACTACAAAAGTCTGCTAATTGCCTTCTTTTCCCTCCAACAGATATAAGTGTCTTTTGTCCCACTCTTATCTATTGAATGATGAATGAATTCCCTCCTTACTCAGTTCTCTAATTTCCAAGGTAACAGTCAGCTACTAGGTTTCTCAAAGTACGGTCCCCAGACTAACAGTATCACTATCACTTGGAAACATTAGATACACAAATTCTCAAACTCCACCCAGACCTACTGAATCTGAAACTCTGAAGAAGTGCCTAGCAATCTGTTTTAACAAGCCCTCCAGGTGCTTCTGATGCCCATGAAAATCTGAGAACCACTGTCATAAAGCCATCCATAGTCATATGTAATAAATCAAATCTTTCAATTAACATATATGTATTATAATGGCAAATTTCTACCTGTCAATGCCTAAGGCCGGTGGTTCCTTACCTGGAAGGTAAAGACCTCTGGGGGCCACAGAACCACAGATACGTGCAAGCCACGCACTATCTCCAAAGTGAATAAATATGTCCACCTACTTCTACTCTGATGGTCTACATGTATGTAGACCCTTGTAATGAATTACTAATTCATTTAAAAATGTTACTGATGATTCAGTGATAGCCGCACAACCCTAGGAATATATTAAAAAACATTAAATTGTACACTTTAAACAGGTGAATTATATGGTATGTGAATTATATCTCAATAAAGCTGTTACATTTTTTAAAAAGTGTTCCTGATGATGCAGCAATTTCACTCTCCTGGAGAAATCTGCCCACGTGTACACCAGGATACATGTCAGAAGAGCAGTGCTGTTAGCCTCAAACTGGAAACAATACACATATCCATCAACAATGGATGGACCAATTAATGCAATGAAATATTAGGCAGTAATGAAAATGAAGGAACTACAGTTACGTGCAACAACATGCATGAATATTACAAACATAACGGTGACAAGAAGCAAGTCACCAAAGAATATATAAACTATGATTCCGTTTACAACATAACTGTATTGTTTAGGGATCCATACATAGGTGGTTAAGCCATGAAGAAAAGCAAGGAAATGATTATTGTACATGTCAGGAGAATGGTTTTCTCAAGGGTGGAAAGAAGGGATTGTGATGAGGACAAGATATAAAGGAATTTCTGGAGTGCCAGCAATGTTCTATTTCTCCCCTGGGTAATGGGTATGCAGAGGTTCACTTTATAACAATTTACTAGGTTGTGCATATATGCTCTATGCACTTTTCTTTACATATTACATTACACAACAAAAAACCATTTTTAAATGGGGAAAAGTCTTATTAATACCTAAAGGTTTGAAGGGACCTTTCTATATTCTCAGTGGAGAGTACAACTCTAGTCACTTGGGGCACATGACTTTTTGAGGGGGGGGCACTTAAAAAAGGGTCCTCAGACTCAGAAAGAAACCTCTGCCTTAAATGCATGTCAGAAAATTTAGGCACAGAGACAGCCACAAGGGATAACTCCTGAGGGCAGGTGGGGCTGGTGGGGAGGGAGCAGATCAATGGAAACCACAGGATCCTTCCACAGCGTGCAAGGCCTGGATTAACTACACAGGAAATAGCAGCCCCATGACCAGGCCAAGACCACGCCAGGAGCTGGCTCAGTGTTTGGCTTCTTCTCTTCTCACTCCAGGAAAAGAGGATCTGGCAAAACCAGCTTGGGGCAAAACCATCTCCGTCTCACTTTTTTTTTGGTCAATTTTTACTATATAGTCCTGTAGCTAGCTGTTTCTCCTATATGAATTTTTTTTCATAGATACTTTTCTCCCTTAAAAATACTTTTTAAGTAGTGACCAGAGATTAATGCAATGAGGTATCCAAGACTTTATCAGAAAATTCTGTAACCTCTTAAAAGAATCCCAAACTGCTCATCTTTTTCTCAGCTCAGTTAAGGCAGCCTTTCCCTGCCAGCCTTAATTATCTCTCCTGAGGGTCTCTCTCTGTCCCCGGGTCTTCCAGTTCTTCCTTCCAAGCTCTGCTCAATGAGTCCTCTCAACCCTAAGGCTCACCATGCCTGTGTGTGATCTACTTTCGCCACACTTGGTGGAGATGAACATCAAAACATTTTTTTGGAGGGGTATCCCAGTTTCCACCAGATCACTCTGCAGCAGCCCTTGAGGCCTTATCTCCCAAATAGTCAGTGTCTTTTCTCATTGTTTCTCTGGCTGGCTTTGGGGAGAAACAACGTGTTGGAGGTGGAGGATAAAAGGTAGATAGAGGGTGGGTAGGAGTGAGGAGATTTTAATTCTGGCCCTTTAGGAAATTGCAAAATTGCCCCTCCTCAAAAATGTGTTTGTCATTCACAGTGATCAATTTCCCAGATTTGGCAAGTAGAGAGCAAAATGGACCCAATCACAGGGCAGGGTGGCAGGGACATGGAAACAGATCCTGAGACCTCCACAACGAAATCGAGTTCTTGACATTTCGGAGAGTGGCCTCCTCATACCCTGCTAGAATAAATCCCATCAAGCAGCCAGAGCAAATCCCCAAAACTCCAGGTCCCTGCATAGAAGTGGCAGATCCCAGCCGACTCCTCCTCTTCTTACTTGGAAAAGCAGTTTTCTCCCCGGGTACCAAGCAAAACTCCATCAGAAGTCTTATTCTGTGCAGAAGAGAAGAAAGAGGAATTTTTCCTTCCCCTGAATCCTGATAATTAAAATAATTTCAAAAAATGCTCTAGAAAAGGGAGAAATGCCCAGCCATGCATCATTGTAGTATAGGAAATTATTTCAGACGCATGGCAGCCACAGCTGTGGCCTTTGTTTTCAAGGGGGTTAGAGAGTTGAGGGGAGCTATCTGGATGCTCTCACCTCTCTCCAAGGAAGTCATTTTCACTGGGTCTGGGACTGTGGGGAAAAACATTCACCTGGGCAATTGCCGCCCACTTCCACAAATTCCACTGTTTGGATAGACTGAATTAGGCAAATAAATGAAATTCTGGATCCCCATCATGGGCAGGTTGATGACCCCTCTCTATGCCATGGGCCAATTAGAATAAAAATGCATCTTGTGCTACTGAGTAAACGTGCTCCTGTTTTTGCAAACTGAAGCATATTTTAAAAGGACTTGGGGAAACTATACTATTTTAAAAAGCAGGGATCACCAACTGGCAGACAACCAAATCTCTTAGGCTAACACGATGTTTCTAATTTTTGGAATATGAATGCATTGGGGGGGGGCGGTGCACAGTCTCTCTAATTTTCCAAAATCCCCACTATTCTCTGTTGCATTTCTCCTGGCTGCTTCACACATTCAATTTGTTTGTCAGGTGCCCAAAGGCTTTTAAGTATGCTATTCTGTTATTTAGAGGAACCTTAATATATGTATTATATATTATATTTATATATATTACACATATAATAGTCCTTTTACTATATTAACTATTTATAAATCTGGATTTGCACATATGGGGTTTTCTGAAAGCAATTATACTGATTCTTCTTTTTCCTAAACAATTCTGTAATTTCATCCCAGAAACTAAGTTTGGATGAGAAGTTGCTTCACCTTATTCCAGTCTTCTTGCTCTCTTGAAATCTTACTGAAGCTGCCAGCCTTCTGTTTCAAAAATTGGCAATTTCCATTTGGAAAAATAGGATAGCTATTTCATTTTTATAAACAAGTGGGAGGTGAATACTGCAGTGAAAAAAATAGCAGAAGCAGCAGCCCTGGACCCACAAAGGCCTTGGATGTCGAGTGCCGGAGGCTGTCCTCTAGCCTTCATCAGTCAATGCACATGGGAAAATGGCGAAGGAACGACTGCGGTCCTGTGGGTTCCCACGGCAGAGCGGGTAAGGAGAGACTGCAAGCTAATTCTCCCTGTAACTTACTGCTCATGCAGAATGACACCTGGTTTTTTATTTGGGGGGAAACCAGTAACTCTAAGTTATGTGGGTCTGCCTATTGCCACCCCTAGCTGTTGCCCCTATGTTTCAAACTGATCATGAGATTGTGCTGTGGAAGAGTTCATGAATCCTCAGAGGGAAGAAGTGTCAAGCAGCTTTCTAATGAAAACCCCAGGCAGAAAGAGTTCAGCCCCTCTCAGGCACAGCCCCACTTCCTTCCTCACCAGATGAGAACATTCACAGCCACACTGGCCACCTCTCATCTCCCCCTAGTCAGTACTAAGACACACACGTTTCCTTTGCCAAAACTAGTCACTGCCAGCGGGCTTCAGACCAGGTTTGTGGGTCTCACAGGTTCTGGTTTTTGGAATGAAATAACTTCTGCAGCCGCCTCCAGAAGAAGCACAATCACCAAATTCAGGTCTGGGCAGGTCAAAGGGGCTTTTGGTTCACCGCTGAGATTCTTTCTTTTCTTTTATGGCTCTGCCAGGCCTCCTTCCATAGGGCTCCCAACCCTCTTGCTAAATGGCTCCCATGGCTGCCTGCTCTCCTGGTAAAGGCTGCAGTGATGGAGGCCAAGCCTCGCTCTGTGCTGCCTCAAAGAGGGGCTCACAGACAGCACCTGGCAAGCACCTTGCATTCAGCATCCACTAGATAAATGTTAAATGTCCATCACTTAAGTACTTATTGTGCGCCTACTGAGCACCTAGCACTAAATAGGAGATCACGATAAACTAATAAGATGTTACTCTCCTAGGAGCTCAGTGTCACTGTGCTGTTCAATATAGTCGCCACAGGCCGCATGTGGCTATTGAAATTTAAAATGAATTAAAATTAAATATTCAGTTCCTCAGTAGCAGCAGCCACATTTCAAGTGCTCAACAGCCACATGTGGCTAGTGGCTATTGTTCTAGACAGCAGAAATTATAGGACATATTCATCACCACAGAGAGTTTATGGGTGGTGCCGGTCTGGAGCGGAAGCCAGGTAAGAAAGCAAATCAACATTCACATAAACCAAAAGCTCCACCTGAAATCTATTATTTCAGTTTGGTGTAATAAGGGCCATAATAGAGGTAACATGCAAAATACTACGGGTACTTGGGTAGGACAACTAACTCTAACTCATGACCCAGGATCAACGCCTGCCTACCAGCCAGGGAGATCAGCGTTTTCTATTCCAATGACAACCTCCACTTCTCCCAATGAAGTTGGGAGCAATTTCACATTATCAGAACTAAGTGGGTAGCTACTTTATATTTGCTACTCACAGAGTAAAGGAAAAAGTTCAGACCCAGTGAAAACTTCAGAAAGTAATTTAAATGGAATTCTTTCTGTGACTCCAATTCAAAGAAATAAACATTATTGAGCATCTACGAGGTCTTACTCAAAGACAAGTAAGAGAAATTCTTATAATCTTGTAGGGGTGAGGCAAATATGTACAAGATTATAATATTTAGCAGTGTGATATGTTATAAGGGAGGTTATTAGTCCTAAAAAAGACTAATAATTCAAAAGCAGGGGATGCTTCAATGGAGGTGGTGTTTGAACCTGTCCCTAAGAGGACAGGCAGGATTCCCACAGGCAGAGATGGGAGAGTGAGACTCTCCCACCGGGCAAAGGTGCAGAGGCCTGAAAACACATGATGCATTTTGAGAATGACAAGATCATACAACAATTTCATGTCCAAAATTCAACGATAGAAAACACAGAGAGAGAACCAAAGCCAAATTCAAAGAAAAACAAAAGTTATTAATTCTTGGTAAAGCAGGACCTTCACGCTGGGACCTCCTCCTGGAGGACCTTAAGTCCCCACCAAGGAGTCTGGGCTTCGTTCTGTAAACTGCAGGAGCCATCCAAGGCATTTCAACGGGAGAGAGGCCCCATCAGATCTGTATTTAGGAAAACTGGCGATAGTTTGCTGGCAATAATGATTGATGGAGTGTAGAGAGAGTCTAGAGGTTGGGAGCCTGCTGGGAGGGCTAATCCAGCAGAAACATGATAAGGGGCAGAACAAGAACATTGTTAGCCTGAGTGGAAAGCAGGAGAGGAGGTGTGGTCTGTGCATTTTGCTGCCATGAGAATGACAAATGTTAGCAGTGGGAACCAACCACCAGTACATGCCGTCAGACCACTTGCCTTTGGTCAGCATTGAGTTGAAATAAATACTGATGGTAGTATACCTACGTGTGGCTTTGGGGAGAGCCCACTCTCTTTTGTGCTCACCTCCAGGGCTACATTAGGTGGTTGGAGTGGGTTTGATCTCCATGGGATCTCACCATCTTGCAAACACACGTCATTGATCAGAAAGAGTCACCACTATCAAAAAAACAGTCTGAAGTACATATACCACCTAGGATGAGTCAGCAGAAATACCTTTATTAAAATTAATAAAAAACTATAGTTAATAGTAGAAATGATTATTAATAACTTCTACATTCCTGGGTCTGTATGTATTTGTATAAGAAGTTACTTCAGCCTCATATGATGTCTTCCCACTTTGGACCCTCAGAGCTATTTGTAGCAAGAGCTCATTTGACAGTCACTAAAACTGCACACAGGCTGACTACATTCTCCAGCCTCCATTGCACTAAGATGTGGTCACATGACTGAGTTCTTTCCAATGGAATATTAGAAGAAATGAGGTCTGCAACTTCCTGGCCTGGCCCATAGAAGGCCCTCCGGTGAGCAGGCCTCCATGCTCTCTTTCCTTCTTTCAGCTTGATGCAGACAAGCTTTCAAAGTAAGGGCTAGAGACAGAGTCATAAGAGAGAAGCCCAGGTCCCAAAAGTACCACTTGGAGAACTGCCTGACCATAAGGAACATGCACTTGGGTTTTTACGTGGGCTAGAAATAAACTTCTATGGTTTTAGAACCAATTTACATTTGGACGTTCATTTACTACAGGAGCTAGCAATACCTTAACTAACACGAATGATTACAACCCTTATGCTACTTTGTATTAGACTCCTTTATACGCTTCTTAAAAATCCCCCTTTTAGACTGTAAACACATTATTTTTATCTGTAGTTGCTCAAGTGGTTTCTAACTAAGACTTTTATAAAAGGGACTTCGATTGTGGACGAATTGCTATCCTCATTAAAAATATATAGAGGGATCCAGCCACCCAGTCATATAAGGACAGAGAATGAATGTAGAAACAATGCCTAAATTCCTGTTATTTGGAGTCGATGATATTTTGTCTGTCAAGAAAGACAGTAAAGCACAACATCCTGGAGGTACTAAAAAAGAAAAAAAGTTTAATCCTCTATTAAGCTATTTACCTACCGTGAGATTTAACAATAGCACCTCATATTTTACTAATGCAGTTCCAGCTCTTCGTAACTGTGTGCCCCTGGACAAGTCACACAACTGCTCTAGATCCCTAATTTCTCAATTATAATTGAGAGTGAAGGGCCGAAGCATATAATCCCTAAAGTCTTTTTCAGTCAATCTATTAAGCAGTCAATCAATCCAGTTAAATTGGCTCATTAAGTTCATCGGGCAATTTATTACTCTTTCAAAATAAATTATTTTTAAAATGTCCAACTTTTAATGAAAGTAAAGCCTAATAAAACAGTAAACTAGGTTTTAGTTTTAAATGACAAAGTTAATTAAGATGTTTGGATAGTATCATTTAAAAAAAAACTTTTCTCATGATAGGTAAAAAATGCCATCTCATTTTAAACTGTATTTCTTTGATTCCTAGTGAAGGCATCACTTTTATGCCTTTTAAACACTTTTAGATGTTTATTAGCCATTTGTATTTCCTCTTTCATAGATTATTTAGTTTTAAGATTAGAACACTGCAGTAGGATCACAGGAGGGGATATGACTACCTGCATCTTTCAGACAGCAGCCAACTAAAGGGGGTTAAAATACCTTCCCAGAAATGTCACCAGCTCACCCGACAGAACTGTAGGGCTCCCAGCACTGGCTCAGCTCTGAGCCTCCCAGAGCATGCCTGCCTTCCATTATGCGTTCACTTCAATGGAATAAAAGTGGCTGCAGGCATAGCATTGTGGGGTTCCATATTTATTCTCTTTCTGTGACAGCCGCATCCAATTTTCTCAGTGGAGAAGTCAAGGGGGTTACAAATTCCACCCAGGACCTGGAAATCCAGCTGGGTTGTTTGAGTTTCTTTCCACTTCTCCATGAATAAAGATTCTACAGAGGGGCCCTAAATAAACAATGCTGCCAATGACGTGTGAGGCAGATGCGTCCTCAAACTCAACTGGCCAAGGAGACACTGGCTTTGCCTGGCTAACTCCAGCGCAAAAACTTGTTTTTGCCAAAGAAACCCTGTAACTAGATATGCGCTGAAGTCACACAGAGAGCGGAAGTGTTGAATCAGAAGACATTTTTTGGCTCTGTTGCTTTTCCAAACCTAACTGTGCTCTGTGGCCACAACACTGTCCTGACATCACCCTGTGAGTCTAGGTGCTACAGTGCATGTGCAGCGACTCAACTGATGGAAAAAACGACTCTCTCCTGCCATCTGGGTTCTATCCACAAAATAAAACAACACTCTTGGTTTCAAAAGCATTTAGAAATTTAGTTTAAAAAACTGTCAGAGAGGGAAATTCTAATGAGGATCCTCTGCAAAAAATGCCCAGTACCCAGTGTTCCCGAGTTCAAATCAAGGAAACATTAGGAGTGCTGTCAGATCTCAGCCACTGGAGTGAGCAAAGCATTCTTGATCTTCTGCAGAGGGCCTCCTCCTTGTGGATGTCACCCTCTGGGATGGCAGTAAAGGCGAGCACAGCTGGATCTAAAGCTCTGTTATACCACAAACAAATGGAGGCTAACAGCACCCAGAACACCCAGGGTTTCCTTGTCTTCCTGGCTGCATGAGAAAAGCTGCATTTCTTCTCCTTGTATGCAGCACATCCACTCCACCACAGAAAGCCTATGCTATGGGTGCACCCACAGATGAAAGCAAGAACAGGAATGTAAAAATGCATCCCAATGACAATTTCCAGCTGAAAATGACCGGACCCCTTGGAAAATTTCAGTGGTAAAACATATTCATGTTTGTGTCAAGAGAAACCACACACCCAACCCTAAAAGCCAGTATCAACAACGAAAAAGTCAATGGAAAACAGCACAGCATAACGCAGCAAGTATAATGTGACCTGATTTGGTTCAGTAGGGAACAGCATGGAATGGTGTGCAGCAAATGATAAAATTCTTGCATTTTTCCCGCATTAAGAAAACATGCTCAAAGACTGATGCAAAACCAGAAATGTCTGTGTGTTCTCTGTCCCAGCTCCTGCCCAATCCCAGGTTGCTCCCCAGGACGCAGATTCACCGGTCTATCCTTAAAAAAAAAAATCTTCCTTTTCCCCTTTCTTTCCCACTCTAATCCCCACCCCTAACACATATTAGCCAAAGAAAAATGATCAGAATTAAAGTCAATATTCATTGAGTGCTAACTGCATACACTGTACCAGGGGCTGAAGGATGGGGGTGAGCAGAGGCCTGCAGGTGAAAAGTTACAAGGACAGAACTCTCGCCCTTGTGTAGCAGGGAGAGCAGCCTGCCCGGAAGGTCCAGCAGGGAGTTGCAATCACAGGCTAGACAGGTGGTAGGGCTGAGGGTAGGGCCGAGTTCCCATCCCTGTTAAATTTTGGGCAGCAGCGGCTGCAGAATCTCTATCTGTTTGGTTAGCCTGTTGAACAAACAGAACTTGTGACAATTTGTATGCACAGAAGTAAACTTTCCTTGACCCATTAAACCCTCTCTGACTTAAACAAACAACTTTTTTTCTTGAAACAATACATACATAGAGCAAAATTCGAAAATCTTAAATATACAGCTTGATGAATTTCTACATTTGAATATACCCACTAAACCACCACCCAGATCAAGTACCATTTAACCATGAAGCAAACCAAACCAGTATGCTGCTGAAAAATGCAGGCACAGACTCCAGTTGGATCTCTAACATGACTTCACCAGTTGTTTTACTGTTGTGCTTGATTTTATTTTGATGTTTAGAGATAGTTTACTCTCTTTCTGGTGGGGGGAGGGGGAGTGGTCCACTCAAGCAGGCTCTAGGAAACACTTTCCTAGCAGACACACAGACACTCATTCAAGAGGGAATTTCCTACTTGTTTAGGGATCTTTCAGGATCCCTAATATTTAAGAAACGTTTAAGAAAACATTCAGGCTTCAACCTAGTGCTGCCACATGTTTGCATCCTTATGCCACAGGGTGTGAAGAAGTTTAACTTGTATGTGTAATCTGGGTGCTTTCTCCTGCAGAACACCACAAACTTAATTCCTGCCAACCTTTTTTTTCTTTGCAAGCCATTTCTTTTTCTTGGTAGAACAGCAATGATAGACAATGTTGTTTTCATATCTTTAATTCTCCCTTTCCCAGCTTTGTCTTAGAATTTAAATAGCGGCCAGCCTGGTGGCGTAGCGGTTAAGTTCGCGCACTCTGTTTCGGAGGCCCAGGGTTCGCAGGTTCGGATCTTGGCTGCGGACTGACACACCACTTGTCAAGCCATGCTGTAGCGGCGTCCCACATATAAAGTACAAGAAGATGGGCAGGGATGTTAGCCCAGTGCCAATCTTCCTTAGCAAAAAGAGGAGGATTGGCAATAGATGTTAGCTCAGGGCTAATCTTCCTCATACACACAAAAAAATTTAAATAAACAGGATAAAAAATAAAACTTGATTTTTTTTAAAGAAAAAGGAAACAAAAAAACAAAAACACCCTCAGTTTGGAACATGATCCATGCATCAGAATTGAACAAGCAGCCCTCTCCCAGAGCCACAGATAATTTAAGATGATCTAATGTTAACTACGTGATTCTTTATGTTGGTCAAGGATTAAGAAATGCTCAAATTTTAAGCTATTACTATTTTATGCTTATAGAACACAGAAAAATGTTAGTTAGCATATTAATTCATGTAGTAGTCACAACTTTCTATTAGCTTATGACACCTTACAGGATGTTTTTAATAAATGCTATGTTTATATTGAAAATCATAGTGGTCAGGATATTAAGTGTAGCATACGGAAGAAAACATGAGATTTCTATAGTGAAGCCTTACATACTAAGACATGTTGCTGATGAAATCACAATGCAAGCTACTTCAATTTTAGCTCTGCTAGCTATGACAATTTCTTATTTTATATATTATTTTTCACAGTATACCAAACTTTTTAAATTTATAGATATAAAATCAGGAAAACGGAGAACTAGGCTGAAAGAGGATCCCAAAGATTGTGTTTTGCATTTTCCCACAGCACTTTAACAGTCACTAAATGCCTGGGTGACACACATAATCACTATTTAAAGTGTCTGCTTTTCCTCCCCTATTCCAGCTATATTGATTAGCAATCCTAATCACTTAGTAGCATAAGTGATCAAATTTCTGTGTACTTCTGCCAATGTCTGATTACCCTTCCAATTGCACACGAGTTTTATTGAAACAGCAAGTACAAGGGTGTAGGTGAGTGTGCACCTGAGTGGGGGATGCAAAGATGCTCTGCAGGTCACAGGAAAGACACACTCAACCTTGACTGTTCACATGGCTCCGAGAAAGTCACTTCTTTATTCTATGTCTTACTTTCTCCATTTGTAAATAAAACAAGCGTTGTCATTAAACATCTCCATAGTGCTCTCAAAGCTTTACAGGGAAGGTGTCATCTAAGTACTATGTTTCGTTATTATGCCAAAATATTGACAACTCCAATTTAGGTTGCCTCGACCAGCTTAATCAAGGAATTCTTGATGGTTACAAGAGTAGACGCTAATTACTTGAGTAAGTAATTTGAATGTTTTGGCCTTAAATGGTAAGTGAAGTTTAAAAATAAAAAGTAAACAACAAACAAAGAACCTCACTGAATTCTAGGTCTCAAGACTGAGACAAGTTGTTCCAACTTTAGAAAAAATTTGGACAGGGTTTTCCTACTGTTTTCATGTCCCTCACACAGGGCTAAAAGCCCTTGCGCTTGGTGTTACTGACATCTTTGGGAATAACTGGTATTCAGGAAGGCAGCGAAGCACATGAGATGAAGATCTGATTTTTATCTCCTAACCATCTTTTCTGGGGTGTGAAGAGTTAACACTAACAAGGCTGAGATTTTGCTTTTTCACCCCTTGAGATTCTGGCTATTTTTTTAAACCTTTAACCCCTATCCTCTTGGCAGAAAAGGGGACCTGGCTGTGAACTCTGCAACAGGGCAGATCCCTAATACTCCTCTGGGTCTGGCATTATGTAAGAGATGTAAATGCTCTGGTTCATCCAAACAGAACTTTCCAGCAAAGCCTGGCTCAGCACCAGCACCTTTCAAAAAGGGAATAACCTTCAAACTCTGGCCCAGTAAGGCTTTAGACAGTAGAGTTCAGGCCTGATGTGGAGTTACAAACCAGCTCCAAGTAAGATTGATCTTGATCCCCTCCCTGCCTTTTGAAATATTTATCAAGATATGACAAACCTATAAGGATTCTGGTAAAAATGACCTATACCGGCAGAGAACACAGCCTCAGGCTATGGAGAAGCAGGAAAGTCAGCTGTCCACTCCAGGGTGGTAGAAGTTTGGAATCTAGTCAGTCTTTGTTAGTCACACAGTCTGTGCCTACTTCTCTTGCAAAAGAGAATTGAAACTAGTTAAAAATATTCCTTCTCCGTTCCCACTTCAGCCCTCTGTCCTGAAGCTCTGGAAAGAACCCTAGATGCAGTAACTGTCCTGTCCCACAAACATAAAATGGTACTAGATAAAAACAGATATGCAGGAGCCTCACTTGAGACTGTCTTCCTTCCCCTCCTCTCTCCACACGTTCTGCCTTTCCTGCTTACCCCTTCTTCCCTGCCAGTAGACTAATAGTTATTCCCAGTATTTTCCCTCTCTTCATATCCTGCCATTCTCTTCTTGCCCTTGGCCACACTCCTCTTTTCTCAGCACTACCCCTCCATGCCAAAATCTCCCTGAGGTTCTGCTCACTGGATCTCATTTGGAGGACCCGCGTCTGACACCAAGAGTGGGCTGCTGCATGGATAAAGGGCTCATAGGGAAGTAACCACTAGGGGGTGACATAATTACACATAAGCACATTCCCTTGGGACTATACAAGGCCAGAGCCAGCCGGGCATCCAGCTGTGGGCCTGGAGGTATAAAATGGGTATCAGCACATCTCCCCACAGTGTGCACACTCACACAGGCGCCCCCTCTCTGTCACACACATACACACACACACACACACACACACACACACACACACACTGACCTACTCTGGCTAGCAAATCAACCAGGGACTTCAAGTGTTTCACATGAAACCCACACCTCACCACGGCCCAATACTGCTCATGGTACAGTCAATATCTCATTTACTGTTGACCATTGCTTTCATGGACCTCTCTTTATTTGGTGTCATACAGAAGAAACCACATCCTAGGAAGGTGGAATGATAAACTTATATTGTTAAGGCAGCAAAGCACAGTGGTTTAGAATGTGGCCTCTAGATCTAGACTATAGAGTTCAAATTCCAATTCTGCTAGCTGTTTGGTCTTGGGCAAGTTACCTCCCTGTGCCACAGTTTCCTCATCTGTAAAATGGAGATAATAATGGAACCTTCTTCAGAGGTCGTGCAGGTTAGCTGTTGTGAAGAATAGATAAGTTCATATATGTATAGACCTTAAAAGAATGTCTAATGCACAATAAATATTAGCTTTTCATTATGGTCAGGAACTGTATTAGGAGGTTACATGCATTATCCCATCCAATCCTCACAAAACTTCCAAGATATGAAAATCGCTAGTCCCATTTTACAGACAAGAAAACCAAGCCTCTAAGTGGTTAAACAACTTGTCCAAAGTCACAGAGCTAACAACTGATAGAGTCAAGATGTCAAGATTTTAACCCAGAACCTGTCTGACCACAAAACCCGCATTCTTTTCACTGTATCACTGGGGAAAAATTCAGTCTTCATACTAGAGGACTAAAAGACAAAAGATGGGGGAAAAATAAACCAACGTAGGTTTTTTTCTATATTACTTTTGTTTTACTAAAAAGGGAGAGCCTTTAAGAAGTATAATTTATCAAAAGTTTCAAAGTACGAGAAAGAAAACTGGGCAGTAAGAGGTCGTTCTACCAGTGGCTCTCAGTGCTGTGGTCCCAGGTCAGCAGCATCTGCATCACCTTGAAAACTTGTTAGGAATGCAGATTCTCAGGCCCACCCCAGACTTTCTGACTCAGAAGGCTTCAAAGTTCTTCTGATGCATACTCAGGTTTGAGAACCCTGCTCTAAGCAAAAGACAGGTGAGAGTTAGAGGTGAAAATACAGGTCAAAGGCAACAGGATGGATGTGTGTCCAGCAGAGGAGGAGTTGGGACCACCTCTTGATGGCTAAGTGAACAGGCTACTCCTCCTGACTCAGGGAGGAGAACATGAGGTGCAGAGAGATAGACGGCTTGCTCGAAGTGAAAGATCACTTTATTAGGCTCTTGCACTTTTGCTATGTTTCTACTCCTTTAGCCTGCACTTTCTTAAAAACAGGAAATAACGTTTAAAAAATGTAAACTGTCAGCAAATGTATGTCTGTACAATTTGGGGGCACATCTGTGTGGGGTTTCTTCATGGTGCATTTATAAAAGAAAAAACAAAAACAGCATTTCTTAGGTCCCTACTATGTGCCAGGTTCTACACTGGGCCCTTCCTTTCTCATGGATTTTTTCCTCAATGAATTCTCACAACAGCTCTGTGAACAGGAATTACTTTCATTTTATAGATGAGGAAATTTAAGTCACTTTGCCGTAGGTCATGCAACTATAAAGAGAGAGCTAGGATTTCCATGCCTGACTTCAGACAGCAAGCCTTGTGTACATTTAGCTCACGAGGCTGCTTTGACGACAGAGATGTACTAGGGAGCCCTCATGTCACAGGCACTTAAGGGAGACACACACATGGAAGCCACCCTGGCACTGGGGCCTTCCCAGGGGCAGGTAAAACACTCTGAAGGGCTCCCCTCTTTCCACTGCGGCCTGGATGTGGACCACCAAGCTCTATTGTCAGAGAGGGGTGAACTGGGCAAATAAGGAGAAAGGCAGCTGATTAAAAAAATTTTTTTTCAAGGCAATCTTGGTTGTAAAACAGTAGCAAAAGCCCAAACCATGAACTAAAAATTTTTCTTTTTTTTTATTTTAAATTTTTATTGATGTCTTAATAGCTATAACATTGTGGGGTTTTCATTGTACATTATTATTTGTCCGTCACCATATGGATGCAACCTTTCACCCCTTGTGCCCACCCCCCCCCCCAGCAATGAACTAAAAATTTCTAACTTCACACACTGAATTCCCACTCCAGATAAACAAGAGTTAAAATAAAGCTTCTTTATTTTGGGGCGGGGTGGGGGGGAAGCTAAAAAGTGATTGAAAAAGTGATTCTTGAAATTAACCTGATGCCTCAATATGGAAGAACAATAACAATGTATGCAATATATGGTTGCTGTTACAGTCTTATTGTTTTCTAAACAAGTAAGGAAAAACCAGCCTGTTCTCTAAATAAGTTTCCACCCTGTGTAATGACCTTCCTCCCATCAATACCTGTTCAAATTCTAGGCTTCCCCCGCGGTGATCTCTAACCGGAAGACATTTTATTTATAATATCACTCTGTTGGCACTTACACCACTAACTAATACAGTCACTCTCAGTAAGTATTTTCTAGCTCATTGCTGGGTCCTAAGTCCTCAAAGGCAGAAACACCATGCATCTTTGTCTAATTCGTAGCACAGAGCAGTGCACGTAAATTGTGTTAACATTTCCCGAACCATTAAATGAATGAAAACCCACCTTTCTAAGGGTTCAGTGCCCTGGAAATGGCCACGTTTACAACACAACTTGTTTTTTTTTTTAGGGTTGTCATATCTACCTGTTTTGTAACAAGTACCTAGGTGTCTGTTAATATTAACAAATAATAGCTGACATTTGGGATTAATCTATCAAAGTATTTCTAATCCTTTGGTCGAGTGCCTGAAAATATGAAAACATATATTAGAGTTAACAATCAAAAGCTGCAAATTACAAATTACAAATGGAAACCCCATTTCCACAGTAGAGGGAGTGACCATTCATCAGGGGGTGATTATTAATTGCACCCCCTTTCACTCTCATGAGTTTTTTTCAGTTTGGACAATAAGGTGTACAGTCATCCTACTGGGAGGGCTCTAGCTACTCAGATCTCAAGCCCCTATTTTTATTGTGGTGGA
Source organism: Tapirus indicus (assembly GCA_031878705.1). Lineage (NCBI taxonomy): Eukaryota > Metazoa > Chordata > Mammalia > Perissodactyla > Tapiridae > Tapirus > Tapirus indicus. Next base: position 98,319,244 of record CM062918.1, read on the forward strand.
TAAAGCCCATGTTTACAGGATAGAGCAAACTAATAATTAGGGAGACAGTAAACAAATATTTTGGGGTGTTCCTGGCAATTTGTTGACTTGAGAACAATTTTCACGTATTTTTCCTACTTATTTACATCTTTATTTCAAAATGTTTGTTCTGTTTAAATCTTTTCATTTCTAATTGTGGTTTATATATATATATATAAATGTGTATATATATATATAAAATGTAAAATTTACCATCTTAACCATTTTAAAGTGTACAATTAAGTAGAGTTAAGTATATTCACATTGTGTAACAAATCTCCAGAACTTTGTCATCTTGCAAAACTGAAACTCTATACCCATTAAACAACTCCTCACTTCCCCCTCCCACTAGCCTCTGGCAGCCACCATTCTACTTTCTGTTTCTATGACTTGGACTACTCTACAGACCTTATACAGGAGAAATCACACAGTATTTGTCTTTTTGTAAGTGGCTTATTTCATTCAGTATAATGTCCTCAAAGTTCCTCCAGGTTGTAGCATGTGACAAGATTTCCTTCCTTTTTAAGGCTAAATAATATTCCATTGTACACATATACCACATTTTGTTTATCCTTTCATCCGTCAGTGGACATTTGGGTTGTATCAACCTTTTGGCTCTTGCAAATAATGCTATGAACATGGGTGTACAAACAGTTCTTCAAGATTCTGCTTTTATTTCTTTTGGATATAAACCCAGAGTGCCACTGCTGGAATTATATGGTAGTTCTATTTTTAAGTTTTTGAGGAATGTCCATAGTGTTTTCCAAAGTGGCTGTACATTCCCACTAACAGTGCACCAGAGTTCCAATTTCTCTATATCCTCACCAGCACTTGTTACTTCCTGTTTTATTAATCGTAGCCGTCCTAATGGGTGTGAGGTGGTGTCTTATTGTGGTCTCGATTAGCAATTCCCTAACAATTACTGATGTTGAGCATCTTTTCATGTGCTTATTGGCCATTTGTTTGTCTTCTTTGGAGAAATGTCTATTCAAGTTCTTTGCCCACTTTTTAATCAGGTTATTTTGTTGTTGTTGTTTCTAGTTAAATCTTCCATTTGCAGTCAGTGAATCAAGTCCTCACTCTCTCTTATCTTCAATATTCAGGAGGTGCTCTCCTGCTTAGAAATACTTAGGAATAGACAGAATGTTGCTCTCAAGAAATCTTGAAGTTGGCAAGCAGTTGGAAGGCACCATTTTATAAACCTCAGATATCCATTGCTATCGATTGTCCAGAAGTCTTGGAGAAGTTTTGATATGTATGAAGTCTTTCATGAAGATACGATATTATTTGTATTGTTCTCACTCATTTCGGTTGCACAATGACAGAGTGCCTACTACACAGCAGGCATTGTGCCAGGGTGTGCTAGAGTTAATATAAAATACTCACAAAATATTTTAACTCCTTTGATCCAACACACACTAGCTAAACTCTGGGTCACTATTTTTGGATACATACATTCTTGAATGAGGTGTTTAAAAAGCTACAGATCTCTTCTGATCTTTCCTGCCACATCTTCCCTCTCTGTATGAGGAAGTATACATCCTTAAGTAAGCCTGATCTTTGGGTTGGGCTTCTCAATTTTCCCAGGCCCCACCCAGGTGAAAAACACATCCTATCTGAAAATGTAGTTTTTAAAAAATTCTTGGTAAAGTTTTAGACACTCCCTGTAGAAGGCCATCACCTCTGCTTCGAAACAGAAGTTCACAGTTCATTCAGGAAAAACTTCATTCTGGCTGCAACTTGTTGAACCATATACAAAAATCTCAACCTGTCTTTAAAATATGAACAGCTATCCACAGGATTTTCTCCACTGGTATACATCTTTTCCAGACAATCAGAGTCTCTGGTCCATAATACCCTCCATCTATTTTTGTGTCCCCAGTCTGAGCCTAACCCAAAACCCCCAAGGAGCCACCACATGTGGAAATGTTCTTAATCTTGGACCTGCATTAGGAGCAATGCATAATGCCAGGGTTGAGGAGACAGCAGGACTAATGTAGGCTCTTGATCTCACAGAGCGTTACTGTTGGAAAGGACCCTGGAGATTACCCAAACTGCCGTGGTGTTACATGAGGAAACTGAGATCCAGAAAGTGGAGTCATTTCCTTAACCCATAAAGTCACCAGGTCTCCAGACTCAGCATAGGGCTCATTTGATGCCATACTTCTTTCTCCCACTAATGTTCATCTTCTGAGATGCTTCCTGATGCTTATTTTCCTATTTATGGAACATGAAAATAATCATATTGCTGAAAATCCTTGGAATATATGTTTGAATGCCTTAAATAAAAGTCTCTGTGTTAATAAAATTCTAGAGTTCAACTCAAGAAAAAGTTTTGCTAGAACTAGGACCCAGTGGCCAACTTCTAGAGAAAGTACTTCCAGGCACCTCTGAATAACTCTGCAGACTTGAGAACAATGGTCCATCTAGAGGAAGAAACCCACTAAGCTTCTTCTCCTTAGGTCAGGGCCCGCCACCCCCCCCCCCTTCCATGTGGTCTACCACTTTGTCTTGTCTTAAGCAGGATTAAGGTGTTCTGGATTCAGACCTTGACATCAACACAAACACATCTACATCCACAGAACAACTTAAAAAAAAGTGAGTTTCAGGTTGAGTTTAAGGTAAAAGTTTAGAGAGAAGTGATTGAGACAAATCTAAACCTAGACACACTCCAGGAGAAGAGTGTAAGGCCAGGAATGCCCCAGAATTGTAACACTTACTGCCACGGCACATCCGGAATCATCTGAATGACTAACAGCACAGTCTATCATTTCAGCAAGGTTATAAAAATCTATGGGCCTCATACCATGTGTAGCGTGGGTGAGGGAGCAAACTTGTAAGCGTTTTTGCTTCTGCATTTCCTGATTTAGGAACATGAGAGGTGGGTGGGGGTCTAAAACTTACTATGCCGACTAGTGAATCTTTATGTATTTGGTTTATTATTGGTCTCTACAATCTCATATACTTAATATGGAACTCATTCAAAATCTTGTTCAGGTCCTCAAAGACTCAATGAAACAAATCAGGTTGTCTTGTATCTAGTTTTGAGGACCCATAATTTCATTAAAAATAAAGTCATTTTCTCTGATCCAAAAATTCTTGGTTTGGGGGTAGTTAAAATGAAACTCTGAAATCCTATCCTGTGTGTGGGCATTTAACCCAGGAGCCACATTCTAGAATGGAACATTGCCCTGGTTCCATAAAACAGTTGATAAACCAACAGATACTTGCTGGAGCACCTTAAACCAAGCCCAACAGTCATTCTATTTTATAAAAAAATTTCTATTGGCATCTATAAATATATCGACTATCATCAGCACACTTGGGCCATACAATTTATATATACTCTAAGAAGCCGATGAGAAAGAAAGAGATCATAAAACAAGGTGTAGGGAAGGCTGCCCTTCTAAGTGCAAAGCAGGCCGAGGAGCTGCGAGGACATCGGGCGGCGCTCCGACAGTCCACAGTACAGCAGCGAAGTGAGGAAGTGGAGGGAAGTTTTGAGGTATCAAGCACTCACAGCGCGTTCTGGAAACAACCAGAAGATGCTACAAGGAAGTAATAATGGATAATTCTAGAATGAGGACTGGAGAGGGTCAGTGTCAAGCTAAGGTACGAATGAATAAAACCGAGTTTCTCCATAATTTAAGGCACAAGACTGGAAAGAATCGTAGGAAGCAACTTCATTGGGGAGAATTGGGGTGCGATAACAGAGACGTGTTAAGGGGCATTAGGGGCAGTAAAAAAAGGAAGGAGAGTTGGGGTGATGATTATTGAGTACTACTACTGAGAGGAGGGTCTGGTAACGATAATAAAGGGAGAAGGGTGTAAAGTAAGGGTTGGGAATTGTAGGAGTCAACTATGGGAAAAGACTGTGCAGACGTCAGCAGCAAAGAAAAAGAGAAGGAACAGGCTTGGGGCGTGGCCCAGAAAGGGAACGGCTCAATAGCGGGCTATGGGGTGGAAAGGAGCAGGGTGGGGAAGCGCTCGGCTGACAGCTGCTCTCGGATGGCGCGGACAGGGTTAAAAGGCAGGGGCGACGAGAATAGGAAGAACTCGGTTTCCAGGGTGACGGCTCCTCCAGTTCCGGCAGCGCAGGCCCGTACCACTGCGCGGGCGCGCGGGGGGAGCGCCGAGGGGCGGAGGGCCACGCGAAAGCGCAGTCGAGTCGAAGAGTACGGCCCGGACTCTACCAAAGCGCGGCCCGCCTGCCCGCCCCGGGGTCCGCGCCGAGCCGCGCCCCGGCCGCCGCGGCCGCCGCGTCTTCCGAGCTGGGGCCGGCAGCTCCCAAGTGCCCGCGGGCGGCGGGGGAGAAGGGATCTGCGCCCGGTGGCCCGGATTGGCCTCCTGGTCCCCCCGCCTGGGCGGCGGAGTGCGGGCGACCCGGGCTGGGAGGTTTGAAAAGCGGGCGAGAGACAAAGGCAGCAGAAAGCCTCCGCGGCGCCCGGAGCCCGTGCGCGCAGCCCGGGGCCCTCGGCGGCCCGCCGGCCCGCAGCGGCGGCGGCGGCGGCAGGAGGCGGCGATGCGGCAGGGGGCGTGGGAGCGGCGGCGGCGGAGCGGCGCGGCCCGAGCGCGGCGCGGGTAGACCCCAGGCGGCGTTGGCGGCGGCCCGGCCGGTTCGGGAGTGAGTGAGGGCGCCTTCCCCGCCCGGGATGTGAGGACCGAGCGGAGCCCGGGGCGGGGGGAGGGAAGGGAAGGGAGGCGAGGCCGGCAGGAAGGAAGGAAGGACGGACGGACCAGGAGGAGGAGCGGCGGCGGCAGCCGGAGCCGGAAGGCGGGGAGGGGCCGTCCGTTGGGCCCGAGGCGGCGGCGGCGGCCGGGGCGAACCGCTCTCGTCGCCTCCCGCGGCCGGAGCGGCGGGGCCCGCGCCTCCTCCCCCCAGCGCCGCGGAGGGGGGAGGAGGAAGATGGAGACTCACATCTCGTGCTTGTTCCCCGAGCTGCTGGCCATGATCTTCGGCTACCTGGACGTCCGGGACAAGGGGCGCGCGGCGCAGGTGTGCACGGCCTGGCGGGACGCCGCCTACCACAAGTCGGTGTGGCGGGGGGTGGAGGCCAAGCTGCACCTGCGCCGGGCCAACCCGTCGCTGTTCCCCAGCCTGCAGGCCCGGGGCATCCGCCGCGTGCAGATCCTGAGCCTCCGCCGCAGCCTCAGCTACGTGATCCAGGGCATGGCCAACATTGAGAGCCTCAACCTAAGCGGCTGCTACAACCTCACCGACAACGGGCTGGGCCACGCATTTGTGCAGGAGATCGGCTCCCTGCGTGCCCTCAACCTGAGCCTCTGCAAGCAGATCACCGACAGCAGCTTGGGTCGCATAGCCCAGTACCTCAAGGGCCTGGAGGTGCTGGAGCTGGGGGGTTGCAGCAACATCACTAACACCGGCCTCCTGCTCATCGCCTGGGGCCTGCAGCGCCTCAAGAGCCTTAATCTCCGCAGCTGCCGCCACCTCTCAGACGTGGGCATCGGGCACCTGGCCGGCATGACGCGCAGCGCGGCGGAGGGCTGCCTGGGCCTGGAGCAGCTCACGCTGCAGGACTGTCAGAAGCTCACTGATCTTTCTCTAAAGCACATCTCCCGGGGGCTGACGGGCCTGAGGCTCCTCAACCTCAGCTTTTGCGGGGGCATCTCGGACGCAGGCCTCCTGCACCTGTCACACATGGGCAGCCTACGCAGCCTTAACCTGCGTTCCTGTGACAACATCAGTGACACGGGCATCATGCATCTGGCCATGGGCAGCTTGCGCCTCTCGGGGCTGGATGTGTCCTTCTGTGACAAGGTGGGGGACCAGAGTCTGGCCTACATAGCCCAGGGCCTAGATGGCCTCAAGTCCCTCTCTCTCTGCTCCTGCCACATCAGTGATGATGGCATCAACCGCATGGTGCGGCAGATGCACGGGCTGCGCACGCTCAATATAGGGCAGTGTGTGCGCATCACGGACAAGGGCCTGGAGCTGATTGCTGAGCATCTGAGCCAGCTCACCGGCATAGACCTGTATGGCTGTACCCGCATCACCAAGCGCGGCCTGGAGCGCATCACGCAGCTGCCCTGCCTCAAAGTACTCAACCTGGGACTCTGGCAGATGACGGACAGTGAGAAGGTCAGGTGAGGGCGGCAGCACCACCTCCCCTTGTTCCGCCGTGTTCATCCTCCCGCCACCGCCACGGTCCCCCATGCTCACTCGATACGCACACGTATACATAGATCATTGCGGTGAATTAGGTGGGGGGCAGTGACACGAAGCCTCAGGCCCATTTTCTCCTCCTCCTCCAGCGTCCCCGCCCACTACATGCCCATTCTCATTGTATCTGGTTCCTCTGCTACCCTCCCATACTCCCCTCTCTTTTCCTTGAGGATGGAGAGATGGACTCAGCTACTTACCCACCCACTCCTCTCTGCAGGGGGATGGAAGATGGACTGAGCTACTGTATCCCCACCGCGATGCATCTGGAAATGGGGGTGGGGGTCGGGAGGTGGGGAGTGACTAGTTCCTTTCGACCCTGGGGAGCTGAGGAAAATGTCTGCCTTCACTTTAGCTTTCATTTGAATACTGTGATCTGGTTTATATTTTGAAGTGTATAAAAGGCAAACCCAACTACAAGGGCCTTTTCACCCTTCCACTTTGTAACTAATCCCAGTCTCTACTCATCACTTCTCCTTTTACAGCACTCTGCTGTTCACGCTCATTTCAGTTTATTGCCTTTTCCTTTTTGAAGAAATTTGAAATCATGGTCCTTTTTTTTCTGCTGAATATATTTTATATATTATATATATATAAATTTTATATATATATATATATATATATATGTATGTCTGGCTACCTCGTTTTAGTTTACTTTTTTCTCTTAAGCCCTGGAATTCTACAAGAGAGATATTTTGAGACTGAAACATTTTTGTGCCTAGACTGGAAAGATGCCCATTGGGTTTGTACGTCCTTTTTGTTTTGGCTTCTTCCCAAACCCCATCCATCCAGTGTGTCTCATTTCCACATTCTGGCTATAATTTTCTTTTTCTCCTTGTCCATTGGGATTTTAGGGCCCAACCGTGTTCCTAAATCTTGACTTAATTTATAGCACAAATGTGTGGGAGAAATGAGTCAAACCTTTTTGTTTGTTTGTTTGAGATGCAGATTGTGTCTTGAAAATGATTATTATATATGCAATTTCTTCCCTACCCTCATCCTCTTCCAAGTTTCTCCATAAAAAGGTCACACAGTGAGGCTTCCTGTTGGAAGCAGAGGAGCAGAGTTGGCCTACGGAGCCCCCAGGGCTGTAACGTGAGGGGAGGAGACTGAAATTCATGTCTTATCTCTGTTCTGTTAATAAAATGGGAGTTTGTGGGTTTTAAAAAATTCTGTTTCTAAATGGAGGAATAGGTGACTTTATTTTGGTGGGGGTTGGGACTTGTGGCTTTAAAAAAATTGCTTTCGAGTAGGATGTATATTTTTGTTGGATTTTTTGTTTATTTTTTTAGAATCCTCCACAGCAACATGTGAGATCATGGAGTTAAAGAAACCCAGAGACCTTTATCAATTAATTGTACTGTTTGTGAATTTGTATAAATAATAACAAAGATCCTCTTAAAACGTTTATATTCTTACAGTAAAAGGTTAAACTGATATTTATATAATAAAAGAGGAAATATGAAGTATGTTTTTGAAAAAAAACAAAACAAAAAACCTTGTATCTGTGAATTATTTTTAATGCAGGGTATGTTTGGGGACGTGCCAGAGTAGGAGATGCTGTTCGTGTACTCTACAGTGAAGGGAAATAAGGTACAGAGTTTGGGGCATCCTATGTGGTATGAGTAAGCTCATGGTTAAAAATTTATCCTGTATAAGGTTTACTACTGACATCTAAATGTTTTGTTTATAGAAATGTGACTAGACTGGAGATTTATGTAATTTTTGGTTTTAAACTGTCAACGATATGGAAATTTAAGGCAATTGAACAAAATGAAACTTTTTTTTTTTTTGTGGGGAAGACCAGCCCTGAGCTAACATCCGTTGCCAATCCTCCCCTTTTTGCTGAGGAAGACTGGCCCTGGGCTAACATCGTGCCCATCTTCCTCCACTTTATATGGGACGCCGCCACGGCATGGCTGACAGGCAGTGCGACGGCGGGCGCCCGGGATCCGAACTTGCGAACCCCGGGCTGCCAAGCGCGGACTAAACCGCTGCGCCACCGGGCGGCCCCAAAATGAAACTTTTTTTAAAACCAGATTTGTAAGAGTCACAGTTTCCCCAGGGTGGCTAATTCTTTGGGTGGAAATGAGATCTAGGTACACCTAGAAAAATGGGTCATGAGACGTGGAAGTGGGGAAGAAAGATGGGTGGGTGTGGGGAGGATGTGCAGTGGTGAAGGGTGGAGGGGACTGAAGCCGTTGTTCAGAAAAGTTAAAAGAGCGCTGTCCTTGCTCGCTCGCTCACTTGCTCAGTCATGCATACTGAATCTCAGTGTGAGTGAGGGTCCTAGTGGAAAGGAGGAGGGCAGTTCAACCCCTCTTTTCAACATTCTCCTGCAGGCCTGGCTGTATTTAAGCACTTTCCTGGGGGATGGGGAGGTCGGCAGGAGTTCCTGCACATTTGCATTTTAAGCAGTTCCAGCGCTGAAGCTGCCTACTTATCACCCTGCTGAGGGTTCTTAGACCGAATTTGGGGCAGATAAAGGAATATTAACAATTCTAGCAAAGAGTTCCCTTTGGTAGACAATAACTAAATCATCTGACACCCTCTGGTTGGGCTGTGGAAACAGAAGAGCATAAATGCTCAGACGGTGGAGTAAGTCATATTCCTGGTTTCACATAGGTCTTAGTTGTTTGAGACTTTTTTTTAAACAAAACATACTGATCCCAGCAAGAGCTGATAAGAGTAATATAAAACTTTCCTCGATCTACACCTCTTTCCAGGAAGAGAGCTAGAACCCAGGTTTCTCTTTCCAAGCTTTCTGCTTGTGCATATCACAAAAGCTGCATTGTTCCTTTTTGGAGAGCCATCACAACTGGGTCTAATTGAGCCTGACACTAGATCCATCTTCCTTTTCTTTGGGGAACGTGTGGACCTCTTCCCTCTTAGGTTACAGTACTTATTGCCTGAAAAAAAAAAAAAAAAATGTGTGAACCCCAGTAAGAAGTAGGGACTTTGAATTAGGGTCAGCTTTCTAATTTAGCATTTGACACTATGATGCATGAAGGTTATGCAAGCTGTAGGTTCTGAGACTCTTTTTCTTCCTCCAAGAGACTGCATGGCTGTACAGATGCGGTCAATAAAAATGTGATCACCTCCTACGTCTTAGACTCTGTGTTCACATTCTTCATTTTAATACGCAAAACAGTTCTACCAAACTGAACTGAAAGGGTTTTCTGCTTTTCTGTTTTGTTTTGTTTTTTACTTTAAAGGTTAAATATAAACCTGACTAAAGGTCAGTAAATTAATGTTTGAAAGTTAAGATTGTGGGCTTAGTATCCTCATCCTGAATTGGGCATACTTAAGAATACATCTGGAGTGTCTCTGGAAAAGATGAATAAACCACTTACTTTCATCAGTCAAGGTTAACTGCTTATCTCAGCCTTTTTGGATGAAAAGAAACGAATATGGTGTGCTTTGCATGGTACTTGTAAATTTCTCCTTGTAGTCCTCACAGCAGTCTGCTGAAACAGGTATCCTGTTTTCCAGATAAGGCCTACTACTTGCCTTCAGTTACCCAACCACTAGCTGAGGGAAACCAGGACTCAAACCAGGTCCAGTTCCAAAGTCCAGCTCCATTCTGTGCTATTAGATGGTTCAGTTTCTGATCACACCTTGGTTTCCAGTAAGGTGACCCCACAGAAGTGAGTGGTAGCTGGTTGAACACAGTATGGACAAGCTTATGCCACAGGGCACTACTTTAAAGGGAATATGGGTGGATTCCATCTCCACCATACCTACAGGAATGGAGAGAAATGCTTTTAGAAAAGAACAGAACCACCAAAGAAAATCAATTGATACATATTTTATGGGTGGTACAAAAGTTAAAAGGCACTTCAGGGCACTTTTTAGAATAACAGAAGAAACCTGATTCAGGCATTTGCTGAAACTTCAGAAGTGAAAAACCAAACTAGGAACTTAGTGTAAACTTTATCAATTGAGAAGTAATCAGCCTCAGAAACTGTCTGGGTAGCAGTCAGGAAAGGGCTCCGCATACCTGTCTTTTCTAAGTCTCATCGACAGTAGCCCTTTAATGTCTACTGAAAAGATGATCTACAAAGGCAACTGTTGCACTCAACAGTTTCTGCAGACCCCCAAGGACCATGATAGGCCTCCAGCTAAGAGTGCTGGGCAGAGACTTTCTTGCCGAATTCCTCAGTCCTAAGGTCGGAGGAGGGCCCACTTGATTGATTCCAACAGCGACAAGGATGCTTGCCTAACTTACAGTACTTGCCCTTAAATAGTTAAGAAAACTCAAACTGATCTTATTCTTTCATGATTCAAATCAACAACAAAGATCTGACAAAGCAAATGTTCCTTTTATTGGAGTTTCTTTTTAAAAGTAACAACTTTCTCTTAAATAACGACATATGACATGTAAATTGAAGCATGGCCCAGCCCCCAAACCTGGGGCTTTTCTGCAGTGGTTAGCAGACAGATGCTTGTCTTGGAATATAAGTAAAACCTTTCAATTTTGACTTAGAGAATTTGAATTCAAGTTTTCAAAGGAGAAAGAGTAGTGGCCCCCAGGGACCACTGTGTTTCCAAAGAATAAGAACCTCTCGATTAAAAGATCAGATTTGTAAAACAAATCAAGACCTCATGTAGCTTCTGACAACCATCTCTTCCCAGTCCCTTGAAAGGGAGAGCCCTGGCCTCTGCTCTCAGCTGCTCTGCATAGAAAGGGGGGCTGCAGTGAGTCATTTAGTAGTCATCCTCTGTTGTCTTTCTCTTCCCTGCATCAGACAATCAGACATCACCCCCTTTTAACAGTTAATTCTATCCTCTTAGTAGAGGGCAAGACCTACATTTTGTGCCACTGTGAACCCCTGAGGAGTCAGGATGAGGCTTTTTGATGAAATAATGTGGATCATGGATAAAGCACAGGATTAGAGATTGGAAAGCTGCGTTCAAACCTAAGCTGATGCCTGGGCCACATATTTATCTCATTTTTGTTGATGTACTCGTTCAAATATTAGGTAGCAAGTTAAATTTTTTGAAAAGTGAAGGTTATCAAACAGATGAGACATTCATATTTAGATCAGTGCCAACTATTAATCATTTAGAGCTTATCAAAGGTAAGTGCACAGCTGGCATAAAAGTATATACTCTGAGGTCTTGGATTGAAAAACAGATATTTCTAGACAATTGGTAAATTTAAATGTCCACAAATGATCAGTTTTAGTCTTTTCCTCCTTTTCAGGGATTGCTCTGATTTTGCCTGGTGGAGTTGCTGTACCAACCCAGAACAATTGGGAGTATATAAAGTCGATTCTTCCAGTTAAGGTGCAAGAGAAAATAAGAGATCTTAACTGCACAGCACTAGAGTGGGGTATGTTAAGCATCCCCCCAAATAAAACAAAATAGAAGTGGAATTCCTCCGCCTGTGTTTAACCCAGAAAAGTGTACATATTTTCTTTAAAAAAGAAGACAAGTTTTTATCTCATTACTCTTCCACTTTGTTTAAGGGTCAAATGCCACATATCCTTGTAAGTTTGCTTTTATTTGTCACAGTGGAAAGTAGTCTCAATTACAGAGAAGAGAAGAATGAGGTCTTCTGCGATGAGACGTACTAGGGATGTGAATGGGATCTGCTGGAAGAATTCAGTCATAACACGGTGTTCACGTTCTCTGTCTCACAATTTTTGTTTTACTAAATCTGGCAGATATTGTACATTTAATTTTATAGATGAGGAAAGGGGCTTGACAAGTGAAAAGAGCCTGTCTAGGTGATGTGAGCAGTCGGAATCAGAACCAAGGCTGCTCCAGACTGTAATAACCACATCAGAGGGTGAGCAGCATGCAGGTAGCTCTGTGATCTTTCCCGGAGACACTGCAAAGCATCGCCTTGACCTCTTGCTTCAGAAAGGTGCTAAATTGGAGCATGTTATTTTCATTTGGAGTAAAAAAACCATCCCAAATGCTGGAAGTTATTACTATTTAATAAGCATTAAATGATGTTCTGCAAGCATTATATACAGGGCTATTCAAGAAGCTGGAAAAGTAGTGCAAGTTGGTAAATGGGCTACAGGGTACCAAAGTAGCTAGTAGTGTCAAATCTGTCACCTGTTGTCCTCAAAGGATTTGAGCCAGTTTCCAAAATGCTGCTGTATCACAAATAGTAATGTGAAGTACAAACGCTGGCTGTGCTTGTGACAGCCTCAAAGCTAAGAATTTACACAGGTTTAACATGTTTACAAATGTCTGTCACAGTGTCCTTTTATAAAATAGAATTGGGTTGCAGGAACACTAGCTATTTTCTCTTCATCCAAGGATAAAAAGGCTTGACTTCACAGATGTTTTAGTTACAAATCCCTCTTGTCCAGAAAGAGTAAAAGGGTCTAATTTGTTACTATCAGGCACTCTCTTATGTTTACTACTACTCAGTTTATGTCATCCACACTCTAGAACGATCAGCCCTAGCACGCAGCTGACTGTCAATGATTACTACTCACGTCGTGGATCTAAGGGACTAAACTGGACTGGGGGAAAACAGTTCTTTGAGACCAGATTAATTTTTTTATAAGTAGTATGGAATTACTCAATATGACTTGGAAGGCATTGTTTTCCTCATCTAAAAGGAATATGAAAATATTTACTACAAACGTCCATAATAATATTTCTCCTTAGGAAATCTTTGCCCCAAACTGGCATTTTTATGTACACATTTGTGTAGGAATAGCTGCCAGTTTCCATTTTGCTTTTTGAGAAGTAGTCTCTAAATAGGGAGGAACCAAAAAAATTAGTCCTGATATTCCTTAGAATCTTTAGTAAAATCACCGAGGCTAAAATGGGACAGGTGGGTAAAATAAGGGAGGAATTTCAACAGTTAAGCCCCTCAAATTCTTACTGTTCATGGATGGAAGACAACCTAAAAAGTGTCTTCCATTTTTACTTCATCGTTTTAAAACTTAGCTTCATAGCTCAAAAGCCTACTGCTGTGAACTACCAAGAAAAAAGGACCAGTAGATGTGTGTTAAGCAAACAATACGAAAAGGACAAAATTAAAGTGACAAATTCTAGTTCTTCTAGTTCATTTCAAATGCATAAAATTTAGACAGAGTCTTTCAGGAATCTGTAAAAACAGCATGGCCAAGTTCTGTGGTCTCTTGAACTTTATGAAGCTTACAGCTTGCTGTTGTAGGAAGAAGAGAAGGCCTTCACATTTTCTGTCCTGGAATAGACAGATGACTGGCTCCTCCAGCCCTGGCTGACGTCTGCTCACTTGAGCAATATGCCCTGCCATCACGCTCAGAGTTAAAAGGCGACAATCAGAACAGTGTGACCCAAGGGAAGGCGGCTGGCCTATCTTTTTCCCACACATATGGGTCTCATTTCCAATGGAATCACAAGAGGAACTGCAGAAGTTTACTATAGTAAGCACGACACAGGACTTAGCAGCAAACAGCCTCATCACTGCTTACTTTAGAAATAAAAATGTGCATATGCAAATTAGGTGGAAGTCAGGCCACTACACTTAATTGAAAAGCAGAGGTGAAAAATCATTTTTATCTCCTTCTGGATTGTTCTTTGACCTTCCCCACCCCCTCAAAATACCTCTCCCACCGACTGACACGCAATTCACCCTCCCCACTGTGATACAGCTATGAATCACATCCACACCAGATCAGGTAGCTAGGAGTCTGACCTTGTGTTTTTCTTTGCCCCAAGTTTATTAAGATGACTTTAAGATCCACTATAAGGCAGAAAAAGTATGGTTAATGCAAAACTCTAAATACTTGTTTTCCAGTGTGGAAGATGGAAAGTGGAAAGATGAAATTTCTTTATCCACAAAGTCTGCAAGCCCTATGAGTGGTCAGCAGGCGGCAGCATTGTCTCTGAGTTGGAGGCTATTTCCAGTGGGAACCACGACCTCCTCCCCTCTGACAATGCCCTCTGGTCATCCCCCCAACTCCTCCAAAGAATTTCCCCAGGGCATAGAGTCGACAAGGGAGGAATCTCATGTGGCCGAAAAGATAAAATGGAATTTTAAAATAGTGAAACTACTGAAAGGAGCCCCGGGTGCTGAGCACTTTGTTTTTGGAGCAGGTAAGAGATCTGACGTGCTCACCAATGTTCCTGATTCAGCTCCAGCTGTTTGCCTGGGAGGCTGTAGGAACCAAACATCAACTTACAATCTTCCCTAAAGACCACGTCATACAAATCCTGTTAGACTGCCATATTTGGGAAGTTTGGGAAATCACTGCGGAAGAGTTTTACAATCATACATGGAGATATCCATTTTAACAGCATGAGCAAAAGTGCTAGCTTTTTTCATTACAAAAAAAAATAGAAAGTGTATTGCCTGTGATGAAAAATTCTAGAGATGCTTTGAGGAAAAACAAAAGTATTTTTAAAATTTTAGGAGTATCTATTTTTATTTTTTATTATTAAAATGAGTATTGCTCCGATGAAGACATCTTCATAAAATCTAAAGGAGTCTATGAAACTGAAAATGATTAAGAGCTCTGATAAAGAAGTAAGGTTGCTCACATACCTAAATTCCTCCCCTGGAAAACAGACATTAGGAAAAGGTAGCAGAAATTAAAACAAAGAGAAAGAACTTCCAAGCCAACTTGGCTGGATTGCATAAAATGCCACAATAAGGGACAGGCTGAGGGCAGGAGAGGCCTGGGGGCTCTGGCCCTCTGGCGCTCCATAGTCTGGCCTCAGGGAATCAAAGCGTGGGTCTGAAGGGCAGTTGGTGCAAATGTGGAATAAACACGTAGAAGGTGGAAGGTAGAAATCCCCTGTGGCTACGTCTACCAAGCTGAATCAGCCAGATGAAGCACAGCTTATCAGCTCGGTAATACAGAGGTCATTTTTGGTTAGAGAATGAGAGAAACGAAAAGAAAAGCTTCTGGAACTCAGGGCCCAGGCATGAAGCAGATTACCATTCCTGGCACCATCTGTGAGGTCTTATAAAAGCAGAAAATCTCCCCACACACCATTATGGACATCATAGCTGAAATATGCCATTGATAGTGACCGCAGCAAATGAATACAGATCCAGGGAAAACAACCCAAATGGGAAAAGGAGTGGTAGGGGAAAGAAGAGAGACCAAGCATCACTCCACAAAAAGCTGAGGAGGAGAAAACAGGGCAGGCTGAGTAGTCAGGATAATAAAGACACATTAAATGAGAGAAGGTGTAAACTATTTAACGACCAGTGGTTCCTAAAGGTGATCCGCAGTCTCCAAGAACAGCTTTCCTGGGCTAGCACGTTTTCAAGAAGACAGGCCCTCTCTCTGGTTGTTGAAATCTGACTTGAAACAAAAAAATCCAACTAATAGGCCGCCAAGCTAGCCTGAGGTGAACCTGTGGCTGAGGAGATGGATGTAAGGTGACAGCAGCACACACCTGAAAATGTCCTACTCAGATACAAGCAGCTGTTACTGCCCCACCCTCCTCGGCCATTGTCGTCTCTAGTTGTGTACTCCTGGTAGTCGGGAAGAATGTTATGTTTTATCCATTATCCCATTTTTACAGGGAGAAATAGAAAACAAGAGTTTCCAGGGCAGACTATTGTGTGACACCCCTCACGCAGGCCCTTCAGGTAGCAGCTGGCTCCAGTGGCCTGAACACTGCCCATCAACCCCACAAGATTCAGGCCTCTACGCTCCATTTTGGACAAGAAGGTAGAGCTGACAGCTCTTCAAATAGAAGAAAGTTTCTATTTTAGGTAACTTTCCCCAAATCTTTACCCTAGAGGCCTCCCATAGCACAGTTTGCAAATCCACACAGCCGGAATACTTATTTGCAGACTGGGCAGCCACTGCTGCTGCCTTCTTAACCTTCCTCTGTCCTTTTAGTCCCTCCCTCACAAAAATAAGTGTCCATACAGGCATCCATTTGCCCTTTAAAGTGATCCAGCACGGCCCCTTCCCTGTTTCTTGATTTCCTGTTGCCCTGTCTAGGGAGACTGTGAAGAGGGGCACGGAGAGTTTTGTGGTGGGGGAATTCCAGGTGACGTGGATGGACAGAACCTGTAATGAGGCAAGTCTTATGGCCTCTTACACACCACCAAGCAGGTCTCAAGCATTACCTTGCGATCCTCCCTGATTTGGGTTGCCTTCCCCTTGATGCTCCAGAGTTAAAGCCCCCTGTGCCATTCCCAAGCCTGTTAGTTCCCACTCCTGTGTTCATTCCTACTTCTGTGCCTGTCAGGAACTTGCAGAGAAACTAAGGCACTAGTGTGCAAGTGGCTGCAAACACCTTCCCATCCTTCCACTAGAGCCAAAAAGAAGCCTGCTAATGCTAATCTACCCCCTCACTTGCAGCTCAACAGCTTTTCTCCTTTAAGTCCCTGATAATGGTTTTACTAAAATCCCCTTTTGATGGGAAAAAACCCCAGCTGGACATTTCAGGCCTCAGCACAATGTACAAGTCTGCAGGTCCCTTTCCCCACCTCACAAAGGCCTCTAATCAAGTGGAAAATGTGCTGGAGGCCAGAGGTTTGGGTCTGCAATTATTTTTTAAGGGATTACTAGAGAAGAATAGGGGGCAGCAAGGACCTCCCCCACTTTGTTTTCCATTTGGTCCTGCTTTTGGACATTTTGAGCCAGTAGTAGCCGTCCATCTCTCCAAGCACAAGAGCCTCATCTCTCTCTTCCCTGGTGGAAGGATATCATCTTTGAACACT
Source organism: Tapirus indicus (assembly GCA_031878705.1). NCBI lineage: Eukaryota > Metazoa > Chordata > Mammalia > Perissodactyla > Tapiridae > Tapirus > Tapirus indicus. The sequence continues at coordinate 98,336,088 of CM062918.1, forward strand.
ATCACTTGGAAAAGATTTAGAGAGTTTGGAGGCAATATTCAAGTCCTATTCTGACCCCGTGTAAGCCCTTATTTATAAAACCACTATCGAACAGGATCTCATGTGTGAGGAGAGCGCTCATTCATTAACCTCTCACCCCGCTTTGCATGCGGAGGGGAGAGTTCGCACCCTGTCCATACACTGCTAATATTGGGAGCATTCACTCGGGCTTCCCAGGCTTTGGAGGGCAAGAGGTCATGTTCCCAATCTTGCCAGATATCCTTCTTATTTATATACATTGGCCCTTCCCTTCAACACTAAGCAAATATCCATGAAACTCCTAATGCAAAACATGGATAAAAATGTAAACTGCAAACCATTTTTATTAACCTTTTTGGAATCTTTGTTTAAAAACATACACTACAGAAGGGAGTTTGTCTTCTCTGTATATTGTGAAGGACCTTCTTTGATGTCAATTATACATGAACATTCAGTAAGAATTAATTGATAAAGATGAACATTTCAGCTTGGCCCTAAGTTCTCATCATTCTATTTCAGCACAGAGAGACTGCTCATCCTGCTAAACCGAGCTGGTTAGTGATGGATGCAGATACCCACTAACAAGGAAATGGCCACAAAATTCCTAAGCTCATTCTGGGATGATCAAGGATTAGGCTGTTCAGCTCCGAAAGTTAGAAGTCAGCGTCTATTTCAAAATAAATACTAGGCTGAGTAATAATTTTCAGGTCCTTTCTTCCATGTTCCTAAAATACCTTTGGTCAAAAACGAAAACAACTACAAAATACAAAACAACAACTCCGGCCTGTCTTCGTCAGTATAGATGCCTTACTGACCTATTTTGCCGTACTGATTTTTCAGTTCTCCCTCAGAAGAATCCTAAACAACTGAGAACTAGATAGAGAGAAGCACAATTATAACATTTAATATATTACATTTAATACTTAATGCAAATATCGTACTAGTATTCGATGTTGGCCTTCATACTTCTTTGGATGGGTGTTACATACAGTTTCCTTAAAGGAAGCAAGTAACGGTGGGCCCGCTGGAGACCTCTCCCCAAATAATGACAGACAGCCTTGCAGAATCACTTCTGCTGGTTATCAAAATGTTGTGACAGCTTCTTCCAGGAGTGAATAATCTTCACCCCACTTTAGATGTAGATGAACTTCTTTGGAAAGGTGAAGTGATATATACAAGGGCATCAAAGGAGACAGTGGACTGTCTCTAAAACAGAGCCTAAGAGGGCTGCCTCCTTAAATAAAGAGCAAGTCCCGAGATAAGTCTGCCTCCTGGGAGAGTTTCTCCAAAGCTTCATCTCTCGGAGTCACTTCCCCAATTACTACTGAGAATGCCCGTTTACTTCTTTCCTTGGCCGCACACCATGATTTTGGTATTCATCAACATTCTTATACTTCTCTGCCCTTTTAACATACTATATTGAACAAAATATCAATTGTTTTAGAAGTCACTCTTCCTACTAAAACCAGTTGGGGTAAGAGTAAAATAGCAATTTGGAAACAATACTTTGATAAAATAGTTGACAACAGTGCATCTCAGATTTTTCAGGGCAGTTGAAAATGTTAGTATTTTGTGATATGAACATCTTTCAGACTCTCATTAGATCACAAAAGTATCTAAAAACCAACTTAAGACCAACTTTCTTAAGTTTCCATTCAAAGAACAAGACGAACCCATAATTAGAATTAAGAAGTACAAAGTATGGGCTTTCAAAGTAATGGAGAAAATTTTGATCAAGGTCCAAAGAGAGAAGGAAATGATATGTTGAGTTTGAAATGCTATTGGTCCAAAGTTCATTGTGCCTAACTGGCATACCTAAAACAGTTGGGAATTCCACTGAATCCACGAAGAAGATAGGAACTATTACTTCCACCCGCAGCGGGTGGAAGAACCTACAGGGAGAAATGAAGCCTCACTTCTCTATAGTATTTTCTCTAGCTCCTTCTCCCATGCTTTTGATAACCGAGGTCTGCACCTAACTGCTGCTCAAATCGTCTCTGTGGTATTGCTTTATATTTCTGAAATTCTGCCTGTTCACTCATTTTCCATCACATGGGCACACCAATCATCAGGTTCACCTCACTCTCTAAATCACTATCTCCTTGCCCAACAATCTCCATTCAGCATGCGCAGGCCCTGCTTGGGATGACTGTACTCCTGACTTTGTGGCTCTCTGCTTCCCCTGGTCTGCCCCTAAATCCATTCCCGGCATCTCCCAATAGCCATGGAACTTCCCAGAATCATCCAAACTTGTGGCAGCCAGATGAGTGATAATTGCCATTACGGTACTTAATTGGCAATCTCTACATTACAGTTTTTAAATATTATTTTTATAAAATATGCCTGCCTATTTAAGGCTGCTCTTAAAAGTGATATGTAAATCCTTATTTTTAAAAATCCTTATTCAAAAAATTGTCCAGAATAGAAAAATTTGGATGATAAGGCAAAGTTGCCCTTCAATCCTCATCTGATGCCACTTCCCTCCCCTGAGGTGCCCAGCTGACAGAGCGGGCTATATCCTTTTGGACCAACTCCAGCTTTCAGAGTTACCAAGAGTAGTGAGGTGACAAATGCCCCAAATTTGGGTCTGATAGAGAATCTTATTCTTGATTCGTATAAGATCTTGAAATTAAGCATTTGTCACCACAGGTTAAGCCCCCAAAGGGTCTATGGTAATCAAGCAACATTAAGAATATCTCTCCCCTGGTCTCCTGCTTAAGAATCTCTTCAAGTTCCAGTCTGGGAACTATTATGAGTTTATCTACATAGTGCTGACAGTCAAGTGGCAGGACTGATAACGCGTGTGCTTGGCTTTATCAGTTATGGAGTTAAAACTACTTTGAGAGCCTATAAAAATGCTAACAAATATTCCTTCTGACCAACTCATTACAGCACACCTTCATAATCACAAGATCCTTCTGGTTTATTGGGATTAATTGCTAACTAATAGTTAAAATGTTAGAGTTTATGAATGACTTTTTAAAAATACGAATTAGTGTGGATTCAAGGCTATCTTTCACTTAGTAAATATTTATTTGGCAGCTATTATAGGTGGGAGTCCTGCGCCAGGGGCTGGGGATACAGAGGAACGTCTCACGCTTTCTTGTACGGAGGTCTGCTTTCTTGAGTGGGAGAGAAAGGAGTGGAGTTTCACTGGGAACTGTTCCCAACCCACAGCTGATTTATCTGTGCCGCAGCCTGTAATCTGGATATGCCCATGGGAGTGTGTCTCATGTGTGTTTTAGGAAAAAAAAAAAAAAAGCTGGGGGTTGCTGCTTCACAGAATTCGCTTCAGACTCTCAGCGCAGGAGGGTGCCAGCCAGTGTCGGATAAGGAGGAAGAACCAAGGCTAGACACATACCACACGAAATGCCCTCTAACTGCCCCAGAGGGGGCCGGCCTCCTCCTGGTCCCTGCCTGAACTACTGTTCTCTTGTCTCATCCCCCACTCCTCCAGGCTGCCCTCGATGTTAGTTTCAACCTGATTTCACTGGTACAGAAATACTGAGTGAGGGGCTCAATGAGCACGCAACAGCCTACACTACCTGCCTCCCCCATCACTGGAAGTGCCCCCTGGCTTTCCCTGGGGTCAGTTTAGCCGGCCTGAACTTTATCAGTGTAGCATAAGCTAGAAAGTCTCCAAGGGAGGTCAAGCCAAACGGGGTCCTTGATTTAAATGACCATTTGAATTATTCCCTGCTTCATCTCCATTAATTTTGTTTTATTAGAGAAAGGGTTTGTGAGAAGAAAAGGAAATATTTAAGTTTTCCTGTTGCTATTCAAAACTAGTTAAATGTAAATAGAAAAAAACCTGTTGGGCTGTGTTGAGGCATTGTGTACAATTTGTCATGTGCACCTCAGTGTTGACACAAACACACGTGCCGGTGGGGTTCACAAGGAAAGGGAACTCTCCTGAGCTGCTTCCTCAGGATAGTACCTTTTCTACCCAAGACCCTGCAGAGGAGGAAAGTTCAGAGTTTGTGCCCAACCTGCGCACCACTTTGTAATAATTCCCCAGGATCCAAGTACAGATGTTTCCCCAAGACACTGCGACGGAGACGGTACCCGCTCCCATCACTCTTCCTCTAACGTGCACATGAAAACCCATCACACACACTCCATTCACTGTTCTCCTCCCGAGCAACCACCAGGTGCCTTCACAAGCTCCCACGACTGTCAGCTCCAGACACTGACACGGCATGGACAGGAAGCAACAGCAACTCCAGAGGCAAGGATCACAGTGTGCTTGGGGGCGGAGAGGTTGATTCGGATCCCAGAGTCCTACATCAGCTTCAGACACCGGCGTGTTGAAGCTGAGAGCACAGGATTCTCACTGACCAATGAGCAGGAGGACTTTTTCCCTAGGGGATCCCGAGTGGCACAGCGTTAGTGTTTATTCAAAGTACCATTAATGCCAGCCATGCACGAAGATCTATTGCTGTGGCTGGGATGTTCAAGACCAGAGACAGATAGTCAGACAGATAGTTGGAAATACTTTTTCTTTGTTCAACTCTTAATCAGTATCTCCTGAGAAGCTGAACTACTTTTATCTCAAAGTGAAATAAAGGAACTCCCGTGAGCAAAGGAGAATAAAGCTGTGAGGGTATCTTTATTTTTATTTAAGTTTTTTTCTCCCTTGGGGTTTTGTTTATCTGTCCATATATGTCCAAAGAAAATATTATTCTTAGAGTCCAGAGTGTGCTCACATTTGTCTATACAGATTTTCAAGGGCAAATAAAAGACAAGCAGGGATACTTTTGATACTTACTGTTGTCGTTAGATGATGTGTTTAGATCTTTCCCATCTAGTTCAGGAGCAATTTCTTTATCATTACTGGCCAAAAAGTACTTTTGAAATACACTATTAAGGTCACCAAAGATAACATGTAAAAGAAAGCCCCTAACTTTTCTAATGAACTCCCACCAAAACCTTTCCAATAGCTATAATAATGCTCACATTATACTAAAATCATCATCAGGACACCAGGGGCTGAGACCAGGTCAAGTCTCTAAGTAAGGGAGGATCCTGCTGACCACACACTGGCATGACCACATCCCCAAAACTTTCTGCCCACATCCAACCATTAAAGCAGGCACCAGGTAGGACTGCAAAGCTTCGTGTGGTTTATTACCACTGAGGCTCTGGGATCTTTGAGGCCCTAAATTTCAGATCCCTCAGAAGAAGGTTCTGAAGGCTCCTTTAGCTAACTCGCTGGGGTGGCTCTTATGAGCTCTCAGTTGGACTCACTGTCCCTGCCTCCTAAGGCGCTCCTCTGACACCAGCCTTAACTTAGTGCAGCTTCTCACTCACACTACTGTTTCTCCAGGTGTGGTCTTTGGATGACCTATGTAGGAATCACCTGGGTGCTTGCCAAAAATGTACTTTTCAGGGGGAGGGGTCACAACCTCTCTACTCTATCCCCAGAGATTTCTTCACAAGAATGTAATCAGATCATATTGCTATCCTGTTTAGAAACCTCCACCAGCTTCCTGCTGCATGAACAACAGTCCCAGCTCCGCACCACAGTACTACAAGCCTTCAGGGGCCCAGTTACTCTTCAAGTGTCATGGCCATCTAGTCCTCATCCCCCTGAATCCCAGCCTCTCATTCTGGACACATGCAGCCCTCTCACTCTTGTGTGCCCTTGTGTATGGTGTACCCTCAGGCCTAGAATGTTCTTTCCTCCCTGTTTGATCGGAGAATCTTCCTCACCCTTCAAGGCCTGGCTCAAATGAACTTTGTAAAACCTTCTGTTACTTTCTCCTCTTTGTCCCCACAACATGTTGTCTAAGGCTCTGGTATTAGCTTCTGGCACTGATTGTAATATCTTCTTTGCATTACTCCCTCTCCCTAGAAGGATCTCCTAGTCATGGATGGTTGGGGCGGCACTCAATTGACAAGTATGAAAGGATATACTGAGTTTCTACCAGGTGCCCAGCTCTGTGCTAGGGGCTAAGGACACAGCAATGGATAAACCTTGGTTTCAGTCTCACAAACCTTACTGCCTTGCGGGGAAGAGAAACAGTTAGTAAGTAATTACCATAATGTGTGATGAATGTTTCCAGAGGAAAAGTACCTAGTGTAGGGTGAGGGTGAGGAACCCAAACCAAGAGGACCTGACCTGGCCTAGGGGTCAGAGACTGCCTCTCAGACAATGCCAAAGTGCTGCCACCCACACACTCGGAGGCTCTAAACAAATTTTCCTAAGTGAAGTATCACCTAAATGAGGATGATCCCCAAATGTTCAGCCCAGACCTCTGGACCCACAGACATCTCAACCCAACCCATCTAAAAGTAAACATCTTCCCTCCCAAACCTATTCTACTTGCCAGAATAATCTACAGCCTCCATAAAGGCACCACCTGGTTGGCCAAACAATAAACCTGGGAGTTATATATGATTCCTCCCTCTCTCTTATTAAAGCATATGCCCAACTAGAGCATCCTAGCCAGTCAATTCTGCTTTACTCTCCTCTCCATCTTATCCCCCATTGTCTTAAGTTAATCCTCATCATTTAGAACATCTAAGAGTGATTTTTCTAATATACAAATCTGATTGTATCACTTCCTTCATCACAGTTCTCCAATGGCTCCTTCTTGTCCTTAGGTTAAAATCTAAATTCTGTTGCACACCATCCGAGGCCCTTGGTGATCTGGACCCCTCCTTTACTCTCCACTGCTCTCCGCCCCCATCCTGTATGTGCCGGCAGCACTGACCCCCTGCAGCTGTGGTTGCTCCACGGCACGTCCTCTCACACCCCGGCCTGTGCACCTGAATGTGGCAAAACCCCTGGACTTGGTGGTCCAGTGCAAGGGACTTTGTGAAGTACCAGGTGGGCTGAGACCTAAGGACAGTTGAGGGTGCCTGGTGCATCTTACTTGGTAACCAAAAAAGCCAAAAGTACAATAAGTAGTGTTTTGATCAGATCAAAATGTTGCTGCACTGAAAGAGGCACATTATTTGCATTAAAACGTTCCTTGCATCAGATTGCAAAGCTGCAAGAAGAGACTTTTTGGGATGAAGAGAAGTTCTGTATCTTCATTGTGGTGGTGATTTCACGGAGGTATAGATCTGTCAAAACTCATCTTTACATGCACGCGATTTGTTGCACACATAAATTATATCTCAATAAAGTCGTTATAAAAATGTCTCCTCCATCAAAACAAACTGCTGCATGAACTGTCAAACTCTCACCTAAAATGCTCTCTCTCTGCTCATCCACCTGTCCGTCCTCCTTTTTCCTTCACTTCCTCCATGAAACCATTCCCGACTCCCCCAGGCAAACCTGGGTGTCATTTCTCTTGTCCCCCACAGTTCTAGTCATCCCTCCTCATCCTTGATGCTGAGGTGTCTGAAATCCCCTTGGTCGAAGAACTGACAGTTAAGGAACTTAAGACTTTATAGAAATGATAGGCTTGCAGTGGCAAGGTCTCAAGTGACAAAAGCACAGGAGCTATCCTGTCACTTTGGTAGCCCTGCACTCAGGGAAGTGCTCGGTATATAGTAGGAGTTCACTAACACCTGAGGGACAATGGAGTAGAAGGTACATACTCTGCACATTAGGTTCAAGTGATTCGTACTCGAAGAAGATAGATGGAGCTACTGGCCACTATGGCAATGACCACCAACGGGATGGGGACAACCTTGCACTAACCTTGCTAGTGAGAACTCTATTAAAAACCCACATTTATTAAAAAGTCATTCTTTGATAACTGCTGTGTCCCTGTCCCAAGGTAACCATTTCAAAGTCAAAGAAACATCATATTTTATGATTAGAATATCTCAAGTATCTTTTTTAAAACATTATTTCGTTTCATGCAATTGAAGGGCTATGTTGCTTAAGCTCTGCTGATTAAAAAAGTAACTGTTCACAACTGCTGCCATACAAAAACACGCTTTTGGAGATATACACAAGTGTATCTAAAATCTAAGATACACACAAGATTCTAAAATAGTTACTGAAGGACCGTCCAGTCAAATGGTCATAGCAATAACTGATTACTAATGATAAACAAATGCCACACAGGGAGAGGACTCCTGACAGTAATGGCGTATTTAATTTGCCCTTGTCTTGCAGTGTTCTCTCACCCAAGACTCAGCAGACAAGAGTAAGAGGAGCTGGCCTCCATGACAACCCTGCAGTCTGTACCGTCTGCCATCATGACTCCCCGCATCATTACCACAGCCACTTAGGAGACCACCAAAGGGATAAAAATCAAGAAAGACAGAGGAGAATTAATACCATTTGGTCTCCATGATCATATCATCATAGACTTATTGAACATTTAGTGTATGCTCGGACCAAAACAGGCAAAAATGATCAAGAAACTTGAGTTCTATTTTGCTTTGCTGGTTTAGTCCTTGGCTAACTTGATTGACCTTCCCTTGCCTCACTTTTTTCACTTGTAAAACCAGACACAATGCTAGACTTAATCCTTGCCATTGGATCCAGGAAAGACTATAGGAATCACAAAGAGTGAAATAAACTTCAGCAAGGATGTACTGCAGGTGTGGAGCATGCAGCTGGTGCCCACCCACATCCCCTCACCTCCACCACTTCAGGGCACAGGAGCCCACCTACTACCTGCCAGACCCTGCACTTCTTCGCAGGGCCCTCTTTGCCCATCCTGGTAGGAATTAAACAACTAGAATTAATGCTCCTTGGGACAGCCCTCACTCAGTGACTGACAGGAAGTGGGATATAACCACTCCAGCCCCTAAGGCAGGTGTTCTATCCTGGCTGAGTTCCCCAGTGGGTTCAACCCCAAAGACACCACAGGTAACCAGCTTGGCAATCCACCGTTTACCAGCTGCCTTCCCTTCCCCGTCTCACTCTCCCACTCCCTAATCAGCAGTTCCCTCACCTCACAAATAGTCTACACAAACAACCACCACCTTTCCTCACCTTAGAAAGAAAAGCAAAATGAAAAGGGGAAACAAGATGAGGCAAGACAATGAGATAGGATGAATTTAGGCTCTCTCATTCCTTTTACCTCACACAGTCTCCATAAATACACATACATATGCATATAAAGATAACATTGACTATATTAGCATGTGTAGAGATAAAGATGCACCCCTCTTCTCTTTTTAGTTCTGTAAGAACTTGAATGTGTTCTCTATATCCCATCCTTACAAAAATGTTTTTGAGCTTATTATTATGATATTAGTAAAGGTAATTACTGAAAGTTATTCTTAATGTCTCAGGACTATACTTCGTGTTGCCCAGTCCAAAGTGACCTCAAAGAAGCACACTTTAATTATATATTTATGTATGTGTGTGTGTGTGTGTGTATATATATACACACAAAACAATGATATATGTAATAATGATATATATTTCTGAGAAAGAAAACTATGATTACACAGCAATAGCTGGATACACAAGGAATTCACAACTCCCCAAAGAAAACGCATCTGGATGACCTGCCTAGCAATTCCCCCCGAGATACAGAAATGTTTCCATATTTCATTCCCTGTTCCTGCTCTGAAACAATTTCAATCACTTGACAAATCATTATCATTCATTAATAATGTTTACTGAGTGCCCATATGTGAAAGAAATTCACTACACATTTCACAGATGCAATTCCTTTCCCCAGGGACTTTTCATTTTAATAGAAACAATATAGAATATATGTCTTCTTTTTACATCTTCTGTTTGGGTTTGCTGTTGTTTCTTTTTTTGTCTTTCTGTCTCTTTGGTTCAGAGGAATAATTTCCTGGTTTTATAAACTAAGGTGGATAATTTCACTTCCATGAGTCGGGGAATATTTATGAAAGAATAAAGATTTACAGAGGATTGGGGATAAGAGATGAAGGAAGCTGAGGAGAGGCACACTAAGCCGGCTGAACCATGATGGCTGCGCCTCCTCAGCATGGAAGAAAATTCCTGGTGGTGGTCACCTTATGTAGGGATCAAGGAAGAACCACTGGGGACAAAAGGAGCAAACGAGAAGAGGTCAACAGACAACAAGCAAATGTTGTCTCACCAGCACATTCTCATTGCTTCATCTCAAATTACCTTGTCAATTTGATGGGACCATATTCTCTCGGTCCCCATTTCAGAGCCACAGAGACTGAATTCTGTACTAAACAGCTTAAGAAGTCTAGAGAGGGGCCGGCCTGGTGGCGCAGCGGTTTAGTTCGCGCCTTGGCAGCCCAGGGTTCGTGGGTTCGGATCCCAGGCGTCCGCCGACACACTGCTTGTCAGCCATGCTACGGCAGCATCCCATATAAAGTAGAGAAAGATGGGCACGGATGTTAGCCCAGGGCCAGTCTTCCTCAGCAAAAAAAAAGGAGGATTGGCAACAGATGTTAGCTCAGGGCTGGTCTTCCTCACACACACACAAAAAAGAAGTCTAGAGAGGCACAATCTAATTTTCTCTTCCAAAGCTCTCTACCAGGTCTGCCTTAGTCCAGCTATGATGGCCAAGGCATTGGAGAACTTTGTCCCGTTCAGTTGTTCTAGAAACTGCTGCCTATGCCCAGTCTAAGGACACTGATAAGAATCCTCTCCCTGCTGCCCAAAAGGATCTTCTGGTTTGGACTCTAGTACAAGGGTCCCAAGGCATGAGCTTCCTACATATGAACCTGGTGGACCTGGACTTTTGGTGTAGGCAGCCTTCCTAAAAATATGAGAGTACCATCCGGTGGTGTACTCTCATCAATTTGATGGTAGACCTTATATTGAATCATAAAGATTTAGAGGTAGTGATTATCTAGTCCAGTGGCTTTAAACTTATTTTTTTTAAGAAACAGAACTCTGCTTTTCCACTAAAATCATATGTTGAAGCAAAAGAAATAAAAACATTTATGTAGTTAAAACTTGGGGAAGAGAAGGATCTCCACACTGGCCCCTAAGTAAAAACTGTCTCAAAGTTCTGTCTCAGAAACCACTGTCTTGCCCGGTCTCTCCATTTTACAGATGAGGAAATGGTACACAGAGAGGTCAAGTAAATTGCCCGGGGTTACAGAGCTTGGGACCAATCCAATTTCCTGATGCTTAATCTTTTGCTCTTTCTACTTTGGCAACCTGTTTTGAGAATCTATTCTGAACCTATGGAACTACATGTGGCAAAATTAGGCCACAAAAATTACTGACTCAATGAGTTCATTCAAGACTCCCTCCTGTTCATTTCCTGAGAATGAGAAGTTTCTAGTTCTTTGTACCACATTAACTCCAATTGGTAATTTTGAATTCCTCTTGTCAGAAGTAATATAGGTCAGATTCCATTAGACACATATCACTACAATAAAAAAAAATTCAAATCCAGCTTATGGTCTACAAACCCCAGTAAGATTTAATCAGCAAGAGTCGAGTACTATACTACAAAAGAATTTTGACAGTGTTTTGGATTTTACTATAAAAAGATTTTGCCTATATTGTATATACTGGCCTCATGTTGGTAGATTCGATAATTCAGACAACAGTTGGCTTCCATGTCTGTCACCATAAAAGTGGCTGCATATTACAGTTCAACACTAGGACACCATTACCTGGACCCCTGAGGAGTTTATCCCCACACTTCATTTAGTTTCACCAGGTAGTCAGATATGATATGCAGTTTGCTACCCTGTCACAGAGAAGAGGAAAAGAACCATCAGCACTCCCTAGGCCAACCAAGGCCTCCATGTGGCCCCTCCGGGAGTGGGCTCTATGATCCCAGCTTTGTCAGTAAGGAGTCTTGGGTTATTTACAAGACCAGAGAACTTATTTTAATATGTCCAAGGCTGTTTTATAAAAGGGAAGGTAAGTGAGAATTTGATAAAAATGTGTGTACACATTTGAGAAATTCAGGGACAGTGTGGAAGTGTGCATGGAAGTAGGATGAGGTATCAGACTGAGAGGCTGGCACCTCTGTGAAGAACCTGGTGAGCGGGGGTCCCTCTTACTCATTCCTACACCACTGAGGTTGGGGGAAGGGGTGATGTTGCAGTTTCAGAAAGGAGCGGTCACAGAAGCAACAGCAATGAAAAGGAGGCCACAGGAACGAGGAAATCATCTACATGGAGTATAAATTCAAGGCCAAGATCCAAGTAAAACATCAAATTGGAAAGAAAAAAATAACAGAAACATTTCAGATGACAAAGCTGAAACTCCATCTCTGAGATGTGAGGTCTCCCTCGCACGTGACAGCCAGATTCAGAGCCCTGTCACTTCTAGACCCTGAGTCCCTGACATGCGAAGCCTCTGGTACAGATGGAACCCCTCCCTGTGCAAGTGATCCGGGCAGGGGACCAGGTGTGTGGGGCCAACTCACATCCCCTACTCAGACTTCTCAGCTATTAGCTTATATTTGAAACCTGGTATTAGAACAGTTCATGCGGGGACACTCTCTGAACTCTGCTTGCCCTGATCCTGGCACTTCTACCCTACAAAGGGAAGGGAACTTTAATAGCATTGAAAAAACTAAGGAAAGAGGATGAAATACTTGTAGAGCTTTTGGTAGTATTGAGTCATACACATATAATCAGGCAAGTGGTAAGAGCACTGTATGTTCTATAACATATAAAATAAAACTTTCAGTAGAACAACCTTTTATATTACCTCATGGAGCAGCAAGTCTAAGATAGAGTTGAGAACAAAACTGAGGCTTCTAAACATCTGGGGCTTTTAAATACCTTTGCACTATATATTGTTTTGGAGTGACCTACAGCTTCCTGAAGAGAGCTGAGCACTGAGAGCATGTCAACTCTGCAGCACTGTTGAAAGAGTGCTGGGGTTTAAAACTCAGCTCGCCAATTATTTGCTGCATGACCTTGAGCACGTTTTCCAACTTCTGGTCCTCAGTTTCCTCATCTGTAAAATGGGAATATAAAAACATACCTCATAGGGTTATAGTTGGAATAAACGAAATGAGGTGACGTATGCAAAGCATCTACTATAGGGCCTGGTAAATAGTAGATGCTTCATTCCTTCAACCAGTATTAATCAAGCATCTTACTATACGCAAGCACTGTGCTAGGTGCTGGAGCTAAGAGTTAGCACGGAGAGATGATGTGCACAGGGAGAAGGCTATGTGAAGGGGGAGGATCAGAGTGTGCATCTACAAGCCAAGGATTGCCAGAGATGGCTGGTAAACCACCAGAAGCCAGGACAGAGGCGTGGAACAGATTCTCCCTCGCAGGAGGAGGAACCAATCCTGTTGATGCCTAATTTCAGACTTCTAGTCTCCAGAAATGTGAGACAATAAATTTCTGTTGTTTTAAGCCACCCAGTTTGCCGGACTTACTTACTGTGGCCTTAGGAAACCGATACATAGTGTAATGTCAAAGGGAACAGAGGCAAAACAACTGTTAGAGATTGTGTATTAGAGGGCTGACAATTCATTTTCTGGATTGTTGGATTAACCAGTAATTATGCACCTAGATTGGTGCCTGGCACACCTCATTTTCCAAGTTCAATAAATATTTGCTGGGTAATTAATGAGATGTTGAGGGAAAAAGGAGAGTAAAGATGGACTCTCAGGGAGAATGGTGGGATGTGGGAGGAAATGTAGGTTCAGTCTCAGACACATAAACTTCTCCAGATGGAGATACCTAGAGGCAGCTGGAACTCAGAAGTGAAGCTTGGGAGAAAAGTCTTGGCAGAGTAAGTTTTGGGAATCATCCATATAGAGATAATAGACTAGACACAGTTAAGAAAAATTATATAGGAAAAGAAAAGAGTTAAAGGCAGACTCACCATAATTTAGGATCTCAGAAAAGGACAGAGAAAGAGGAGAGGAAATAGACAAATCTGGTGGCAGAGAAGACAAGAGAGGAGATTTCAAGGAGGACATAGGTAAAGAGAAATGGAAGGGAGACATGAGTTTTGATATGTTTCAAGTTATTTTCTTTCCATATAACAATGGGTCTTTTTTTTTTTTTTCAACATAAATCCATGACAAGTCTTGAATGGTTTTAAATGGAGAAGCTTTTGAATTTCTTAAATTCAAGAAAAGGTTCTGGGAAAAAAAAGTGTTAGTGTTAATCCTGAGTGTGTCAATAGCAAGCTTAACCTGAAAAGCTCGAAGAGTGTTGGATCAGGCAAATCATCTGGTGGCAAATATCACCTTCCTAATGTCACAGGTAAGAAGGCTCAGAGGATAAAGATTTGTAGCAAAGTTTTACCCAGAAAATCAGGTTCAGGTGAAGAGCTGGGATTCTTGGGCAAATTTCAAATCAAAGCACAGCCAGATCATCCATGTTTTCATTCATTCAACACATTAGTGACCACCTGGCACTGCACTAGAAGCACAAAGATGAATAAAATCATCAAGGAGCTTACAGTCGAATGGGGAAAACAGACACATTATCAGGTAGTTTAAAAATGCGCTGAAGACTTTAACTAGAGGAACTTTAAAAAAACAACAATGTTTCATTGATGGATGACTGGATAAACAAAGTATGGTACATACATACGATGACACATGGAGGAAACTTGAGGACATTATACCAAGTGAAATAGGCCAGATACGAAAGGACAAACATTGCATGACTCCACTTACACGAGGTAGCTAGAGTAGTCAAATTCAGACAGAAAGAAGAATGGTGGTTGCCAGGAGCTGGAGGGAGAGAGAGGAATGGGGAGTTATTGTTTAATGGGGACAGAATTTCAGCTGAGGATGATGAAAAAGGTTCTGGAGATGGATGGTGGTGATGGTTACATAACAATGTGAATGTACTTAAAACCACAGAACTGTATGCTTAAAAATAGTTACAATGGTAAATTTTATGTTGTGTACATTTTACCGTGATAAAAAAAACCCACAATAATGTTTGTGAACCTATCAGGTAATTGAATAAATTGAAGATCTTTTTCCATGAATCCCTAACAGAACATAAGCTCCTCCAGCTCAGTGAATGGCTAAGTTCGTAAGCTACCAGATACTATGTTGAAAGGAAAGTATCCCACTTTCTATTGCCCAATTTGACAGCCAGCAGCACCCCATGGATCGAAAGACACATGAAGGCCTTTTTGACTGTGACCTTGTGTGTGACAGGTTCTTACCCTGAACAATTAGGGATCAAATGAAGCTGATACAACATTCTAGGGGTTCACTAATTACTGCCCATCATCAGGGAGAAATAAGGACTCTCCCAATTGGCTCCCCACCTCACTGCCCCAGAAGTGAAACTTCTACCACAACCCTCTCAGAAAGTGACCAAACTCAGACTGCCAACAGGGATGCTGTCACCTAATTTAAATGGCATGTTAGGGGGCCGCCCGGTGGCGCAGCGGTTTAGTCCGCGCTTGGCAGCCCGGGGTTCGCCGGTTCGGATCCCGGGCGCCCGCCGACGCACTGCCTGTCAGCCATGCCGTGGCGGCGTCCCATATAAAGTGGAGGAAGATGGGCACGGATGTTAGCCCAGGGCCAGTCTTCCTCAGCAAAAAGGGGAAGATTGGCAACAGATGTTAGCTCAGGGCTGGTCTTCCCCACAAAAAAAGAAAAAAATAAAATAAAATAAAATAAGAAATTAAAAAAAAATAAAATAAAAAAAAATAAATGGCATGTTACCACTGACATTACCTATTCACATTTGTCTTAATAGCAGGCATTCTAATTTCATTTTAATACGCAGAAAAGGTATGGAGAAGTTCAGTGAGTAACTCTGTCGAATAATAAGTCAATGTCAAAATCAAGTAGAGATCAGGTCTAAGCTGCTATTCCAGTACATACTACATATTTTAAAGTTTTGTTTTTGTGTGTGTGTGTGCATGTGTGTAAGGAAGATTAGCCCTTAGCTAACATCCACTGCCAATCCCCCTCTTTTTGCTGAGGAAGATTGGCCCTGAGCTAACATCTGTGCCCATCTTCCTCCACTTTATATGGGACGCCTGCCACAGCATGGCTTGGTAAGTGGTGCGTAGGTAAGCGCCCGGGATCCGAACCTGCGAACCCCGGCTGCCGCAGTGGAGTGTGCGAACTTAACCACTACACCACCGGGCCGGCCCCAACATATTTTAAAGTTTTTATTACTTAAATTAATTAGCGTTTGTATCTTTTAAAGTCACTTTTGGGTTCCACTTTATTACATGTTTACTTTCAGAAATGTTTAAAATAAGAATAAGAAATGGGACGGAATAGCACTTAAAACTCTATCACCTAAAGAGAGCCACTATTAATACTTCGCATAGCATTTTTAGGTATAACATGTCCTATATTCATTTTTTTAAAGTTCAAACTCTTATATGGGAATTTATCATTCTCCCTAGGTACAAATGGCAAAGTGCGATCTAGAAGGAAGGGTCAGGTGACTCCCCCAGCATCTCAAATCTGTCAGGAGGGAAGTCAGAATTAGAATTCAATTCTCCTCAGCCACCCCAGCCTCTCTGCCCCTCCAGTAACTATCTGGATGATTAGAGCCATCGCCTACCACAGCCAGAGCCCCTGGCTAAAAATACAACCTCCTTTGAGATGGTTTCTGTTATTTAAATGTTTGAGAGCAAGCCAGAGTCTGGCCTGGGCACTGAGGGAACATCTGGGTGAGGGATTGGCCAGAGAACCACCCGCAGCTGGAGGCCATATGGGCTCTGAGCCTCCCCCACTAGCAAGGCCTCCCTCTCCATCCCTCCCCCGCCCCACACTTCTCGCCTTCAAAGTCTTCCACCCGCTCTTTTGCCAGATCACAGCTCTCCTTCACTATTCTGCCCTACCTCACTTCCCCACTCTGCCCAGGATAATAATTTCTCCTGCCTTCTGTATTCCTTTTCTCCCTGTCATGTCTCTATTGTCTTCCTTTTCCACTCTATCTTGCACCTGGAAGAGTTTTTCTCTCTCTGGCTTCTCAGTCGGATGGTTTTCTCCGACTGCTTCCTCAAAAGCCATTTGTCTCTGAAAGGCTTCCGTGGATGGCCCACACTGGTGGCTTTGCTGCAGCTTCCCCTGACCAGTTAGCCTCACCAGAGAAGAGTCATTCATTTAACCAAATTCACCAAGACTGGCTCTGGGTCAAGCACCATACAGAATGGGCAGGGGTCTCTGCCCTCAAGGACCTGAGCCTGGTGAGGAGACAAACCAAAATCAAACAGTTAAAGAAAGGTGCTAGGTCATATGCTAGAGTTTTTGTGTACAAGTGTCTTGGGAGCTTTGAGGTAAAAAGCAGCCCTGCCCGGGGAGATCAGGGATGCACGAAGAGAAGGCTGTTCTGGGTGGATCTTGTGGTAAATGTGGTGTCTGACAGGCTCTCAAGGCGCAAAAGGGCATTGCAAGCAGCAGGGAGAGCATGTGGCAGCAAAGGCCCTGGGCAGGACTATCTGGGCAGGAAGGGCATGGAAGTCTGCACCCAGGAGTGAGGGTCTAGCTCCTTGTGGAGCTACCGTGTGCTGCTTGCGTGTCTCTAGTCCATGGGGCTCAAACTGGCTAGGAGCTGACTGGATTCCATATCTAACCCTCAGGTTCAGTGGGGGAAGTTCAGGACAGTTTTCCCTCAGCATCAGCTCACAGCAGAGCTAAAACCGCTGCTGCATGCATTGCTAAAGGCTTTATAAACATTACATGGAGTGGCATCTTCACAACGGCCCATTCAAGTCACGACACAGTCCCTGGAGTCTGTTGAAGACGACTCACCTCAGCGAGTCAGGTTCTCAGTATTCATGAGTTTGCTCATCCACTAAACATGGCAAGGGATTAGGTCAGGAACTTGCTCTGACACAGAGGGTTCCACAGTCAATTGAGTATGAGAAACACTCCCCTTCCTGAGGGATTCACACCACACACAGATACATTAAGGTTCTGTGGTTAAAAAAAAAAAGGGTTTAATTTGGTTGAAACCAACATTTCTCAAACTTATGTGATCACACAACCCTTTTTTTCACCAAATAGCTATTAATCTGTAGGGAGGAACACATGCTGGAAAGTGCTGGATTCGATGATTTCCAGCCTACATTTCAGCCATTAAAACCCTCAATTTTTATGGATTGAGACTAAGTCATTGGGCTGGAACTGGAGTAATCAAAATATAATTGGGTTTTATATATATACTAACATTTACTCCAAGAAGATAATGAAACTGGAAGTGGGGCATGAACTTTTGAGAAGGTGTGATGATGATGATGAAGGGTCAAGCAGGAGGCCCAGAAGACCAAAAGTGAGGACAGAAATAATACAGAAAGCAGGAAAAGGAAAAAGTCCTGAGGGGACTTGGTTGAAATTGGTTGAAAGATAAAGCCAGGAAAACTTCAATCAGAAAAAAACAAACAACGGATCTAACAAGCTGGGACAGTGTAGAAAGTATGAGACAGTTTCACAGAAACTCTCGGGCACCAAGGAAGGCTGAGACAGGGATTAGGAGGCCAGGAGAACAGCCTCTGCCTCAGAGTGAAAGAAATCGTGTCCTCAAGGACCACAGCGGGGAGAAGGAAACTCGGCAGTGGGCAAAGGAAAAGTGAGGAGAGCCTAGTAAGAAACATAGCACGAAGCAGAGGAAGGAGGAGGAGGAGAGGAAGACTCACATAACCTTGGGGTGAAAAGGAAGGAGGCAAGGGCTGATGAATCCCTGAAACTGGGCAGACAGACTGTGTGAACAGCAGGGACTTGGTTCCCTGTAATCTACCCACTTGGTGGGAACGGTTATGGGTTAAACCCCTCCCCTGTGTTCCAATCCCTCTCCTTGTCTGGGACCTTGTCCACTAACCACACTCCTCTCTCAAGCATCTTATGCCCCTTTCCGACCCACCTCCAAGTTTTCCTTGACTCTGCTACCCCACACAAGTTACTGCCCAATTTATAGCCTTCATTGCCAGACTTGTTGAAAGAAGTTCCAGTGCCACGTTTACCACTTCCTGGTTAGACTAGCTACCTCCAATTTAACATGGTCAACAGTGACTCCATCCGCTTCCCCTTAATCCAGCCCCTAATTTAGTTACTCACATGAGTGCCACAACCATATTCCAGTCAGCCAGACTTAGAGTGACAGCCACCTCCCCATAACTATGTAGGTGACAGGTCTACCTCTGCACTGTCTCTGACATCTGTGCTGCTCTCTGGAGTCTCACTGCACCACCTGACCCCTATTATAGTGGCCTTCTAAATGTTCTCCATTCTCTAATCCCAGGAGAGCAGATCCTCACATGCAAGGCTCCACTCCCTCTTCCTTACCAGACATCAGTTAGAAGACACAGTGAGGGATGACAGCACTCTTTCCCCCTGAATCAGAGTTAGTCTCACAGTCCTTCTTAACAAAGTACACAATCCTAGGAAGCCACCATCAGTCCACTAAAGCCGACACTAAGGATGACACTCAACCCCACCTTTTATCACAGTTTCGCAACTCTGAAATCTGAATGCAAATGTCAGTGCTGTCAGCCAAACAAATTTCAGTGCTGCAATTATGCAGTCATGACATAGCTATTGCCCCTGAATGACAGAACTTGGTCATAATTGTTCACATTGCTGTCACTTCAGTTGAGTAATGTATATTGTTGGTACTACACACACTGAGTTCAACTGCCATTTGAAATGTCTTCAAAAAGATGACACCATGATTTAGCATTGAAACACAAAGTCATTGGTACACAGAAAGGTGCGGAAACAGAACAATAGAATATCAATTTCATATTACATAAAATGTTTGCCATTGGAGGAATGACCAAAATTCCATACTTTATTGCAAAGCAACAACCAAAAGCTTCATGGGACTTAAGAAAGGAAGATATCCACAGGCAGATAAAGTTGGGTATGTTCTTACTAAGACATGCTTATCACAGGCCAGTGTACCTATGCCTCTGGAGGCAGGAGACATGCCAAATCTCTCAGAACAGAGGAAAGAAACTGCGAAGCAAGAGAGGTTGGCATACATTCCTACGTTTCACAGGACTATCATAAACGCATCGTATCATAGGTAATTGGCAGTGCTCTTCTTTCTTTGTGATATAGAAAATAAAAGTATAGTATAAAACTAAAGACATCTTCAAGTCGATGAACTCTCGGTTTGTGTTGCACTTACAGCTGAGTAATTTTTTGATGGAGTCCCTAGGCCAAAAGAAATACCTAATAGTTGCACTTATTAAGTAGTTAAGTCCAAACAACTGAATATGCATTTACATTCCAACAACTTAGTAGCCATTTGAAAAGATGATACACATAAATAGAAAGAAAAATATTTTTATGTTAGTCTTAAGGAACCTCACAATAATAACCCTTCCAGGTGAATTCTCATAACCCCCTTAAGAGATGAGGAAGTTGAAGCTTAAAGAAGTTCAATGACTTTCCCAAGGTCTCAGAGCTCATCCATGGTTCTGCCTTGTAATATAGTAATTTGCGTAGTGTTTTTCTTCTCTCTCCCATAGAACATAAGATCCTTAGGGGCAAGGACTATGCCTCAGTCATGTTTGTAGTCAGCAGAACCTAGCATAGCATCTTGCCACAAAATAGACAGTGAATAAATAGTTCTTGAATTAAATAATCTCTATGGAAAGAACCCCTCTCATGGGACCGGGCTGGTGGCGCAGCGGTTTAGTTCGCACTTTGGCAGCCCAGGGTTCGTGGGTTCGGATCCCGGGCGCCGGCCGACGCACTGCTTGTCAGCCATGCTGTGGCGGCATCCCATATAAAGTAGAGGAGGATGGGCACGGATGTTAGCCCAGGGCCAGTCTTCCTCAGCAAAAAGAGGAGGATTGGCAACAGATGTTAGCTCAGGGCTGGTCTTCCTCACAAAAAGAAAAGAAAAAAAAAGAAAGAACCCCTCTCGTTATAGCATCTTTGGCATTTTTACTAGCTAACTCTCTGCTTGCCACATTGAAGAGGATGGTAAGAAAAAGGTACCAAAGGAAACAGAAAGAACAAAGTATGGTTGATTGTATAGCCTGGACAGAGATGGCCAAGAGTTACCCAAGTGGTGATCCCTCCTGGCCAACAGCAAGTTCGCCTGGGGATGTGTTAAACTTCTAAGCCACTCCTGAGCTGTTCAGTTTTCTCAGATTCCAATGTACAGCGCCCCACTCAGCTCTGGAGTGCCAAAGTGAACTTGACTGAAAGGACTCGTGTCCTCAACCACCCAAGCATGAGCATCTCCACTGTAAAACTAAGGCAGTGTGACCACCAAGGGGTTAATCACATGTGTGCTGAAACCAGCTACACCAACGGGCAACAGTGGAGAGCCAAATGCAGGAGCCCGGTCGGGGTCAGGGAGCGGCTTGCTGTCACTGCTTCAGAGCCGATGTCTGAGACCTGACTCCCTGAGGTGGCAGTTCAGGGCCTCTGTGAAGGTGACTGGTGAGTTCACTTCGGTTGTGGAAACAACAGCTTCCATCACAGCTACGGCCAAGTATGCACCTTTCCAGGAGGGGCCCTTACAAGGCTCTGCATTAAAAGTCCAGCTGTACTTTAGGACCCGATTTGACTTCTGCTATAACACCAAACACAGTAAAATCCCAACCTCACACACATGGTTTATGGCATGGGTATGAGCCACATTTCCCAGTTATCTGTCCTAAAAAGTGTTTTTATTACTGCTCTGAAGAAAGTGCTGAGTATGTTGGAGGGAACCAGCTCTCCACAGGAATTCATTTAATTCACTTCACCTCGTGTACTCTCCTCAATCCTGAACCTGAGGTGTGTATGTATGTTTAATATGCGGTGGCTGACAGAAAATGTGTCCCCAGGGAAAGGGCCCAGGAGAAACTCCATAAGGATTAAATGGATCTACCCTGCTGAAATGCTGACAAGCCCCTGCAGTCTTGAAATGACAGCAAATTAAGAACATAGGATGCACAGATCTCCTGAGACCACAGGAATCATCCAGGGGAAGTTATATGTGAGACAGAAAGCTTAGTAAACAGCACTGGACAGAAGCAATCTGGGGGCCACATCGTCGATCAGTTTGGAGACCTTGCAAAAGCCTCCAAGTGAGAAGCTCCCGCCTTCCTTCTCCCAGGCCTCCTGGTTCTCTTACTGCCCATTCTGATGTGGGCAATCGGACAGTACCTCCTACGATCCTTCACATCTGTGGAAACGAGAGCAGTGTTCAAGGTCCTCTCACATATACGACTTCATTTGATCCTCACAACACCTCAGTGAGGTGGCAGGGCACACAGCTCCCGAGGAAACTGTTACTCATGAAAAGTAAGTATTGGCCTGAGGTCAGACAGCGAGTTCTCAAATCCAGATCTCTCCAAGTCAGGACTTGACCACCTCAACTTTAATCCAAACACCTCAAAGCATTCTTACCACCCCACAAATGGGCAAACGGCAGAGTGAAGTGATTTGCCTGAGGTCACACACGCATGCAAAGCATTACCATATTATCACCTGCTCTTGGAAAATGATTCCCGTAAACTGCAAGGTTGCCAGCTGATGGAAAGAACAGCCTAGCATGGGAGGCTTGACTCACCACCAATGACAGACACACCATTGAAGTACAACTCCTAGAAATGCTTTTCAGAATATTTAACGATAATATTCAATTAGAATTTTGTGTTATCTATAATTAGCTCCAATTATCTTAAGAGGTATCATGAAATACAAAACTAAATTAATTTCAATTCATATTTATTTAAAAGACATACACCATGTAGTATTTTGGAAGAAGGGAGAGAAGAGTTGTCACAACCCATAATTATACGTTTCCATTCCAAAAAGTTTAGTTTTACTTTCAGAGGACTTTTATTCACCCCTAAGCTTCTAAAATTGTGCAAAGACACTACAGCATAAAGCTCAAGTTACTGTGGAATTTGGACATCCCTGAGATCCCTGAGCTCTAACCACTGGTGCCTCACTCGGCCAAGGCTCCCATCCAACAAGCCAGCTGTCAATGGGGCTTGGATGAACAAAGGAAAGTCCCCAGGCTTCTGAGCTCCTGGAGCCCTAATGATATTAGTTATGACAACTACAGGATTTCCTACTTACTGTACAAGAAAACAACATTAAATAGTCCAAATATATGAAGATTTATATTTTGTCAATTTATAATAGCTTGACTGGATTTTCTAAAGATGTTCAGGTTACTTCCTCTATCAATAACTAAGGCAGGATGCCTCAGAGACTTGTGTTAGCTACTTAACATGCTTCCAATTATCATCTTTAGTGGCACAAACAATGCACCCAAAAGTAAGTAACCCAGAAGACAAGAGTAAGTATTTGCAAGTCATATATCTGATAAGCTACAATATATTAGTAACTATCACAACCCAATAATTAAAAGACAAATAAGCCAATTTTTAAAATGGGCAAAGGATCTGAATGGACATTTCTCCAAAGAAGATATACAAATGGCCAATAAGCACTAAAAGACGCTCAACATCATTAGACGTTTGGGAAATGCAAATCAAAACCACAATGAAATACCACTTCATACTTATCTTAGTCTGCTCAGGCTGTCATAACAAAACACCACAGACTGGGGGCTTAAACAGCAGACATTTATTTCCTCACAGTTCTGGAGGCTGGACATCTAAAATCAAGCTGCCAGCAGGGTTGGGTTCTGGTGAGGGTTCTGTTCCTGGTTTGCAGACAGCTGCCCTCTCACTGTGTCCTCACGTGGCAGAGAGAGAGAGAGCACTCTGGTATCTCTTCTTATAAGAGCACTAATCCCATTATAAGGGCTCCACTCTCATGACCTCATCTAACCCTAATTCCCTCCAAAAGGCGCCATTTCCAAATATCAGCACATTGGGAGTTAAAGCTTCAACATGTAAATTTGGGGAGAACATAATTCAGTCCACATAGCAATACCCATTGCGATAGCTATAATAAAAGAGACAGATAATAACAAGTGTCGACAAGGATGTGGAGAAATTGGAATGTTCATACACTGCTGGTGGCATTGTACAATGACACAGCTACTTTGAAAAACAATCTACCAGCTCCTCAAAAGGTTAAACATAGAGTTACCAAATGACCCAGCAATTCCACTCCTTGGTATGTGCCCAAGAGAAATGAAAACATATTTATACACAAAAACTTGTACAGAAATGTTGATTGCAACATTATTCATAATAGCCAAAAAGTAGAAACAACCCTAATGTCCATCAACCAAACAAAGGATAAATAAAAGGTGGTATATCCATACAATGGAATATTATTTAGCCACAAAAAGAAAGGAAGTACTGATACATGCTACAACATGGATTAACCTTGAAAACATTATGCAAAGTGAAAGGAGCCAGTACAAAACACCACATATTGTAGGATTCATTTCTATGAAATGTCCAGAACAGGCCAATCTATAAAGACAGAAAGTAGACTAATGGTTGCCTAGGGCTGGTAGGGGGTTAGGGAAAAATGGCATGACTGCTAATGGGTATGGGGGATAAAAATGTTCATAATTGATTGTGGTGATGGTTGCATAACTCTGTGGATATACTAAAAACCATTGAATTATACACTTTAAATGGGTGAATTGCATGGTATGTGAATTATATCTCAATAAAACCATCATATATATAAAAAAGTGGTAGTTACCCCTGGAATCTAGCTGAACCATGCCTTAGTAAGGACCATGACAAAGATCTCTTCTAGACCCAATCTAATAAAATCTAAAACCAAGCCCTAACAAAATCTGCAGGGAAGATGGAGTTACAGTTTGAGTCCTGCCAAGTTAAAGTTTGTGCTTTCCACAGATCCACACTAACAATGTGTCAAATCAAGCCTACACTGGCAAAATGTGATCCACCAGTAATTTAACTCTCTGCCAAAATAAGAATCAACACACTTCAGAGAATGATAACAAAATCCAGAGTCTTTAAAACATATTATCACAATGACATTCAATCAAAAAATCTCAATATTCAATCAAAATCTCTAGATAATAAATAAATAAATAGGAAAAAAGCTGAGAAAAAAAGTCAAAATATATTAAATTTGACAGGCCTAGATACTGAACTTAGCTGACAAAGACTTACAGGCAGCTACTATAACTATATTTAAATTATTAAAGGAAAATATGTTCAAAACAATAAAAATATGTTCTTAATGTGGAAACAGACAGGGAATCTCAGGAGAGAAATGAAAACTATATAAAGAATCAAATGAAAATTAAAGAACTAAAAAGTGCAATACCTAAATTGAAAAATTCACTGGATAATCTTAACAGCAAATTGGAGATGGTAGAAAGAAGAGTCAGTGAACACTGACACATCAATAGAAATGATGTAATCTGAAGAACAGAGAGGAAAAAAGGATTAAAGAAAAATGAACTAAATTTCAGCAACGTGGATGACAATATCAATCAGTCTAATATAAGTATAATGAAAGCATCAAGATAAGAGGATGAGAATGGAGAGAAAAAGACGTTTGAGGAAATGATGACCAAAAATTTTCCAAATTTCATGAAACCCATAACTTATAGACCTAAGAAGCTCAACAGACTCCAAGAAGGATAAACATAAAAAGAACCATGCCCAGGCACATCACAGTCACACTGCTGAAAGATATAATAAAATCTTGAAAGTAGTGGGGATTGTGGGGTAGGAGAGACACATTACAGGGAACAAATATTTTTAAAAAGATAGCCAACTTCTCATCAAAAACTACAGAAGACAGAACACAATGAAACAACAGCCTTAAAGTGCTGAAAGAAAAAAAATGAATTTTATATCCAGCAAAAATATCCTTCAAAAACAAGGATGAAATAAAGACATTTTCAGGTAAATGACAGCTGAGGGAATTCATTAATAGACCTGCACTATAAGAAATGCTACAGGATATCCATCCAGCTGGAAACTTGGGTCAACTGGAAAGAATGAAGAGCACCTGAAATGGTAAATAAGAGTGTAAGTATAAAAGACTCTTTTCTCTCTTCTCATAATTTACTTAAAAGACAACTGACTATTTAAAGCAAAAGTAATAACTTATAAAGAGGGGTTTATAACATATGTAGAAGTAAAAGATATGACAACATACTAAGGGATGGGAACAGATAAATGGAATTATACTGTTGTAAGTTTATCACAACTGGGAAGCACGGACTGTGAAGAGGTACCATGTGACTGTGAGAGGTACTCCAAATAGACTCTGATTGGTTAAGGATGCATATAGTTAGCCCTAGAACACACACACACACACACACACACACAACACACAC
The DNA here is from genome assembly GCA_031878705.1 of Tapirus indicus. Classification (NCBI taxonomy): domain Eukaryota; kingdom Metazoa; phylum Chordata; class Mammalia; order Perissodactyla; family Tapiridae; genus Tapirus; species Tapirus indicus. The sequence goes on from CM062918.1 coordinate 98,362,113, forward strand.
ACACAAAGCAGGGGAGGGGATGAATGGGAAACAAATAGCAACATGGCAGACTTTAACCAAACCATACCAAAAATTACATTAAATGATCAAAAGTTGACATCACCAGTAGTAAGAAATACTGACATCATGAGCCCCTGATAGGATGCATTGAGAAGGGCACAACATCACTTTCATAGTATTCCTGTCAGAAATGCATAACCACAATCTAATCATGAGAAAACATCAGACAACCCAAACTGAGAGAGGGACATTCCATAAACGTACACATCAAAAGTGTCAAAGTCATGAAAAAGGAAGTGTCACTGATTGGAGGAGACTAAAGAGACATGACAACTAAATTTAATGTGAGATACTGGATTGGATTTGGGAACAGAAAAAGACATTAGGGAAAAATTGGTGAAATCAGAATGTGTGGGGCCGCCCAGTGGCGCAGCGGTTTAGTCCGCGCTTGGCAGCCCGGGGTTCGCGGGTTCGGATCCCGGGCGCCCACCGACGCACTGCTTGTCAGCCATGCCGAGGCGGCGTCCCATGTAAAGTAGAGGAAGATGGGCAAGGATGTTAGCCCAGGGCCAGTCTTCCTCAGCAAAAGAGGGGGATTAGCAACGGATGTTAGCTCAGGGCTGGTCTTCCCCACAAAAAAAAAAAAAAAAAGGTCTGTGAATTACTTAATAATACTGTAACAATGTTAATTTCCTGTTGTTGATAATTTTACTATGGTTATGTAAAATGTTAACATTAGGGGAAACTAAGTGAAGAGTACACAGGAATTCTCTGAACTATTTTTGCAACATTTCTGTAAGTCTAAATGTAAATAGACTAAACATCCCAATTAAAAGAGAAAGATTGTCATATTAACCAAAATCTAGAATAACCCAAATGTCCTTCGAAAGTGAATAAACAAACTATAGCATTCATTCAATGGTATACTACTCAGGATTAAAAAGGAATAAACTACTAATACCTCAACATGAAAAAATCTCACAGATATTATGCTAAGCAAAAGAAGTCAGACACCAGGGCCAGCCTGGTGGTAAGGTGGTTAAGTTCACACACTCCACTTCGATGGCCTGGGTTCACAGGTTCAGATTCCGGGGGTGGACCCACACACCACTCATCAAGCCATGCTGTGGCAGCGTCCCACATACAAAACAGAGGAAAAGTGGCACAAATGTTAGCTCAGCGACAATCTTCTGCAAGCAAAAAAAAAAGAGGAAGACTGACAACAGATGTTAGCTCAGGGCCAATCTTTCTCACCAGAAAAAAGAAGCCAGACACCAAAGAGCTGAAAGAAAAAATGGAGGGCTGGCCCGGTGGCACAGCGGTTTAGTTCGTGCTTTGGCAGCCCGGGGTTCGTGGGTTCAGATCCCAGGTGCCCGCCGACGCACTGCTTGTCAGCCATGCAGTGGCAGCATCCCATATAAAGTAGAGGAAGATGGGCACAGATGTTAGCCCAGGGCCAGTCTTCCTCAGCAAAAAGAGGAGGATTGGAAACAGATGTTAGCTCAGGGCTGGTCTCCCTCACAAAAAAAGAAAAAAGAAAAGATGGACAATTCGGGTATGATTTTATTTATGTGAAATTCTAGAACAGGGAAAACTAATCTAGAATGACATAAACCAGATCAGCAGTTGCCTGAGGTAGGTCAATGGCATGTAGAGATTATAAGGGGGACCAGTGGACTTTCTGGGGAAGTAGAAATAGTATCTTCATTGGGATGGTGGTTTCATGGGTGTATAATCTGTCCAAATTTATTAAACTGTACACTTACAATGTATCAATTTTACTGTAAGCAAATTATACTTCAATAAAGTTGATTAAAAAGAAAACATAAGTAGCATCCCCACCATTCAGCTGTGGCAACATAGGGCAGCATGTGAAGTAACAGGGCAGAATGTATGAAGTGTATGAGTTTTGACACTGCTAAGACTTTCCCTAACTCCCAAATGCAAACAGATTGTGGAAGCAAGTTGATGATACTTTTTCAGAAGCAGGCCTCTCAGGCTTTTAGGCATAAAACAAGATAGCCCTTAAGACTCTTCCTCAGCACATGGGATGGTTAACAGTACACTGCAACAATCTCACTTGAAAGAAAATATTTAAAAGCTGTCTGGTAAGGTTTTGATCAGGATTCTCTTGATTTGGTTACAGTACAACAAACTATGCATCTGAAAATGCAATGTTATTGAGGTCAGATTACTGTCAAACTGACACGTTCGTGCAGTTTATTCATGCCATGCTTAAGTATGAAAATAACACCAACGTTATCCCTTCTTTCCAGACATAGCCAAGTTTTTTATTATGTCAGCAGAACTAGTCACTGGTGATTGCACAATGGCATTTTTAGTGGTTGTTTAGAAGCATAATTAGAGCAATCATCTACCGGGAGCTTTCTATGTGCACGGCCCTGCTAAGTGTTTTTCATGCATTTCGTTTAATTCTCACAATGGCCCTTTAAGGATTTTAACAGATGAGGAAACTGAGGTTGAGACTGTTTGGGTAACTTGCTCAAGGTCACCTCTGCGCAGTGGTCACACAGCTGGTGAGTTTTGGGGCCAGGATTGAGCCTGCACTTAGTGGGCTGCAGAAGTTGATTTCTTAAGCACCGTGTATAAGAGATTAGACTTACTCTTTCAAGATAAAGATACTTGTGTTAATGTTAATGATATTTTATTGGATATACTTTCCAATGCCAAGGCAGAGAAATAGGAAAATATGAAATGAGAAAAAGAAAGAAAGTTTGTACTCTAGTTATAGGTTGTAACTTCTTTTTGATCCTTTGGGATACTATTTCACCTCACCAGACAAGCTTCTACAAGGTTTTCAAAGACTCTCTCCTAGAAAGAGAGACATAGGAAGACAAGTGCCGGGTATGAATCACTGTTGAGTCACCTGGGGCTGTGTTTTGTGAGTGGATTTAAGAAGTCTCTGGGTCACATTTCCACTCTGCTCATCCCACAGGTAGGAACAGTGTCTTATGTTGGTTATAAACCACTTTCATACACACTGTCTCAATCCTACAATAACTCTGTGAGATAGGCAGGAGGGGCTGCACTGTGAACCCATTTACGAATGAGGAAAGGAGACTTGTCTAAGGTATCTTTTGCCCAAGATCCCTGGGAACACAGCAATCCTAGACTTCTGATTCATAGGTGGCTGCAGGGAGGCTGAGCATCCTCAAGCATCAGGGTGCAGGGTCCGTGGGGCATCTGGTCTTTGCCTAGAATTTCTTCCCTCAATTTTGACTCTTAGTCAATAGATGTTCATCATGAAGGTGACACTCTAAATACTCTATCTGGACAAAGAACAGAAGCACATTTCCAAGGGAACACCAAGGCAGGCACGAGGAAATGACAACAGGTCATCTTAGGAAATAGTGATCAATGACATTATCTTATTTCACCAAATCTAAGATGCTACCGATTCTAAAATGCACCATTATTTTGTACCACTAAGAAAGAGAAGTACTCCCAATTAAACTATGACATATTGATTTTAAGACGCATCCTGACCTCAGATATGTTAAAATGTGTCTTAGTATTGATGAAATCTGATAATTCAAGACCAGCTTTCTCCAAACGGGGATTATAACCTTCTTAGAAGTCACTAGCTCATTAATTTATCAATATGATTGAGTAGTAACAATGCTGATTGCCTAGACTGTCAGCAGAAGAGAGGAACAAAGATCACTTCTGCCATCCAGGAATCCACCTCTGAGACTGGCTCCTTCAAGGAAAATTCCAAGAGCCTGGAGTTGCTGAGTTCTCAACAGCTCTTTGGTAAAAGTAGCTGTTATAGAAGGGAATTTTCAGGTTTCCTTTGTCTCCTCAATGTCAGAACAAGCCAAATTCTAAAACACTCCATTCTGCTGGACCAAACTCTGAGCAGGTATTTGGAGCATCTATGCAACAATTTCTCGACACTTTCATTTTTTTCAATAAAGAAGGGAGCTATCACTGCCTAGGTATATACTATGTCTCAGGAATTGCCCTAATGTGATCACATAAATTATCATATTGAATTCTCAAAATAACTTATGAGTTGGACATTATTATCCTTGTTTAAAAAATGAAGAACTGGGAACTCAGAAAAGCTCAACAGTCGGGGTAGGGTCAATCAGGTTGTGAATGTGAGTCAGGATTCAAACCCAAGGCCATTTGCCCCCAAAGGCCATGTGCTTTTTACTGGACAGGGGACAGAAGGCATGGAAGTCAAAGGCTTTTCAAAGCTTGAAAATCACTTCTAGACTAAACTGAAGTCTGGAAAGCTGATATTCTATTTAAACAACTCCATAGTAAACAACAAAAACTCTTCTGCTACAGGACACCCTACTCAATTTGGGAACCCATTTAATCAGTAGGATGGCTATTCACCTCTCTGAGGTGATTCCTAGCTGCACGTAGGGACTCATCTAAGATCTACCTGAGAAGACAGCTTAACCAGCCACAAAGCTAGTGGTGAAGATGAGATGTGAACACAAACCACTCCAATATAAGACAAAGTGTGCAAAGTGCCATCATAACAAATGTCCTCTGAACTGCAATAGCCCTTCAGGGAGCCAACTCCCAGCCACAGAGAGATCATTTCTGACAGAGGGGATCAGGGAGGTGGCATCTGAGCTGTACTTTTAAGAACAGGTAGGTATGAACAGGAAGAGAAGGAAGGGGAAGGGGTTCTGAGAGGAGCAAATGGCATGAGCAATACAGTGAGAAGCAGGACTTCTAGTTTGGCTGCAATGTAGGCAAGCAGTAGGAGAGAAAGGCAGGTTAGGGTAAGATTTTGAAGAGTACCGAACACCAGAGTAAAGATATTCTATTAATTCAGTAGGGAAATGAGGAGTCACTCAAGAATTTTGAGCAGGAGCGGGACCTAGAGCAGCAGCCTGATTCATCTGGGAGCAGGGTGAGTGATGTCCTCGCGGGGAGCGGACCAGGGACAAACAGCTGGTGAGAAAGCTGGGCTCTAATTCACGTCTGACGCATAAGGGCTCACACTCAGGCAGTAGCACGGACACTGGATGCAAAATGGAAAACAATTCCAACGGATTGAGGAGAAAGGAAACTAAGGAAAGATTGTCAGGGAAAAACAGAGACACTTTACAACAGTGGTCCTCAACCAGGGGCAGTTTTGCCCCTACAGGATATGTGGCAACATCTAGTGACATTTTTGGTTGTCATCACTGGGAGGCAGGTGCTACCGGCATCTAGCAGGTAGAGGTCAGGGATGCTGCTAAACATCCTACAATGCATAGGACGGCCTCCTCAACAAAGAACTATCAGGTCCAAAATAATTAGTAGTGCCGAGATTCAGAAACAGTTTTAGAATCATAAGGAAACGTAAAGATGTTACACTTACCATGCAGCTCATGAACCAAACAGGCCTGGCTCTGCATAGAGATGACCACTCAGTAAGAAACAAGCACACACGTGTTCATTCATTCCTCTAACCTACACTTTTGTGCACCTGCTATTGGCCAGGCCCTGATGGGCACTGAAGATAAGGAGACCAGGCGGGGACCTGGCCTCAGACATTACCACCCAGAAGGGAGACAAGCATGTATGAAACCTGCACATGAGTCTGAAAATACATATGTGCTTATAAATATACATGTAGCATAGACTGAAAAGGAATGCATCAAAATATTATCCATGATTATCTCTAACTTGGAATTATTTTTCCATTTTTCAATGAAAATATGAATGAATTGAAAAAATGAAAAAATTCAATGTTTTTCAGTGAACATGCTTTAATTTCATCAGTTATAACAAATAGAGGGATGTCCTAGGGCCACATACCCTCACCAGCTGCCCCAGCTCTGTGTTCTGGTGAGGGGAAGGGGAGAAGGAGAGGGAGCCACAGACCAGAGGAAGGACTACCTCCTCAATGTGGGACTCGCCGGGGTTGACACACAGACTCCTGTCATTCACTCATTTAATTCCTTCATGCACTACATGTCAGGCATTGTCCGTGTGCTCCACATACAACGGCGAACAGAACAGACAAACATCCCCGCCCTTGTGGTGTTTATGTTCTAATAAGAGGAAGCAGACAAGACAACAAACAAGTAAATATTAAAAATATGTACATTCAGCGGAGAACTCTGGAGAAAAATAAAGCAAAGAAGGGGGCTTGGGAATAGGTGGGAGGATTGCAGTTTACATCGGGAAATCACAGAAGACCTCATTGGGGTGACATTTGATGAAAGATCTGAGGAGGGAGCGTGGAGAGGAGGGAAGGGCAGAAGGAACAACAGGGTGCAAAGCCCCGAAGCAGAAGCGCACCTGGTGGGCTCACAGACAGCAAGAAGGCCAGTCTGCTGGAGTGAAGGGAGAGAAGAGACGAGGTAGCGCACGGAATCAGGGGTCAGATCACTCAGGCTACTAAGCCACTGTGAGGACTCTGCCTCTTTCCTGCATGAGACTGAAGGCCATCGGAAGGCTCTGAGGAAAAAAGCGACGTGATCTGTTGAACACGTTTCAACAGGATTGCTGCAACCGACTAAGGCAGGGAGACCAGTTAGGAGGCTATTACTATAATCTGGGAGAGTTGCTGCTGGTGGAATGAGCCAGGAGAGCGAGGAGGAGGTTAGAAGTGGTCAGGTGTCTGGGTATCTTCTGAAATTAGACTTGGCAAGATTCACTGAGGGATTGGATGTGGGCAGCGAGAGAAAGAAAGAAATCAAGAATGACTCCAGGGATCACGGCACAAGCAATTAGAAGGACAAGATGGAGAAGGCTGTGCAAAGAGCAGGTTTAAGAGAAAAGGTCAGAAGGTCAGGTTGGATGCCTTTTAGATCTCCTAGGACAGACACTGCTTAAGCAATTGGATATACCAGACTGAAGGTCAAGGAAAGGAACAGGTAGGAGATGAAAATGTGAGATTAGTGAGAGTGCAGATGGTATTTACCATCAAAGTGTATATAGAGAAGAGGTCAAAGGAGAGAAAGAAAACCAGAAAAGCTGTTGCCAGTAAGGGAGAAGGGAAACTAGGGGGTGAGGGGCCCTGAAAGCCAAATGAAGATCATGCATCAAAGAGGAGGCAATGATGCAACTGCCCACAGCAAACGCGAGATCTTTCCCTATCAGTTCTTTTCAAATTATAGTCAATAAGGCTTTACTGGATGCTTGTGCCAGGCGACCAGGGACCAAAGAGATGAGTTCTAGTAGCTTCTAATGGTGCCAGTAGTCTGGAAAGATAGCCTAGCAAGGTAGATGACTGAGTGCTTGGGATGCGAGGCACTGGAGACAGAGCACTCATGAAACTCCTAATCCAGTTCCTTCATCATCTCCCAATCTGGTCACACACAGGTGAAAAATATCCTACTAGTAATGGCAGCATGGAGGAATGTTCCAGGTCCCCTTGAGAGCAGCTGAGGATCCAGCCCGACCATGAGGTCAAGTCAGCACTTCCTCTCATGGATCTACCACTGGCCTGAACACCTTCCTCTGGCTTCCACTTCTAGAGCATTTCCACTCTATACTGCATCCCCAAACCACCTGTGATACATGCGATCACAAATTGGGTCCTAAGCACAGGTTACAGGAGAATAAAGGACTTGAGAGACTTTGGAATACTGCACACTTGCTATTTGTATGCAGTAGAAGTTACTAGAACAAAAGTTACTGAAGTTTTGGAACTATATATCTCCAGCACTTGGGACATGCCTGGGTCAATATTTATTATATAAATAATTCAATGGTCAACAGAAAATCATTAAGGATGACATATTTATTAGGCAAAATGGGCCTATTTCTAGCAAGGAGCATGGCTACAATTACAATGTGATTGCCTTAAGATCAACAATAACAGGTACCCAGCACCTTTTAAGCTCAGGCACTGTTTAGACAGTTTTAGCGCTGACATGTGAGGAGAACAAGACAATCATAGCAGGAGCAGATATTTAACAAGAACCAATAAATAAACAAGAGAGTTACAGACGGTGGTAAACGCTCTGGGGAAAACAGTGAGGAAGAGAGTGCCTGGGGGTGGCTGGCAATTCTGCCTGGCAGAGCCTCTTTGAGAAGCTGAGACCTGAAGGGTGGGGAGGAGCCATCCAGCACAGAGAGGGGCAGGGTGGTCTAGGCAGAGGGAGCAGAGGCACGTTCAAAGACCCTGAGCGTGCACAGGGTGTTTGTGCAGCATCATGTACACCCACGTGCAGCAGGAACTGAGTGTGAGGGAGAGCGGTGCGAGATGAGGTTGGAGACAAGGGCAGGAGCCAGGCGATGGAGAGCTTAGTGGACCATGGTGTGGAGTCTGGGTTGTGTTATAAGCTGCAGTGGAGGAACGGAGGGTACTCTCTGGGAAGTGTGAAAACTCCTTGTTATTATCAGGAATGATACACAAAGTCTGTAGGAAACCCCATTTGTAATGGCCCTGTGTCTGATACCTCTGAAAGAGATGGCATTCTCTTAGAGAAGCCAGGAGATTAGATTAGGAGCAGAGGTGGGGGTGAGTAGCCCCTGGGCTTTGACAAGTCAAAGGACCTGATCCAACCCCCAGATGAGGCTTCACCTCCATTCTGGAGAAAGGCCTGTAGCCAGGAAAGCACGTGGGTCCCCGCCTGTCAGCCTGAGGTCCTCTGCAGTCACAATGAAGGTCTGGGACAGCATCCAGCCGGCAGAGGTATTTGATAGGGCTGACTCAGTGAGTTTTAAATGTCTGAATTCGGATACCTTTAGGTGGGAACGCACTCTCCAGTCTGCCACAGGGAGCCTTCCTCCACCCACTGTGGTATTCTAAACCCTCACCTCCTCCCTCACTCATTTCAGCTATCTGCTTGGTTCCTGGGGGCACCTGAGGATGAGACCCTGCAAGTTCTTCCTTCACAGGTATATTATACTGCCCTGTCTCACAGTGATAGGCTGACCTGGACCAGGGAAAACAGAAAACTCTCAAATCTGTTCTTCCCCTTTATATTTAAAGCTTATTTTAGATTTGATTTCGCAGAGGTTACCTTTTTAAGGTAGACTGTCAAGATTTTGAGTGGCTTCCAAATACAGGGACTGTATCGGCATCTGCTTAGTAAAAATAACAGACCTGTTTGAGATGGGGTCAGCAAGACCCCTTCCTTCTTAGCCAGGACTTGCTCAGTCCTCAACCTCCAGGACCATATCAGAATCTAATTCTCCTATTGAGAGTGTCCCACTTTTCCTTCCCTTCATGACAGCCAACACTGAACATATGTCCTCTCCCATCACTGGTCATTCCATAAACTACTACTCTTCCCTCTACTACTACTTCCCTCTACTCCCATCGACGTAATGATCAAAATGACATCTATGCCCGACTGGACAGAGTCGATGTTCATGAGAGTCATTTCCTTTGAAAACTGGAGAGCATATGCTGACATAAGCAATGGGTGCGTTGTTGATGTCCCATATAAAGCCGCTCACATCTTTAAATGCAGAGCAAGTCAGGGGCGGGGGCCAGGAGTTGTAACTGCCCTGCCATGGGACCCTCAGCAACAGTGCCATAACAGCTAACACTTCGACAGCCCTGCAAAGGGCATGGGTCAGTGCTTCACATACTCCAACCCTCACCACAACCTACCTCACGGCAACCATAGGAGAAATGTGTCAAGTTACCGTTTCCAGTTTACAAGTGAGGAAGTGAGGCACAGAGAAGTCAGGTAACCTGCCTGCTTAAAACGAACAACTGGCTACTAAGTGCCGGGACTCACACCCAGGCAGTCTGACTCTAGAGCCCTCGTCTCCATTGTCTTAGCTTTCTATAGCCTCTTGTCTTAAGGCATATCCTGACGGTACAATCTAGAACCCGCCCCCACCAGCCAGTTCACCAGCTCCTGATCCTGTGTGACATGGCATTTTCTAAACTTACATATAGAATCTCTTTAAAAGTTTAATTACTTTGATTGCAGGTCTGCTACCCCAAACAAGATTTGTATGAAGTATTTAGTAATTCATTACTCAAATTTTCCCAGGAGAAACAGATGAGGTATACAATCTCACCCATGTCTATGAAGAGACTCCACTGTACTCCGACCTCCGGCTGCAGTGGAACCCTCCTACCATCTATTTGGTAGGAAGAGAAATGGGTGGGATGCAGGAACCCTGCTTCAGATCCAGGAGATGCTACAGTACAGGCCCAGCAGCAGTAATGGAGCCCAGAGCTCAGGGCCGCCCAGCACTCTCCCTGAGGGTGGGGCTCCCCTCTGAGAAAGGAGGCAGAGGGAGAGCAGTAAACAGGATGACCCCAGCTGGGGTCAGATAAGCTGTGTGACCATATTTTTCACTCCCCCAGCAGGACTCAAAGCAAATCTCCTGACTGAATATTCTTGATAACTCTAACGTGATCTTTGGGGGCTAAAGTTTGTATACCAAGAACTTTAATCCACTGCCTTTTTTAACTTAAACCCAGCTACCGTTTCCCAGGCCTGGGGAAATTCACTCCTGACCTTTTATCAATTAGTCGGACAAGAGTAACCTTTGAGGAGTTAGCATTTCTGGGGTCAGGGAAGCTGTAGAGTAGAGAGGACTGGAAACTCGTTTCAGAACGGACACCAGGTGCCTCTCCCCAGAAACTCCGGCACCAGCCCCTAAGTCGCCCGAAGCTGGAGACAGAGCCTCGCCGTAATCCTCGGGATGCCGACCAACCACAAAGGCCCCTGCAGGCCGGGGCCCAAAGCCAGAGGCACAACCTGAGCCTCCAGCGCGACCGCAAACCCTGCCTGCAAGACCACGACTCGACAAACAGAAACGTTGGGAGAGCAGCCGGCGGTACATGCCGCCTCTGATTGGCTGCTGCCCCGCCCCAGGCCTGGTCCACCGCAGAGGGATTTTCCAAAGTGACCTAGCTAGAGCTGTTTAAAACGACAGGATGTTAGAGCTGGAAGGGGCCTCTAGGACAGTCTAATCCAACGCCCTGGCTTCATAGAAGACACAAGTGAGACTCTGAGAGGAGAAGCTACAACGCACCCCCTCCGGCCCCCCAAAATAAACTTCCCCGGCAAAACTTTAAGAAAAGAGGGCAATGCAAAGAACAGGGCACACAGGCTGGTTGGGTTTTGGGGGTTTGTAGGTTTGGGGGTGCAAAAAGAAATTATGAGAAAACACCCCTGTGCCTTTAAGGGCTGCAGTGCTGCCCGCACTATACTTGCTCAAGGCAGGGTCCCAGGGCCCGTGGGCTGGGTGGGCAATGAGGACAGTGGGCACGATCCCTCGAGGGCCTTTGGTGGCAGCCCGAGTCTCGGCTTCCTGAAACCTCTGTGCATAGTATTTGGAGCGGTTGGGGGAGAGTGTCCCCCAGTACCAACCAGGTTCCAAATCACCCAGGAGCAAGAGTTGGGAAGAAAGCCACATGGGTGGAGAAGCAGGGAGGAGAGAGACCAACTTTAGAAAGTCTAGAGGAGGATTCATGCAGCACAAAAAGACCTGACTGCAACCACAGGGGCAAAGAAGTCAGGAAATCCTGCCGGAGCCGCCAGCCCAGTGGCAAGACCGCCAGCCAGTGGATCAAACTGAGCTGGAGGAGGAGGAGGTTTAAATTTAGCCAGGTAAACAGCCAGCGGTGGGGACGGCCTGGTTGGAGCAGTCAGCGTTTCTCGCTGAAGGGAGAGTCCGGCCAGAACTGCACTGGGCAGCAGGTCCGCTTTCCCGGCTCCACCAACCTGCCGTCCGGGGAGCGGGCAGACCGCTCCTCAGAGGTGGGTAGAAGGGTATTTTCACTTGAAAAGTTAGCTCATGTTAAAAACTATCAGGTCTTTTCATCTTTATCACAGTATCTATTCTCAACCCCGCTGCTGGATTTTTCTGGAGTCCTGGATGCAGTTTGAAGATGCTCCATAGAAACCAGCCAAGGATGCCCCCCAGGAATATGGGGGTGGGGAGCCCCCATATTCTCTCCTCACTAGGCGATTCTTATGTCTATTGCTGTTGTGAGTCTTGAGAGACCTGAAGGAGTTACAAACACTGCAACCAACCACGACCACAACGCAACCCTGAGCACTGTGCTCAGGTGTGGGGCTGGAACGAAGCAGGTCTGAAGACCAGTGCAGAAGGTTAAGGAGATGAATGACAAGGAGTTTGACAAGGAGCTGGGGAGGACAAAATCAGAGGAGGACAGGAAGCGTCTGTGGACACACTGGTTTCTATTTCAGAGAAGGCAAGTGTCACTTCACGTAAAAATTCCTTCCCCTGCTAGAGACGCCAGGCCATGGCAATCCAGAAACCAGCAGAACTGTCCTGGAAGTAAAAATCAGAACAGACTAGCCTGGTCCTCTGCCCTCCTTGGAGAAGAGCAAACAAAAAATCTTTCAGCTGCCGTCAGAGTAGGAGGAGTGTGAAACACCAGATGAAGAACTATCTCCAGTTTTTTCTTTTCACAGCTTATGGCTCCCAGCAACCTGGCAGTATCCCTTTAACTTATGCTTTGGGGATAGAAAAATTTTTAGAAAACACTTGTTTCAAGTCAATAAGATACCCTTGGAGATATTACAACAAACAAATGAACTACAGAGGGGGCTGGTTTCGGACACCGTGAGCAAACACCTAACTCACACACCCCCACTGACATATTCGTACTCAAATCTGTAAGAAATCAGAGTCTGGGAAAGTAGGGTATCTACGGATGGAAGAGGGCCAGCAAGCTCCTCCAAGGCTGGCTCCTGTCCTCTGGCAGGCAGACCCTACCGTGGGTCACACGCCCTCTGTCAGATTTTCTTTAGGAAAGGAAGGGAAGCTGTTGCTCACGGCTGCCCTTAGGTATTTATCACATATTGTCCTTTTAGGTCCCTTTGCTCCATTCACCTCCTACCTTGGTGTCAGCTCCACTGGCGCCTCTTAGCAGGGACCTAGCTTTAAGTCTGGCTCTTTCAGTCGGCTCCTGGACTTGACCTCCCCATGAGGCACCCAGCTGCCTCGCTCCTCTCACAGCTGCACGGAGGTCTCTCAGCAATGCTCCTCCTCGGGAGGAGCCACACTTCCTGCTTCTTGCTATTTATAACCACAAATCTTCTGTGTCACAGAGAGAACAGACACTATTTTGAAATGGAGAAAAACCACCACTCATCCTTCCACCTCTCATAGGTCGGTGTGTTTGCCAGGACCTGTGTGTGTGAGCCTGGACAGGCGTGTGGGCACAAGCTCGGGGCCTGGCACCCACTCATCCATGCCTGAGATTGGGAGTCTTGCCTTTGATAATCTGAATCAGACAGCAGCAGGAGTGGCTGGGTCCAGGAAAGGGTCCTCAGACTTTGTGAGGTGGGCCCACTGCTCCCAGGGGCCCTACGTTGCCTTAGGGCCAGCCACAGAAGGGGTCACACTAAGCTGCCACCCATACACATGCACAAGTGCTGGTATTTGGCCAGGAGCGTGACCCTGCCCCACCGACCCAGAGCTTTCTGCTCTCACACTGATGGCATGGCACAGACATCCCCTCACAGCTCTGTCAAGTGGGCACATTCCTTGGCGACTGGAGCAGTTCAGGGGACTGGTAACATGACCCCGAGCCTTTCTTCTCCAGGTACCAGCCTGAAATCTGCACAGGGTGGCAGTGATTGAAAGCTGTTGCCACCGTGGCCATGTGGCAAAAGCAGTGAACACGGCCTGGGCAAAAGCAGAGAGGAATCCCCCATTCACAGCGGTACCCACCCCACGGCCTGAGGCACCTCAGTTTCCCTCTCTATGAAACAGAATCAATCATACTCCAAGCAAATGGAATGATCTCTCACAACGATGTGCAGGATGAAAATATCTAGGAAATTTGGCTCTGACTAGAGTGCATGGCCAAGAATCCACTGAGGCCCCACAAGAAGGTGGTCCCTTCCCACTTCTCCCAAGGCGGGGATGGATGCAGCCTGAGGAGCGGAGGAGCAATGAAAGAAATCAGAGAACTCGGAACGCCACTCAGGGCTTTACCTGCCCCGGTTTGGGCAGGATTTCAGGCACCAAACGAACACTGCTCGCGCGGGTTAAAGTAATCCAGACGTAGTCGTCGCCCCAGTCTGGTGGATGCGGGGCTCAGACCTCAAGCAGAGGATTCGGGGGGGCCAGAAAAGTGAGCGAGAAGCTCCGACGGGCTCACCCTTCTAGGACAGCCGCGGGCAGTCCCCGCGCACGGCGAGGGCGGCGCCTCCCGGGCCACCTCCTCGGCCGCCACCTTCGGGGACAGAGAGCCACGAGCGCCCGAGCTGCCGGGGGAGGCGAGGAAGCTCTGCCTACCTGCCCGGCCCGAGCGCCCTCCGCGCCCAACCACGCACGCTCGCTGGGGCAGCAGCTCGGCTCGCGGCCGGGGCGGGGGTGACCCCTTCACCCCCACGGCGGGCTGCCCCCGATCTGCAGCCCAGCTCCCAGCCGAGCTCCAGTCTCCTGGGGAGCGCAGGGCCCGCTCCCGGAGCCGCCGCGCCGCCCTTCGTCTCCCCCCGCGCCCGGGAGCCGAGCGCCCAGACCCCGCCGGCCCGCGGGCGCCGAGCGCACACGAGCCGGGAGCTCTCGGAAGTTTCGGGCCGGGCCTGGGAGGGGCGGAGGCCCGCGGGCGCCCCTTCCCACCGCGGGCGGCGGCGCTTACCTGCACGGCCCGCCGCTCGTCAGGCCCGGGGCTCCGGCTCGCCGCGCCTCTCGGCCCGCTCCTCTGCGCTCGGCGGCGCTCGGTCGGCGGGGCGCCGGGGCGGGAGGCGCGGCCGCGGGATCGGGGCGGCCGGGGGACCTGCCCGCTCCTCTCAGCGCGCGGGCCGCTCGGGCCGCCGCACCGGGCTCGGCATCCGCCGCCGGGCGCGCTCCGCTCCGGGGCTCCCGCCGAGGCGTCGGCCCGCCCCCGATGCTGGGGCAGCCTCCCGGGCCCTCGGGGTCCGCGCTGCCCCTGGCCAGGAGGGCTCACTGCTCGGCGCCCGGGACCCCCGAGCTCGGCGGGCGGGCAGGACGAGGCCCTGGGCGCCCGGCGCGGGCCGCCGCCGTCGGTCGTCGCTGGGCTGCGCGCCCTGCCCCGGAGCGCGGGACCCGAAGAAGTTCCGGCTCCGAGTTGGCTGCGGGGCGGGTGGCGGCCGCGCTCTGAGTGAGGGGCCGGCGCTGGGCGAGCGGCTCCCGGGGCTCCGCCGCCTCCGCCCCGCCTCCCGCGCCGCCTCCCCGCCCCCGCGGCCGCGCCGGCCCCGCGCTACTGCCCCCCGGCCGAGCCCGCGACACCCCTCCCGAGGGCTCTTCCCGGGCTGGGACCGTGACCTCCGCACCTGCCCGCCGCCCGGGCGCCCTCGCCCTTCACCTCGGCTCCTCGGCAGAGCGGCTCGAGCCTCGACGCGGGGTGCGGATGGGGGGCCCCCGCCCGGCCCTCTTTTTCGGCCCAGCACACCAGCTTCTTCTCCCGGACTCGACCTGCTCCCCCGGGAGGACCTGCGGACTCACCACGGCCAGCAGCCCCTCCGGCCGCCCAGCGCTCCAGCAGGAGCACTCACCTCAGGGGCTGCGGAGCTGAAGGCTCTGAGCGGGGAGGGAGTTAAATCAATAGCTCTTATATTTGCGCATTATCCTCCTCTGAATCCCCCCAAAGAAGTAGCTTTAGCTATTATTTCCGCTTTACAAACCCAAGTCATTCCTCTCCTATTCCTGGACCCTTTCCTACAGTCCGGGCAGAGAGCTCTCTGGGATAAGGAAGCCCGATGGAGGGGCACACCAAGGAAAATGTTTCCGAATGGGACATGTGTTGTTTCATCACTTCCGTGACAGCTTTAGAGCTGAATTATTCACCTGACTTTTTTATGGGGAAACCAAGGCACAGAAAAGTGGCACGGCCAGCCCATAGTCACTAAAGGGAGTTAGTGGTCTGGAAAGGTTACTAGAGTCCAGTTTTTAGCCTCAGCTAGACCGAAGTTTACATACTTTTATTGAGGTCCCCAAGCCCTCTTGGTGCTTCATAGCATCCCTGGGTGAGCTGTCCAAGGAATCAGCAAAGGCCCTGCCGGATGCAGGAGCTCAAACCCCAGCTGCTGAACCCTGTTCCTGACCCCAGGGACAGAGCACCAACCAGCAGCACCAGCGCATTTGAGGCCTGCCCTGCAGTGCCTTTATTTCACATTCTGAAACCCCCATCTCTTCCAGAGTGAGTGGGAGGTTGCCCTGCTAATGAAATTGCCTTTGAATGCAGTACAGTGAGAAAAAAACAAAACAAAAAAATAGTAATAATCAAAGGCTTTGACTTTCCTTAATTATTAACCAAACAAGGTGACAACCTTCCCCTTTCAGTGAGGGGAGGGGCTGCAGGGAGGTTCAGGGAATGAGGGACCAGAAACCCACCACATTGGCTTGGCAATAAGAAGCAATTGTCCTCTGGATTTTACAATAAGGAAAGTAAGAGCTGTTTTAGCAAATACCCGACTGATTAGAGGGAAGGCTTCCTTGGAGTTGTGCTGGCTTTGGGCCAGAGGTTTACTATGACTTTTCTCACCTCACAGTGAATGGGATTTATGAGACCAGGTCCAGCAACCTTAAATGAAGAGCTTGTAATTGCCATGGGGAGGTCTGCCTTCACCAAGGGGAGCTAGTTCAAGGCTTTATCTTTGGGGACAGATGGGCCAGGGAGGAGAGCTCGTCTAAAGCAGGCATAAAAGCTTTAAATCCACTTTGTCAAATTACCAATAGGCTCAGTTCCTCTCCTTCCCAGAATAAAGCATCAGTTCTGGGGTTGTGGTCTTTGTGGGAGGGCAAGGGAAGGCCTTGTGCAGAAGTTCCCAATCATTCCAGAATGTAACCTGGGAAAATTTGGGGATTCACTTCACACACACGTTTATTGAGCCCTAAACACTCAGAGATGACGGAGACGAGTTCCTAGCCTGAGGAAGTTAAAGTCTGAAGGAGTAGGATAGGGGTGGGGGACAAAATTCTCAATTGGGTCCTAGAATGAACACAGAAGGGATGACTGCTTGGTCCCCAGCTGATGACCCAAGAGAAGAGCAGGTGACGGATGACAGCAACCTCAGCTGAATGTCCCACACGTTGTCCTGCACCTCCCACCATCTTGTCCAAGATGAGTCAAAATTTGTGGCCCAGAAAAAGGGAAGCTGCAGCGCCCAGGAAAGGAGCCTGTGGCTGAGCAGCTGGGAAAGCATTTGAATGAGGAGACGGGGCCAGAGTCCCAAGGGAAGTGGTGAGCACACCATCGCTTAAGTCACTGAACTGCCAAGGCCTCTCCAGCCAGCCCTGGAGGCAGCACTGATGGGAATGTGGACAGCTCTCACCCATGTTTTGTCTGTGATTGCTGGGTGGGGTCTCTCGCCTTCTCCCCCAGATAAAACATATCTTGACTTAGCATTTGTGGTTTAAACAAGAAAGAAAAAGCAAATACTTGGACCTATGGGAATTTGTAGTGATTCCTGCTCTATGTATTAGAGACACCATTCCCCCTCCCTGGCCATGCCCTCGCAGACCACCAACCACCACACTCAGAGCTCCCTTCCAAGCCAGATTGTCTAACGAAAACCCTGTCAGAAAGAGTCAGAGAGGAGCCAGCCTCCTGCATTTCCTTAGCTCGCTGTGGCTTTCCCGAGACGTGGGGGGGGGGGGGTATATCTAGAGCTGACCTCTGGCCCTGGGGCTGTGCATTCTTAGGGCAGTCGGTCACTTTCCCATCCCCAACGCTGGGAGGAAGAGCTTCAGGTAGCTCTGCTGTTCCTGGTGTTGGTGGTGGAGGCAGGAGAGCACCCCTGTGGCAGGATAGTCCTCCCTTCTGCCTCAGTCTGCTTTTCTGGGCCCTTTCAAAGGGGTTTTTGGGGGTGCACAGAAAATTTCATGGGGGAACCAGCCTGATGAGCCTTCAAAGCCCAGAACAGAACGGAGGGGCAAAGCTAATAACCTTTTATCCCAACAGCTATTTCACAGGCGTTTTACCTCTGTTGTCTGGGTTATTCAGTGTTCATTTTGTGCTTGCTATCTGGATGTTTTTCTAAGAACGAGGGCTTAAAAAACTGGTAGATTCTGACCCAAATATCCAGACACCATCCATGAACTACCCCCACAGACTCACAGCAGCTGAGACAATTTGGGACATCTGGATCAGCAGGAATTCTAAGAGCTGAAGGCAGCAGGATTGGTAAGAAGAAAACTCCGCCATCGTGAGTTAGAATCTGGCTCTGCAGTTCACTTGTAGCAGAAGATGTTCGCGCTAAGATGCCAGCAGCCGAAGGAATTTGTATAAAGGCAGGAGGAGGGCTGAACTATTGACAGTCTCAATGCGTGCAGAGACCTTACGAGTTTATAAAGTGCTTGTACCTTTTTGTCTGAATTGAGATCGATCAAATGAGAACAGTCCCTCTCATCTTACTTGGAGGACTCTCCTCTAACCTCTTCTCCCCAAAGAGAGGCCAGCTCCCTCCAGGGAGGGGGGTTACTGAGCACGCAGCCCACTTGGGGAAATCCGGCCTCGCCTCCTGTGTGATCTTGGGCAAGACACTGATCTCTCTAAACCTCAGTTTCCTCATCTGAAAGGGCGTGATGGTCAGATCGCTTTCCTCACAGGAATGTGAGAATTAAATAGGATAAAGCAGATAAACTAAGAACCAGGTCTTCCCTAGAGTATGTACTCCATGGATATTAATAACAGTATCATGACTATTAAATAGACATGAGCTGATTTTCCATTTGGACAGTCTAATGTTGCTCTCAGTCCTTGAACTCCTGGATTTTTAATCCTCATTTTTTTTCCTAAGAGAAAACAGAGTCCTAAATTGTTCCTTGAATAAATTACTGCTTTACAAATATCTAGAATGAAGCAGTTGAAGGTGTCACTAAAAACTGGCAAAATCCAGAGCCCCCTGCTGACTGGGGCAGGGGGAGGGGGGGAATTTTGTCATCCTGTCAGCATCACTCATCGAGGTCTAGAAAAAAGAAAATGAGAAGTACTAATGAATGTGATCCTGTTAATAAACTGCTCCAGTGCTTAACCAAAAAATGAGGTGCTAGGGGCCAGCCCTATGCCTAGTGGTTAAGTTTAGCACACTCCGCTTTGGCGGACTGGGTTCACTGGTTTGGTTCCCGGGCACCAACCTACACCACTTGTCAGGCATGCTGCGGTGGTGACCCACACACAAAACAGAGGCAAATTGGCACAGATGTTAGCTCAGGGCGAATCTTCCTCACCAAAAAAAGAAAAAAATGAGGTACTATTTGGAATTGGAATCAACATGAAACACTGCTTTCCCTTTTGAGACTCTAATGTCCCCATGTCCCTCCTGTTTTCCCCCTTCTTGACGTCGCCTCAAGTCCTTTCTTGTGTTCTGTACTGAGGCACATTCCAGAGGAAACAGAGACAGGGTACCTGCCCTCAAGGAGCTTTGCTGTCAGGGTGGGGCCAGGGTTCGAGCAAGTGGACAGATGCCCCTGTCGTGTATCCCCAGGGGCCCAGGCAGCTCCTGGCATCAGGACCAAGGGTGAAGGGGGGGACCCCCTTCTTTCTGAGAGACTCCTTCTCTGTGTCTCGATGTCCTCACTAAAGGAATCTATGATTGAATCAAAGGGGAAATGGAGGAAGATGGAAGTGTGGGTGGAAGACAATGAATTTGACTTCATACACATTTCATTTTGAGTGTCAGTGGGGGCATTCAAGTGTTGACAGCAAGAAAGAGAGAGCTGGAAGGAGGGTTAGAGGTCAGGGTGGCTGGAGATGTCGTTTCAGTGAAGCAACTGATAATATGAGAGCCCAGTAGCAAGGGGTCAAGGCAGGAGAAGACTGTGGAGCGCTGGGGCCACACGTGTGGATGATCCCTACAAGTTTACGGGAGGGTACTGGGAGGGGCCCTGGGGTCAAGTGATGTGTTTTCACAGTGAGGGAGCCCTGAACACACTTGAAAGCAGAAAGAAGAAAAGTGAGGAGGGTGAGAAATTCCTGCTGTTAGAAAGGGTTGGGAGAGGCAGGGAGCAAGACCTCATTCCCTGGGAGGAGGGGAGGCCGGGAGCTCACTAGGAGTTGGCATTCCAGAGCTGAGGGGCCCCTCCTTCTTCCCTCTCTGGAGACTCTTAGGATGACAGGAAAGGCAGATACCCCATGAATAGTTTGCAGTGAGGAGCCCTCTTTGAGGAGCACCGAAGTGGCCCTGTGTGGGAGACACCCCTCCGCTTTGTGACCAGAGGATGTCTCAAGGTCATTTGCTCTCCAGTAGTGCCTTGAGGGGCTTCCCAGGGCTCACATGGATTGAATGCTGCTGTATCAGAATCTCCCAGGAAAGAATGTTAAAAACACAGATTCCCAGGCTGCACCTCAGGCCTTCTAAATATGTGTGGTGCAATCTGTAACTTTGAAGGTCCCACTGGTGACTCTGACCCTCAAACCAGTTTGAGACCCAGCCACCGGGTCCCAAAGGTCCGCCCCCCGAGCAAGCCTCCTGGGAGAGGGAGAGGCGCCTGCTGAAATGTACAAATGTAAACCTGGAGAAGGCGGTGGCCCTCCCCTGAGCCCCAGGAAATTATCAGTTAACTTCCTCAGGCTACACTGCAGAGGGTGTGGGAGCAACGGCGGTCGGGCAGAGCTCAGAGTCTGCCTGGTTTTCCACCTTGGCCTCGGCAAGAACCAGGTGTGGTGCGCTCACCCTAAATGGGACTGGGTTCCGGTTCCACTATGGCCATATGTTTGAGAGTTAACTTTTGCTAAATCATACTAATAAGGATAATGAAGGAAATCCACAGGTAATCCAAACATCTCAAGGTAAGTAGTGGTTTGTCTCCTGACCTATAATTATCATCAAAAGCATCTATAAACTCCTGAATTCCGCTCCATGAGCTGGGATGCTTTGCTAGGCAGTTTCCCATCCGAAGCCTTTGTTTGGCTTGAGGAAAAGTGGTTGTACCACAAACAGTGACAAGGGAATTTTCATTTGTATCATTGAAAAGGATGGTAGCTAAACATTCAGAATGTTAAATTTAAAGCATTATATATATTATAATATAATTAAAGCATTGTATATAAAATTCAGCATCCTGCATTAATCCTTGAGGTTCTTAAATATATTGATCAATAAAAATGACTCATAGAAAATAGCAATCAGCTACAATATTCATTAGACTCCAACATTTCTCCCTTTTTCAAAGTCCTTCTTGAGGCTTCATGCATTGATCATAAAGACAGTGAGAGAAAGATGATTAGCAAAGAGACTGAAATTACATTTGGTATTTCCTTTCCTTTCAAGTTTCACATATGGGCCTGAAACACCTTTGAATCTGGGAGAAGAATGAAAGACAAATACCATTGGTTTGTACAGGCCCCAGTATGTGCTGAAGGTACTGACTTGCATTTCCCAACCCTGAGTAGGTCAGAGGAAAAGAGATAAGGAGGGAACAGGGCAAGAGGCGACTAGCCCAGGTTGGGGAGAGTGCTGGCTAGTGACCTCACCCTCATGTGAAACGCAGCGGATCTCTTTCATGCCAACACTCCTATCTCCCCTTTAATTTCCTTTCTGCCTTTCCTGTAGCCCAGTAGCCATACCTGCATCCCCACCTGCCTATTTCATTCTTGGGCTGCCATCTGTGGTATGTTTTAAGCAGGAATTCTGGAAACAGAAAAGCTACCAGACCCAGGGCAGATGATTCTCCAGTGGTGGAATTTCAGGCACCACGGCATCTAGTGAAGGAGATATTTCAGGGCCCCAGGGGTGGGTGTGGAAGCTGACGGAGCCTTCCAGTACCTTCAGATCTTACCACCCAGACCTCTGCCTGCTTCTGGTCTGCTCCGTAAGGCGCTCTGCTCAGGGGTCCCCCTTCACCACCCCAACCCCAGCCAGTGGCAGGTGGCCGGAGCTGCTTGCTTGGCTTCTTTAGTTTAAATGTCCATCGGGGTTTGCAGTGAGTTACAGGGACAGGGGCTCCAGAAGCTGACAGTGAAGGCCCGAGTAATCAAAACCTATGTCAGGCAATCCACAGTCCTCCGGAATTTCCCTGCTGGGCAGGGGTTTTGAGTGTGTGTTTTAAAGATGCCTTCAGTCTAACAATTAAAGGATCAGAACAAATCTGGTCACAACCAGTACTTTTAAACCTTCTCCCTTGGCACTTAGAGAACCCTCAGTGCGGCCCTGCTTGCAATGATGGCTAATGACAGTGACCCAGACAGACAGAGGACATTCACTTGCTCCAAATTCCGGGCACAAAAATATTTACTTAGATCCAAGCAATGGCCCGACTGCCTTTTATGTGGCAGGGAGAGAGGGCTGAAGTAGGCAGGTTGGCAGCTGGGCCAGGATGGGGGGTGGGGGCAGTTCTCTGGGAGTGGCTGAGAGCTGCCAGAAGTAGGAGAGGGAGGTCTGGAGCTGGGGGGACCTGAGTATGGAGTGTCCTGAAAGGGCGCAGGAGAGGGGAGCCAGTGGGTGCACTGGGAGGACTGAGCTCCGCCTGAGGGGACCATGGGTCACTTCACCAGCAGATGCCAAAGGCTGGAGGGCCCGGGGGGAGTTTTTACTGCTGTTTGAAACAAAGAGTGTAATCTCAGCCTTGTCTTCCAGGGCCAAAGATGAGAGGAGGGGCAAGAGTAATGCCTAGTAAGGGAGGGTGTTGACACTGAGGCCCCCTCAGCTGCCACCAGCCTGCAGTACCACCACTGCTGTGGACTGGGTTCCGGAATCCATGCTACCAAGAAAGTGGTCGTGATGTAGATTATGCCAGAGACGGTGTGTCTTCTCCCACACAGGTAGCACCATCACCCCACTCACACCCCTGCCCCCACGCTGAGACCCAGTTTTAGCCACCGAAACTGTATTTCCAATCTCAGTGGGGTCACCGAGCGGTGGGCTGACTGGCAGCAGTAAAGGATGTTTTGAGCGGTTGAACCCAAAGGGGTAAACTTGGATCCTGGGGTTGGGAACAGAAGTCCCAGGACAAGCTATGGGGCAGCCCCCGTGTGCCACCCCTTTCTGTCAGCTAACTCATCATCGCTCAAGGCTGCTTCCACAGCACAGGGGACCACTTAACCTGGAGCTGTCTCTGCAACTCCCCATTTGACCACTTCTCCGCTTCAGAAGGCAGAGAAGAGAGAAAGGAAGCAAGGTGGTGGAAGTGACTCTATTTGGTCCTTGTTCTAACTAGAGGAGATGGTCATCTTCTCTGAACCAGGCCCCGGCCACCTTTTGCTCTCCCTCCAGTAGCCTCTCTGGGGGTTCCAGGATCTTTCATTCTGGGGACCCAGGCGTGGTAGTTGGGGTGGGGGTGATAGTGTTCTGTGAGTTGGGGAGGGAACACCTGCTCCAGCAGAATCCAGCATTAGAACCACTGTCTTGCTGGCATGGATTCTGGAGTCCAGCCCACAGGAAAAGCTTTTGGATTAGGATAGTTTCCATGGTTATTCAATGAGGGTGTTTTGTCAATAGCACTCGACTGTGTGTATACCTGTTAGGGTTTTTTCTTTTTTTGGTGAGGAAGATTGTTCCTGAGCTAACATCTGTTGCCAATGTTCCTCTTTTGGCTAAGGAAGATTGTCCCTGAACTAACATCTGTGCAAATTTTCCCCTATTTTGTATGTGGGTCACTGCCACAGCATGGCTTGATTAGCGGTAAATAGGTCGGTGCCCGGGATCTGAACCTGGGAACCCCAGGCCGCTGAAGTGGAGCACATGAACTTAACCACTACGCCACTGGGCAGACCCCAAATGTTAGTTTTTATACGTATTCTCTTGGCATGTGGTGTGAGGGAGGATGTGGAGGGACGCCAGCGGTGATCCAGGACTAACTTCCACAGAGGAATTATAACATCAGGACAACGATCATAATAACCAGTCCTAACTGAACACTTACCATGTGCTAAGGCACTTAATCCTCACAACAACACTGTGATGTTGGCACTATTATTCCATTTCACAGAAGAGAAAATGGAGACCCAGCAAGGTCAAGTCACTTGCCCACAATTGCACAGCTAGCAGGGATCCAGGTCAGGCTTCATCCCCAGTTGTAGGAAAGCCTATCTGGAGAGAGAATGAGGAGACTCCTTACTGCTGTTTAGGCCACACTGTCTGCCCCAAACCACCACAGACCAGCAAGTAGTTCTCCATTCCTGCTCCTCTACAATTGCTCAGGCATGGGAAATCTGCTCTGGCCCTAATTCTATAAATAATGGGAGAGGAAGAGTTGGGCTGGAGAACTTGAGAGAAACATGGAAGATAAAGTGTTTTTTATATATAATTTGTTCAAGTTCACAACGAGGCAGGAAACCAATTTTCTCCAAACTAAGAATTGAGGAAAGAGCAGCTCTTTGATTCTTACCTCAATCTCTCACCCTGGGGCCAGAGATGTGTTGCTTTTAATAAAGCAATTTTGACGTGGTGCTTGGAGCTCAGGGAACAAAGATCCGGAAGTCTGCCGGCACTGTGAATGGGTCAACCCATGAAAAATGGCTCTGAGAGAGGGGAGGACTGTGTTTCCTCATTTGAGTCTCACTCTTTCCTTTCTCATCTCCACCAAGCTGGAGGATGTGAAGAAATCAAAGACCCCACCAAATCCCAGGGTGGGGAGCGCCCCCTAGTGGCCCAAAGATCCACTTGCTGATGGCCCCTGCGGTCTTGACAAAAGAAGGGAAGGAAGCAGATGTTTGAACAAGTCCAGAGTCTAGCATAAGAAAGAACAATCCACTTCTGGGTATATACCCAAAAGAAGTGAAAGCAAGGACTCTAAGATTTTTTTTTTAATAATCAGCCTTGCCTTTTATTTTATTTTTATTTCTTTATTTATTTTGGTGAGGAAGATTGGCCCTGAGCTAACATCTGTGCCAATGTGCCTCTATTTTTGTATGTGGGACACCGCCACAGCATGGTTTGATGAGTGGTATGTAGGTCTGTGCCCGGGATCCAGCCTGCCAACCACTAGACCACCGGGCCGGCCCCTTGAAGATATTTTTGTAAACCCATGTTCATAGCAGCATCATTCACAATAGCCAAAAGGTGGAAACAACCCAAGTGTTCTTTGATGGGTGAATGGGTAAACAAAACGCAGTATAAACATACAATGGAACATTATTCAGTCTTAAAAAGGAAGGAGATTCTGACACAGGCTACAACATGGATGAACCTTGAAGACATCATGCTAAGTGAAAGAAGCCAGACACAGAAGAACAAATACTGTGTAATTCCATTTATATGAATACCTAGGGCAGTCAAACTCAAAGAAACACAAAGTCAACTGCTGGGTGCCAGGGCATAAGAGGAAGCGGGTATTTAGTGTTTAATGGGGGCAGAGTTTCAGTTGGGAATGATGAAAAAGTTCTGGAGCTGGATGGTTGCATAACAATGTGAGTATACTTTTTTACCATTTTTTTTAATTGATGTCTTAATAGTTTATAACACTGTGGGGTTTTAGTTGTACATTTTTGTTTGTCCGTCACCTTGTGGATGTAACCCTTTACCCCTTGTGCCCACTCCCCCTCCCCCTTCCCCTTGGTAACCACCAATCAATTCTCTCTGTCCGTGTGTTCACTTATATTCCATATATGAGTGAGTTCATGCAGTGTCTGGCCTTCTCTCTCTGGCTTATTTCACTTAACATAATACCCTCTAGGTCCATCCATGTTGTTGCCAATGGGACAATTCTGTCTTTTCTTATGGCTGAGTAGTATTCCATTGTATGTATATACTACATCTTCTTTAACCAGTCATCAGTTGAGGGACACTTGGGTTGCTTCCACTTCTTGGCTATCGTGAATAATGCTGCAATGAACATAGGGGTGCATAAGTCTCTTGTGATGGTTGAATTCATGTCCATTGGGTAGATGCCCAAGAGTGGGATTGCTGGATCATAAGGTATTTCTATTTTTAATTTTTTGAGGATTCTCCATACTGTTTTCCATAGAGGCTGCACCAGTTTGCATTCCCACCAGCAGTGAATGAGGGTCCCCGTTTCTCCACAACCTCTCCAGCATTTGTTGTTATTTGTCTTTGTGATTATAGCCATTCTAACGGGTGTAAGGTGATATCTTAGTGTAGTTTTGATTTGCATTTCCCTGATGATTAGTGATGTTGAACATCTTTTCATGTGTCTATTGGCCATCTGTATTTCTTCCTTGGAAAAATGTCTGTTCATATCCTCTGCCCATTTTTTGATCAGGTTGTTTGTTTTTTTGTTGCTCAGTTGTATGAGATCTTTATATATTACTGAGATTAATCCCTTGTCAGACAAACGATTTGCAAATACTTTCTCCCAGCTGGTGGGTTGTTTATTCATTTTGATCCTGGTTTCATTTGCCTTGTAGAAGCTCTTTAGTCTGATGAGGTCCCACTTGTTTATTTTTTCTTTTGTTTCCCTTGTCCAGGTAGACATGGAATCTGAAAGGATCCCTTTATGTCCAGTCTCAATTAGTGTACTGCCTATATTTTCTTCCAGGAGTTTTATAGTTTCAGGTCTCACTTTCAGGTCTTTGATCCATTTTGAATTGATTTTTGTATATGGTGATAGGAGATGGTCTACTTTCATTCTTTTGCATGTTGCTGTCCAATTTTCCCAGCACCATTTATTGAAGGGACTTCCCTCTCTCCATTGTATGTTCTTTGCTCCTTTGTCGAAGATTAGCTGTCCATAGGTGTGTGGTTTTATTTCTGGGCTTTCAATTCTATTCCATTGATCTGTGTGTCTATTCTTGTACCAGTACCATGCTGTTTTGATTACTGTAGCTTTATAGTATATTTTGAAATCAGGGATTGTGATGCCTCCAGCTTTGTTCTTTTTTTCAGAATTGCTTTAGCTATTTGGGCTCTTTTGTTGCCCCATACGAATTTCAGTAGTTTTTGTTCTATTACCGTGAAGAATGACATTGGGATTCTGATTGGGATTGCATTGAATCTGTAGATTGCTTTAGGTAGGATGGACATTTTAACTATATTTATTCTTCCAATCCATGTGCATGGAATATTTTTCCATTTCTTTATGTCTTCCTCGATTTCTTTCAATAGTGTCTTATAGTTTTCATTGTATAGGTCTTTGACCTCCTTGGTTAAATTTATTCCCAGACATTTTATTCTTTTTGCTGCAATTGTAAATGGGATTATCTTTTTGAGTTCTCTTTCTGTTGGTTCATCGTTAGTGTATAGAAATGCAATTGATTTTTGTAAGTTGATTTTATACCCTGCCACTTTACTGTAGTTGTTGATTATTTCTAGTAGTTTTCCAATGGAATTTTTTGGGTTTTCTATGTATAAGATCATGTCATCTGCAAATGGTGAGAGTTTCACTTCTTCATTGCCTATTTGGAGTCCCTTTATTCCTTTTTCTTGCCTAATTGCTCTGTCCAGAACTTCCAGTACTATGTTGAATAAGAGCGGTGAGAGTGGGCACCCTTGTGTTGTTCCTGTCCTCAAAGGAATGGCTTTCAGTTTTTCCCCGTTGAGTAGGATGTTTGCTGTAGGTTTGTCATATATGGCCCTTATTATGTTGAGGTACTTTCCTTCTATACCCATTTTGTTGAGCGTTTTTACCATAAATGGATGCTGGATCTTGTCGAATGCCTTCTCTGCATCGATTGAGATGATCATGTGGTTTTTATTCTTCATTTTGTTAATGTGGTGTATCATGTTGATTGATTTGCAGATGTCGAACCATCCCTGTGTCCCTGGTATAAAGCCCACTTGATCGTGGTGTATGATCTTTTTGATGTATTGCTGTATTCGGTTTGCCAATATTTTGTTGAGGATTTTTGTGTCTACGTTTATCAGTGATATTGGCCTGTAGTTTTCCTTCTTTGTATTGTCCTTGTCTGGCTTTGGTGTCAGGATGATGTTGGCCTCATAGAATGTGTTCGGAAGTATTCCATCTTCCTCTATTTTTTGGAATAGTTTGAGAAGGATAGGTGCTAAATCTTTGAACGTTTGATAAAATTCTCCAGGGAAGCCATCTGGTCCTGGGCTTTTATTTTTTGGGAGGTTTTTGATTACTGTTTCAATCTCTTTACTTGTGATTGGTCTGTTCAGATTCTCTATTTCTTCTTGATTCAGTTTTGGGAGGTTGTACACGTCCAAGAATTTGTCCATTTCCTTTAGGTTGTCCAACATGTTGGCGTAAAGTTTTTCATAGTATTCCCTAATAATCCCTGTATTTCTGTGGTATCTGTTCTAATTTCTCCTCTTTCATTTCTAATTTTATTTATTTGAGTCTTCTCCCTTTTTTTCTTAGTGATCTGGCTAAGGGTATCAACTTTACTTATCTTCTCAAAGAACCAGCTCTTTGTTTCACTGATCCTTTCTACTGTTTTTTTGGTTTCAATTTCATTCATTTCTGCTCTGATTTTTGTTATTTCCCTCCTTCTGCTGATTCGGGGCTTTGTCTGTTCTTCTTTTTCTAATTCTGTTAGGTGCAATTTAAGGTGATTTATTTGGGATTTTCTTGTTTGTTAAGGTGAGCTTGTATTGCTATGAATTTCCCTCTCAGGACCGCTTTTGCTGCATCCCATATGAGTTGGTATGGTGTATTTTCCTTTTCATTTGTCTCCAGATAGCTTTGGATTTCTCCTTTAATTTCATCAATGACCCATTGGTTGTTCAGTAGCATGTTCTTTAGTCTCCACATTTTTGTCCTTTTCCTAGTTTTTTCCTTGCAGTTGATTTCTAGTTTCACAGCATTATGATCAGAAAAGATGCTTGTAATGATTTCAATCTTCTTAAATTTATAGAGGTTTGCCTTGCTTCCTAATATGTGGTCTATCCTTGAGAATGTTCCATGTGCACTTGAGAAGAATGTGTACTCTGCTTTTTTTGGGTGGAGTGCTCTGTATATATCTATTAAGTCCATTGTGTCTAGTTTTTCTTTTAAGTCCATTATTTCCTTATTGACTTTTTGTCTGGATGATCTATCCATTGATGTAAGGGGGGTGTTAAGATCCGCTACTATTATTGTGTTATTGTTAATATCTCCTTTAAGGTTTTTTAGCAGTTGTTTTATGTACTTTGGTGCTCCTGTGTTGGGTGCATAGATATTTATAAGTGTTATGTCTTCTTGGTGAAGTGTCCCTTTTATCATTATATATTGCCCTTCTTTGTCTCTCATTATCTTTTTTATCTTGAAGTCTATTTTGTCTGATATAAATATGGCTACTCCTGCTTTCTTTTGTTTGCCATTAGCTTGGAGTATTGTTTTCCATCCTTTTATTTTGAGTCTGTGTTTGTCTTTAGAGCTGAGATGTGTTTCCTGGAGGCAGCAGATTGTTGGATCTTGGTTTTTAATCCATCCCGCCACTCTGTGTTCTTTTGATTGGAGAATTCAATCCATTTACATTTAGAGTGATTATTGATATATGAGGGTTTAATGTTGCTATTTTATTGTTCATTTTCCGGTTCTTTTGCATTTCCTTCTTTTCTTGTCCCTTGTGTTTCGGACAGCAAATTCAATTTGGTATTTCTCCATGCTTAGTCTCTTGGTTTTCTCTTTATTTGTCATGTGTGGTTCTCTTCTGGTTATTCGTTTAGTGGTTACCGTGAGGTTTATATAAGCGATCTCCTGGATAAGAAAGTACATTTTCAGATGCCTCTTTTTCCTGAGGCTGGGTCAATTCAATCCCTTACCTCTTCCCCTCCTTATTTGTTATCTCTTTGTTCCATCTTGTGTCATGAATGTGTGTTTCCAGTGATGAGCTTGA
This sequence comes from Tapirus indicus, assembly GCA_031878705.1. Classification (NCBI taxonomy): domain Eukaryota; kingdom Metazoa; phylum Chordata; class Mammalia; order Perissodactyla; family Tapiridae; genus Tapirus; species Tapirus indicus. Next base: position 98,391,634 of record CM062918.1, read on the forward strand.
ATTAATTTTTGATGTTATCCAACTGTAGTTTGTTCTGGTTTAGTCTCCTTGCTTTTCTCCTTGCTGAAATCTTTGTATCCCCTTTCTCACTTGTTTTTTTTCAGGCCTAAGGGCCTTCTTGAGCATTTCTTGTAGTGGGTCTTGTGGTGATGAACTCTCTTAGCTTTTGTTTATCAGGGGGAGTTATTATTTCTCCTTCATATTTGAAGGATATTTTTGCTGGATAAAGTATTCTTGGCTGAAGGTTTTTGTCTTTCATGATTTTGAATATATCATTCCAGTCTCTCCTAGCCTGTAGAGTTTCTGTTGAGAAATCAGCTGAGAGCCTGATGGGGTTTCCTTTGTATGTTATTTTGGTTTTTTTTGACAAAATTGTAAAGATGGAGAACAGATCAGTGGTGTCAGGGTTTAGGGATGAGGTGGGAGGGAGGAGGATGCACGTGGCTATTAAGGATAGCACAGCGGAGATCTTTGTTGCAATGAAACAATTCTGTATCTTGATTGACAAGAATCTACGCATGTGATAAACTTGTATAGACGCCCACGTGCAAGAGTGAGTAAACTGGTGAAATCTGAATAAGGTCTGTAGCTTGTACTATGTCAGTTTCCTGGTTTTGATGTTCTATAGTTATGAAAGATGTGACCATTGGCAGAAACTCGGTGAAGGGTACAGGGACCTCTCTGTACTATTTTTGTAACTTCCTGTGAATCTATAATCATTAAAAAAAAAAAGATTGGAAAAAACTCACTCAGCTGTAGTGAAGACAAGGAAGGAAAGGGAAGTGTCATGGAGCACTTATCCTGTGCCAGGACGTGAGCCAGGCACTCTGTGTGGGTCATCTTACTCGATCATCCTCATGGCCCTGTGAAATATGTATCGTCCCATTTTATAGACAAGGAGAGCAAGGCCCAAACTGGCAAAATTGTGTTTCAAACCAAGTCTGTCTGACCTTAAAGCCTGTCCTCTTTTAGGGAGCTGAAATGTATGTGAGCTTTTGAGGTTGTGGGCTTGAAGAGGAATAAATGGTCAAATTTTGCTTTGCCTGCCAAAATTACAACCTTCTCAAAGACGAGCCCTGTGCACTTTATTTCAGTTGTCATTAATTGAATGGCTTGTCTCCTCAGGTTCTCCTGTTCGAGGCCATCCATATAAGCTCATCAGAACAAACCTCTGCCTTCCAAAAGCTTATGGCCTTCTTTGAACACCACTTTTGTTATGTCACTCTCCAGCTCATAAATGAAAGTGGCTATTGAATGAAGGCTAAATCCTTGACTCTCTGCTTGGACACTCAAGGCCCTGAACAGTTGCCTCCTTAAGAAATGTCCGGTGTCTCCTCCCACTGCCCTCCACACGAGCTGTCTCCTCTAACTGCAACAGTTTATGACCCCCATACCGACTTGCCCACAGTCTTCAGTTCCCACTGGTCCTTTCACTGCTCTTAGGCCATCTAGATTCTGTCCATTTTTACAGACCCATCTTCACTGCCCATGGAGCCCACCCTGACTACCCCAACACCAGGGCATTACCCGTTCTCCACACTCAGGAACTTAGGCCTCGACCTGGCATGCAGTAGGCACTCAGCACAGACTTGTTGAATGTGAATTGTGAACTCATCATGTATGGCCTTGTATTGATGTTAAGTGTATGTCTATGTGTTAGTTTGACCCTTCTAACCAGATGGTAAGTTCCTTAGCTTACACTGTTTCGTATTCTCAATAGCCCTTAGCTCAGTTTGGTACTGATTTTAGAACAGCCACTAATAATGAGAACTTGTTCTCACACCCACAACTGTACATCCACCTTCACCCCTGGTCAGCTGTGGTGATCCTGCCTCAGACACGGTCACTGTGGGGTTGCTGAGGGCCTGAGGTCCAGCTACCACTGATTTTCAATTCTTGCTTCTCCTCTTCTTTTGTAGAGAAGTTTGAGTTGCACAGGTCCCAGGATGTGCAATCTCTTCGCAATAGCCCATCCACCCACCTCTCTCTTCATGACTATTTCCTCAGCAATTATAACCTTCTTTGGGGGGCTGATTTGGTTCCTTCAGTTTCAAGCCCATGTCTGGAATGAACTTAGACACTGGCGCTCATAGCTGTGGTCACCCATCTTTGAGGATGAGGGAGCTATAGAAAGTGTAACTGAAGAGTTAGTTACACTAGGGAAAAGATTGGGGAAAGAGCTGGGGCTGTTGCTATGAGTGGGCCTGACCTCATCACCTTGCATAACCTAAGTCAGGGCTGAGGCCTCGAGGGAGACATGCCAGAGGAAAGGAAGGTGTTTATGGAGCTCAGAAGAGCGGAGAATGAGCTTGTGTCAGAGACAGTGAGTAGGAAAAGCTGCCTCTCCTTTCTGTTCTCCATGGGCTTCTCAGAGAGCTCCAGGAACCCTCTCAAGCCAGTAAGATGTAGAGGCATCTGCTCAGGGCAGCCTTTCAGAGGGACGTTCTGGATGTTCTTGAGCCTTGGCGCTCAGGAGTCAGACTGGGGCTCTGCCATCCAACCTCACTCCCTAGAAAAACACAGTGGAGTCCACATGAAGCGGTTCTCGGAAAGGATTCGGCCACCTGTGTCAACGTCAAGGTCTCTAGTGTCCCTCTTGTTCTCTGGTCAGGCAGAAGAAGCAGACCCAGGATCACAATTTTGGAGACTAAGGTGGCTTTGTCAAGTGAAGGAGGAGGAGGGAGAGAGTGGCGGCCTAACCTGCACCTCTGCTTTCATTGGTTGGTCAGATCCAGGGCACCAGAAGGAATAGGGGAATTCTCTGGAAAGGTGTTGTCAAAAGGTACATTTCCCTCCTCTCCACTGCAGTGTAGACACACACAGCTTTGTTAACTGATAATACCCCATTCCTGTGCCCAATATGGCAGCACACTAGCACAACCTGTGCAGAGTAAGCCTGGTAAATTCCCAGGAATCCGAGTCAACATCCAGAATTTCGACAAGAGGAAAATTATAGTCTCTCCAGATTTTTCCCTAGGCCGAGGTTCAGCCAACTGTAACTCAGGGGCTGAGTTCAGCCCGCCACCTGTTTTTTTTTTTCTGCAAGGAAGACCAGCGCTGAGCTAACATCCATTGCTAATCCTCCTCTTTTTGCTGAGGAAGACTGGCCCTGAGCTAACATCCGTGCCCATCTTCCTCTACTTTATATGGGACGTCGCCACGGCGTGGCTGACAGGCAGTGCATCGGCGGGCGCCCGGGATCCGAACTCGCGAACCCCGGGCTGCCAAGCGCGGACTAAACTGCTGCACCACCAGGTGGCCTCCCGCCACCTATTTTTGTATGGCCTGCAAGGTAAGAACGGCTTTTACATTTTTAAGTGGTCGGAAAAAAGTTTTTTTAAAGAATGATATTTCATGACGTGAAAATTATATGAAATTCAAATTTCAGTGTTTTATTGGAATGCACACCTTTGTTTACATGTTGCCTATGGCTGCTTTAGCGCTGCAGCAGCTCAGCTGAGCAGTTGCATCAGAGACTGTATGGGCTGCAGAGCCTGAGATCAAGACCGGCTACAAAATGAAATTGTGGAGCCCCTTGTTAAAAAAAATTATTAAGACTTCCATGATGGCAACAGTAGAACATCAAACCAAGTGTGGGGTATGGGGCCCCTCTACACCCAGGGTCCAGTGTGACTGCCCAGGAAGCCAGCTCTGACTGAAATATTAACTATCTGGCTCTTTACAGAAAGTTTGCTAGCCTCTGCTGTAGGGGTTCAAACATCGACATGCTATTGTTTTCATGATTAATATTAATCTCTGGCAAAAAATTTAGAGGAAATTATTAAAGTGTTTCTGGATACTTTGAAAAGAAATTACTAAATACTAGGACTCAATATGGATTCAGTAAAAATAAACATTCCAAGTTAGACTCATTTTCTTTTTTGATAAGATTGTCTGTTGGGGCAGGTGTGTGCATGAGGCGGGGTGGGCCATTGCTGCGGTCATGTGTCTCAACCTTTCCATTCAGGCAGTCGTCCTGCGTCTGTACCAAAATATGGGGGAGCGTATGTGACGTTCTCTTCATGCATGAAGCTAAAATTTAAAAGTATAAATATTTTTGAGTCTTTTTTTTCTCAGATACCATGATAGCTCATTTGAAAGTCTACTCCATGTGCCTTATTGTTGGGTTGAGAAGTTAATTTTGAAAGTTATTTTGAAGTTGTTTGGACTTTTGCTCAAGCCATTTCAGAGGCTGTGCCTGAGGTTGAATACATATTAGCATTTTTTGTCAGATATAGTAATTGAATTTGGTACAATGCTAAGCAGCAGATACAGTTTATGGCTCCAAATGGGGAATGGGGTGAATCCCCATCTCATCCCAAAGGCTCATATCTACACTCTGTAGTTGCTGGCAATTTTAGAGTCCAAGTGAGCGTTATAGTTTGGAAGCTGCAACATGGTCTTTTGCTGTCTCCGTAGATAACATCAGCTTATTAAATACAATGTGAGATGCAGCTTCCGTAGGAGGTCCCAGGGTGGGTAGCCATTTCTAGCTGGAATGAATAGTATTGATCTTTGCTATTTCTAGTAGAACAGATTTATTCTTGTTGAGGTGGAAACTCTGTCCCCATTAAACACTAACTCGCCATCTGGCTCACCTCCAGCCCCTGACAACCTTTAATTTACTTCCTGTCTCTATGAATTTGCTTAATCTAGGTACCTCACATAAGAGGAATCATATAATATTTGTCCTTTTGTATCTGAGTCAATCACTTAGCACAACGTCTTCAAGGTTCCTCCATGTTGTAGCATGTGTCAGAATTTCCTTCCTTTTTAAGGCGGAAAAATATTCCATTGTATATCTATTTTGTTTATCTATTCATCCATCAATGGATGCTTGGGTTCCTTCCACCTTTTGGTTATTGTGAATAATGCTGCTGTGAACATGGGTGTACAAATATCTCTTTGAGACCCTGCCTTCAATTCCTTTGAGTGTATATGCCCAGAAGTGGGATACCCATATGGTAGTTCTATGTTTAATTTTTTGAGAAACCACCATTCTGTCTGAGGCAGCCTTTACAAGAGACCCGCAAGCTCTATCCAGAGAAGATGTGGAAGACCCTTGGAAGGCAAGAGAGGAGGAGCCTGGGCTGGGGGCCAGGCAGGCCTGGGCTTTCATCCACCTGGCTGCGCTGGGCTGGGTGACTCCGTGTAAGTGGCATCCCACTCTGAGCATCCGTTTCCTTTCCATTCATTTATGGAACACATTTTTACTGAACACCCAGAATGCCCCAGCCCCTCTTCCAAGCACAGGGATACCCTGACGATAAAACAGATGTGGGCAGTGTTCTCATCCAACATCTGTATACAATGTGGACAGTGCTCCCCAGTAACACATGTAAAGGGCTGGCTCAGTGACCGATTCAACATAAACTCATAATAAAGAGTTCTTTCGTTCCCGTTAACTTGGCAGCTGGATGATCAAGGATACTGTCTGTTCTCATATAAATAACCTCCTGTTGAGGTATTTAAATAAATAACTCCCTTCTAATTCTCAGTTTTAAACTCAAAGAGGGCCACTGTGAAAAAATAACAACAAATCCAGGGGGTGCTTTGTTTGAACGAGGAGCAGTCTGTGAAGGCTGCTGCAAAGCAGAGGGTCAGACTGCCGCCCACGCTGGGGTGGGAAGCATGAGGGGGCACCATGGGGAGCTGGGGTCCCAGGTTTGCCCTGATAACTTAACTTATAGTCAGCAGTGACTGAGACAAACCTGGAAACAAACACATATCAGCAAACCTCAGAAGCATCCCCAGGGCAGCTGGTCAGAGACACAGAACATAAGTGATGGAGTTTGGATCAAGAACCTTCTCCACCAACCGGGCCCGGCTGCCAACAGCTGGGATTTTGTGTCCTGGAGACCCAGGAAAAATCCTTCCCAGTCCTGCTGGGAACAGATCAAACCTTGAAACCGTCCCTGGTCCGCACCTGAGTATAGTCAACTCCTGCTGCAGATCACTGCACTTTCCACCCCTGTGCTTTCCTGATCTGGTTGCTGCATAAGGAGGAAGAGAAGAAAACATTTTTGTAGTGGGATCTTTTTAAGCAAAGGGGGAAGATGGGAAAGAAAGAAAATAAGGGCAGCTGCTGAGATAGGCTTGCCAGGTTTGGGGCTGGCGCTGTCCCCATGGGCCCGATTAGCAGCAGGTGTGGGAGAGGCGGGCCGAGGGACACAGGCCTCGTCTTCCTCTGGTCATGGAGTAGCTCCCAGCTCGTAGCACACGCCTCTCCTCTCTTTCAGTCTTAGGCGGTGGAATTCAAAGAAACTTCAGGAGGAAGTAATTACATTTAATAGAAGCCTTGGTTTGCAGACACAGAAATCCAGTCAAGAACATTTAATCGCTATTTACAGAGACACCTACAAACACACATATATGGGAAATTATTCCAAGGGAATTAGAGGAGGTCCTGCCAGACCCACCCCTATGCCTCAGATCTTTGAGGGTTGCAGAGAGTCTGGGCAGAAGTCCTTGTGCTCCCAGGAGATAACTCTGAGGAGAATTATAAAAATGTTGTGGCCAGTCCCAAGCTGTGCAGATGATTTTTAACGCCTTATAATAAAACCAATACTTTTGTTAAGACAGGAGAGATCAGCAGGTCTCCCGAAGTTGTCCTGCCAATGAAGTCTAACGTGGTCGGGAGAAGATCAGTGTGTTCCCACGTCCACCACCCGAGTGAGGCGCCCTCCCTCCTCGCACCGTGGTTGTCTTTAGGTCCTCACGCTCCCTCGCGTCAAAGAACTCAGAGGGGCCAGCTCAGGGGTGGAGGGCCTGTGTTAGGTGTGGAATGGGACGGCTCCTGACCCAGGTGCTGTAGGGCTCTGCAGCGATGGGCTCCTGTCCTTGGCAAGCTTGTGTCAGAGACGGGAGATGAGGCTCTTGCAAGTTCAATGACACAAAAATCACAAGAGACCCTAGTAGTGCAGAAATGTCCTCAGGACTTGCAACAGATCAAGGACAGGAGGTAGGCCGGGTTTTAGTGAAGTGCCTGAGCTTGGCAGGGCCCTTGTGGAAAGACGTCACTTCAGCTTATGGGAGCTGAAGTTGTGTTGGAGGTAAGAGTGGTTCCCTCTGCCCTGTGAAGGCTCTTCTGGTTGGTCCCCTACACCCTGATCCCATTCCAAGTTACAGTTCTCACTGCTGATTCACGTCTTTGTTCTCATGCTTCAACTGGATTTAGAACTCCTCGCAAGCAGGAATCTTATTTCTGTGTCTTGTGAGGTGCTGAGCATATCCCTGCCCCCGGTAGAGAGGCAACTAGTCTTTGGAGGAGGGAGTCCTCATGTTGGTTGAAGGGAGCCCAGTGGGTGAGCAATAGGAGCTCTCCTCTCCTGCTTGTCTCTCACAGCTACTCAGTGGGCAGTTCTGGCCAGTTCTGGGACTTGCTGGAGTAGATGCTCCCCTCCCTTGCCATGAGTCCCTTAGGCATAAATGAGGTTCCATTGATTAAGAAAAAAGTATGAGGAAAGGTAGAAAAAAGAACCAGTAGTTTAAAGGCCTCCCTGGGCTCCTGCACCGTCCTCCTTGGTCCGCCGGGTGGGTGGCAGAGTCAGAGTTCGTGGCCCCCACTCCACCTTTCATAGGCTGGCTGCCTTGCCTGACTCCCACCCACTGTCTTCCTCCACCCGATTCCTTCCGGATTAGCTCAGCAGAGCTTTATCCCAAAGACTCTGTCCAAGTTGGCAAGAGTCGCACATTGGGCTGTTTGGCTTTTAATAAAGTTTATGATTTAAATCTTGTGCTCTTAACACCTTCTTTGCAAGCCTCAGAGGGGGAAAAATGTTGAAGTTGTTTACTCATTTCCTTCATAACATGGAGACCCTCATTCTTGGCCAAAGCCTGTGTGTGTGTGTGTGTGTGTGTGTGTGTGTGTGTGTGTATGTATTAACATAGAGTGAGGTTGTATGGCTGTGGGTACACACACACACACACACACTCAGAGAGGAGGGAACTTTAGGAAGACCGGCTGCATTTCAGTCCCTGGCAAGTTCCCCAAACATCAGACACGCCCTTCAGCATGAAGACTTTCCTCTGAAGAACTACTACCTGCATTCGGTTCTGAGTCTTTGCTCCCCGACCAAGGTCAGTGAGGTGAGGAAGGAGCCTTAACAGACTTCTTGAGAGCTCCTGGAGGGAAATAAAAGTTCAGAGACACCAGAGGACCTGAGCAGAGTTCGGCACAGAGGAGTCGAGAAGGCCATGGTAAGACACTCAAACAGGATCCTGAGGCCCCAAGGTCAAACCCTAGCTGCTTCCCTGCCACTGCTTCACAGGAGATGCAGTCAGAGGGACCCGCTTCTCCAGCCCTGGCCTGGAAACAAGGAATTTGACACAGCAGGCAGCAGACAGGACTCCCCATGACACCAAGCAGGTCTGGCGCTGGCTTCTTCTGACCTGTCCTGCCCACAGGGGAAGTTAGGTTCATAACAGAAGTCCATGCTAATATTCCAGAAATGGATACATTTCCAGTGACATGGGCTAAAACCGGGCCAGATGTGGAAGAGAGTCTTCTGGAATACAAACCTCGTGGGAGGCCGACAGGTAAACTGATCAGTTTGAACCATTTGGTAGGCCCTAGTGTGGGCACGAGCATGTGCCATTGGCATGCAGGGGACCCAAAAGGAAGAACAGACACATTCCCTGTCCTCAGGGGCCTTACAGGTAGTGAGGGGACAGGGAGAAGAAAAACAGGCCATTGTTTTGGGTGGGAGGAAATGGAGATCTGTGTCCTCTCAATTCTGGGGTTGAATGGGGACACCTCGGGCGCCTTTTGCAAGTTTTAGTCCACATAGGAGGGCTGGGAGTGCTGGAACCAGGGTTGGTTTGTACGCTGCGGCCTGAACGCCACGATGTGATGTTCTGGCCAAAGAATCCAATGTCGGGCTCCAGGCTCTCCGGGTCTCTTTTGTCTCTTTTCTAACAGGCAGTGCAGACAAAGCTCACATTCAGGAGCCCATCCCTGTAGGAGGACAACACGGCCCCAGCAGATGAGGCAGGCACATTGGCATCTGGGTTTTTTTCCTCCTAAAGCAGAAGCAATATGATTGTTGGCGTCTGACTCCCCTGGGGGAGGGGACTGCAGCCCAAGCCCGGGGACCAGTTTCCCAGGAAGGCAGGCCCAGAGTCCTCTGATTGTACTTTCCTGAGTTCAGAGAGGGCCTGGGGGGAGCCTGGAACAGGGGCAGAGTGCAGAGGTCAGCGATTCCCCCACAGGAGACTTCTCCTTCCAGGCCTCAGTTTTCTCATCTGTAGATGATTTCTGCGTCTGTGGAGGATTCCGGACAGCAGGAAATAGCCCTTGGAGTAGGCTCTGCTCAGAGTGGGATGACCTTCTCTAAAGGTGATGGTCCCATTTTCAAGGCTTTATAAGGCAAAACAACGTGTGCATTTCCTCGCAGGCCACAGGGATAATCCTACCCTACACATGGCGGGTGCTGCCCAGCAAGTTTCCCATGCAAGAGACGCTCACTCAAGCTAATTTAATGCAACCAACGGCTGCGGGGTGCCCACTGTGGACTATGTGGGGCTTGATGCTTCCTGTGCATCATTTCATTTACCTTCACTACACACCTGTGAAGTGGGCAGCATTATTTCTATCTTAAAAATGAGAAAACTGAAGGTCAAAGAAGTCAAGTGAATTCTCCAAGGCCACACATCTAATGAGCAGCAAAGCCAGGATGGGAACCTGGGTCTTCCAATTCCTGGCCCACCTGCCTTCATGTTCAAGGCCAAGGTTCCCACAGGCCAAGCCCTACTTTGCCCTGAAATTGAGAAGCTGGTTCTCTGCCCATTCAGCAGGATAAGCATCCTGTTCCCCACAAACCCCGAAGGACCCACAGAGGCTGCACTTAGAGGAGCCGGTGTAGTGTGAAGACAGCTGCCCTGAGATGGCCCAGCCCCTGCTGGATGCACTGGCATTTAGGCAGCTAGCACCATGGGAATGTCCACCGATGAGCCCAACTGACAAGGAAGGCTGAATGGCTTCTGGAGTTTTCTTTTCCCCTAAAGAGTCAGATGACTCCTAAAAGCTGCAGGATCCTCCTGCCATCAATGCTTATGATAACAATCCAAAAAAAAACTGAATGCAGAAACCTCCAGTCACCCATTCACCCTGGAGCCTGCCCCACGTTTCCAAGGTCACTGCCCACTCAGTTTACCATTTACCTCAACACGTGGCCCTGCTGCTGTGGGAGGGGCAGCAGTGGCTGGAGTACCATCACAAAGTTCTCCTTTCTGGGTTGTGTTCCCAACATATGTACGCAGCACAAACGCACAGGAAGGAGTCATCCAAGGACGCCAACCCATTAAACCATGCACACAACTCCAAGTCCAAGTTAAGATTGCAAACAGATTCCCTCCAAAGCCTCACTTCCGACAACCCTTAAGAATAAAATCATAATAAAAAAAATTCAAGGCGCTGCCCGGTGGCGCAGCAGTTTAGCCTGCGCTTGGCAGCCTGGGTTTGCAGGTTCTGATCCCGGGCGCCCCCCGACGCACTGCTTGTCAAGCCATGCTGTGGCGGCATCCCATATAAAGTAGAGGAAGATGGGCACGGATGTTAGCCCAGGGCCAGTCTTCCTCAGCAAAAAGAGGAGGATTGGCGACAGATGTTAGCTCAGGGCTGGTCTTCCTTAAAAAAAAAAAGAAATTCAAGCCCAAGATGAACCAAACAGGACCACCTCTTGAGTGTGAATTCCACCAGAGGCCAGAGACGGCTTTTTAGCAGGGAAACTCTGCAGACGTCTGATGGGCCGACTTTCCCTTTTAGATGGGATACGGCTCAAGTTCCTCACCTCGTAATCAAGACTGAGGAGACCGAGTGCCGGGGACTGAGACCGAGAGATTGGAAGGAGCGTTAACTCAGGAGGGAAAGATGAACGTTAGCGCTGTCATAAATGGTTTAGAGGGCAAACAGCGTTCGTTTCACAGGAGGACCAGCACGAGGCTGTGAAGATCCCACAGTTGCCCTGTGAGCCATCGCTATGGCAGGGTAATAACCTCTTCCCCAGACAACATGGCAAAGGAGTGGTTTCTGTGGATGGGGAGGGCTGACGTGGCATTCCCAAGTCTTCAAACCTCATTCCTTTCCCATGAAGGGCCCAAAGAAGGTGAGAACATTCATAGCGCTTCATCGCTTGATTCTTGGGGAATAATGGTTTCCGGAGCCTAAGAGAGCACAAACTCCTGGTGTGTTTCACATCCATCCTGTTGGTGAACAAGCCAGGCGTATTATTTCCCTCTTTCCTCTGAAACCCCAAACCACCACCTGGCCTCAATGCTTCAAACCCTCCAAGGCTGGCAGAAGTCTCCTCAGTGTCCCATATCACACATCAGCCTCCTACCTGGCTTTGAGCCTTTGTTGGTGCTGCAGGCTAGTGAAAGGAACTGGAGAGAAAAGTCTCTTTGGAAAGAGACCCAGCCATTGAACTCCAGGTCCATCACTTCCTGGCTGTGTAACTTTGGGCAACTTCCCTTGCCAGTTCCAGGCCATGGCCTTCTCTTCACTTTCTCCAACAGCCATCAGGGTCAACAAAGCCGGAGACTTTCCAGAGTGGATATGACCAGGTGCTTTTTTTAAAAATGAATAGTGGCTTTTTTTTTTGGTGCGGGGGAGACTGGCCCTGTGCTAACATCTGTTGCCAATCTTCCTCTTTTTCTTTTTTCTCCCCAAAGCCCCAGTACATAGTCATGTATCATAGCTGTAGAGTGTAGCTCTTCTATATGGGAAGCTGCCTCAGCATGGCTTGATGAATTGTGAGTAGGTCCGCACCCAGGATCTGAACCAGCGAACCCCAGGCTGCTAAAGCAGACCGTGAGAACTTAACTTCCACGCCACTGGGCTGGCCCCCCAGGTGCTTTTTTCTGCTGAGGAAGATTCACCCTGAGCTAACACCTGTGCCAATCTTTCTCTATTTTGTATATGGGTGGTGGCTTCAGCATGGCTTGATGAGTGGTGTGTAGATCTGTGCCCGGAATCTGAACCCATGAACCTGGGCTGCCAAAGTGGAGTGCATGGTACTTTAACCACTAGGCCATGGGGCTGGCTCCCCCAGGTGCTTTTTTTTTTTTTTTGGATCAGCCTCTTGTGGTGGCTGTGGTTAGGGTCACTGGTGGTGTGGATAATGCTCTCCCAAGCTGGTCTTCCTTTCCAGGGCATTTCACAGTATGGGCCCATTCAACCTCCTTTTAAGCTACATTTTCAGCCACCACATCCCCTCCTCCATGCTCTCAAACCAAGCAGTATTCCATCTAGTGACATTGGTCTGACTGCTTCCAAACACCTTGTGTCCTTGCCTACCTCCCTGTTTTTGCTCAAGCTGTCTTTTCTGCCTCCCCTCATCCTTGAAGTCCTTTGCTGGCAAAATTCATCTTTTAAGGTCAAACTTGAAGGTCTGTGAAGAGCGTGGCTCTTCTGTGCTCCCACATGACATTTTACTAGGATTAGTTTCCTCCACTGGATTATGAGCTCCCTGAGAGAAGTGGCCACAGTAGTGGTTTGGAGTGCAAGCTGGGTCTGAATTCTAGCCCTATCGCTGATGAGCTGCATGACCCTGGTTTTGCAGGGTCATGGGTGACTAAGCATTCTTTGCCTCATCTGTAAAATAAGGATAATAGTACCTACCTCATAGGATTGCTATGAAGATGAAATGAGATAAAACAAGTACAGTGCTGAGAACTGAACCTGACACATGGGAAACGTGCCACTAGCTATGAGTATTTGTGTGCCTGGTGCCTAAAACACAAGCATATGAACAGTGAACTCAGCGCTATGGTGGCAATTTGTGAATGTGGATTGCCTGGATCCTGGGGGAAAAGGTCCATGTGTGATGACTGGGCAAGTACAACTGAAAGACAAAAACTTCAAACACACAGAAGAATAGAGAGATTAGTACAATGGACCCCATGTGCCCAACGCCCAGCTTTAACAAGTATTGACTCATGGTCAATCTTTTTTGTATCTATAGCCTGCTTCTCGCCACCTGCCTAACACCCACACTGGATTGTTTTAAAGCAGATTGCAGATATGAAGAAAGCAATCTTACGCTTTATACTCTTAAAGGAGCTTTCAAAAAGGAAAAACGTAATTATGTATTATCCTCATTATGGCTTGTGACCTAGATGAAGGCAGCATTATTTTAGAGGGAAAGGTTGAAGAGGGGCTGAGAGGTCAAGGGACAGCCAAGGGCTGCGAGCGCAGGGCTCTTTCCAGGACATCTGGGAAAGTGTGTGGACCTCAAACTGCTTCCTCAGAACACTCCCTCACCCCAGGGCCTAAATTAGTTCTTAATCATCTTTGAGCTAGCTTGGGATATTCCACCTCAAAAATCAAATAATAGCAATCTTTCCCAATTCAGAGAAAAAAAACAAGTTAATGGATGGAATTCTCAATTGCAAGTTCTCCTCTCACATATTTTCCTTAAACCTTGTGGTCTCTGTGTCCATTTGTCTGCAACCAAGTGCTGGTAGTCCAGAGTGAATAAACAGTGAAAACAGATTAATGGAAAACCCTGGAAACAGCTGACCAGTGTAATCTGACGGCTTTCTGTGGACACATCTGCTTGTGGTTGTGATTGTGTACTGTGCAGTATGATACACACTCTGTTAGTACAACTGTTCTTGCTTCATGATGGAATGACGAGCAGCACCAGGTTCTCAGTCCTGTAAACAGCGCTGTCTCCCAGGTGTTCCTCCACCTGGCAAAACTTCCGAACAGCTGCTCCGGCTGGAGAGCGAGGCAGGGGCAGAGCCTGGGCGCTGGGAGAGCCTACCAGCAGGGGCAACGTTTGACTCTCAGGCTCCAATTCCCAAGCGCCAGCGTACTGTGGGCAACAGAATTTACATGGGAGAGGGAGGGAATGCAGCAAGCAGGATGATTCCTTTCTGGGGCAGACACAAAAATGAAGCTAAGCAGAAAACTAATTCTCATAAAAGAAATTCCCCAGAATAATTTCTTATTGAGCAAAAGGCCCAAGACAAATATCAAAGCTGGAAAATTTTCAAGCACTTGGCTCCTTTCTACTCTTGGTATTCACACTTTCTGTTGGCTGATGCAGCCCACACATCCCGGAGTTAATACATCAAAATACACCCCAGTGAAGCTCGAATCCCAGTTCTGAACAAAACCCTCTCAAGTTGTGACCCTTCTGGCTGCTCTTCCATCTGAGCACAAGCAGCTCTCTGATCCCTCAGCAGTGGGTACGTACTCTAAGCTCTGGAGCACAAATAGATCCGAAATGGGGAACCTGGCTCAGGGCCTAGGGTGTAAGGGAAGGAAAAAGGGAGGTGGAAATTGACTGTGAAAGGCAATTATGGGGGTTGCCAATCCAGAGTTCAGGTGGGAACATAAAGGAGGCTTAATCTTCTCTCTGAGGAGATCACCCCATCAGGCCTGTCAGAACTGGGTGTGCTGTCAACCCCTCTGTCCCTCCCTTAACCCTGGGCATCCCTGGTTTTTGGGTTACCCACCACTGGAAGTGACCTCTTGGGGACCACTGGCCTCTCCTTGCTTTTCGAGCATTTGAAGACACATGTCACTTGGCTTATCAGACTGGATGAGACTTAAAGAAAGACACAGGGCACAATTTTTAAATAACTTTATAATTTCCTGATGGGTTTAGTTTGTGAATAAAAAAAAAAATGAACAAGTGTTTATAATAATTATCAAGGCAAAGTTGACTATAACACAATTTCTTTGTAATGTCATTATCCTGTCAGTAACACGACTCTGGCAATCACACACACACACACACACACACACACACACACACAGTTGAAGGCAGCGGGTGCATTTGCATCACAGACACCACCATTGCGGTTGCTACTGTCACCAAAAGGAACTCAAGCTATAAGGAGTCAGTACCCAGTGCTCCTCAGCTCCTCACTAAAGTGCAGCACTTCTCTTCTGAAGCAGAGGGGAGCGAATCCCAGAGAGACCCGTCTCCTGGTGTGCTTGGCAGGTCCCTGGGCTAGTCCTGCACGGGGTAGGCAGGCCAGAGCGGGTGGTGTTGCCCTCAGGTAGGCCTAGCTGCATTAGAGGATGGATGCAATACTGCTGTGGTGTGGAAAGAGGGACTGGGCTCAGAGGGCTTGCTCTGGCCCAGGGTTGGATTCTCCGGCTTCAGCACGGTTCACTTCCTTTCCCGACTGTGGTATCTCTGGGGCCAAGAGAGACTGCCTGGGCCCAGGAGACCTGGGGTCTAAAAAGCTTTTAAAGGGAAAGAATCTAGGGACTGAAGCCAGAAGGAACTGAGATCCAAGTACAATTCATTTGCCTGGATTGCAGGCTCCAGGCGGCCAGTGCTTGGCCCATACTGGATGGGTCCCTGGATGATATAGCACCAAGTGGGCAGGAAAGAGGTTCTGTGGCCTGTACAGGGCTGCTGCCAGGTGTGGGGCTTGAGAGTCAAGCCCAGGTTACCACACAGTATTAGGCACACTGAGCTGGGACCAATGTGGGGGGGAGGGTGGTTATGGGGTCACAAACTTTGAAATCTCTACCCAGAGGTCCTGAGGATGTATAGGAGAAACTCTGGCACAATTGAGACTCTCTGAGCCCCACATTCCTATTCCTTTTATTCAGCAGTTGTCTCCTTCACCCAGGCAGTCACCTACCTGGAGTGTGGTCATTGTGTTGCCCAAGCGGCTAGCCCAGCTGCCACCTAAGCCAACTTGGGAGGAGGGGGAGTTTGGCTGCCCCATAGCTTGAATTCCTTTATTAACATGATATTGGTTTGCATTTTCTTTAAATACAGCTCTTTAATTTTTCAGTTCTACAACTACTTTTTAATATCTTAATAATCTCAACAATGGACAAAATGTAACTGCCGCAATTCTCTGAACCACACAGACAATATTGACAAGCAGAGAAACAAGAGAGGAGGTGGAATGGGACAAAAATCCGCTCCCCCCAAATCAATCCTAAAACCACCCCTCCCCCAAAAGAGTCAGGGGGATAAATACCTACAACAGGGTCACAGCACTCGCCAAACACATTGGGGAAAAATTAGGAGACACTTGGTTACAGCTGTGACACTAAAAAGTTTGGAAACAGTTTTTGCTTAAAAAGTGTAAGTAAAGCAGCCATTTTGTTCAGAAGGATTTCGTTGTAATATATGTTTTTTTCTTGCCCAAATATTCCTTTAGTTCACCTGGGGGAAACTCCAGATTCTTTTCAAACATTTCTTTGAATGGTTCAAGTCACTGTCCTGAGAAGCCCAGGGACTGGCAGTGATGGATGGGTTGGCCTTGCAAGCTTTGCAAAGGGCAGGATGGTTCTGGGATCAGCAGGACTCTCTAGCAGCAAATCCAAATGCCAATCCTGACCATCCACAGGGGAGGGATTAGTTCAGCAGTTGACTAAAACTTTGTGATGACTTCCTCTTCCTCTTCTCTCACTCTGAGGAGTGGATGAGCCAATGAGCTCCTCATGGAAAACCAGACAGACTTTTATCCAGAAAAGTGCCACTACTGACAATGAAGGCAGTCTTGGGTCCAGTCTGCTTTACTAGTACTTTTAAAGCTCAAGTGTGAGGAAGAGAGAGAAGCACTTAGATCTTCTTTAGATTGCAAGGTGCAAGGTCAAAGGTTAGAGCTGAGATAGATTTGGGGATTCCCATTCATACTTCTTAATATGTTAAAGCCTAATTAAAAATCTTTTCCATTTCAAATGGTATCAAAGTCCTTGCAAATCTAAATTCAGATACTTCATCAAGAACTCAATGAGTACCTGGGATAGAGGTATATGACAAGATAAGCAAGTCACATTGTATTTCTTTAGTCACGAGGCTCAGGTTGGATTCCACTCACCCTTCTTCTTGTCCCCTTTAAGATGACCTTGATTTGGAATACAGATCTTTAGGTACTGAGGGGCAACTAGATTTGCCAAGGGAATGGATGAGTTTGGTGAACATTATAGGCAACCTGCAGTGACTTTTCAAGGCTACAGACTTTCGGTAGCAGTTGAGTGACCTTGTGAAAACATGAAGACCAGAAGAGGGTCATGGAATGACAAGTCCTTGTGTGATGGGAATTGTGCATTTAGTTTGTTGGCTCAATGATCTAAACTCAGTGAGATACTCTAAATGCTAGAAACTGTAGTAACTTTTCCCCTATAATAAAAAGGCAGGTCATGTTCACTATTAAACTTTAGCCAGAGCCTACTTTCATGTACGACCAAACAGTCCCCAGAACCACATGAGCTGCTAGGATGACCACCCAAGAAGAATCAAGGAGATTCCCCGCTACGGTTCATGGAGACTAGACAGATGATGTCTCTGCCCCAGAAACTTTTCTTCTCAGAAGCACTTGTCCAGAGGACTTCCAGAAGGTTTTGGAGGAAGCAACAGGAAGGGTTGAAATGAGAAGGGGAAGGAAGCAGGTGCAGTGAGAGTCACGTACCAAGTGCGCAAGAGTGGTAGGTACTGCATTTGATGGTAAAGGTGGAATCAGTGGGATCCAGGGAGACCTGCTTGACACCTTCCCTTGCCAGACCAGCTAGAGAGCAGCCAGCCAGTACCAGGCCAGGCCAGGCCAGGCCACCTCTTTGGGCCTGGCCTCTTCTCCTGATTTCTCTGTTCTGCTGTAGTCCTGGGAAGGGTGTTATCATACCTCTGTTCTTTGCATTATGATAGATAAAGTGAGATTCTAATATTCCAGCGCTAAAATACTGGAGGCCTTCTACATGATTTGTGGGCAGGGCAATAAATAAATGGAATTGAGGTAATTGACCACAAACAACCATGGCACTTACTCTCTAACCCCTGCATCCCTGCTCTGGCCAGCCTGGCTATCAGGAAGCGTCTCAGTAAGAAGTTTACGAGCAGAGTCCATTTAAACCTTCGATAAGGAACACTCCACAGCTTCTCACAGGGAGAGATTGTTTTACAGGAGGGTATCAGGGCAGTTGCAGATTTGACCATAAAAGTTAATGGGACAGTCAAGGGCTGCTGGTGGGAAGATACTGAACTGATGGCTGTAATGACTTTACAGGCAGCATCAGATTCTTTGGGTGAGTAATTAGGGAAGGGGAAAGGAAAATATGCAAGACAAAAATGTTTAGCTCAGCAACTCTTATCAGAAGATGTGAGTGTCTGGTGGGTGTCTGGCCACAGAGGTGGTCAAAGGGCTAGATTTGGGTTAAGTGGTCTAGTTCTTGGTGCCTGACTATGACTGCCATTGTCTATGCTTGGGAAAAATGCCCTTCAAAATGCCAATACCTTCAACTAGATTTGCAACTTTGTGGTCAATTTTCTGATATGCAACACGGAGCTGGCCAAGTTCCATGATGTGCACAAAGATGTGTTAAGAAAACACTATCTGCTATCACAGCCTCCTAAACAGAACACTCTTTCAGGGTAACAACAACAAATGAAAATCCTGAATCACCAAATGGAATCCTGCAGGCAAGTAAGTGACTCATCCCCCTGTCCCCAAAACCCATCAATCCCATTACAACGAGAAATGCTGATTGGTGGAAGATTTTTCTGGAAAAGATATCTCCTATTAGGATGGGCGAGGGGAAGGGTATGCCTTTTACTGCTATGACTCAACCAGGTATGTCTCAGAGAATCTTTTATACCTCTCCCTCACTGAAAAGAGACTTCTTTCAAAGATGGGTGCCTAACAGTGACTTGCATGCAGTAGGCATTTCATAAATATTCTTTGAATGAAAGAATGGAGGAAGGAATGTATGTGGGATGAGAAACATTCATTTGGGCCATAAGGAGGTTCCAGGCAATGCACGAAGCCATGGTTCTGGGAGTGCAAATCAAGAGTAAAGCTAAAAGTGTGGAAAGGTGGGTCACGAACTTCAGTGACCACTGGGCTGAAAGAGCTTGGAGCATGGGTGGTGGGAAGGCCGAAGCATTCTTTTGGGGCTCAAGGGGCCTAGGATGCTGATGAGGGAGATGTTCGGGAGAAAGCAGCCTGAACCCCAAGCAGAACTGCAGGTGGTGACGACAGTGCCTCATGTCAAATCCCTTCTCTTTCAATTAGAGACATATGATCTGACAAACAAAGTATAATAAGGCCAAAGGTCTTAAACAACAGGGACTAGGGGATAACTGTTCAGACCACCCTCTTGTTCACTGGTTGAGGAGAAGACCAAGGATGAGTGAGACAGAGAGGGCTGGGTGAAGACTCGAATTAGCATTCACTAAGCTATCATGAGGCCGGCTTGCAGCTCCTTTGCATAGAACATTACACATGAAAAGTAAACAAAAGAAACAGTAAAAAGAAGAGCTGGTTTTCTCTTTTTCCCTGTTCTCTCTTTTCCCCTCACTCTTATTTTTTGTTTACCCTTTTAGGAGAAGCACCTCTTGTGATACTAGAAGAGTTAGCTCCCTGGTCCATTGGGAAGCATTCTCTCAAAATGTGGAACTCCAGGGAGATTCCAGATTTAGTTCTCATATCAAGGACTGAGATAAGAGGGCTCTCTATTCCATGTCCCTCTGTAAGGGCAGAGCCACCAGCTCCCACAGTTCTCCACTATTGATGACTGGATAGCAGTTCTTCATGGAGACTCGGCCATTTACCCACCCTGGACATCAAGAAAATTAGTGTAGAGACAACATCCAAAGTAGAAAGGCAGAGTAAGAGAGACGTAGAAATGGTGCTGGAATCACACTTGAAGGACTAACCAAGACAGGATAGAGTTTGTAGTGTTTGTTTGGTGCCAAGAAGTTTCTGGGTGTCTGTTCCTCATAGTTCTCCTTTTTTGGCTCCTGGATTCACTCTATTGGGCTGCTGGGCTGGCCACTCCCCATGAAGCAGGGTCAAGATGACTCTTCTAATGCGTTGACCACTTGCTCCAGGATGTCAGGGCAATGATCTGCTATCTGCTGGAGAATGGCATTGGCAAACTCCTGCAGTTCTGCATTGTCCCGTTCACCTTTTTCTAACTCATTCTGAAGCTGAAAGAGAAAGGAAAGATGGATTTCAGATAAAATAAAACAGTCCTATTTGCACTGAGTTAAGAATTATTGTTCATCAATAAATGACATTTATAACAACATGGATGAACCTGGAGGGCATTACGCTAAATGAGATAAGCCAGACAGAAAAAGACAAATGCTTTCTTTGGTATCACTTATAAGTGTGGAATCTAAAAAAAAGTAGAACTCATAGAAACAGAGAGTAGAATGGTAGTTGCCAGGGCTGGGGAGTGGGGGAAAGTCTGATAAAAGGGTACAAACTTTCAGTTATAAGATGAATAAGGTCTGAGAATCTATGTATAATTGAAACTTCCTAAGAAAGTATAACTTAAGTGTTCTCATAAAGAAAAAAAGGAAACGTTGAGATGATGGATGTATTAACTCGATTGTGGGAATCCTCGCACGATGTATACATATATCAAATCATCATGTTGTACACTTTAAATATATCACAACTTTATTTGTTAATTATACTTCAATAAAGCTGGGAAAAAAAAGAAATCACAAAAAAAGGCACTTTCTATGTGAAGTCTTCCTGCATCAAAATTAACAAATGGGAAAGCGTAAAAGTAAATATCAAACGTCTCTTTATGAAAATGAGGCCTTGAAGTTAGTCACTAGTCCAAGGCCCAAAGATGGTAATTTGCATTCTGGAACTCCAATCCCAGGCCTCTCATTCCAGGTGAAATGTTCTCTCCACTGTGTACCGTATCACATGCATGCCCAGGAGTGGGAGAGGGGTACATGGGTGATCTTAGATAGGATCTTAATCTTGCATAATGGTCTTTGCCCTAGGGAAACTTATAATTTAAAAGACTTCCCTCATCTGCTATGTACTACTCTTATTCAGTACATGAGACTATCCTACCTTAGGCCTGCAAATTTAGCTAAGATTATTTTGAGAAACAGAAGATAGTCTTCTGTCTGTTTAGGAGTAAGTCATTTCTAACTTCCTATTGTTTTAAACACTCTTTGATATGTCTTCTCAAGCATTAAACCAACATTTATTGAGGGCCTACTATGTGCTAGGTGCTGAAAGATGAATGGATTTGGTCCTTGCCCTGAAGACCCATTTAAGTTAATGGAAGAGAAAAACACACTAACAGATAATTACAACCCAGCATGATAAGGATTATAAATGAGGGATGTACATGTGCTACAGGGGAAGACATAAGAACGACAGTTTCATCCTGGAGGAGTCCGAGAAGACGTTATTAAAGGCAACATGTGATCTGGATCTTGAGAGCTGAACAGAAGTTCGTCTGGGAGATCAAAGACAGAAGAGGCTTTCAGGCAGATGAAACAAATGCAGATGCGCAGAGCTATGAAAGGATTTGGCAGGGATCTAGGGAAGAGTGAAAGATTCAATGCGGTTGGAGCATAAGGTAAGCGGACTGGGGGCAGAATGATAGGAAATGAAGCAGAAGAGACAGACTGATGCCAGACTGTGTACGTGAAGCTAAGGAGTTCAGATTTAATCTGGTTAAAACAACAAGAGGAACTTTAAACTGTGCAGTGATGTGATTAGCTTCATTTTCTTAGAAGATAACTACCAAGATAAAACCATGTGAGACTAAGTGGAAGGAAGAATACGTCAAGGGAGGTTATTGTTACAAGGCCAGGTGAGAGTTACAGAGAGCTAAAACTAAGGTAGGTCAGGGGACATGGAGAGGAACAAATGGATGTGAGACATTCCAAAGGTAGGACAGATAGGAGGTGGAGTTAAGTGAAAGAGAATGGAGAATAATTTTGATAGTTCTAGCTGGGGAAATTAGACAAATAAGATTGAAAACACAGGAGGCAGAGCAGGTTTTAGGGAAAGAGGGAAAGTAACAACTGAATTTAAATTACAGTTAATAACATAGGCTCTGGAGTTAGGCTGCCTGGGTTTCAACGTCAGCTCTGCCAAATATTAGTTTGTATGACGTGGACCTCTCTGAGCCTCAGTTTCCTCATCTGCAAAATGGAGTAATAACATTTATACGGTTGTTTTAAGGATGTAATGAGACATTCATATAAAGTATAGTACAATGCCTGGCACATAGAAAATGCTTGCTAAATGTTAGAGGTTGTTATAATTATTGTTACTGTTGTTTTTATTAAATAGATAAGATTACCCAGAACGAGCATGTAGATTAAAAATCCAAGAGAATCAAGTTTTAATTACACTGTCGATAAAATCTAGATGCTCTAAGCTAGGAATTAGTATGCTGCTTCTTCAAATATATCGAAGAGATTTAGTAATCTTCTTTCTGGTAAATATTGACTAAAAGACCAGAACATACAAAGGCCAGATTTAGAACACCTTAAGTCTTGGTGCATCTCAAGGTCTGGCTGTGTCATATAAATATGAATCTTTGAAATGGGGAAACCAAGAAGCCAAGTGCCTTGTAAAGAATATAACCCAGAAATACTGCTAGGTGAAAAGGCTACAACTTTCAAGTCTCTTCAGTGCAACCGAAGTCAACCACGCAAAGTACGTGAGGAGGTTGTGATGTATGGCTTGCTTCAGTTTCCCATCTCAATCCTTCCTAGGAATATTCTATTCTGGACAATTTTGGTTTATATTCTGAGCCAGGAATCTGCATTTCAGTCTCTACAAGTCACATATTTATTTCCTATGAAATATTTTTTATTCTAATTTGGCTTCTGTTACATTGAGTAGACAATCATGAAGTTATTAATGGATGCATTTTAGTTTAATAACATTTTTCAGGTTTTTTTTCTGATTTAAAAAGTATTACACATCCATCGTAGAAAATTTGGAAAAGAAAAGCACCAAGAAAAAAAAATCACCTATATTATTAGCATCAGGAGATAACCACTGCTATATATATATATTCTGTCAAATATTCTTTGAGACTTTATTATTATACATGTAATTTTAGAAACAAAATGGCAATGATATTATATAGATTATTTGTAAACTGATTTTGTTTTCACCTAAAAGTAAACTATAAATACATTTCCAAACCAAAACCCAAAGGCTCTTTATGGAACTTGGTAACTGAATCTAAAATTTATTCTAAAGTGTAAATATATAAGAGCAAAGAAAATATTTTAAAGGAAGAAAAATGCTGTGGGACTTGCTCAACCAGATTTACAAAACATACAATAAAAGCACAATAATTAGAAGAGTATTGATAAAACTAGATCAGTGGAATTTAGAATATGATCAGGAGGCATTTGAAATCAATGAATAGTATTGTGCCAACTGGGCCCAGTTGGGGTTAGATTCCTGTTCACACCATACTTAAACATAAATTTCAAACTGGCTAAAGATCTAAATTTAAAAATTATACTGTGACTACACATTCTTTTCAAGTGTACACAGAACATTCTCCAGGATAGATCATATGTTAGGCCACAAAACAAGTCTTAATAATTTAAGAAGACTGAAATCACACCAAGCATCTTTTCTGACCACAATGGCATGAAACTAGAAACCAATTACAAAAAGAAAAATGGAAAATTCACAAACACATGGAGATAAAACAACATGCAACTGAAAAACCAATGGGTTAACAAAGAAATCAAAACAGAAATAAAAAAATACCTTGAGACAAATGAAAATGGAAACACAACATACTAAAACTTATGGGATGCAGTAAAAGTAGTTCTAAGAGGGAAGTTCACAGTGATAAATGCCTATGTTAAGAAATCAAAAAGATCTCAAATAAACAATCTAACTTTACACCTTGAGGAACTAGAAAAGAACAAACTAAGCCTAAAGTTAGTGGAAGGAAAGAAATAACAAAGATCAGAGTGGAAATAAATGAAATAGAGACTAAAAAGACAACAGAAAAGATCAATGAAACTAAGAGCTGGTTTTTTGAAAAGATAAACTTTTTAAAAATACAATTCATCTATCTATCTATCTATTTATCTATCTATCTATCTATCTGGTGAGGAAGATTGTCCCTGAGCTACCATCTGTTGCCAATTTTCCTCTTTTTGCTTGAGGAAGATGGTCCCTGACCTAACATCTGTGCCAATCTTCCTCTACTTTGTATATGGGACGCTGCCACAGCACGGCTTGATGAGTGGTATGCGGGTCTGTGCCTGGGATCCGAACCTGTGAACCTGGACTGCTGAAGTTGAGTGTGTGAACTTAACCACTATGCCACCAGGCTGGCCGCAACAAAATAAACTTTTAGCTAGACTTACCAAGAAAAAAAGAGAGAGGACTCAAATAAATAAAATCAGAAATGAAAGAGGAGACATTACAACTGATACCACAGAAATACAAAGGATCATAAGAGACAACTATGAACAATTATATGCCAACAAATCAGACAACCAAGAAGAAATGAATAAATTCCTAGAAACATAAAACCTACCAAGACTACATCATGAAGACACAGAAAATATGAACAAACTGATTACTCATAAGGAGACTGAATCAGTAATCAAAAACCTCCAAACAAACAAAAGTCCAGGACCAGACAGCTTCACTGGTGACTTCTATCAAACGTTTAAAGAAGAATTAATATCAATCTCTCTCAAACTCTTCCAAAGTAGAAGAGAGGGGAACACTTCCAAACTCATTTTACAAGGCCAGTATCACCCTGATCCTAGACAAGGATACCACATGATAAGAAAACTGCAGGCCAATATCCCTGATGAACATACATGCAAAAATCCTCAACAAAATATTAGCAAACTGAATTTAACAGTAGATTAAAAGGATCTACACTATGATCATGTGGGATTTATTCCAGGGATGCAAGGATGGTTCAACATCTGCAAATCATTCAACGTGATATACCACATTAACAAAATGAAGGATAAAAATCACATGATCACCTCAATAGATGCAGAAAAAGCATTTGACAAAATTCAACAACAATTTATGATAAAAACTCTTAACGAAGTGGGTATAAAGAGAATGTACCTCAATATAATAAAGGCCATATATGACAAGCCCACAGCTAATATCATACTCAACGGTGAAAAGCTGAAAGCTTTTCCTCTAAGATTAGGAACAAGACAAGGATGCCCACTCTTGCCACTTTTATTCAACACAGTATTGGAAGTCCTAGCCAGAGCAATTAGGCAAGAAAAAGAAATAAAAGGCATCCAAATTGAAATAAAAGTAAAACTGACACTATCTGCAGGTGACCTGTTATATATAGAAAACCCTAAAGACTCTACCAAAAAACTGTTAGAGCTAATAAACAAATTCAGTAAATTTGCAGGACACAAAATCATACACAAACCTGTTGCATTTCTATACACTAATAAATAACTCAGAAAGAAATATTAAGAGAACAATCCCATTTATGACTGCATCAAAAAGAACAAAATACCCAGGAATAAATTTAACCAAGGAGGTGAAAGACTTGCACACTGAAAACTATAAGACATTGATGAAAGAAGAACATACAAATAAACGGGAAGATATTCCATGCTCATGGACTGGAATAATTAACATTGTTAAAATGTCCATACTACCCAAAGCAATATACAGATGCAATTTCTATCAAAATTCCAATGACATTTTTCACAGAAATAGAAAAAACAATCCTAAAATTTGTATGGAACCATAAAAGATCCTGAATAGCCAAAGCAATCCTGAGAAAGAACAAAGCTGGAGGCATCGTACTCCCTTGATTTCAAACTGTATTATAAAGCTATCGTAATCAAAACAGTATGGTATTGGCATAAAAACAGACACACAGATCAATGGAACAGAATAGAGAACCCAGAAATAAACCCAAGCATATATGGTTAATTATTATGACAGGAGGTGAAGAATATACAATGGGGAAAGGACAGTCTCTTCAATAAATAGTGTTGGAAAAACTGGACAGCCACATGCAAAAGAATGAAACCACAATCTTACACCATACACAAAAATTAACTCAAAATGGATTAATGACTTGAATGTAAGACTTGAAACCATTAAACTCCTAGAAGAAAACATAGGCAATAAGCTCCTTGACATCAATGTTGCTGATGATTTTTTGGATTTGACTCTAAAAGCAAAGGCATCAAAAGTGAAAATAAACAAATGGGACTACATCAAACTAAAAAGCTTCTGCATAGCAAAGAAACCAAATACAATATGATCTCATTTATGTGTGGAATCTAAAATAACAAAATGAAAAGGCAATCTAGTGAACGAGAGAAGATATTTGCAAATCATATATCTGATAAGGGGCTAATATCCAAAATATATAAAGAACACATGCAACTCAAAAGCAAAAAAAACAAACAATCCGATTAAAAAATGGGCACAGGATCTGAATGGACATTTTTCCAAAGAAGACATACAGATGGCCAAGAGGTACATGAAAGAGTGCTCAACATCACTAATTATCAGGGAAATGCAAACCAAAACCACAAAGAGATATCACCTCACACCTGTCTGGCTACTATCCAAAACACAAGAAATAACAAGTGTTGGCGAGGATGTGGAGACAAGAGAACTCTCACACACTGCTGGTGGGAATGCAAACTGGTACAGCCACTGTGGAAAACAGTATGGAGGTTCCTCAAAAAATTAAAAACAGAAATAACATATGATCCATCAATTCTACTTCTGGGTAATTATCTGAAGAAAATAAAAACACTAACTCAAAAAGATATATGCACCTAAGAGTAATGTTTTAAAAACATGTTCACTGCAGCATTATTTACAATAGCCAAGACATGGAAGCAACCTAAGTGTCCATCGATGAATAAACGGATAAAAAAATGTGGTGTGTATATGTGTGTGTGTGTGTGTGTGTGTGTGTGTGTATATGTATATGTATACAATGGAATATTATTCTGCCATAAAATAGAAGGAAATTCTATTTTATTCATTTGCAACAAAATGGATGGAACTTAAGGGCATTGTGCTAAGTGAAATAAGACAGAGAAAGACAAATACCATATGATCTCATTTATGTGTAGCCTCTAAAAAAAACAAAAAACAAAAAACATACTGAAATCATAGATACAGAAAACAGATTGTTGGGTGCCAGAGGTGGGATGGTGAAGGGTGGGCAAAATAGGTGAAGGGCATCAAAAGGTATAAACTTTCAGTTATAAAATAAAAATAATAAACATAAAATAAAATGTTATGAACCAAATAAAAATATAAATATATAAAATAAATAAGTCATGGGGTTGTAATGTACAGCATGGTGACTATAGTTAATAATAATATACTGTATATTTGAAAGTTGCTAAGAGAGTACATCTTAAAAGTTCTCATCACACATACAAAAAACTTATAACTGTGTGGTGATGGATGGTAACTAGTCTTACTGTGATCATTTCGCAATAGATACAGATATCGAATCATTATGTTGTACACCTGAAAATAACATAATATTATATGTCAATTATATCTCAATAAAAAAATTATCAAAAAAAATTATACTGTGAAAGTACCAGAAGCAAATTTAGGAGCATTTTTTATAACTTTGGGCTGGGGGACAGGTAAGAGCTTTTTATTTTTATTTTTTGGAGTGCAATGGCACACCCCCCCAATTCACATGTTGAAATCTTAATCCAATGTGATGGCATTTCAAGGTGGGGCCTTGTGGAGATAATTTGCTCATGAGGGTGGAACCCTCGAGATTACTGCCCTGATAAGAAGAGTTCAGAGAGCTAGCTAGCTCTCTTTCCACCATTTGAGGATACAAGGAGAAGTAGGCAGGCAACCCAGAAGAGGGCCCTCACCATAAACCAGACCATGTTGGCATCATGACCTTGGACTTTCAGCTTCCAGAACTGTGAGAAATAAATTTCTGTTGTTGATAGCCACCCAGTTTATGGCATTTTGGTATAGCAGTCTAAACTAAGACAAGGAGTAATGTTTTAAAAAAAAGCTGTAAAAGGAAAAAAGAAAGGGCATATTTGTCTATACAGAAATTTAAAACATTTGTATGAAGAAGAGATATAAATTAAATTAAAATACAACTGATGGCTTGAGAAACATTTATAATAAATAAGAACAAAAAGACAAAAGGATTGATATCAATATATTATGAAAGTGGTACTATAAGCCTAGTAACCTAATAGAAAAATGTGCAGATGATATAAACAAAAAACTCACAGAAGAAATACAAATGGCTAATAAGCACATAAAAAAATACTCACTTTCATTAATAATTAAAGAAATACAAATTAGACAAGATACATATTTGTTTTTCCCCTATCACATTGGCAAAGTTTCAAAGATTGTTAACAATCAGTGTTGGTAAGGATTTGGGGAAGTAGGTACTCTTTTACTACTATTGATGGGAATATAGACTGGTGAGCAATTTGGTTTCATTAACCAAATTTAGTTGTATATATCCTTTGACTAAATAATTCCACTTTTAAGAGTATATTCTATAGAAATACCAGTAAGAAATTCAAGAATGGGGGTTGGCCCTGTGGCATAGTGGTTAAGTTCTTGTGCTCTGCTTTGGTGGCCTGGGTTCTCAGGTTCGGATCCTGGGTGCAGACCTACATCACTTGTTAGCCATGCTGCGGCAGTGACCCACATGTAAAGTAAAGGAAGACTGGCACAGATGTTAGCTCACAGCTTATCTTCTTCAAGCAAAAAAAAGAGGAAGGTTGGCAATAGATGCTAGCTCAGAGTGAATTTTCTTCAGGAAAAAAGAAAGAAAAAGAAATTCAAGAATGTATGCACAAGTGTGTTTACCAAGGCAATTTGTAAGAACAAAAATTTATTAACAACTTCAGTGTCAAATAAGAGGTGAGAGAGATCTTTAATGTTTGGACCTATATACATAAAATGTATGGAAGGAGAAACACAAAACTATTAAGAGTGGTTAGTTTCAGTGGATGGAAGGACTTTTGATTTTACTCTATATACCTCTGTACTGTTTGATTTAATACCACAAGCAACATCAATTTTACCAGAAGAAATATCAATAAAAATACATAATATAAATATTCAAAGCTGCATATATTTTTAAATGTGTAAACCTTATATTCTAAGACATTAAGAAGGGACAATAGGAATGTATAAAATATTAATTCAAAAAGCATTGACTGATTTGACAATGAAAAGGAATGAAGTTCTGATACACACCATAACATGAACCATGAAAACATTACACTAAGTGAGAGAAGCCAGTCACAAAAGACCACGTATTGTATGATTCTATTCTTATGAAATGTCCAGACTAGGCAAATCCAGAGTCAGAAAGTAGATTAGTGGTTGCCTAGGGTGGGGTGGAATGGGGTAATCGGGAGTGACTGCTAATAAGTAAGGAATTCTTTTGGCAATGATGAAAATTGATTGTGGTGATAGCTGCACAATTCTGAGAACATACTAAACCTACTGAATTGTACACTTTAGACAGGTGAATTGTAAGGTGTGTAAATTATATCTCAATAAAACCGTAAAAAAATTAGTGATACTCCATGCAAAGCACTATGTAGTAAATGAACACAGAGAAGTATGATGTGCTACTGCCTTCAGTTTGGGCAGAAAGAAGAAGAAGAAAGAGGGGGAAGTTTGTTGAAGAATCTGGCAGTTGATATTAGAGGACAGAAAAAGGCTCATTCTGAAGGGAAAACTAGTATGAGCTAAAAAGGCACAGAGGAGGAAATGTACTTGGCTGTTCACTGCAGTCCAGGAATACAGGAATTACTGGGTCTTGACAGAAGCAATACCAGCTCTTTGAGAGTGACAAAAGGGTCCTGGGCTGGCCAGGCCTGGGCACTCTCCCTCGGAGGACCCCCTTCCACTGTACGGTTTCAGTGAAGCCACACCTAGGGCACTGTGTTTCATTTCACACACCTCATTAACAGAAAAATGGAGATAAACTGGAATAAGTTCAAAGAAAAATGGCAGGCATGACTAAGAAGCTGAAAGGATCATTTTATGAGACAGGATTAGAAGAACTAAACAGTAGACCTGAACTAACTGAAAATGAAGGGGAGGGAATGTGATTATTACCTACAAATGTCAGGAGGGTGTAAACAAGGTGTGGGAAGAGTGATTTAGCACTGGAGCAGGAAGTATAACTAGAAGTGATGGAAAAAGATTGGGGGGAAAAATCCAGAGGTGGATTATAATGCTTTTTTCAAGGTCTAATGAATGGTTTGCCTGGGAAAATGTGTTTAAAATAGAAAGGATCAGAAGAATCAACAAGTTTTGAGAAGGAAGTGTTCCATCATTAGCCGGAGTTGCTTTCCATCTGGTAGGCCTTTCTCTGTTCTCCAGGGATTATGCAGGGTTTGCATTTTATCTGAAAGCAGTACTAAATGTGGGCATGGCTGAGCAGGGAGAGATTCCACTGGCACTTGATCCATTTCCTGTCTTGAAAAAAATCTCAAAGATCAACTTTTCTCGTGAAACTAGAATTACTTTTAAAAAGAGGATTTTTATTTTGACTTTGAAATGCAAAGCTTTAGTCATTCTGAAGTCAAAGGAGTACAGGAATGTGTTGTTAAAACTTTTAGACCACTTACGAAAAAAAGGCAATGTGAAGTAACCAAACTAAAAACTTAGACAAACGTGTTATATACAGGACAGGTGTGAAAACGAATCTTGAAATGGATTAGTACCTCGTTATTATAAAATATTTCTTTAGCATGTGGATCACATGTAAAAAAGGAAGTTTTTGTATGGTTTCGGTATGCAGCAGGTCCTATGGATAAAATGGGAAAGGTGTATTCTAGCTTCTAAAACGTAATTTACCAGATCCCACTCAAGATATTCTTGTTCCCTCTTCCCCTTGCCCACTGCCCATACCTACCCCACCACGCTTGCCTATCCATCTCTCACCTCCTCCCCAAAGAAAGGCCCATTTAGACTTACCAGAAAATAATTTCCCCAAAAGTACGAACATGTAATATTTGGGATTTAATGAAAACGCTTATTACATCCTAGCTGCAATGAATTAAATCCTTCTCTCTGCCTCTTTCCCTTCGTGGTTAAAGCTACAAATCCAAACTTAGTGGATGTAAGACTGAGTAATCCAACAAGATCTTCCATTTCCGACTCTCTAAGATTGGCAGGCTAATTCCACCACTGCAAGTACTACAGTGAAAAACACTGTCTTCTCATTTACTTTCTTAAATACACCATAATTATGCATAGCACATAAGTTTACATGATCCCCACTCTAGATATAAAGATGCAATTTTCTGTTTCTGTATTGAAAGCTTTGCACTTAAAGACAAACAACAACAAACTTAAAAACACTTCCAAAGTAAAATAATTTCCACTAAACTGCAAAACAAATTTGTTTCCAGGAATCCTGTAAGCTCCCATATCTCGGCACCTTAGTTTCCTCTCTATATAAAATATCTACTACAAAATCTTTCTCAAGCCTCTTGGGCAACTCAAAATTTGGTGGAAAAGCTCCTTTCTACTAAACCTTAATTTAACTAAGATACTCTGGAGGAAGGAACTATTGGAATAAGAGATGTTCAGGTATGCACCTCCAGTAGAGAAAACAAAATAATATGCTCTGCATTATTTACAACAGCCAAGACTTGGAAACAACCTAAGTGCCATTGACAGATGAATGGATAAAGAAGATGTGGTGTATATATATATATATATATACATATATATATACATATATATGTATATATATATATATATGCAAAATGGAATACCACTCAGACATAAAAAACATGAAATCTTGCCATTTGCAACAACATGGATGGACCTTGAAGGTATTATGCTAAGCAAAATAACTCAAATGGAGAAACACAAAATACTGCATGATTTCACTCACATGTGGAAGATAAAACAAAACAAAACAAACACACACACAGGGATACAGAGAACAGATTGGTGGTTACCTGAGGGGAAGAGGGTTGGGGGAGGGCAAAAGGGGTAAAGGGGATCATTTGGAAACTAAACTTTTGGTGGTGACCATGATGTAATGTATACAGAAGTCGAAATACAATGATGTACACCTGAAATTTATATAATGTTATAAACCAACGTTACCTCAGTAAAAAAAAATAATAATACGCTCTGCTAAAAGAAATGGGGGTTTGAAAATGTGGATTAGGATGATCAGGAGGGCAGCAAGTCTTGCTGCTCCAAACAGCCTGCATGTGGGGTCTGGTGCTCTGAGTGGCAAAGGGCACAGCACGCACAACGGCTCAGCACTGTTCACTGTATAAGCAACCAGAGTCTGAGGAAACTGTTCCTAAGGTAAGGCAGCCATGAAACATCCTGCCTCAAAATGACCCCACAGCACTCCTTGAGCAACCCTTCCATGTCCCTGTCCCTTCAATTAATTCTTGTGTTGCCACTCTCTCCCCTCCCCTGGTCTTTCCCCACGGTTTCAGAGGGCACTCCCATCCTGAAAAGACCTTTTGAATGTGCATCTTTCACAAGCTAGTATGAATTTTTCTCTTTCTTTCACCATCAAACATCTCAAAAGAAGCCTACATTTGCTACCTCTGTTTCTCATTTCCCTCCTTAACATCGAAGAATTTAGTTTTTGCCATTTCACTGAAATTGCTCTCTCAAAAGGTTACTAAACTAAGACCTCTAAATTGAAAACTAGAAGACATTACTTAGAGAATATAAATATATATTAAATGGAGGGATACAATGATCATGGATTGGCAGTCTCAATATTGTAAAAGTGTTAATTCTGCCCAAACGAATCTATAGATTCAATGCAATCCAAATCAATACTTGGGCAGGTGTGTGTGTGTGTGTGTGTGTGTGTGTAAACTGACAAGCTGATTCAAAGTGTAAGTGGAAATGCAGAGCCAAGAATAGCCAAAGCAATCTCAAAGAACAAAATTATAAGAAAAACATGAAGAACTATCATGAGGGAAAATATCACTAAAAAGCTACACTTATTAACATAGCTTGCTACTGGCACAAGGACAGACATATAGACCAATTTAATAGAAAAGAGAATCCAGAAAAATGGCTCAAACCTGGGAATAACCCAAATGTCCATCAACTAAATGATAAATTATGGTACAAGGGAATACCATACAGCAATAAAAATGAATGAACCATACTTATGTATACCATAATAGATGCATTTCATAAATATGATGCTGAATGAAAGAAGCTCGACACAAAAGAGTTCACACTGTATGATTCCAGGTATAAAGTTAAAAAATAGGCAAAACTAATCTGCGGTGTTAGCAGTGAGGTTACCTTTGGAGGGTGGAGTAGTGTCTGGAAAGAGGCGTGAGAAGAGTTTTCTGAGGTGCTGGTAATGTTCTGCTTCTTGTTCCAAGTGTTCATTATGAGTGTGTAAAAATTCAATGAATTGTATACTTAGGATTTGTGAACTTTTTTGTATGCATGTTACACCTCAAAACTTAACAACAAAAACAAAAACCAAACCTCAAGGATTACGTAACAGCACAGTCCAATGTTCTTGACTCAGTCTTCATCCTACTTCAGCCCTTCTTGATATTTGCCCCCATAACACTTCTTCTAAAATCTCTCTCCCCGCTTGACTTCCTGGCTCTCCTCTACCTGTACATATACTTCTTCTCTGTCCTGCTGCTGTTCTTCTTTCTGTTTCCTCCCACACACGCAGAGGTTTCCTGAGGTCTAAGGAGACTTTCCTCTGTTCTTCCTTTGCAACCTCTGCTTGGGTAATCCTGTCTATCTTCAGCATTATAAAGTGGTTATAGTAACAGCAACTAACTTATTGGACATTTATTACGGGCCAGGTATTGTCTAAGTGCTTTACTGCATTAACATATTTAATTCACTTTCTTTGCCAATTTAATTATTGCTTTTGAGGTGGGTTTTTGTGGGCTTTTAAAAACTTTTTATTGAGTACAAGAAATTTCACGCATATACAAAAGAAAAGAGAATAGTATAACAACACTTATATGACCTAAAATTAACCATTATCAAGGTATTATCAATATAATTATAACTCTAGCTTCCTTCTCTCTCCTGAGTTTCAGACTCACATTTTTCAAATGCCTGATAAACACCTCTTTGTAAATGTTCCATTTATACATCAAATCATACTGTTCATACTACTTAATAAACTGTTCTTTTCACTTAATAATTACTACAAATAGTTTTTCATGTGATTAAGCGTTCTTTGAAAACACAATTTAAAAACGGGCTGTATTGTAATCCATTTTACAGACGTATTATAATTTATTTAACTAATTCCATTATTAGAAATTTAGTTTGTTTTCAATTTTTCACTACTACAAATATTAGTGTGTTTAATTTTCCTATATATAAATATTTACATACGTCAAATTGTTTTCTTAAAATTCCTGGGTCAAAGGGTATACACTTCTTTAAAGCTTTTGACGTGTTACCACACTGTTCCAGAACAGTTGTACTAATTTTCAGCCCAGAGGCAACAAATAAGGGTGCTCATTTCCTCACCCTCTCAATACACTGGGGTAACACACACCCTCCTCAACCTTGCCAAGATGACACGGCTGTTTTCATTTGCAGTTCTTTGTCGTTCTTTTCATTTGTAGTGAAGCCAAAAATTGAGTCAAAACATTTAAAAATATATTTATTGGCCCTTTCTTCTTCCATGAGATTCCTGTTAATACCCTTTCTAGGCTATGTTTCCCTTGGTTTAGTTTCTTCATTGCTGATCTCCTGGTCACAATTCTAATACAAGCTCTCATATCCTAGCGTCTTTTGCTTAGCTTCACAACCACTTCAGCCTGGTTTGTAAGACTAATTTTCCTAAAACAGGTTGAATTAGGTTCCTGCCTCCTCTTCCAATATCTTAAATGATTTCCTACCTACAAAATAGAGACCAGTCTCCACAGTCTGGCCCCATCCTACCTTCCCAGTTTCATCTCCTGGCACATCCTTACCATTCCCTTGTCTTTGCTTTTACTGTGACGTGGTTCTCTCATCCTAGGATGTGGACTATCTCACCTCCTACACATTTCTCTTCCCCATCTCACAACCTCATCTTTCACAGTTGAGCTCAGTTGCCCCTTTTCTCTGTGAAGCCTTCTCTATTCAGAGGTGAATACTGCTAAAGTATTAATTTTGTCTTGTGTTTCTTGGCTATAGTTTAATTCCCCAACTCTTCTGCTAACTCTTTGATGAATTCTTTTTTACATGCCAATGCTGCCTAGCAAAATACCGTCCACATAGCAGACAATCAAAAAATGATTGGTGAATAAACTAAAGGGAACAGATGCTAATCCTGGGGGAAAACACTGATAATTTACCAAAGAGCTTTTTAAGATAAAACTTAAAGCATCTCCAAATCAAGACTGTCTGATGATGCAGACCTTATAGCAGGGCACATAAACTATACACTGTAGCATCCACTTTGTTTCAAGTTCTCAAAAGATGGAATATTGGACAAGTACAGGATACTAAGGTGGCCTCTGGCAGAAATTTTCTGGCTTTGTCTGTTGAATGTTATTATAATGTATTCTGTTCGTAGTAGCTATTCCAGCCCTCCTTGAACTCAGAGTAGTAATATGATTTCTAGAGGGACTTGAGCCAAGAATCACAAATGTAATAGCAACTCAATCTGACTGCTCAAAGCAACACACACTGGAAGTGTGTGCAGCAGAAGAGAAGGAAGGAATACTTCAGCCTCCACCAATGCTTAGGGGAGAAAAGGACAGAGGAAGCTCAGAAGGAATCGGAAGCATTTCAGAGATGATGTTCCACAACCTCACCCCCAACAAAAGCACTGTTATGAAAGGCTGGCTGTAGGGAAAGCACTAGAACTCCCTTCCTGCTTTCAATGTTAGGCTAAATGTCAGGGAACAGAACCGATGGTATGAAGAATGATAAGGAACACAGCTGGGCTGGATGGAGGAACAGAAGTAGTATAGCTGAGGAATGGGCTATTGGTTCAGGGAAATTGCCCCAGAACATTTACTGCTCAGTGCAGGTCATGATTTTAGAATAGGTACTATATCTCTTCATAGCCAAGTAAAGGCATCAGGGAGAGCTAATAGAAATCCACAAAATAAGAAAGTCTTCAAAGAGAGAAAATAGCCTTATTTTAAGGTAAACAACTCTCTATTCACAGTCGCAAAGGATGAGGTGAAAGGAGGATTATGGATGGGTATAAAGAAGAGATGGTTACAAGAGAGGTTACTGAATGAATTCAGTTGTGGTTGGCAGTGACTCAGATTAATTCCTTTCTATAGATGGTTTGGTGGTGGGCAGGAAATTATACAGAGATGCTTAGTTTGGTTTAAGCAGACAAGAATCTGAACTTGAGGTTTTTAACAGCTAGGTCCCAGGATGCATAGGTCATAAGATCTGAGCTGTAAAGTGGCATGATGATTGGAGGCTTTCAGAGGTGATGGATCAAGCTGAAATGGTCCTCTGTCCTGGCCAGATCTGGGCTACAGCCCCCAGCCCAAATCAGCAGGCAATTTAATTACATCTGCTTAGGAAATATGAAGACATGAAATAACTTCAGAGTTTGGATTTTCGAACTAGAATAAATTGAAATGTATTTTGCCATAATATCTGTTGAATAAACATAAAACTTCCGTGGTCAGAGGGATCTGAAAGCATGGTGGATATTTCTTGCCCAGTCATTTACTTTTCTACAGGTATCTGTAGAATCCCTCTAGCATTTAGTACCAGGGAAAACTAAAGTTGCTTTTGAAGAATTTGTCTTAATGATTATTTCCCACAGATTAAGACTAACTCCAAGGTCCTCTCTTCCTTGATATTTCAAGTCTGAGCTTGCAGCTTGAATCTCCCAGTTTTCTTTCTAATGTCTCCACCCACCCCAGCTGCCTGTTGTGTAAAGCCTGAAGCAACTGCCCCCATGGCCCTAGGCTCTGTGTAGCCCTGACTGGAAGTGGCAATGATCATGAGGGTGCTACTGGGCCTTCCCCTTCTCCCTCTCCCTACCTTGTAACAAACTCCTTCACCAGGCAATGTCTGAATTTGTTTTTATAAGAAGGCAAGCCTGTTGTTGCTTAGGCCAAAAGTAACTAAGATGTTACTGCTCTTCCATGACTAATCTTCAACAAAATGGCATAATAAAAACAAGAGTTCAGCTGATTCCATCAAGGGGGCCTGTGCACACATGATCCACAGTCAAAATTCCACTGCTGAACAGTATGATATTCTACAGTAATCTCCTCAGGATTCACTTGGTGACATAAAGGAACTTCTTCCTTTTTTTCCCTCATGACAGAAGCATCAAGGTAGGAGGGAACCCCAAGTACTTTAAGTCTCTCAAAGCATGAAAATCATACCATTACTTTCTAGTATTATCAACAGCACTTTATGCCTGGGACATAGTAGGTGTTCCCTAAGTATTTATTGAATAAATCCTGGCCACGTGCCTTACAGTAGCTAGATTTTTCAATGCTTTATCACCACGCATTTTTACCTTTAGTTTTCACAGGTTAAAAACAAAACAAAAACAAAAGCAAATCAAGAGCTTCTCTGCTTCCCAGCTATGGCACTGAAAACTCTGCAATGTGATACTGGCAACTCCCTAGCCCTGAGAGAAATAAAACAGTTAAGATTTTTAATGGATTTTTATTAATACAAAGCACATAAGTCAGTTTTCTACACTAGCACACTCCCCCACAAAATATCAAACAGTGGAACTACTAGACCTAAAAGCAGGCTAATTCTGAAGTTTAGAATCATAAACCTGGAAGGCAGCTAACAGAACTATCAGTCCAATTCTCTAACCTCACAGGAAGACAACTGAGGCCTAAGGAGGTAAAGTGGCCAGTACAGTTCAGGTGACAGAATTATCTGCCTCAGGAAAACTTACGTATTATCCTTTAAGCCCAACCAGTGCGTGGTTAGAGGATCAAACTACACTGTCTCCAGATGCACAAGTTCTCCAGAGAGAAAAAGAGGAAGTCTCTCCTATCCCAGAGGAAAGTTTTATAAGAAATCTAGTCTCACTAGCTAACTACCAGACCTCTTAGAGTTGTCACATCACTCACGGTTGCTTCTCCTTCTTTTGAAGGTTAGAGTCAGTCATGATTTTGTGAAAGTCAACAACTGAGAGGTCAAGTAACTCAGGTAAAAGTGGACAAATGAATTGGGGTCAAGGGCAATCTATAGGACCAAAACACATGTTGCTAACACCTGTCACTCCAAATTAATCTCCTTACATACAGCAAGAGCTGGAACCAGGCAAGGACAATGGATGTAAGAATTCAGTTTCAGACAGTTATCTGTACATAAATCAGCATAAACGTTTACTTTCTGATGAATCTATTTGTATTTGCAGATGTCATCAATGTACTAATGTCTTAATTTCTAACCTATATATGTCTAGACACTTCTAAAATGCTGGCTGCTTTCCTGCCTAAAGCATTCTTCCCTGGCTGAGGCAATTTGAGTTTTCTCAATGTGATATTCTCTGTCTACAAGAACCTCCCAGGTTACCATCTTTCTTGATAGGTTATATCTTGATACAGGTGTTATACCTTCTATGAACAAGTGGGGGAGAGGAGTGGATAGAGAAGGAGTATGGTAAGAAA
Source organism: Tapirus indicus (assembly GCA_031878705.1). NCBI lineage: Eukaryota > Metazoa > Chordata > Mammalia > Perissodactyla > Tapiridae > Tapirus > Tapirus indicus. The sequence continues at coordinate 98,429,958 of CM062918.1, forward strand.
CAGAAAACATGGCTACAAAAGATAAAACTGGGAACAGAACCCCTCCACCAAACCTAATAGGAGATTTACATTGGTCTTATTGGCCCCCTACACATTACATTTCAAGAGCCAAGAGAATGGGGAATCATCTTTTGTGTAAAAATGTTCCTGGAACACCAAAGGAACTGTGATGTATCACCCCACTCAAAGAACAAGCCAATTGTGACTACACTTGGTAACACTGTATTGTATAATTGAAATTTGCTGAGAGTAGAACTTAAAAAAAAGTAAATCTGTGAAGTGATGGATGTGTTAATTAACTCAATGGGAGAATCCTTTCACAATATATAGGTATATCAAATCAACACATTATACACTCTTACAATTCTATTTGTCAATTATACTTCAATAAAGCTGAAAAGAAAAAGAACAAGTCAGTTACCCATCTGGGTAGAGTGCTTAGATGAAGCACAGTCCTGAGGCAAAGAAATAGATGAGATGGTTTCTATAAGACTTTACCAGTCCAAAGACTTGCTGAAGTAGTACTCGAGTCTTGAGAAAGTATGGAGCATTATAAACAAAAAACCAGATTTCCCAGCTGGGCAGAATTTTAATACAGTTGTCTAAGCTGACTTGGTAATATCTCACATTATCTCTTATAAATCTGTTAACTGATGCGAACAGAAACATTCAAATTAAGGGCCTGTCATTACTAAAATGGAGAAAAATTTCCCTCTTAGCCAAAGGGATCCATCAGAACAGCAGCAGGGTTCTGGGAATCGCAGACACAGCCATCTAGCTAGCCAGCCCAGTGTATTTGGTTTGGCTCTTGAAATGAAAAGTGTCAAAAGGGAGAGGATGAAAAAAAAAAACCTCCCAAACAACTAACAAGAAATCTAATGCTGAAACTGTCAGGGCGGTTAGGACATGGCTTTGTTGCAGCTGAAATTTAAGTGCTAAACCAGCACCAAGCCCAATATATCTCCAGCCAGTCTCTCTAGCCAAGCAGGAAGAGAGAGGAAGATGTTCCTTCCAGCCACAGCAGCAAACACTCAATTCTACGACCAGGATTGCTGTCTGCTGTTTCCAGCACACGGTATCTGATTTTAGGGCCAATATGATATGACAGGGAGAGACTGGAAATGCTTCCACGGGGAACTACGTATCTTGCTTGACTTTCTTTTCTTATTTTAGTGCCAATCTGATACTGTCAGGGTGATGTCTCCTGACTCTCAGGATCAAATGACCCTTCACTGTGGTACAAGCTCCCGGCCCAGTAACTCAGAAGGGTCATGGAAAGGGGGCCATTACTGACCAGGGCTCTGGGGTTCTGTGGGTTGTTCTGAGTGATCATACACGTGACCATCTTATGGAAGACCATGTGCAGTGGAGAGGGGCAAGCACAATACGATGATACAGCAAGTTGTGTCTGATGTGGCTGACATGGAGAAAGATGGCAGTGGGGTGGGGGTCTGGAGTTGCATGTTACTAATTTTGGATTGCTAAAGGGAAGAAAGTATGTGATGTGATTTGAACATTCTTGGGGAAGGTTGGGGTTGAAAGAATAATATTCCCACAGCCCCTGAAGCTCAGAAAATCTTGAAGTCAGTGTTTTCTTAGGTGAAGAAGACTGAGAGACTCCAGGGACATTTCCAGTCCAATCTGCCTCAATGAAAGCTCAAGGCCCAGCACACTTGTGAGCAGTTTCCTCAGAAAGTGTGGGCAAAGCCAAGGCATTCCAGGGCTCAAATGGCTTCACACAGCTTTATTTCCACATAGAAGGAATGGCCAAACATGAGAAGGAAAGTCCACACCAAAGCAAGGACTTCTGGGACGTTTTCTCTAGCTGATTGAAGAGGGGGAGGACCACCAGATCTTTTCTCTCTACTTCTTTTCCTGAGGAAGCAGCTGGAGAGGGAAGTGGGCTAACCTTCAGAAGCAGCTAAGCAAGGAAGCGAGCTCTACATGGGCAAGAGAGACGGAGAAGTCCTGGGTCAGCTCCCTGCACACAACCTAGGGAGGCTAACCCAAACAAATGGCCCCGCTACTCTGGCAATTGGCTCTTTCCAATGATCCCAGTGCCCATAAGACTGCCACCTGTGGGCTGCAGCATACTAGACAGTGCTTAAGAGCTGAGCACGGAGGGTTCAACTGACAGTGCAAGGAGAAGTGGGGTGTGGGCAAAGCTACAGCCCTGAAGGAGGCTAAAGAAACTTTCTAACAGATACTTTTAATTATCTACTATTCACCTTTCTCCCCTCAAAAAAAGCCACAGTGCTTGGTCAGCACACAATGCCTGGAACAGATATGAATCTATCTGCTGTTATCCATTCCCGATATGCACTCTGCCTGAGCTGGAAGGCAAACGCCCGTGCAGCATCCTGCAGATGACTGAAGATTACTGTAGCAGAACACAGGTATTATTAAAGCTTTCTCTGACTCTTCCAAGAGGGCTGCAAGGTGAAGTAGTGGCAAAAGGTCTGAAACGGAAGAAAACGTCCAGTCCCAAGTGTGCCACTTCACCTCTCTGGCCTCAGCTTCCTTATGTGCAGAAAGGAAAGGGGAGATTAGATGATCTCTAAATTCTTTCCAGCTTTAATAATCTATGAATAAATATAGCTCATTCCTGATAAAATAACATTAGAACAGTGATCCCCAGCTGAGCGCCTGCAGGCTATTTCTAATTGGAGGAGTTTCTCAGCTCACGAAGGCTTCTCACGGCACCTTCTCTGTATCTCATCACAGGATGCGAGAGAAAACTCACTACCTTTTCAACAATTCCCCACCTTCCTGCTAGGTGTATCCTGACATTCATCTGTGGCAAATTTACTTTTAGGAATAAATATTTATTGACTCAAATTTAGACTAAAGACTTGCAAAAGGTCGATGTGATTTCCCACATACTCTAGATGTATCAAATAGCTGAAAGTCAGACAATTCTAAGGATAATGATGCTTTAGCATCAGGTCTGGGTTACACTGAAGAAGGGATTAATCTGGTTTTTAATCTGGCAGTTTTGTCCTTTTTTGAACTCTTCTTTTCCCAGTTACTCTCTGTTCTTATTCTAGTGTTCAAGTACCCTAGCATGCTAAGGTGATAGTGACAATGTGCTACCCTTTCTAGAAATACCTGCATTTAAAAAGGCAGTACCTTGAAGAGACACTTGATTCAAAGAAATAAATTGAACCAGTGAAATTTCAGGCCTATAGGTAGGAGAGATGAAGTCAGGCAGGAGCCTTATCAAATATCCCATCACACTACTTTTAAGCCCCTACCACATCATGCTCTTCTGTAAGTGGGCAATAAGATGTTAGTGTCTGAAATTTAGCTCAAGGTTTACACTAGAAAAGGGTAACATTTTTGTCAGTCTGATAACATTAAAACCACTATTTCTCTTTAACAAGAATCCCCTGAAAAATCCAATCAATCAAAAACTCATCTTTAGACTTACTAAGCATCACTGCAATTTACAGCAAGATCTGCTATCTTCAGTGTTAAAATTAAAGGTTCTCTTTCACCAGACGAGCACATGCTAGGTAGGGGCATTTTCTTTGTGTCCAGGTGATTTTTTGTATAAAAAGAGGTAGACAAAGCAACAGGACAGCATTTATATAATGTAGAAGAATACTACAATCTTATCTACAGAAAATTCCTGACTTCATTCATTCACTGAACAAGTATCTGCTTCACATTTTATACCTTTACGTCTATTACACGGCTTTTTAAGAAAGGTCTGGTTATTACCTCCTTTTACATAGCATTCTGGATTCCAGTCACCAGCAGGGCCTGCAACTCTCCTAAGGGAGTATTCTATAATTGGGGGATGTGAGTAACCCTACCTTTTAATAGGCAGGGCCCATGATTTATTTGGAATGCTGTTTCCAGAGTTTGTTTGGAAGTCAGTTGTTTGAAACCCCGAAACAATTACCGAAGTAGTAGTTAGGTTCCCAACTAGTCCCCATTAGAATATTGACCCGTAATGTTCATTATAGGCTGAATTGTGCCCCCACCATTCATATATTGAATCTCTAACCCCCACACATTGAAAGTGACTGTATTTGGAGAGGAGATTTAAACAGGCAATTAAGTTAAAATGAGGCTGTTAGGGTGGGTCCTATTCCAATCTGACTGGTGTCCTTATAAGAAGAGGAAATTTAGACACACACAAAGACACCACAGATGCACATGAGCAGAGGACAGACCATGTGGGACATAGGAAGAAGGTGGCCATCTGCAAGCCAGGCAGAGAGGCCTCAGAAGAAACCAATCCTGCCAACACCTTGATCTTGGACTTTCGGCTTCCAGAACTGTGAGAAAATAAATTTCCATTGTTTAAGCCATCCAGTCTGTTGTAGCACTAGCAAACTAATACAATGTTGTTGGTGTACAGTGTCATAGAACCTAACCACCATTCATAACATTTGATATATTGGAAGATAGCGTCTGAGTTCTAACTCCAGACATCAGAAATACATCTTCACTTACCCCAGTGGCGGCAAGTGAGTGTGGCCTGGTCCCATCTCTCCTACTTAGCACTGGCAAGGGAGCAGGGAGAAAACCTCGCTTTTATGGCAGTGGCCCCAGCAGCAGGACATTCTTATAAGGGGTGCAGGAGATTCTCTTAGAGGCTCAGGGTAATAGCAACAATAGCCAGAACATCTTGCTAGTGGCTGCTATGGAGGGCTGGGTCATTCAGGTAGAAGGGACCCTGGACTAGTGAATAATATAGAAATGGAGGTTGTGGCAGTATTTCCCCCAACTCTCTGGGGGAAGTGGGGCTTCAAGTTATGGGGCACAAGGGAGTCAAGTGTGGAATGGCAGTACTGTCTGTTTGTATGTCAACTGCAGACTGCTTACATTTCAGGGTACCCCTTTGATTTTACACCTGGGAAGTCATGCCCCAATGGGAGAGGGATGAGGTCCCATACCTTTTAAGTTTACATAGGTTTCCCTTAGAGAATTACTGTCCATATATCCTTCAGGTGTCCTGGGGCAGAAACATGGTTGAGAGCCCTTGGCATACACCATAGTAGATACTGTCTATAAGAAATTTCAGTTACTTCTATTTCTAGACTGTCCCAATAAAATTGGTACCACCAAACCTTTTGTAAAGAATTAAATAGTTTGGAAGAAAATTTAGGACAATTTATTTCAAATGCTCTGACTGAACTGGAAAACTGTCATTTCTGAAGTTTCTAAGTTCCACTGGCTTTAAGTTTGCAGTGCCTATACTGGTCATGTTTTTTTGGCATTCACAAGGATTAATTTTCTTCTTTGCTTAGCTGGGGGAGCATTATCTCTGGAAGATGATATTGGAGACGACAGACCCGTATTTAATGTACTGGATTGTAGTAATTGTCAAGACTCATTAAAATTCTGAGATGGTAAATAATTGCTTCTGCAGGAGCTCTAGGAAATCTGGAGCGCAGATTTCTTCTCCCATGGGAATACTTTAAACACAAAGGAAAAAACGCAATTAGGGCAAGCTAGCGAACATTAGGATCTCTATAAATACAGAGCTTCGTAGTTGAAAAAATATTCCACATTCATATTTTAGAAGTCTAAAGAGTCCAGTGCAACGCCAAGGTAATAAAAAGTAGACTGAAAAAAGGTTCTTGCATTCTTTGCTGCAAAGCCGAGGGCACATGAGACCTAGATTCAGAGCAGGTGTTTTACGTTCAGTTTTATTTAGTCCCGGCTAGTTGGGGGTGGGCACCAGCAATAAGGATCGAGAGCTGCCCTAGTCAAGAAGTGGAGGGAAAGACCTGTAGACAAAACAGAAACAGGAGAATTCCCCTTCTCTGAGACAAGTTACGGAAGGAAAGGGTTGGAGGCAGCTTTTGTATCAAAAAAGTTTTGGTCTAGCTAGGTCTCTTAATATTCTTTCTCTCTCGCCACAAATAAGATTATTTTACATTTAGCACAAAGCCTATAGTTTGCCCCTATTTAAGTGCGTCCTTTCAGCTGTACACCATAAGGCTGCCCTCACACTGGGAGGAAATTAAGCAAATAATGCTTAATATTTGTGTAATTTCAACTACGTAAAAGAGTTCCTTATCTCCTCTATATTCAAGTCCTCATTTCCTCTTCCTTTCCCTACTTAGTTTTAGGAGATTTTATCAGAAGTAAGGCAGCAGATTTGTGTCTAGGGTCCAACTTAGCACCCCGTCAGCCCATGTCCTCTCTTGTGGTGCCTGCCCAGCTCTTCTCTATCTTCCTCCTCTTTTTTTGAACAAGCTTTTCGTTGCCAGATTTTCAACATCTTGCCATCTAACTGCAAGATATTCTGCTCTTTGCATAAAAAGGTTAATGGCAGCTGTCAGAGGGAGAAAGTGCCAGGCCGTGTGAGAGCAGAGAGCAGAGAAAAAGTGAGGCTACTCCACAGAGTTTTTTGCGTAAATTTGTTAAAAGACACACACACACACACACACACACACACACACACACACACTCCCATTCTCAAGCCCAGTCCTGATACAGACACATTTGTCTTCATGGTTCTGCAGTTCTTTTTGTTGGATTGTTGGTCTTGCCTCTCTCAGCCTCTCACACTGCCGCTCTAAGTCTTTTGGACAACGGTTCAATATGGGAGCTGAGGAAACAAGCTCAAACATTACAAAAAGAAGAAAACCAGATCAGAAACAGTCAGGCTGGGAACCAGAACAAAGTTTGTTGCTTCACAAAGAACTATTCCTTTTTTTCTTTCTTATTTTCTCTCCCTGCTGCCCCTTATCCCTTGCTCCCCAAACAGCTCATGTGTCCATCTGGCTCACTTGTGCGGTACAGCAATCTGTGCAAATGCATTCGAGAAAGAAGAATAAAATGTCATGTGGTGACTGAGGACTGATGCATTCCCTGAGTGAGGGAGAGGACTTTTAGGTTCTGTGCCCAATACTGCCCCAGCATTAACACCTTGATTCACCACCTTGAAAACAGAAGGGTACAAGCCAAAGAGTGTTGATCAAAATCAAAAAAACAAATGGACAGAGGAATCCAAGGAGAGGACAAGGTCTGAGCCAAGTTTTGGAACAATACTTCCCTGAAAATTAAAAATGGGACTGAGTGCTGGGAAAGGGAGCTGGAATCCAAAGTTCCATGACCCACAGAGCAGGCTGGCTGATACAAGTTCATTCCAGTGTGGTCGGCCCCTGATGGAAGGCTGGCACGCACGGTGGAAAAAAAGAATCTGTACTCTAGGAAGAAATTCCATTTTTAGCTTTTTAGCGGAATCTGCCTATCACTCAAACTGCTTCAAAAAGTTCAAAAGGAGACTGGTAGTGGGGTCTGGTTTTTCTGTTTTTGTTTTAAATTAAACTATCATTGACATACAGCAAAATGCACAGATCTTTAAGTGTACAATTTGAATTTTGATAAATACGTACACCCACATGACCATCTCCCCAACTAAAATATAGAACATTTCCATGATCCCAGAAAGTTCCTTGCACCCTCTTTTCAGTCAGTTCCTATAGGTAACCAGTATTCTAATTTTTATCACCATAGATTAGTTTGTCCTGTTCTCAAATGTCATATAGATGGAATTGTACATTAATTACATATTCTTTTGTAGCTGGCTTCTTTTGCTTAACACAGTGTTTTTAAGATTCATTCATAAATTTGCTTGTATTAGTAGTTCATTCTTTTTTATTGCTGAGTAAGTATTCCATTATATGATATACAATAATTTAAAAAATTCTTTTCTGGGGGCCGCCTGGTGGCGCAGCGGTTTAGTCCACGCTTGGCAGCCCAGGGTTCGCGAGTTCGGATCCCGGGCGCCCGCCGACGCACTGCCTGTCAGCCATGCCGTGGCGGCATCCCATATAAAGTGGAGGAAGATGGGCACGGATGTTAGCCCAGGGCCAGTCTTCCTCGGCAAAAAGGGGAAGATTGGCAACAGATGTTAGCTCAGGGCTGGTCTTCCCCACAAAAAAAAAAAAAAAAAAAAAAATTCTTTTCTGTTAATGAACATTTGGGTTATTTCCAGTTTTGGGCTTTTATAAATAAAGCTGCTATGAACAGTCCTGTACACATCTTTTTGTGGACATGTGTTTTCATTTCTCTTAAGTAAATAAGAATGGAATTGCTGTGTTACAGGATAGGTATACATCTAATTTAAAAAGAAACTGCCCAACAGTTTCTTGTATCATTCTCACCAGCAACGTATCAGAGTTCCAGTTGCTCCATATCCTCACAACAATTTGGTATTGTCAGTCTTGTTAATTTTAGCCATTTCATGGTATTATAGTACTATCTCATTGTGGCTTTCATTTGTGTGAGCATTTTTTCATGTGCTTACTTTGTGTCTCTTCTTTTGTGAAGTGTCTGTCCAAGTCTTCTGCCCATTTTAAAATTACGTTGTTTTGTCTTTTTATTACTGATTTTTAAAATATCTCCTGGATACAAATCCGTTGTTCCATACACACTTTGTGAATATTTTCTTCCAGTCTTTTTTTTTAACTAACAGCTAACATCTGTTGCCAATCTTCCTCTTTTTTCTTTTTTTCTCCCCAAAGCCCCAGTACATAACACAGTTGCATATCATAGTTGTAGAGTTGTAGCTCTTTTATATGGGACACCGCCTCAGCATGGCTTGATGAGCGGTGAGTAGGTCTGTGCCCAGGATCCGAACTGGTGAACCCCAGGCTGCCAAAGTGCAACATGTGAACTTAACTGCTATGCTGCCAGGCCGGTCCCTTCTTCTAGTCTTTTGATGAAGAGAAGCTTAAAGTTTTGATAAAGTCCAATTTTTAATTTTTTCCTCTTATGTTTAGTGTTTTATTTCTCTATGCCTGCCGAATTAGGGGTAGTTTTAGCAATATATGTGCCATTTGGCTAATATCTGGAATTAAAACATATTTCTCTATTAAGGCTTAAAAACAACCACCTATTGCTAATCCTTGGTTACAAAGGCTGAATTTTAGAGCCAAAAACACTGGCTTTACCTAAAATTCCAGGGTTCCTAAGGTTTTAAAAATGAAAGTTGCACCTTCAAAAATATTCAACCATTCAACATATAGGTCATATATGTCTACTGACAGGATGAGATGATCTGTACTAAATGGGCACAATACTGACAAAGTATGACAGGGTTGGGGAAGGGGTGCTAAGTGTTTGGGATTCAATCTTAGTTTTTAAATCTCTCTGAAAGGAAGTTCTAAAACATTCCTTTGAAATGTGTTCCATATTCACAATTCTATAGTCAGATTCTTCCCTATGTTTAACTGAAATATATATATATTTTTTGGTGAGGAAGATGAGCCCTGAGCTAACATCTGTTGCCAATCCTCCTCTTTTTGCTGAGGAAGATTGGCCCTGGGCTAACATCTGTGCCCATCTTTCTCTACTTTATATGTGGGATGCCTGCCACAGCACGGCTTGATAAGCAGTCCATAGGTCTGCGCCCGGGATCTGAACCTGTGAACCCTGGGCCACTGAAGCAGAGCATGTGAACTTAACCGCTATGCCACTAGGCTGGCCCCTGGAATATTTCTTTTTATACTTTAATATACTCTCTCACTCTGTCCTCAGTAGAAATAGAAAAAAGGAGAAACATGGGCCTCCTCACCATTTAGACAAAAGCCTTTATCCTATAACTGAGTTCTATATCTTTGTAAGAGTTACCTTTTACCTCTATGTAAGCTGTCCTTTCTAAACAATTATTTATTTTTTAATACTATCTTCCTCTTTTCAAGTCTTTTACCTTTTTTTTTGTGGAGTTTGAGCTAGGATGTCACATTCAAACACAGTCCTAAAATTTTGGGGGCTATTTTACATTCCCTTTACACTAGAATAATAGACAACCAGACTTGGAAAAAATCTTAGAAACAATCTGACTCAAATCACCTCCCAATGCTGAATTCCCTCTACAACCCAACCGAGCAACTTCTCTTCCACTGAAGAAGAACTTATCTCATATATGGCTGTCCATTCTTTTTGTTGACAGATCTAGGAAGTTTTTCTTTCTGTTAAACTAAAACCTGCCTTCTTATAATGTCTGCCCACTGGTGGTGGGGTAACACTGAATCAGTCTATAAACAAAAGGTTCATTTTTTCACCTGTAACTGATTGGACATCTCGCTGCTGCCTCTGGGTAATACCTTGGGGTCATCTAGGCTAATATACTTCTTAGTATTCTCAATACTCTTAGGCATCTCCATTCTCATAAGAGGATGAAAATCTGAACCCGAGATTTACTGACTTAAATTTTCAAAAACTTTTTATTTTGAAATAATTTCAAATTTACAGAAAAGCTGCAAGAATAATATAAAGAGCTCTCTTTCCCTTCACCCAGATTACTTAATTGCTAACATTTTACTACCTTTGTCTTTTCATTCATTCATTCATCTCTCTCTCGATATGTAGATATAGGTGTGTGTAAAAATTTATCTATCTGTCTATCTAATCTGTATCTACATCTATGTAACTATAACTCTGTATGTTTCCTAAAAGTTAAATTCAGGTTACATACTGTTTGGCAGAAATACCCACTTGTGATCTTCTCAGTACATATTATCAGGAAGCCCATAATGTTGATTTGTCTCACTACTGGTGATGTTAACTTTAGTCCCTTGGTTTAGATGGTGTCTGCCAGGTTTTTCCAATGTAATTAACTAAAAGAATTTTGTGCTACTTTAATTAACTGAAATAAATTTTTTGTGAAGAGATACTTTCGGACTATGCAAATATCCCGTTCTTCAACAAACTTTTACCTATTGGTTTTCACATTCATTGATGATTCTTGTCCAAATTAGTTATTACTATGATGGTTGCCAAAGGGTGATTCTCTAATTCCATTATTCCTTCTACATTTATTTGCTGGCATTCTACTATAGGACACAGCTTTCCTTTCTCCCCAATTTGTTTATTCATTCATTTCTTCACACCAGCATAGATTTATAGATTTCCATTTTATTCAACTGGTTATAATCTGTTACTACCATTATTTATTTTGCAGCTCAAATTCTTCAATATTTTGCCATTGGGAACCCTCATATCCTTTTGACATAGCCCCAGAACTCTTGGAAGACTTCCTTAACTTTCTGGTATAACAAGATGTTCTGGATTTATGTTGTACTTTGCTACACACAAGCCCTAGACTCAGCCATATCTCCAAGGAGGCTTGGTTCCTTTAGGTGGAAAAAGCCATCTAGAAACCTAGATTTGGGTGCTAGATGAGCTCCTTGTTACTTGTGTATCACTGCTTCTAGGTCCTCTCAGTAGATAAAGCTAGGAAATATCCATATGTATACATGTAGATGAACACACACATATGTACATACAGAGATATCTAAATCTATTATCTATCTGTTAAAAACCATGGGTCCATATCAATATCTCCAACAACAATCCAATACCACAGGGTTTGCCTTTCCCCTTTCTATATTTGTTACTCCCTTCTCCTATAGTGACAAACCTGGCTCCCATTATCCTCAATATATTTACTCATTTGCTCAATCTCCTTGTGTACAACCAATCTCCCAACCATGTGCACCATCATTTGGGTCCTGAACTACTAGTTCCACCATGACAGCTGAATCCACAGCCCTAGCCCTGCCAAAATGCTGGCCATGTGGGTTGAATCCTTGGCCCTAGCCTGCCAAACATGCCAACTGTGCTGGCAGAATCCTTGGTCCCACCAAATATATAGGCCCCAATTCTTGGATCCATCTCCAGGCCAAATATGCCAGCCATGCTGACTAAATTCTTAGTGTCTGTTCTGTTGGCCATTTTGGCAATATTAGCCAAAGCCTTAGCCCCAGCCCCACTGACCATGCCAGCTGATTCCTCAATCACAATAAAGGGGAAGGGGCAGATTGGCTGACTTTTAAAGCATAAAAGGAATTTAAAAGGAACACATAATATCTACATTCTGGTATTCGCCAGGGACTAAGTCCCCAAACCAACTACTGCTTAACATATAAAAATTTTGTTGAGACTACTAATATTTAGGGAGTATTGCCTAAATACTTTTCAAAGACTCGAAAATTTATTACTTACATTAAATAATACATTAGATATCCAAGTACTTGGGCAGCAATATTTAGGGTTTCCTATAGAATAGTTTTGATTGAAATAAACTCTGGTGTTATGATATTGTTGAGATATTTAAAAAAACAGGCCTATGAAACTGATTTTTGTATGTAATGGAAAGATGTTGAAGATTCTTTATAATTTGATTCTTTATGAGAACCCATGGGGAAGAAATTTTTTTCATGATCATCTCAACAGACACAGGAAAAACATGACAAAATACAACATCCTTTCATGATAAAAACACTCTCAACACAATAAAGTCCCCATATGACACATTCACAGCCAACATCATACTCAATGACGAAAGTCTGAAAGCTTTTCCTCTAAGATCGGGAACAAGACAAGGGTGCCCACCCTCTCACCTCTCCTATTCAACACAGTACTGGAAGTCCTAGTCAAGGCAACCAGGCAAGAAAAATAAATAAAAGGCATCCAAATAGGACAGGAAGAAGTAAAACTGTCTTTGTTGGCAGATGATATAACCTTATATACAGAAAATCCTAAAGACTCCACCAAAAAGCTTCTAGAACTAATCAATAGATTCAGTAGAGCTGCAGGATACCAAGACAACATACAGAAAACAGTTGTGTTTCTATACACTAACAACAAAACATCTAAGAAAGAAAGAAGGAAAACAATCCCATTCACAATAGCATCAAAAACAATAAAATAAATTTAACTAAGGAGGTAAAAGATCTGTACCCTAAAAACTACAAGACTTTGATGAAAGAAATTGAAGAAGACACAAACAAATGGAAAGATAACCCATGTTCATGGATCAGAAGAATTAATATTGTTAAAATGTCCATATTACCCAAAGCCACCTATAGATTCAACGCAATCCCTATCAAAATTCCAATAGCATTTCTCACTGAAATAGAAAAAACAATCCCAAAATTTGCATGGAGCCACAAAACCCTGAGTAGCTGAAGCAATCCTGAGAAAGAAGAACAAAGCCCAATGCATCATTTAAAACTATACTGCAAAGCCACAGTAATCAGAATAGTATGGTACTGGCATAAAAACAGACACAAAGACCAATGGAACAGAATTGAGAGCCCAGAAATAAACCACTGCATATACGGTCAACTAATATCTGACAAGGGAGCCAAGAATACCCAATGGAAAATGACAGTCTGTTCAATAAATGGTTTTAGAAAAACTGGATAACAACATACAGAAAAATGAAAATGGATCCCAATCTTACACTATTCACAAAAATTAACTAGAAATGGATTAAAGACTTAAACATAAGACCTGAAACTGTAAAACTCCTAGAAAACACAGAGAAAAAGCTCCTTGACATTGCTCTTGGCAGCAATGTTTTGGATATGACACCAAAAGTACAAGCAACAAAAGCAAAAATAGATAAGCGGAACTACATCAAACTAAAAAGCTTCTGTACAGCAAAAGAAACCATCAACAAAATGAACAGGCAACCTATGGAATGGGAGAAAATACTTGCAAGTCATGTATCTGATAAGGGGTTAATATCCAAAATATATAAAGAACTCATACAACTCAATAGCAAAAAACCAAACAACCTGATTTAAAAAATGGGTAGAGGAAATGAACAAACAGTTTTCCAAAGATAACATACAGATGGCCAACAGGTACATGAAAAGGTGCTTGGCATCACTAATCATCAGGGAAATGCAAAGCAAAACCACATGGAGATATCACCTCACATCTGTTAGAGTGACTATCATCAAAAAGACAAGAGATAACAAATGTTGGGGTGTGGAGAAAAGAGAACTCGTGTTTGTGCATTACTGGTGAGAATGTAAACTGGTATAGCCAGATGGAAAACAGTACGAAGATTCCTCAAAAAATTCAAAATAGAACTACAATGTGATCCAGCAACCCTACTTCTGGGTATGTATCCCAAGGAATTAAAATCAGGATCTCATGAAGATATCTGCACTTTCACATTCATTGTAGCATTATTCACAATAGCCAAGATATGGAAACAACTTAAGCATCCATCAACAAATGAACGAATAAAGAAGCCATGGTATATACACACAGTGGAATATTATTTAGCCATGAGAAAGAACGAAATCTTGTTTGTGACAACTTGGATGAACCGTGAGGGCATCATGCTAAGTGAAATAAGTCAAACAGACAAAGACAAATAGTGTATGATAACACTTATCTGTGGAATCCAAAGAACCCAAACTCAGAGAAACAGAGAATAGAAGTGGTGGTTACCAGGGGCCGGGGGTGGGGGAAATGGGGAGACATCAGTCAAAGGGCTCAAACTTCCAGTTTTAAAATTAACAAGTTCTGGGGATCTAACATATAGCATGGTGATTATAGATAATAATACTGTATTATACACACTTCAATTTTGCTAAGAGAGTAGATCTTAAATGTTTTACCATAAAAATGAAATGGTAATTATGTGACAGGATGGAGGTGTTAGCTAATGCTATGGTGGTAATCATTTTGCAATATATAAATGTATCAAATCAACACCGTGTACATCTTCAACTTAAACAATGTTACATGTCAGTTATATCTCAATAAAGCTGGGGGAAGAAAAAGAAATGTCCTTCAGATCTTAGGACCAGAAATAGTCATGCTTTTGTTTAACTACTGGTTTGTTTTAATCTCGTAGGATACTACAAACTGCACAACTAATCAAATTTCTCTCTTGACAGTGCCTGAGAGCTCACTCCTAGATTCACCTTATTTTTGTCTGACCTCATTTTCTCTTGATTATCAGAATCACGGAGATGGGAATGCAGAAGGGAGGAAAGTTCTTTAGGATATTCTGATATTCTCTACCCTCTCTAAGAAACACTGCTCCAGAATCACTCACTCAACTTGGAGTACTGTAAGATTTAAAACTGAGTTTCTGATTACTCATTCCATCCTTTTGAAACATGCTTCCCTTAAACCTTTGAAATTTGCTCCCCTTTAACCCCCTTAACCTATTCAATAATGAATATAACTTCTAATTTTATATGATAAGAAGTAAAAATATATATTGTGAACTAGAAAAAAATTATCTCAGAGATAAAATAACGGCTATTTCTTCATGTATACAAGATATTTAAAAACAAGCTTTTCTTGGCCATAAAGCATCTGAAATGTGACTTAGTCCAAATTTATTTACTTGTTGGAACTTGACAAGATTGCAGCTAGATGCAAAGTGGCCTTAAATTTATTATTTGAACAACATATGCTTGGTAAAGTCTTGAGAAAGAAAACCAAAGGAATGGGATCAAGATACTTAAGTCTTCAAAATATAATTTGCATGTATCCATTCACCTGCAAACCAAAATATTTAAAGTATATACAATTAACTATAGGTAGCTATGGGGGATCAGAATTGGCCACCTCAAGATGTGTCTCTTTACCTTGCTCTGAAGGAGGCTTTGACCTTCACCCCACCCTCCCAAATGTCTAAAGGGATTTGAGATGAAGGCCTGTCCCTGGGATGGCCCATTACCTTGGATAACTCTGAGTATCCATAGACTTGGAGGGTCTTTGCTACGCCCATTCCTATCAAAGTTCTGTTTAGCAAACATTTATATTTGTAAGGGAAATCTCCATTTGTAAAGGTATCTCCTTCTCTGTACTGGGAGGAGGAGCAGATGACCTCATCTCTATAATCTTGTCAGTGTGGAAGGCCAGGCTTTAAATCTGCATAATAACCTAATTGTGCTTTTCTTGTAATCTCCCATAACTGACCCAATCCCCAATATCCTTGTTTGTCTATTTAAGAGGAGAACCTCTGCCATTTTGTCAAGAGATAGATACTCAGTTTCCCCGAGTCTCTCCCTTGTATGCATGTTATAAAGCTTTGTTTGATTTTCTCCTGCTATTCGGCCTCATGTCAATTTAATTTATAGCCCAGCCAGAAAGGACCCAGAATGGGTAGAGAATGCTCCTTCTCCCCTTCATAGCCAAAACCAAATTTATTTAGTCTATGGTGACTATCTGACTCTGGCCAGTGTGTGTAAAATCACAATACATAAAATTTCTTTAAACTAGGATACTTTGACTCAAGAACAATATTATGCTCCAAGTTGGTTATCACATTCACTTTAGAACTATACGAGCCATTGTATTGGTGACAAGTTGAAAAGTTGAAGTTTATTGTAGCAGGGAAATCATGTTATACAACACAGCAGTGTATGAATAAGAAAGCCAGAGGAAACATAATGTTTCCTCACCTCATTGTAAAGTTGAAAACAATCTCTTGCAGCTATGAGAAAGATTACACATACAAGTGTGGTCTTTCCAATATCTGCATCTGCAAATATCTGAAATGTCCCATTTTGTTGCATCTTTCTGGAACTAAGAATTGATATGTAGCATAACCTTTTAAAAACATACACAACATTTATGTTAAACTCATCATTATCCCTCCCAAACACACCAGGACCCAAATCCTTGAGCTCTATGAAAATAACTAAGGTTGAAAATTTAAAACCTCAAACTGTTTATATTTATAACGAAGGGAAAAGCCATTTGTCTGAAAAGTTTTAGTTGAAAATTTCCCACAATTTTCATGTAGTTCTGTAATACTTGACCTAAGAACCAATAATTCAACTCCTTGTAGATGTTAGTTCTACGTTAGCTAGTGTCAACACCAGATTCATGGAGACACTAACAAGGTTTCCTGCCCAAGAGTTGGGGCAAGAGGGTTTGGCAAAGACATGAAGGCACCTTATGTAAGGAGAAGGTAGAAGTGTAGTGTAGGAAATGTGGACCTGGAGTTTCAATAATGAGCTGTGATTCTGGAAGATAACAAACAGTGGACAAATATGAAACTGTCCTAAGATAAACAGAGAAGATGTTTAAATCTAAAACTGAACTTAATAAAAACTTCTTCTTAGTGCTAGCCACTTTGTACCATAACAGCATTCTACTTTGACACTACCTCAATCTATTTTTTCTGAGAAAGCATTTTTTGGGCTCTAGAACTATACATGAAATGGTTTAAAGAGTTACACTTATCTGAAAAATTTCAATGACGTCTCTTCTTCCAATACCAAGTGACTAGAGGGCCTGGGTTCAGTAAACAATAATGAACAGAAAGACAGCCATAGTAGTACGATAGCATTTATTTCAAATTTACATCACATTAAACAATATTGCATATTGTTTATGGAAACAAATATGTGTATTAAAAAGGTAAAAATATGGACTGTTAAAATGCAGACCAATTTAGGACAGTGGTTGCCACTGCAGACGGAAAGAGAAAAATGCAACTGAGAGGGGTACGAAGAAGACTTGAACTATATTTAGCATTAAAAAAAAATCTGAAGTAGATGCAACTAAGTAACACTTGTTAATTCTGAGTACAAAGGTGATGTCATATTAATCTCTATACTTTTTCTGAATGCTTGAAATTTTCATTAAAAATAATCTGGTACAACCACATACAAAAAAGAAAAGAGACTAGGGACCAAAATCGGAACTAATTATATATTGCGTAAAAAATGGCAACTGTTTATAAATCAATGTGACCTCAATTAAAAAAAAAAAGAATATCCACCCAGTGGCACAGCGGTTTAGTTCGCGCTTGGCAGTCTGGGGTTCACGGGCTTGGATTCCGGGCACCTGCCGACACACTGCCTGTCAGCCATGCTGTGGTGGCGTCCCATATAAAGTGGAGGAAGATGGGCACGGATGTTAGCCCATGGCCAGTCATCCTCAGCAAAAAGAGGAGGATTAGCAACGGATGTTAGCTCAGGGCTGGTCTTCCTCACACACACACACACACACACACACAAATCTTAATAGTTCTATGGGTCTAAATAATCTTCTAACTTTCAAAAATGGAATTCATTGCAGTTAAGTCAACCCCAGTTTGGTCAACTTTATAGCACCAGGAATAAAATGACATCAATCATCATATTTTCTAAATGGACCATTATGGAATTTTGACACAATGTTAAGACTTTACTTCCTAATTCTGTTGGCCTTCACTGTGTGTTAGAAAGATTAGGAGCAGAGCAGGAAACCTGAAAGGGCCCTCCTTCTACAGTGCAGGTTGCGGGGCCTGGCAGGGTTTGAGGGCAGAGCAGGAGTACTACCATAGGAGAAAGCTATCCATGCTTTAGGCCCACAGTTGGTGATGGCTGCCATGAGAGGTCAGGCACACAAAACCCATCTGCGAAAATTATGTGCCAGGGAGAGGCAAGAAACCCTTCAGTGCCTAGAGCCTGACCCTGCCTTGACAAGAAAAGCTGTGTGCTGCTGAAGGCACGGTACAAACCATCCCGGCCCCTGTTCCTAGGCAAAGACTGGCTGCCACTAGAGTAGTAGAAAATCTGCCCTATCTCTTGCATTGACAAGGCAATCTGTCACTAAAAAAGATACAGAAAGTCCACTAGGCTCCCAAATTCTGAACTGATTCAAAGCAGAAGTCTGCTGCTATTGGGGAAAGGGCAGGAAATCTATCTGCAGTCTAGACCCTGTACTGAAGAGCAGGGAAAGTTGTCTGTTACTGGGGGTGGGGCAGAAACACTGAGACCAAGGCTGCCTGAGACTGAAGCTGGAGCAGGAGAATGAAGAAATCTCCCCTCCTCCCACCGTGAGTCTTGCTCTGAGTAACAAGTAAAAGCAGCCTGACACTTCAAGATGAGCAAGAGCATGAAGAGAGACCTCTGTGGTGCAGGCATGAAGGAACTACTGAAAGCTGAGAACAAAGTAGGAAAACAGAAAAATCGGCACTCTAGAACTTACATTAAATGTAGGATAGTGGCAATCTACCACTGGAAAATATAAAGCTGTGGTACAATGAAGACAACTATAGCAAAAATAAAACTCAAACCCAGCTCAATTACTGACTTACTTGACTCAGCCCCCAATGCTAATGGCCTGACAGAAGAGGAATGCCTATTTCCAGACATAAATATTATTTACCTTAGTTTCCACTGTTCTTTCATATATAATATTTACCATTTAATAAAAAATTATGAGACACACAAAAAAAGCAAGTGAACTTGAAGACAGATCAATAGAAGTTATCTAAACTGACAGTAGGAATCTCCACACATAACGTGAAGAAAACAAAAAACAAAACAAAACAGATATCCAAGAGATGTGGGACAAAATCATATGATCTAACAAACATGTAATTGTAGTTACAGAAGGAGGAGAGAGAAAGGGGCCAAAGACACATTTGAAGTGATAATGGCCAAGAATTGTCCAAAATTAATGAAAGACAACAAAACACAGATCCAAGAGACTCAGAGATCCCA
This sequence comes from Tapirus indicus, assembly GCA_031878705.1. NCBI lineage: Eukaryota > Metazoa > Chordata > Mammalia > Perissodactyla > Tapiridae > Tapirus > Tapirus indicus. Next base: position 98,449,193 of record CM062918.1, read on the forward strand.
AACAGGATTTTAGCACAAACAGGAAATATAAAGAAAAACACAAGTAGACACATTATTTTCAAATGGTTGAAAACAAAAGATAAAAAGAAAACCGTGAAAGCAGTTGGAGAAAAAAGAAACATGACAGAGGAAAAAAAAAAAAATATGACTATAGCAGACTCTTCAACAGAAACTAAGGAAGCCAGAAGAGAATGGAATAGTATCTCCAAAGTATTAAAAACCAAAACCAAAACAAACTGTCAACCTATAATTCTATAGAAGAATATCTTCTATACTTATAGAAGAATATCTTTTAAAAAGAAGGTATATTAGTTTGCTAGGGCTGCCATAACACAATACCACAGACTGGGTTGGCTTCACAACAGAAATTTATTTTCTCATAATTCTGGAAGTTAGAAGCCCAAGATCAAGGTGTGGGCAGGGCTGATTTCTTCTGAGGCCTCTCTCCTTGGCTTATAGATGGTCACTTCTTGCTGTGTCCTCATATGGTTTTTTTCTCTGTGAGCACACAACCCATGCTCTCTCTCTGTGTGTCCTAATCTCCTCTTCTTATAGGGACACCAGTCAGAATGGATTAGGGCCCATCCTATCAGCCTCATTTTAACTTAATTATCTCTTTAAAGGCCCTATCTCCAAATACAGTCATATTCTGGGAATTTGGCCCCCAACAAAAGAATTTGGGGCAGGACACAATTCAGCCCATAACAATCTGCCTTCTGTACCCCCAAAATTCATGTCCCTCTTACACACAAAACACATTCACCCCCATCCTAACAGCCCAAAATTCTTAACCCATTCCAGCATCAACAATAAATCCCAAATCTTACCTAAATATCATCTAAATGAAGTGTGGGCGAGACTCAAGCTATGATTCATCTTGAGGAAAAATTCCTCTCTAGATGTGAACCCGTCAGAACTAGACAAGTTGTCTACTTCCAAATACAATGGTGGGGCAGGCATAGGCTTGACATTTCCGTTCCAAAAGGGAGAAATTGGAAAGAAGAGAAAAGGATCATGAGTCCCAAGCAAGCCCAACACTTAGCAGGGCAAATTCCATTCGATTTTAAGGCTTGAGAATAATCCTCTTTGGCTGGATGCTTTGTCCTCCAGGCCCACTGGGGTGGTAGCTCCATCTCTCTGGCCCTAGGTGGCAGCCTGGCCTATTGAAACTGAGGAGGTAGCCCTGCCCTCTAGAACCAAGGAAGAATAGATAGCCTTGTCCTCTAGACCTGTGCCCTCTGGGTTGGTGGATATATGCTGTCTACAAGAAACTCACTTTAAATATAAACATATGGAAAAAAGATTTATCATGAACTCACTAACCTAAAGAAAGCTGGAGTGGTTACATTAATATTAGACAAAGCAGACTTCAGAGCATGGAATATTACCAGCTATGAAGAGAGACATTACATAATGACAAAAGAGTCAATTCATCCAGAAGACGTAACAATCCTTAACATGTATGCACTCAAGGACAGAGCTTCAAGATATATAAAACAAAAACTGATAAGGTAAGAAAAATAAACAAATCCATACATTTAGTTAGTATGCTAGCTAGCCTCTAAGAGGGCAAAGGAAACAAAACGATCCTAGGAAATCTTCAGATATAAGGTTATATTTCTATAGGCCAGGCAGTTGCAGATGATAGGGTCATGACTCAGTATGGAATCTGACTGGTTCCTGACATCAATAGTCAGATTATTCAAAGCTGCTGAATGGCAATGAGGAAACTGTCTTGGGTCGCCAAATAATCAGCTAAGTATATACTAAGCATTCTCTACATGCATATTACTGTGCTACAAATAAAAGACTTGGTTCTGGCAGTGAAGAAACTTACAATCTAGTTGGAGAAATAAGAATCACAAATGTGAAATACAATATAATAAACTATGCAGAACTTACTAGAATTCACGCATCATTTAAGTTACTGAGCAAGTACCAAGCACATGATGTGGTGCTAATTTTAAGATGAAAATGATATGGTTCATGTCCTCAACAGACAGAAAGCCTAGAATGGGAAGACAGATGTGAAAACAAGTAAGTATAAGTGTTATAGGTATTACAGAAGCCCTCAAGAGGCAGTGGCACATTCTGCCTGGGGTTTCAGGAAAGAATGCATAGAAGAAATGATGTCTGAGCTGAGTTTAAAAACTCAGATTCCTATTTAGGTATTCCCCAGAAAGACAAGGTAGGGAAGGGCATATCAGGCAGAAAGATCAGTATGAGCAAAAAGACAGAAGTATGAAAACTGTAAGTAGATTAACAGTTAAAAAAAATGTAAGTAGTTGGATATACTTTAAGGATAGGGTGAGAAGAGATGTGCATTTAATTATTAGGCCAAATGGAAGAAGGCCTTGTATGATATGATAAGGAATATGGACTTTATCCTATCTGTCTTCCTTTGTCTTCCTCTCCTTCTCATTCATTCAACAAATATTTATTGAATGGATACTATATACTAAAGCACTGTTCTTGGTACAGAGGATACAAGATTGAAAAAGACAGACAAGGCTCTTGTCCTGTCCTCATAGGGGTGCTACTGTGGGGAGCACGGTGGCAGTGAAATGCACTGGACATACAGAGTTGAATAACGCAAATGTCAGTTGCAGAAGGCTCTACAAAACAAAAATATAAACAACAAACACACAAAATAAACCAATATGCACAGGAAGCGGTTAATATCTTATATTTCTTGGGCTTCGAAAACTAAAGTCAAACTTTGATCACAATACTTTCATAGGCAAATCCTTTTGTGTTATTAGAGGTCATCTTTCTCAATAGCCTGCCTTATTACCTTAAATTCTTATTTGGGGTGAGGTGGCAGAAAATTGGTTGGTTTCTCCACTAATCTTCAGCAGCTATGGAAAAGCTTATACAAGGTGGTGTTAGTTGCTATATTCCCTTACAGACGATGTAAGTCACCTGTTTCCCAGGGAATACTGCTGAAGATACAATTTCACACACCTCAAGCAATAACTTCAGTAACTGAAGCACATTTTCTCAATCAAGGGGAAGCATGAAATATTAACACAATTCACATATCTGAGCAAAATTGTTTTGATGATTACAGTAGCTTGATAATGTGCAAGGGCAAGTCTAATAATGAATTCCTGGTTTCATTCACTGAAAACTTTTTGAAAAATTCTTAGTTTGAAATTTTCTTTCTTGGTCTCACCCTGAAGACATTTTTTTTTGCCCTTGGAAAGACAGAGTAAAGTCCATTCAGGCATATTTGAAAAACAACACTAAGCAAAAATATTTTTTTCCATTTCCTAGGCAAGCTGTTTCACAAAGAAATAACTTAATGCCAGTAAAACTTTGATATATCACTATGTTAGTACTTTAAAAAGCACTGTTTTTCTGCAAAATTTTGAAGTAAAAGTTTCTAAAACTAACTAGCCATGTGCTCTGTTTCCAGTGGGCTTCAGCTGCATTTTAATACATGGTTATTAATATCAAAAGAAGCTATTAGGAATTCAATTTAATTCTGTCCTTTAAATTTTTTCTTATTTCAAGAAGAAAGAAATTAAAATTTCTATGGCAACATGCTAAATTTGAGAAGTAGGCACTACCTTTTTGCTTCAAATAAATAAGGTGGGTAACTAAGTAGGCTGCTAAGGATGTCTATTATTAGGCAACAACCACATCGTGGGGAAGTAAGTGCAGTTCTAAGACCCCAGTTTGCAACTCTTGACCTGTGGTTGCCATTGCTATCTTCTTTTATTAAAATTTTTAAATTGATGTCTTAATAGTTTATAACATTGCGGGGTTTTAGTTGTACATTGTTATTTGTCTGGCCCCATGTGGATGCATCCATTCAGCCCCTGTGCCCACCACCCCACACTCCCCTTCCCCTTGGTAACCACCAATCAGTTCTCTCTGTCCGGGTGTTCGTTTATATTCCACATATGAGTGAGTTCATGCAGTGTCTGGCCTTCTCTCTCTGGCTTATTTCACTTAACATAATACCCTCTAGGTCCATCCATGTTGTTGCAAATGGGACAACTGTGTCTTTTCTTATGGCTGAGTAGTATTCCATTGTATGTATATACCACGTCTTCTTTAACCAATCATCAGTAGAGGGACACTTAGGTTGCTTCCACTTCTTGGCTATCATGAATAATGCTGCAATGAACATAGGGGTGCATACGCCTCTTGTGATGGTTGATTTCAGGTCCATTGGGTAGATGCCAACGAGTGGGATTGCTGGATCATACGGTATTTCTATTTTTAATTTTTTTGAGGAATCTCCATACTGTTTTCCATAGAGACTGCACCAGTTTGCATTCCCACCAGCAGTGAATGAGGGTCCCCGTTTATCCACAACCTCTCCAGCATTTGTTATTTGTCTTCGTGATTATAGCCATTCTAACGGGTGTAAGGTGATATCTTAGTGTAGTTTTGATTTGCATTTCCCTGATGATTAGTGATGTTGAACACCTTTTCATGTGTCTATTGGCCATCTGTATCTCTTCCTTGGAAAAATGTCTGTTCATATCCTCTGCCCATTTTTTGATCGGGTTGTTTGTTTTTTTGTTGCTCAGTTGTATGAGATCTTTATATATTACTGAGATTAATCCCTTGTTGGACAAACGATTTGCAAATATTTTCTCCTAGCTGGTGGGTTGTTTATTCATTTTGATCCTGGTTTCATTTGCCTTGTAGAAGCTCTTCAGTCTGATGAGGTCCCACTTGTTTATTTTCTCTTTTGTTTCCCTTGTCTGAGTAGACATGGAATCTGAAAGGATCCCTTTATGTCCAATCTCAATTAGTGTACTGCCTATGTTTTCTTCCAGAAGTTTTATAGTTTCAGGTCTCACTTTCAGGTCCTTGATCCATTTTGAGTTGATTTTTGTATATGGCGATAGGAGATGGTCTACTTTCATTCTTTTGCATGTTGCTGTCCAGTTTTCCCAGCACCATTTATTGAAGAGACTTCCCTCTCTCCATTGTATGTTCTTTGCTCCTTCGTTGAAGATTAGCTGTCCATAGGTGTGTGGTTTTATTTCTGGACTTTCAATTCTATTCCATTGATCTGTGTGTCTATTTTTGTACCAGTACCACGCTGTTTTGATTACTATAACTCTATAGTATATTTTGAAATCAGAGATTGTGATGCCTCCAGCTTTGTTCTTTTTTTTCAGGATTGCTTTAGCTATTTGGGGTCTTTTGTTGCCCCATAGGAATTTCAGTCTTTTTTGTTCTATTTCCGTGAAGAATGACATTGGGATTCTGATTGAGATTGCATTGAATCTGTAGATTGCTTTAGGTAGAATGGACATTTTAACTATATTCTTCCAATCCATGTGCATGGAATATTTTTCCATTTCTTTATGTCTTCCTCGATTTCTTTCAATAGTGTCTTATAGTTTTCATTGTGTAGGTTTTTCACCTCCTTGGTTAAATTTATTCCCAGACATTTTATTCTTTTTGTTGCAATTGTAAATGGGATTGTCTTTATGAGTTCTCTTTCTGTTAGTTCATCATTAGTGTATAGAAATGAAACTGATTATTGTAAGTTGATTTTACCCTGCCACTTTGCTATAGTTGTTGATTATTTCTAGTAGTTTTCCAACGGATTTTTGGGGCTTTTCTACGTATAAGATCATGTCATCTGAAAATAGTGAGAGTTTCACTTCTTCATTGACTATTTGGAGTCCTTTATTCCTTTTTCTTGCCTAAGAAAAAGGAATGGCCAGAACTTCTAGTACTACGTTGAACAAGAGCGGCGAGAGTGGGCACCCTTGTGTTGTTCCTGTCCTCAAAGGAATGGCTTTCAGTATTTCCCCATTGAGTAGGATGTTAGCTGTAGGTTTGTCATATATGGGCCTTATTATGTTGAGGTACTTTCCTTCCATACCCATTTTGTTGAGAGTTTTTATCATAAATGGATGTTGGATCTTGTTGAATGCCTTCTCTGCATCGATTGAGATGATCATGTGGTTTTTATTCTCCATTATGGTAATGTGGTGTATCACACATTGATCGATTTGTGGATGTTGAACCATCCCTGTGTCCCTGGTATAAATCCCACTTGATCATGGTTCATGATCTTTTTGACGTCTTGCTGTATTCGGTTTGCCAATATTTTGTTGAGGATTGTTGCATCTATGTTCACAGTGATAATGGCCTGTAGTTTTCCTTCTTTGCATTGTCCTTGTCTGGCTTTGGTATCAGGATGATGTTGGCCTCATAGAATGTGTTAGGAAGTATTCCATCTTCCTCTATTTTTTGGAATAGTTTGAGGAGGATAGGTGCTAAATCTTCTTTGAACGTTTGATAAAATTCTCAGGGAAGCCATCTGGTCCTGGGCTTTTATTTTTGGGCAGGGTTTTGATTACTGTTTCACTCTCTTTACTTGTGATTGGTCTGTTCAGATTCTCTATTTCTTCTTGATTCAGTTTTGGGAGGTTGTATGCATCCAAGAATTTGTCCATTTCCTTTAGGTTGTCCAACATGTTGGCGTAAAGTTTTTCAGAGTATTCCCTAACAAACCCTTGTATTTCTGTGGTATCTGTTGTAATTTATTCTCTTTCATTCCTAATTTTATTTATTTGAGTCTTCTCCCTTTTTTCTTAGTGAGTCTGGCTAAGGGTTTGTCAATTTTATTTATCTTCTCAAAGAACCAGCTCTTTGTTTCATTGATCCTTTCTACTGTTTTTTTTTTGGTTTCAGTTTCATTTATTTCTGCTCTGGTTTTTATTGTTTCCCTCATTCTGCTGATTTGGGGCTTTGTCTGTTCTTTTCTAATTCTGTTAGGTGTAGTTTAAGGTTCTTTATTTGGGATTTTTCTTGTTTGTTAAGGTGAGCTTGTATTGCTATGAATTTCCCTCTCAGGACCGCTTTTGCTGCATCCCATATGAGTTGGTATGGTGTATTTTCTTTTTCATTTGTCTCCAGATAGCTTTGGATTTCTCCTTTAATTTCATCAATGACCCATTGGTTGTTCAGTAGCATGTTCTTTAGTCTCCACATCTTTGTCCCTTTCCCAGTTTCTCCTTGGAGTTGATTCCTAGTGTCACAGCTTTACGATCAGAAAAGATGCTTGTAATGATTTCACTCTTCTTAAATTTATAGAGGTTTGCCTTGTTTCCTAATATATTGTCTATCCTTGAGAATGTTCCATGCGCACTTGAGAAGAATGTGTACTCTGCTGTTTTTGGGTGGAGTGCTCTGTATATATCTAGTAAGTCCATCGTGTCTAGTTTTTCATTGAAGTCCATTATTTCCTTATTGACCTTTTGTCTGGATGATCTATCCATTGATGTAAGGGGGGTGTTATGATCCTCTACTATTATTGTGTTATTGTTAATATCTCCCTTTCTTTTTTAGCAGTTGTTTTATGTACTTTGGTGCTCCTGTGTTGGGTGCATAGATATTTATAATTGTTATGTCTTCTTGGTGAAGTGTCCCTTTTATCATTATATATAGCTCTTCTTTGTCTCTCATTACCTTTTTTATCTTGAAGTCTACTTTGTCTGATATAAGTATGGCAACTCCTGCTTTCTTTTGTTTGCCATTAGCTTGGAGTATCGTTTTCCATCCTTTTATTTTGAGCCTGTGTTTGTCTTTAGAGCTGAGATGTGTTTCCTGGAGGCAGCAAATTGTTGGATCTTGGTTTTTAATCCATCCCGCCACTCTGTGTCTTTTGATTGGAGAATTCAATCCGTTTACATTTAGAGTGATTATTGATATATGAGGGTTTAATGTTGCCATTTTATTATTCATTTTCTGGGTTTTTCCATTTCCTTCGTTTCTTGTTGCATGTGTTCCCGACTGCAACTTCAGTTTGGTATTTCTGCATGATGATCCTCTTAGTTTTCTCTTTATTTGTCATGTGTGGTTCTCTTCTGGCTATTTGTTTAGTGGTTTCCGTGCGGTTATATAAGCCATCTCCTGGATAAGATAGTACATTTTGGATGCCTCCTTTTTCGTGAGTCTGGGTCGATTCAATCCCTTGCCTCTTCCCCTCCTTATTTGTTATCTCTTTATTCCATCTTGTGTCGTGAATGTGCGTTTCCAGTGATGAGCTTGAATTAATTTTTGATGTTATCCAACTGTAGTTTGTTCTGGTTTATTCTCCTTGCTGAAATCTTTGTATCCCCTCCTTTTTGTTTTTTTTCAGGCCTAAGGGCCTTCTTGAGCATATCTTGTAGTGGGGGTCTTGTGGTGATGAACTCTCTTAGCTTTTGTTTATTAGGGGGAGTTATTATTTCTCCTTCATATTTGAAGGATATTTTTGCTGGATAAAGTATTCTTGGCTGAAGGTTTTTGTCTTTCATGATTTTGAATATATCATTCCAGTCTCTCCTAGCCTGTAGAGTTTCTGTCGAGAAATCAGCTGAGAGCCTGACGGGATTTCCTTTGTATGTTATTTTGTTTTTTTTGTTTAGCTGCCCTTAATATTGTTTCCTTGTCACCGAATCTTGTCAACTTAGCTATTATGAGGCCTGATATTTGTTTATTCCTGTTTATATATGTAGGTGATCTATCGATTTCGTTCAGTTATTTCCATCTGTTTCCCTAGGTTTGGGAAGGTCTCAGCTATTATTTGTCTGAACAAACTCTCTGCTCCTTTTTCTCTTTCTTCTCCTTCTGGAACACCTATTATCCTTATGTTGCTTTTTTCTCATTGAGTCTGATATTTCTTGAAGAATTTCTTCATTTCTTTTTAGTCTTAGCTCTCTCTCCTCCTCTATCTGGAGCATTTCTGCGTGGCTATCCTCAATAGTGCTAATTTGTTCCTCCATATTGTCAGTTCTGCTCTTTAAAGACTTCATTGTTTCCAATGTCTCGTCCATTTTGTTTTTCATCTCCAATAAATCTGATTGATTTTTCTTTATGGTTTCAATCTCTTTTGTGACGATATCTCTGAATTTGTTGATTTGTTTCTCTGTGTTCTCTTGTATTTCGTTGAGTTTGTTTATGATAGCTATTTTGAATTCTCTGTCATTCAGGTTATCGAATTCTGTGCCTTCAGGGTTGTTTTCTGGGTGTTTGTCATTTTCCTTTTGGTCTGTAGTCATAATATACCGTTGCATAGATCCCACGGATTTACCTTTACCTTTCCTGATCTTGAAGATGGTCCTGCAGTTTCCACCTGCTGCCACTGGGTGGAGGTCATGAGCGGTGTGCTCTGAGCCCGCTGCAGTCCCCGGAGGGATTGTGCTGAAGCACAGGGCGTGTAGGGGAGGGGTTCTCTCTTTCTCCTGCTCCACTCGGGGGTTTCCTTTCTGGCTCTCTTGGGGCATTTGGCACACCCCCGAAACAGTCCATCGTCGCTTCCCAGTGGGGATCTCTCCACAGTCTGTGAGAGCACCTGGAGGGTGATAGTTTTCCCCGCAGAGGGCCACCCCTCCTCCCTCTGTCTGCGAGCCACACTGTCTTTGCCGATTGATTGGGGAGGGGGAGTACAACTCCTTACCTCTCCTCACGTCCTTTGGGGCATCCCGTGCCTCCACTGTCCAATGTATGTCACCAAGGGTTTCTTAGAAGTCCTTTGTACTGTTTGATTGACCTCTGTTGGTATGTGAATGATGTTTTCATTGTGTCTTAGGGGGAGAGATTCAAAGAGGGAATCTCACTCCGCCATGATGCTGACATCTCAAGTTGAAATTTCTCTGTCATTGCTATCTTTAATATCACACCATGGGAGCTTCTGTATTTAACACAATTTTCCTTCTTACATTATAAGTAAACAAATCACATTTAACAAATAGGAAGTATTTAGCTGGAAAATAGTGTATAGCTTCAAAATTCTGATGAATAGTTTTGGTAAATTTACAATACCTGTGTATTTAAGTCTTTTGGTTGGCACGATCAGAGTGTATAAGGGCTAAGGATATCATCAACCCTATCTGTGTACTAGGAAGAAAGGGAGCTTCCAAATAATGGTTTAAAACTGCTCTATTGTTCTTTAGATATTTCTATCTTAGTGTTTATTCAATTTTTCTTTCTTTCACTTTCCATGTCTGTTCTTTATCCCGATCCTCATCCTGTTTTCTCTGTTTCCTTTATTCATGGTTTTTGTCTCCAGACTAATCACAACATGAATAAAAAAAGAATCACTGAATTTTTACAGGCAACAGTAAACAGAAAATGTAGCATGGGGTGGGGGGAACCTAAACTAATTCATCTAGTGGTTCTTTTACTTAAAAACTTAGTATGTTGTAACTGACAGTTCCCTAGAGACAATTGAAGATATATGCTACCAACTTGTCAAGAATCCTTTATCCAAATATCCTTAACTCAGACTTTCCTTCAGTGGCCGTTATTATTAGTGGCCATCACTTCTATGAAATAATGTATGGCATAGTAACAGATTGTCCTTAACCTTTTCTCTTGTAAACCAGCCCTTTCTGACACTTGAGCAAGTTACAGTGAGGGAAGAATAAAGTGGCACTTCCTTCAAATGGTAATTCCTATTATCTGTTGAAGAACTAACCATTGCTAAGAATCTTGAATCTGAACACTGAATCCCCCAAGGTAGCTCCTATTGCATCAACCTGAATTGCAGTTGAATTTTAATAGGGTTTTGTCAAAGTTCAAGTGACTTACCTCTTTCTGGGTCATCTTCTGCAGCTCATTCTCCCAAGCTGCCTGGTCATCGTCCAAATTACAGGAAGCTGGTGGAGTGAGTCCACGAAGGATAAGGGGGTCTCGGTCATGGCAGAGGGCTGTCAGGTGTCCAATATACAACTTTAATTTGCTTCTATTTTGGTCAAGTTCTAAGAGGGGCTGGATGATCTGAGGTGAAAAAAATGAGGAAAGTCAAGGTCAATCTGAAACAAGAAGTTCAAATTATCTTTATGCCTCCCAAGTTAAAGAAAACTGACCAAAGACTAAAGCTCTGCTAATCACTATTGAAATCTTCAGGATTATAAAAAGAAACAGTTCACACACTTGCACATTTACACTCACACCCACCCACCATTCTGGGAGATGGGTAGGGAATGTTGGCTCTATATATCAACCCAGGACTGAGAGTTCTGTACTTAGGCAGGGGATTACGCATATGACTAACTTGTTTTTACAGAGATGACATTCCTGATACAGAAAGACTCCAAGTTACCGCACAATTTCTCTTTCCATTTATTATGAGTAGGTTACAAAAATTGCTAGTGAAATTTGCTCATCTGAAAGCCTGGACTACATACACTTCATGAGTTCCTCCACCTCCTGGAATGGAAGAAAAATTCTGTCTCTGGAGAAGGTGCATGTTTTTCTTGGCCAAGAGATGTGATGAGTGAACTCATTACTAAATCTGCCTCAACCTGGCTTCAGCTCCCCTCCTTAATTTCACAGAGGCTATCTGATATTCTTTTTAAACAGTGATTGATAAACTCTTATATAACACCAAACAGCTGACTCACAGCCAAGGACTCTGAAATTCTTTCAGTTGTAACATTGGTTCTATGTTTTTCTTGAATAACAGTCCTGTTCTCTACTTTTTTTCTATTCCCTTTACCCTGAATGAATAACTATCCCTTTGACTCCGTTTGGAAGCACATTAAATGACAGATGACTTCTGCCCCAGTATTTTGTTAGACAGCTCTCATGACAATACTCTGGCCAGGTACTTGGTACTTGGTCAAAGCCTGGGGTGTTTAGGAAGAGCTGGGCCAACTCTCACATCTCAGAACACTGAAATGTTACAGCAGCATCTGCTTGACACACAGCAGCTGTGAGAGCTGCAAAACCCTGCCAAAATGCTGGTGATTCTCAAAATGTTCCCAGGGCTTATAAGGCAGAGGTCTGCACCTGTTGCATGTCACTAGGCTGGCACTTCTCATCAACAGGATACCTACGACCCACCTCATGAATAAGGAGCTCAATAATGTTCAAGTCAACAGAAACAAGGCCTGGTATTACCTTCAACATGATACTGATTTCTCCCTGGCCTCCTCAGAGGACTGTTCCAGCTACTTTCCTTTATTTCTTTTTAAGAATTCTTTTAAGTGAATAAAGTTTTATGTTTTTTATTATGATATCAATACATATTTTACTCTGAAAAATATGGGTAAAGAAGTACAAAAGAAATAATAAAATAGCCTATAGGTCCATTTGCAACATTTTTGTGATTTTCTTCCAAGTCTTTTTAAAAACTTATACAAATCAACTTTTTTTTTTTGGTGAGGAAGATTAACCCTGAGCTAACATCCGTTGCCAATTCTCCTCTTTTTGCTGAGGAAGATTGGCCCTGACCTAATATCTGTGCCCATTTTCCTCTACCTTATAGGTGGGATGCCGCCACAGCGTGGCTTGATAAGTGCTGCAGAGGTCCCTGCCCGGGATCTGAACTCAGAACCCCAGACCGCTGAAGTGGAGAGCGTGAACCTAATACTACACCACTGGGCCAGTCCTATAAATCAACTTTTAATGGCATCATACTTCACATTTTGCTTGATACACTGTTTACTCATTTAATGTCATATTGTGAGTACTATTCACGACATTACATATTTCTGGAAAACAAGGTTTTTAAATGGTTGCTTTATAAATATGTCACATTTCCTTTGTTTCTAATACTATTTCCATGAAATAGTATTGAGAGGGAAGAGGCAGAGTTTAGTGGCTAAAACAATCTTTAGCTTACTAAAAAAGATCAGAGTTCAGAGTTTAGGCCTATATAGTATAACATAATATAGAAGTTGGAGCCTGGCTAGATAAATCAGAGATAGTGAATCAATTTAGCATTATTTTCATTTTTTAAACATACACACGCACACACAATTCTATAAGGATAAAGGTTAAACACTTGGGAGCTGGTGTGAAAAGCTCTTGGGCCCTATAGAGACCCCTAATCATCAGGCTCATGGTACCAGTTCTGTGCTGGCATTTCCTACCTATGATATGCATATCAACACTGCCAACCACAGAAGGAAGAGATTATTTCGGTACAGCAGAGGACTTGGAGAGTGGGGAAGTTGGAGAGTTTTTCACAAACACCACCAATCTCTGTATTTTATTTCTGACCATAAATGCACACTCACTGTAGAAAATTTAGAAAGAACTTCAAAGTGCCGTCTTTAAAGGAAATTTAAAGGCAATATTTCTTTAAATGCCTGTACACTTTTAGTTATTTGCACTTCAATAACTAAACTGTCTAGTCATGTTTCTACTACCACACCCCTCATGCCTCTAAGCAATGCAGCCCTATTTCATTTTCCATTATTTTTTCAGCTTGGCCTTCTCTACCTTCTTTTACAGACGCATTGATAAAAAAATCACTTTTGGGATTTCCACTGGGTTTGTGCAATCTAATAACCATTCTGTGTGTATGTGTGTGTCTGTATACAGTTGCCATCACATCTGGGTTGGCAAGGCTGAAAGAGCTGATATTAATTATTGTTTGGATTGGCAAGCTGGCATAAAAAAGTATGACCACTGAGGAAGGGGACAAAGTGATAAATGGTAGTAATAGAAAGATCAAATTTCTTATAGCAAAATAAAATTTAGAAGAATAGTAGCTCACTACTGTATGACTGGGGATGAAATAATTGACTTTAGATCTCTGTTCTTAAAGATGAATTTCAAACTGATTTAAATGCATTTCATGCTTAAGTGCTAATTGATTAAAAAACATGATAGTGTTTTGCAATCTGTAATTTTTCAAAGTCCAACTGAAAACTTAAAAAATGATGGATTTGAAATTTTTTTCTAGGATAAAAATTCATTCTATGCAATGGCCAAGATGTCTATCCTTTTTTCTCCACCAAAGGGAACCTCTTAAAAAAAACCTCAAACAAAAAACTATAGAGCTTATCGTGTGAGAGTATATGAAACTGTCCAACTAGCATAGTTCCCAAATCTATCCATAGAAAAAAATCACTTTGGCCTCTTTGGGAAACATTTAACCATGTCAAACACGTGGGAAATGCCCTTATCTCTTCCTTTTCTCCCTATCTAACTTGGGTAGGCCACTTAGAAAAGAAATTGTGTTTCCCACAAGGTAGAACTGCCACTGCCTAATCTCAAGAGGGAAGAGGGACACTTGCCAAGTAGAAAGAGGATGCCTTACAGGATCCATAAGTTGTGTCTTTAGTCCACATACAACCTCAGTACATTGGCAAGGAGTCCTACCAAAACCATCAAAAATGTGGTCAAGACACAATAGTTCTACAGCTATGCAGAACTATATCTTTTTTGGCAAAAAGAAGTTAAAAATGAACTCGTCAAGATAACCTCTGCTTCTACCAAATACAATGCCAGAACAGCAATATTCCCCCAATCCTACATTTACCAGTTATTAAAGAAAAGAGTTTAAATTATAAAAAGGGATGAGAGATTTTTGGTTGACATACGGAGAGCTTTGTTTCTTTTTGCAAGGATTTATTTGCTTACGTACTAGATCCTCAAATTGGCTTTGGAGGCCAGCATTGATGACATATGGTGACAGAGACAGTGATTTTTCTGAAAGTGTTTATTTTTAACCTCCTTCCCATTTAAGTAAGGTTAGATGGCTAAAGGTCTTTTGGAAGACAGATGAGTTGCTCCTATATTGTTTGATACAGATTGTAACTGAAAATTCTATAGTATTCCATTTCTGCAACCCATTTATCTATGAGATTTGAACACACTTTCTTAGACCATTTGACTCTTCAGTACCAGGATGGAATGTGCAGAGTGAAAGGTCCCTAACCAGTCAATTATATGGTCTGCTTTTCTCTTCCCATTTACTGTTTCTGTGTCAGACATTTACTCTAAGTATTGGTTAGTTCGTTGCAACACATTCTATGGACTCATTTTGAGAGGAATGCTCATCATAAAGACTGGATGAATAGGTACTGAATATTATTTGGGACTTAAGGCATTTGCCCTTGGGGTACCCTAATGTTTTGTTGTTTGGAAGATGCCACTTTTTTTTAAGCTAACATTTATTGATCACTTACTGTGTTCCTGGCAAATTATTTTAATATTTACTATGATTCTTCTGTGGCTAGCCCACTGCCCTTAACTGGCTACAAAATCTTTTTGTTCTTCTTTCTATCTGCTGAAGTCTTCAAAAGCAGGTTCAACTGTCCATATATTAACTGCATAAATGCTAGTGGTAGTTTTGGTTTCTCACTGGGCTACCATTACACTGCTGTCACCAACGTAGGTACATCAAGAAAGTCCCAGAACAACTAACATATTAACTTCCCAGAGACATTATTCTTTTAATGGCATTCTTGTGCAGAGGCTCCAGCAGAGAGCTAAACTGTGAAAAGTGAAAAAACAGGCAAGGGAATAAAATTCATCAATCCAGTCTCAAAGTCTTGTTTCTCTCAATAATTAAGTTTATCTTCTTGGTCAATAATATACTTCAGGCTCAGGGAGATGAAGGACAGTTAAGTCTCTTCACAAAGGTTTGGAGCTTTGTGTTATGTTCTCACTTAAAGGCATCTACTTTGTGAAAGAATAGTTCTTTGAAAAAATATAGTAAGCTCTCATAATATTTTATCAAATCATATTGAAACTAAAAAATTACAAATTCACTTAACAAGCATTCAGTGAATGCCTTTGTTCCATGTTATATACACTTTTAGCAGATGGCAAAATTAAGATGTGGTCCTACTCTATATTAAAAAAATATAATAGAACTAATGTGTTGAGGGTATATAAGAATTAAAATGTGTAAATTCATGATTTACCCTTGTTTTAACTTTAATTTTTTGAAGTTTACTTCAGGCAAGCCTTAAATTGTTAAATAAACCTCTTTGCCTCGATTTGAGACTTAGTCTGATTTAGTCTTCACATATAAGGTCATAAAATTCAATAAGCTTTTTATTCTTAATGATCTTAAGATCCAACCTCTTAAAGAGCCCTCCCATATGAAACACAAACAGAAGGATAATTAATGGATTCTCTAAATGTTTTTGGTGTTGTGGAAAACATATGGAAAAAAATATACATTTGAGAATAGCCCTCATTTTATACTTCTCCTGCAAGAGATATACTGGATAAAGACATGCCTAGCAAGTCTGCATCCTCATAATAATCTATAAAGAAGTCAAAATTTCAGGACAGTTTTTAAGATACACCTATATAATCTCCATCAAAAGACAAACCTTATCATTAACAAGGAGAATCTGGACAGTTTCAGTGGCTTTAGACTGAATTTGTGCTTAGTTAGAGGGCTACAGTCACTGAAAAAAAGTTTCTTTTATAACATAGCTGCCTTTCTTTTAGGGGTAAGACAGTAAACTTCTAAAACTTCAGGAAAAATTAAGATAACCTAATGTTAAAGGAAAGAAACTGCAGAGCTCCAAATCCTAACCCACTTCATAACTATTTTTCATGTATATCTATTTGACTCCCCAAACAAATTGTACAGAATGTGACTGCCTTACATTTATCTTCCAAAACAAAAATAAAAAATCATGACAAAAGCAAAAAATCCAGAATGATATTACTTATACCATAAATATTTACTAAGTACTTAGGACATTAGTTCTATACTAAGCAGGGTCACTTTCTCAGCATCCTTTATAAATTACTTACTATTATTACTTGTTTAGTTAATGAAATATTTGGTCCAGGAAATCACTTAAGCTCAACTAGTTTTTTCATTCCCCTTATCTATATATACTGGTGACAAAGATGCTCTCTTTGATCAAACTTTGGTCAGACTCCTCTGAACTCTCTCCTCAACTATGCCCTGACTTTTGGGCTTTTGTCTTCATCTCTACATTGTCCAGTTCTAGCAAGAACCTGCTAAGTTGGTTTATCAAGAATCGATATTTGATCACCCTCAATTTCTGATCAGGTTCCTCATCCTCCACTATTCCCCAGGTGATGTCTGATCACTCTTGCCTGCCTTAAGGAAGAATTCTGTTAGGTTGGTTTAGCCAGAATCCCCCCTTGTCCCTGATGTTTCTAAGAAGTAAGTGTCCATCCACTGACCCCACCCTGCTCCTTGACTATAAATTCCCACTATTCCTTGTTGTATTCAGAGTTGAGCACAATCTCTCTCCCCAACTGCAAAACCCAGTTGCAGTGGTCCCTATACTTATTATGACAGTCCTGAATAAAGTTTGCTTTACTGTTCTTTAATAAGTGAATAAATAATTTTTTCCTTAACACTGGTTAAATGAGAGGAATAGTAAATACTCAGTTACCAATAGGAGTTCAGGTCCAGGGACCACTAGGTCACTAAGGTGAATAAATGTTAATCAGAAATCTTACAACAAACAGAAACATCTGGTTCTAAAAGTAAAAACTCTCTTTCAAAGGTTTCAGATACAGAGGGATTTATGGTTTGTTAAAGTTTGTCTATGAAAACTGCAAAAGTTTTGAAATATTAAAAAAAGTGGCAATCATTTTTTAAAATAAAATGCAATCATTTCCTCTTACAGCTCAGAAGGCTGTTGTCAACTTTTCTTTAAGCATACATTACTACTCCAGCAAAACAAAACATCCCCTATTTCTTGATCCAGATATGGAGAGAAAAAATTCTGAACTCAAAGTTGTAAGGAGATAGGAAACAGGGTTTAGAATAAAATGAATCTTGAAATCTGAACTACAGACTTGCTAACTGCATTTTGCCTATTTGCTCTTCATTCAGTTAAAACGTATCCTATCTTATGCAGTCAGCATAATATATGCAACTCAAATAGAGAGCAGAGTGGTGGGGGCCTGCTTACTAGGGAGGGAAGGAAATCTCCTGCTGAGTCCATCTATTCATGTATTCATGGAGGATGTTAAGGTTGCAGGTATTTCAAGTATTTGCTGCTTTAATACTTGGACACTTGTAAGATACATGAAAACAAGGTCATTCACCAGCAAGAAAGCAGACAAGTACGTACAGATGAAGATAGTGCGGATAAATGGGCATTAAGTGGAAAGAATGCTATTTTGAGACACAGAAGCTATTACAGGATAACCAATCAAGGGGACACATAGTATACAGCCTGAAGGGATGGTCGGATGAGAGATAATGAGATAACTGGAATCAAAAAAGCCACCACTCTGCTAGATTTAGAAATGCTAGAAGCATGTGAGTGTTCCAGCATTCTTCCTTCCTCTTAAGAGCTAATAAAGATGGGAAAGCATCTTCAATTCAGTTCTTGGCTTGAGGCTTGCCTCTCCAAAATAAATCGCTTATTGTATTTTAGTGAACAAGGAGGGGTTAAATATTAGTGTGTCTGTATATATATGCACATATATAGAATAAAAGAGCTGACTGACTTCCCCACCGTATGGTAAAGTTCCAGGGCTACACATTCATGAATGAGAAATTATGGGAGGAAAAGTCTAGGCATGGGAAAAAAATAAGGCAAAAGAGGGAGAAGAGAGGTTCATACTTTTTGAGCAGGCAAGCCAAATGAAGGCTGATGCTGAATTCAGAATGAAAAACTAGGTACGCAGTTGGCCATAGGCAAAACAGTGGCCTTCAGCTCCTTGCATGCTTATGCACATACTTGAGTGCTGAAATTGATAACTCACGTTCCATTCTGATCCTTTGAGGTCTGGTGCCTAAAGTACCCGGGCTATAATTGTTTGCTGCAGTCAAGCACAACAGCACTTCTTGGCATTATTACATGTCTGCCAGACAGATGGAACTGAAAAACAGCAACACGCTTGTTGCCTGCTGGACAAAACACAGTACCAACCTTATTACAGCATTTCATTTTCTTCTCTCTCTAATGCAATGTACCAACTGTACTGGAAGGGGAGAGGAAGGCCAAGTGGAGTTGCCCAGAGCAAACAAAAGGAACCTCCTGACCGTGACAGTAACTCAACAAATAAGGAATAACATAACAAAGGATGTGAATCTAGATTATAGGGAACACATCCATTGGCTCCTTCTCACAGTCTATAGGAATACAGAGAAGAAAAGAGCCAAGTATGATTATCTGAGTAACAATGAGATGTGATAGCTTATCTGTACAAGGGCTCCCAAACAGAGACCAGTCTCTGGAGGAGACTTTTCTGTGATTAGCAGTTATTTCAAGGTGAGGTTAAAGGTGCATATGTGTGTGTGTGTGTACACAGAAAAGTTGGGGGAGTAGACAGACACAATTTGCCATTAGTCACATTATTATTTCAACTCCAGTGTCAGATCAAACACAACAGACTAGGCAGATATTTAGAAGTCTACTGCTGAATGCTCACAGATAGGCTGTGGCCACTGAGAGTGTCATGTCTGAAGCCTTTGGTAGATATGGCTTCTCATTAAACAGTGCTTAACAAGAACTTAAGAGGGTACAGGTGGGAGGGAAGGAGAGTTTACCTACCACCTGGAATGCAGGGGAAAATATATTCATAGCTGTGTATAAATATCAGAAACAGGTATCTGTGCTATTCAGAGAAAGACAAATTACATACAGGAATTTGATCTCTTAATGCTAAAGTTGAAATAGCCAGGAAACAAACTAACAGGTTAGAAACATTTGTGATTTGGTATGTATGAGAATGCACATGTATATGCTTGCAGTGGCAAGAGGGTACAAGGGCAAGATGGGAGGAAAGATCTGAGCAAAATGGCGTTTAGCCGATATTTTCAGCTTTAGTGCAGCTTAGAACTCTGAGTAACTGAGAGGATGGAAATGTTTCTGAATATTATAAAAGAGCACTTCAAGAACTGAAACCAGTACCAGGACAGGAAGCACAAAGGGTGTCTCCTTAACTTCTTCTTCTCATTACTATAAATTGAAATAAAGCTAGGCTCTCAGTGAGATAGCAGCTAATTTCAAGAAAGGCATGGGTATACACCCCCCACCTCCACCCCAGTAGCATTGCTTTATATCCACTCACTATTATTCTCTTCCTTTCCTCTTCTACCTCGTCTCTCTCCTCCTGACCTACCCACACGAATAATCTTTATTTCTACTCCATACACACATACACCAAAAAATATCATATATCTGAGGAGCTAAGAGGAATCTCTGCTGCTCTGACAGAATTGTCCTTCCCGGAATTGCATGCCGCAGTCAATAAGGAAATTATATATATATTTTTTATTGATGTCATAAGAGTTTATAACACTGTGGGGTTTTAGTTGTACATCATTGTTTGTCCGTCACCATGTGGATGCATCCCTTCACCCCTTGTGCCCACCCCGCACCCCCCTTCCCGTTGGTAACCACCAATCAGTTCTCTCTGTCAGTGTGTTCATTTATATTCCATATATGAGTGAATTCATGCAGTGTCTGTCCTCTCTCTGGCTTATTTCACTTAACATAATGTTGTGTCCATCCATGTTGTAAATGGGACAATTCTGTCTTTTCTTATGGCTGAGTAGTATTCCATTGTATATATATACCATATCTTCTTTAACCAATCATCAGTAGAGGGACACTTGGGTTGCTTCCACTTGTGGGCTATAGTGAATAATGCTGCAATGAACATAGGGGTGCATATGCCTCTTGTGATGGTTGATTTCATGTCCATTGGGTAGATGCCCAAGAGTGGGATTGCTGGATCATAAGGTAATTCTATTTTTAATTTTTTGAGGATTCTCCATACTGTTTTCCATAGAGGCTGCACCAGTTTGCATTCCCACTAGCAGTGAATGAGGGTGCCCGTTTCTCCACATCCTCTCCAGCATTTGTTGTTTTTTGTCGTGGTGATTATAGCCATTCTAACGGGTGTAAGGTGATATCTTAGTGTAGTTTTGATTTGCATTTCCCTGATGATTAGTGATGTTGAACATCTTTTCATGTGTCTATTGGCCATCTGTATTTCTTCCTTGGAAAAATGTCTGTTCATATCCTCTGCCCATTTTTTGATCAGGTTGTTTGTTTTTTTGTTGCTCAGTTGTATGAGATCTTTATATATTACTGAGATTAATCCCTTGTCGGACAAACGATTTGCAAATACTTTCTCCCAGCTGGTGGGTTGTTTATTCATTTTGATCCTGGTTTCATTTGCCTTGTAGAAGCTCTTTAGTCTGATGAGGTCCCACTTGTTTATTTTTTCTTTTGTTTCCCTTGTCTGGGTAGACATGGAATCTGAAAGGATCCCTCTATGTCCAATCTCAATTAGTGTACTGCCTATATTTTCTTCCAGGAGTTTTATAGTTTCAGGTCTCACTTTCAGGTCTTTGATCCATTTTGAATTGATTTTTGTATATGGCGATAGGAGCTGGTCTACTTTCATTCTTTTGCATGTTGCTGTCCCATTTTCCAAGCACCATTTATTGAAGAGACTTCCTTGACTCCATTTTATGTTCTTTGCTCCACTGTCGAAGATTAGCTGACCATAGGTGTGTGGTTTTATTTCTGGACTTTCAATTCTATTCCATTGATCTGTGTGTCTATTTTTGTACCAGTGCCATGCTATTTTGATTACTATAACTCTATAGTATATTTTGAAATCAGGGATTGTGATTCCTCCAGCTTTGTTCTTTTTTTTCAGGATTGCTTTTGCTATTTGGGGTCTTTTGTTGCCCCATAGGAATTTCAGTCTTTTTTGTTCTATTTCCGTGAAGAATGACATTGGGATTCTGATTGGGATTGCATTGAATCTGTAGATTGCTTTAGGTAGTATGGACATTTTAACTATGTTTATTCTTCCAATCCATGTGCATGGAATATTTTTCCATTTCTTTATGTCTTCCTCGATTTCTTTCAATAGTGTCTTATAGTTTTCATTGTATAGGTCTTTCACCTCCTTGGTTAAATTTATTACCAGACATTTTATTCTTTTTGTTGCAATTGTAAATGGGATTATCTTTTTGAGTTCTCTTTCTGTTAGTTCATCGTTAGTGTACAGAAATGCAACTGATTTTTGTAAGTTGATTTTGTACCCTGCCACTTTACTGTAGCTGTTGATTATTTCTAGTAGTTTTCCAATAAAATTTTTTTGGTTTTCTATGTATAAGATCATGTCGTCTGCAAATAGAGGTTCACTTCTTCATTGACTACTTGGAGTCCTTTTATTCCTTTTTCTTGCCTAATCGCTCTGGCCAGAACTTCCAGTACTATGTTGAATAAGAGCAGCGAGAGTGGGCACCCTTCTCTTGTTCCTGTCCTCAATGGAATGGCTTTCAGTTTTTCCCTGTTGAGTAGGATGTTAGCTGTAGGTTTGTCATATATGGCCCTTATTATGTTGAGGTACTTTCCTTCTATACCCATTTTGTTGAGTGTTTTTATCATAAATGGATGCTGGATCTTGTCGAATGCCTTCTCTGCATCGATTGAGATGATCATGTGGTTTTTATTCTTCATTTTGTTAATGTGGTGTACTACATTGATTGATTTGCGGATGTTGAACCAACCCTGTGTCCCTGGTATAAATCCCACTTGATCATGGTGTATGATCTTTTTGATGTCTTGCTGTATTCAGTTTGCCAATATTTTGTTGAGGATTTTTGCATCTATGTTCATCAGCAATTGGCCTGTAGTTTTCCTTCTTTGTATTGTCCTTGTCTGGCTTTGGTATCAGGATGATGTTGGCCTTGTAGAACGTGTTAGGAAGTATTCCATCTTCCTCTATTTTTTGGAATAATTTGAGAAGGATAGGTGTTAAATCTTTTTCGAATGTTTGGTAAAATTCTTCAGGGAAGCCATCTGGTCCTGGGCTTTTATTTTTTGGGAGGTTTTCAATTACTGTTTCAATCTCTTTACTTGTGATTGGTCTGTTCAGATTCTCTATTTCTTCTTGATTCAGTTTTGGGAGGTTGTACGCATCCAAGAATTTGTCCATTTCATTTAGGTGGTCCAATATGTTGGTCCAATATGTAGCACGTTGTTTAGTCTCCACATCTTTGTCCCTTTCCTAGTTTTTTCCTTGCAGTTGATTCCTAGTTTCACAGTATTATGATCAGAAAAGATGCTTGTAATGATTTCACTCTTCTTAAATTTATAGAGGTTTGTCTTGTTTCCTAATATATTGTCTATCCTTGAGAATGTTCCATGCGCACTTGAGAAGAATGTGTACTCTGCTGTTTTTGGGTGGTGTGCTCTATATATATCTATTAAGTCCATCGCGTCTAGTTTTTCTTTGAAGTCCACTATTTCCTTATTGACTTTTTGTCTGGATGATCTATCCATTGATGTAAGAGGGGTGTTACGATCCCCTACTATTATCGTGTTATTGTTAATATCTCCTTTTAGCTTTTTTAGCGGTTGTTTTATGTACTTTGGTGCTCCTGTGTTGGGTGCATAGATATTTATAAGTGTTATGTCTTCTTGGTGAAGTGTCCCTTTTATCATTATATATTGCCCTTCTTTATCTCTCATTACCTTTTTTATCTTGAAGTCTACTTTGTCTGATATAAGTATGGCAACTCCTGCTTTCTTTTGTTTGCCATTAGCTTGTGTTTGCCTTTAGAGCTGAGATGTGTTTCCTGGAGGCAGCAAATTGTTGGATCTTGGCTTTTAATCCATCCTGCCACTCTGTATCTTTGGATTGGAGAATTCAATCCATTTACATTTAGAGTGACTATTGATATATGAGGGTTTAATGTTGCCATTTTATTGTTCATTTTCTGGGTTTTTGCATTTCTTTCGTTTCTTGTTGCATGTGTTTCAGACTGCAAATTCAGTTTGGTATTTCTGCGTGATGATTCTCTTAGTTTTCTCTTTATTTGTCATGTGTGGTTCTCTTCTGGTTATTTGTTTAGTGGTTTCCGTGAGGTTTATATAAAAGATCTCCTGGATAAGATAGTACATTTTCAGATGCCTCCTGTTTCCTTAGGCTGAGTCGATTCAATCCCTTTCCTCTTCCTCTCATTTGTTGTTGTCACTACTTATTTCATCTTGTGTCGTGAGTGTGTGTTTACAGTGATGAGCTTGAATTAACTTTTGATGTTATCCAAATGTACTTTGTTCTGGTTTAGTCCCCTTGCTTTTCTCCTTGCTGAAATCTTTGTATCCTCTTTCTGTTGTTTTTCAGGCTTAGGGCCTTCTTGAGCATTTCTTGTAGTGGGGGTCTTGTGGTGATGAACTCTCTTAGCTTTTGTTTATCAGGGAGAGTTATTATTTCTCCTTCATATTTGAAGGATATTTTTGCTGGATAAAGTATTCTTGGCTGAAAGTTTTTATCTTTCATGATTTTGAATATATCATTCCAGTCTCTCCTCGCCTGTAGAGTTTCTGTCGAGAAATCAGCTGAGAGCCTGATGGGGTTTTCTTTGTATGTTATTTTGTTTTTTTGTTTAGCTGCCCTTAATATTATTTTCTTGTCATGGATATTTTTCAAGTTTGCTACTATGTGGCGAGATGATTTTTTATTCTTGTTTATATATTTAGGTGATCTATTGATTTCATTCACTCCTATTTCCCTCTCGTTCCCTAGGTTGGGGAAGTTCTCAGCTATCATTTCTTTGAACAAACTCTCTGCTCCTTTTTCTCTTTCTTCTGCTTCTGGAATACTTATTACCCTTATGTTGCTTTTCCTCATTGAGTCTGATATTTCTCGAAGAATTTCTTCATTTCTTTTTAGTCTTAGCTCTCTCTCCTCCTCTATTTGGAGCATTTCTGCACGGCTATCCTCAATAGTGCTAATTCGTTCCTCCATATTGTCAGTTCTGCTCTTTAAAGACTCCAATTTTTTCCATTATTTCATTCATTTTCTTTTTCATCTCCAATAAATCTGATTGGTTTTTCTTTATGGTTTCAATCTCTTTTGTGGCGAAATCCGTGAATTCATTTATTTGTTTCTGTGTGTTCTCTTGTATTTCGTTGAGTATGTTTATGATAGCTATTTTGAATTCTCTGTCATTCAGGTTATCGAATTCTGTGCCTTCAGGGTTGTTTTCTGGGTGTTTGTCATTTTCCTTTTGGTCTTTTAGACATAACAAACCGTTGCATGGATCCCACGGCTTTACTTTTTCCTTTCATCTTGAAGATGATCCTGCAGTTTCCACTTGCTGCCACTGGATGGAGATCGCGAGTGGTGTGCTCTGAGCCCGCTGCAGTCCCCAGAGGGTTATGCTGAAACGCAGGGCGTGTGGGGGGAGGGGTTCTCTCTTTCTCCTGCTCAACCCAGGAGTTTCCTTTCTGGCTCTCTTGGGGCGTTTGCCACACCCCCAAAATAGTCCGCCATCGCTTCCCAGTGGGGATCTCTCAACAGTCTGTGAGAGCACCTAGGGTGATAGTTTCCCCCACAGAGGGCCGCCCCTCCCCCCTCTGTCTGTGAGCCCCATTGTCTGTCTTTGCTGATCGATTGGGGAGGGGGAGTAAAACTCCTTACCTCTCCTCACATCCTTTGGGGCTTCCCATGCCTCCACCATCCGATGTATGGCAGCAAGGGTTTCTTAAAAGTCCTTTGTAGTGTTTGATTGACCTCTGTTGGAATGCAAATGATGTTTTCGTTGTGTCTTAGGAGGCAGAGGTTCAAAGAGAGTATCTCACTCTGCCATGATGCTCAGGAAATTATATTAAAAAGCAAATTCAAAAATTTTATACACCAAGAACAAATCCCATGGAATAATGATTTCCAGACATCACCCCTCTCACCTTGGGAGTAATCCAAGTTTTGGGTGGAAAAAAAGATTCGGGAAAAACAAAAATTAGGAAGGCTATGTTTTCTACTCATTTTCTTTGAGAATAAAACCTCCCAGACAGTCACTGAATTAATCTCCCCCTCTTCCCTCTGAAAGTTGCTTAATTGCTAAGCATAAAGCAAACTCTGGTAGACATCACCATTTCAATATCACTAGTTGTCGATATTGAGGCAAAGTTTTATTATTTGAGGATATACAGACATACCTCGGAGACATTGCGGGTTCAATTCCAGACCACCGCAATAAAGTGAATATTGCAGTAAAGTGAGTCACACAAATTTTTTGGTTTCCCAGTGCATATAAAAGTAATGTTTACACTATACTGTAGTATATTAAGTGTGCAATAGCATTATGTCTAAAAAAGACAGCATATATACCTTAATTACAAAATACTTTATTGTTAAAAAATGCTAACCATCATCTGAGCCCTCAGCAAATCATAATCTTTCTGCTAGTGGAGGCTCTTGCTTTGATACTGAGGGCTGCTAAGTGATCAGGGTGATGGCTCCTGAAGGCTGGCGTGGCTGTGGTGATTTCTTAAAAGGAGACAACAAATGAAGTTTGCTGCATCAGTTGACTCTTCCTTTCATGAATGACTTCTCTGTAGGATGCAATGCTGTTTGATAGCATTTTACCCACAGCAGAACTTCTTTCAAAACTGGAGTCAATCCTCTCAAACCCTTTATCAACTTTAGGCTTTATCAACTACTAAGTTTATAGAATATTCTAAATCTTCTGTTGTCATTTCAACAATCTTCACAACATCTTTATCAGGAGTAGATTTCATCTCAAGAAACCACTTTCTTTGCTCAACCATAAAAAGCAACTCCTCCTCCAGCAAAAGTTTTGAGATTGCAGCAATTCAAGCACATCTTCAGGCTCCACTTCTAATTCTCGTTCTCTTGCTGCAGTGACTTCCTCCACTAAAGTCTTGAACCCCTCAAAGTCATCCACGAGGGTTGGAATCAGCTTCTTCCAAACTCCTGTTAATGTTATAATTTTGACCTCTTTCCATGAATCATGAACTTTCTTAATGGCATCCAGAATGATGAATCCTTTCCAGAACGTTTTCAATTTACTGTGCCAAGATCCATCAGAGGAGTTGCTATCCATCTATGGCAGTTATAGCCTTACAAAATGTATTTCTTAAATAATAAGACTTGAAAGTTGAAATTACACCTTGATCCATGGACTGCAGAAGGGATGTTGTGTCAGCAGGCATGAAAACAACATTAATCTCTTTGTACATCTACATCAGAGCTCTTGGGTGACCAGGTGCACTGTCAATGAGCAGTAGAATTTTGAAAGGATTTTTTTTTTTCTGAGCAGTGGGTCTCAACAGTGGGATTAAAATTTTCAGTAAACCACATTGTAAACAGATGTGCTGTCATCCAGGCTTTGTTGTTTCATTTATAGAGCACAGGCATAGATTTAGATAGCATAATAATTTAGATTTAGCATAATTCTTAAGGGTCCTAGGACTTTCAGAATGGTAAACAAGCATTGGCTTCACTTTCAAGTCACCAGCTGCATTAGCCCCTAACAAGAATCAGCCTGTCCTTTGAAGCCAAGCATTGACTTTTCCTCTCTAGCTATGAAAGTCCTAGATTTCATCTTCTTCCAATATAAGGCTGTTTTGTCTACAATGAAAATCTGTTATTAATTATCTTAGCTAGATCTTCTGGAAAACTTGCTGCAGCTTCTACATCAGCACTTGGCTGCTTCACCTAGCACTTTTATGTTATGGAGATGGCTTCTTTCCTTAAACTTCATGAAGCAACCTCTACTGCCTTCAAACTTTTCTTCTGCACCTTCCTCACCTCTCTCAGCCTTCACAGAACTGAAGAGAGTTAGGGCCTTGCTCTGGATTAGGCTTTGGTTTAAGGGAATGTTGTGGCTGGTTTGATCTTCTATCCAGACCACTAAAACGCTCTCCATATCAGCAATGAGGCTGTTTTGCTTTCTTATTCATGTGTTCACTGAAGTAGCACTTTTAATTTCCTTCAAGAACTTTTCCTTTACATTCACAACTTGGCTAACCAGCCCCAAAGGCCGAACTTTCAGCCTGTTTTGGCTTTCGACATGCCTTCCTCACAAAGCTTAATCAGTTCTAGTTTTCAATTTAAAGTGAGAGATGTGCAACTCTTCCTTTCACTTAAACACTTACAGGCCACTACAGGGTTGCTAATTGGCCTAATTTCAATATTGTGGTGTCTCAGGGAATAGGGAAGCCTGAGGAGAGGCAAAGAGATGGGGGAATGGCTGGTCGGTGAAGTCAGAATACAAACAGTATTTATCGAATAAGTTCATTGTCTTATATGGGCGTGGTTTGTGGCACCCCAAAACAATTATGATAGTGACAACAAAGATCACTGATCATCATAACAAATATAATAATAATGAAAAACCTTGAAATATTGCGAGAATTACCAAAATGTGACACAGACACGAAGTGAGCAAATGCTATTGGAAAAATGGTGCTGATAGACTTGCTTGATGAGGGGTTGCCACAAACCTTCAATCTATAAAAAATGCAAAATCTGCGCAGTGCAATAAAACGAGGTATGCCTGTAAAACTGATCATGACCAAAGAGGCTCAGCACAGAAATACCAGAAAGCCTAGAAGTTGTGACTAACGTTATAAGTTAATAGCCAGGGGAATTCAGGATTAAATAACCTGGGGCATGCCAAGCCTTTTTGTGTATATATAACCCAATCTTTGGAAGAAGGGCCCATGTGCCCTGATTCCCTTTGACCCAAAAACAGGGCTCATTAAGTGCTAACTGAAGGTCAATTTTGAAGTGTAGTGGCAGAGTGGAGCAGTCCCACTAGAATGTGAGAAACAGAATGTTCAGAACGCCAAATCCTAGTGTTCTGACAGAGCTGACAGACCCTGAGAGAAAAAGAGCAGAGTACTAGCAAGTGAAAAAATGGGGTGCAGGCAGGCCAAGGGAGAAAGTTCCAAGGAACCAGAAATGAGGGTACTAGACTGAAGCACATGAAGCTACATGACCTAACAAAGAGTAAGTAGGTTCCTAGTATAGTTGTAAAGTGACTTGTTAGCGGGGGAAAAAATCAGTTAAGTTTGTACAGAATCTTCATATTTCTTTTATCTACCAGGCTCTAGCCCATGTTTTAGTATTTACAAAAAGGCTATCACACACATGGACCCATATCCAAATTTTGTAGCAATTTTAGTGAGGAAATACAAAGGAAACTATGTTTCTGATGTAATCAGAGTATCTAATATATTACGGGTGCTCAGAAAACAGGAAACAGAATAAGAGTGAAATAGAAACTCCAACTCTAGAGATCAAGCAAAGAAGAAAGGGACAAGAGAATGCAGAAATACACCTTTTCTTCACCATGTTAATCTGCTCATGTTATTAGTGCTTTTCCTTAGTCTCTTTCCAGGGAGTATCCTTTTGGTGTCATAGACTTTAACAGCAACTAACAGGAGGAATAGCTCTCTCCTTGCTTTAAGCAGTCTGCCCAAATATATGCTCTACACAATTTGGGGGGATTCTTCATACTCAGTTGCCTTGTGGCTTTCAGCAACCATAATCTGCTTATATATGAGATGCTACTCCTGACAAGAAATAGAAAGTCTTTCTTAGATCATCCACAGGGAACAAAGTCTCTGCCATCTTATTTATCTAAGCAATAAGATCTCATGCCATTTTGTCTGAATCACTTTTGTTATTTGTTTATCTAATAAACCATCCACATATCATTTCCCAGATGTACCATTTCAAAGGATACTGCAAAGCCATCCTAAGGCTGACATGTGTGTCTCAGACTATCTTGTGAGCTCAGTGCTGTACATTTTTCTACCTGAGGGTTTTCAGCTTCCCCTGATTTCATTAACATGCCGGTCTCAATCATATATTTCTGTACATGAGAATAAAGCATCAGGTTCATGCATTACTTAAAACACATGTATGTACACACACACACACACACACACAGAATGTGGTCTGATTGGCAAGGGCCAGGTTCCTCTGAATTGGAACTCCTGCATCCTAGTATCTCTTGGAACAATTACAACTTGTACCTTCTAGGAAAGCACAGTTGTTCGCCTGGCTGCTTGCCTTAACTGCTCTCATGAATTACCTCCCTCACAAAATTTTTTCTTAGTTAGCTATGGAATTAAATTAACTTAGGTGATCCTCTGCATCTCATGATCTTAACTAAGAATTTTAGTTACCTGAACATTTCCCTGGCAAAAGCTGCTGTGGCATCTTGCACCTTACAGCACCACATTTCAAGCAGACACAGCTGTCTCCATTCGTTAGTGCCAGGGAAGGCAATGTAGCTAGCTGTGGCCATGGCCATAAACATGACCCATTCAAATACTGTAGCCATAAGCATGCAGGCCCTTGGCTGGAAATCATGCTAAATACTGGGCATCCAGTTTCAGAGACTATAGCGAAAAAAGGCTTTTTTACCAGAGGCTTCCCTCATCAGAGACAGATTTGTATCACTTATGTTATGTGCTATAAAATCTCTGCACTGTTCTGATGACTCTGTGAAGCACTGCAGAACTACAGAGCAATACAGTGCAGTAGTTAAGAACATGGGTTCTGGAGACAGACTGTTTCGCTTAACTCCAGGGTCTGCAACATTCTAGCGATGAGATCTAGGACAAGTTACTTTGGGGATAGTATAATTTATGGTATTGTAATAATCCATACCACATAGTAAGCTTCTTCAATAATTATTACCTGTTATTATTTCCAAGAATCTGTTTTACCATCTGTAAAATGGGAATAATAATGCTCATTCTTGTGAGAATTTGAGTACATGTAAAACTCTATCTGACATTCTGACCTTGAGGACATTTCAACCCTATCATCTGCATTTAGCTTCATAACAACTATGGATGGCTAGATAATGGCATATAAAGTGATGAGAAGCAGAAAGAAGACCTGGATGGGCAACACAAGACCAGAGGTTGGTAAATTACAATCCATGGACCAAATCCATTACCACTGCCTGTTTTTGTACAATCCATCAGCTAAAATTGGGTTTTACATTTTTAAATGGTTGAAAAAAAATCAAATTTGGTGACGTGGAAATTATATGAAAATCAAATTTCAATGTCCATAAATAAAGTTCCATTAGATCATATTCATGCTCATTCACTTACATATTGTCTATGGCTGCTTTCACACTATAGCAGCAGAGCTGAATAGTTTTGACAGAGTGTATAGTCCATAAAGTATAAAATATTTACCATCTGGACCTTTACAAAAAAGTTTGCCAATCCCTGCAATAGACCAATTCCAGATAAGAGGGCAACTATAATATTAGAGATGAAATTCTTATAATTTTCTCACAGATTAGTTAAGAAATAAATAATAATTACTATTTAAAAAAATCCAATTCAGGGGCTGGCAGGCCCAGTAGCATAGTGATTAAGTTTGTGTGCTCTGCTTTGGTGGCCTGGGGTTCGGATCCTGGGTGCGGATCTACTATTCTGAGTATAGAATATAAAAGATGGAAGGAATTTTAGAGATCATCTAGGTCACCTACCTCTTTCTCCTTGCCTCACTTTCTAAATGAAAAATTTAAGACCAGGAGAGGTAACCTGATCTGTAAATATGATTAGAAGCTAAGTTACTCAGTTAGCGTTCGTGCATCACAGCTAGATGCTTCTCACCTTGACCAATTATAGAACAGGCAGGTGTCATTTCATTACTTTTTATCTGAATAGTTCCTGTGGGCAAGTTAACTTTCTGAACTATAACTGGGCTTTCAGATTGTGTTCTCTATTTTCTAATCCAAAGAAGACTGGAAACAATTTGGGACATGTCTAAGAAGAACCAAAGTTTCTTGATAATGAATATATTCCCACTTCTCTAACTCTTCCATCGTTGCACCCATTCAGGTCCTCGGCATCACTTTCCAGGACAAAGTAAGAAGCTTTTAACTGGCTTTCTTGTTCCCAGTATTCTCCCCATTCTGTCCATCCTCTCCAGACTGCAATGGCACACTAAGGTCCTTAGGATCTACCTGCTGCTGACTGCACCAGACTCATGACCTGTCACTCCCCACTAGCCCCAACATCCTGTGGTGGTTTTAAAATAAGTCCACAAATTCTTTGACATTCCTCTCTTCAAAAAGTAGAGCTTAAGACACCCTGCCCCATTAAATATGGGATGGTCTTAGTGACTCGCTTCTAAGGAATAGAATGCGGTAGAAGCAACAGTGTGTAACTTCTGTTCTAGGTCATAAAAGGCACTGTAGCTTCCTCCTTGTTTTCTTTTCCTGAATCATTCGTTTTGGGTGAAGTCAGCCACCATATCACGAGGCCACTTCAGCAGCCTTATGGAGAGGTCCATATGGTGAGGAACTAAAGGTTCTTGCCAACAGCCAGCCATCTTGGAATTGGATTTTCCATCCCCAGTCAAGCTTTTGGATGACTGCAGTACCAACTGACATCTTGACTGCAATACCATGAGAGACTCCAAGTAAGAACTACCCAGCTAAGCTGCTCCTGAATTCCTGACCCACAGAAACCATTGAGGTAACAAAGGCTTATTGTTTATTTATGCTGCCAAATTTGGGGGTAATGTGTTATGTAGAAATAGATAATTAATATACATCCTAAGCACTATCCATCATGAACTACTAAGAGTATGCCAAATTTGTTATGCTGTTTATGCTTCTGTATCTTAGCAAATGCTAAGTCCTTGTCTAAAATTCTATCTGCTTGGCAAATGCCTATTGCTCCTTCAAGATGCAGCTCATGTGTCGTGTCACCTCCTCTGTGAACACTTGAGTCTCTTGTGGAGACCTGGGTTTTCCTGTTGCACTTTGTATAGTTTTTTTTCTGTGGAGAAAATCTGTTATTTAGCATTTGTGTTATGGTCTTGAAACATGTATTTTAATCCATATACGCAGTACTGTGTAGGTACATGGTAGGCTCCCAATAAATATTTTTGAGCTATTTTTTTCATTTTTAAGTCAGTTTTAAACCAAACAACAAACACTTCAAACCACACTTATGGAATTATTCTATGTGAACTTAGGACCCAGATGTCAATGATAAAGGAGTGTGGAGAATGTGCTTTTCAGTTTGTTAAAACATAAAGTCAGGAATAAACATCCTGGTTCAACTTCTGGAAGATATAACAATATGAACACTAGATTTTAAATATTGACCCACTGACAAAATGATTATGAGAACTTAAACATTTAAGATGTTTTCATTTAATACCTAAAATGCCAAAAGCAAAATTTGAATAACTTATTTTATATTCACATGAAAAGGATCCTAGCTAGTCTAAGAGCTTTCTACGTTTGCCCAATCCTTCCTCATGCAAAAAGTTTGTGATTCTAGTCTTGAAATTGAGGAAGAAAGAGTGGTATACGTTCAGCATTGTCTACCTTTCAATGAAAAGAAATGAAGTCTTGCTAACAAGTGGTTTGCCCTAAAATCTGAATATTCACAGAAAGAACCAGCCATCTGTTTTGAATATTTTAAAGACTAAGCCTCTATTTGTGCTCTACTTTGATCTTCTATGATAATAGGAAGACAGTGATACAGTCCAGCTACACCTCAATCAAGTGTGCTCATTTAATTTATCCCAGAAATGCTGACTGCCAGATCTAGCTGGAAACTTTAGTTTTGTCATCGTAAGATCAGGAAGAAGAAGGAAGACACATCAAGGAAGAATAGCTCTTTTGTTTTGGTTGACAATGCATTTTTGTGTCCAAGAAAATACTCATTTAACCCAAAACAGAGAGTAATCCTAAAGACAGAGAGAATGTATAGAAAATAACAAATTAGTGAGGAGCTGAGGACAAGTTAATAAAAGGAATACTGTAAAACCCTATTGCAACAAGACTGCTGTTTAATAGTTCTGATAAAATGTGAATCAAATCATAGCCTCCAAAACATAACTCTACAAAATAAAAATGTGATATAATAGGCAAGTGTTAGGCCTGTCTTCCAAAACTGGTATTTTAAAAAAGGAGTCCTATCATACATTAACTGAGGGGTGTGGGTAATGAACGTGATATATTCTAGATGGTAAACGAGATATTGACTGGAGCTAGGATCAGTCTGGGAAACTGACACACATGAATGGTGTGAGATTAGAGGATAACCTGTTATGGTACAGAGAAAATTAAAAGATTAAAAATATCTACTACTAGTGCATAAAATTTTAAGTAAAATACATGCAACTTTTCTTTAGGGTAAAAACTCACCAGTTTTTTCATTCAATAAATATTTACTGAGCTCAGTAGAGTCCTCACATTATCAGATGACTGTGAAAAACAAGATATGAAGAACTTTATTTTGCACAAAGTGCAAGGATATTTTTATTGTCCAGGAAAAATCTCTAAATCACAAATAATACCACAAACAGGAGGAAGGTAACTCTTACTCATTAGTCAAAAGCTCATAATTATTAACAGGAGAACCCATGGATCTGAGAGCATATGTTTCAGAGATGTTTAAAACACTGTAATTTGGGGCTAGCCCAGTCCAGTGGCATAGCAGTTAAGTTCATGTCCTCCACTTTGGTGGCTCAGGGTTTGTGGGGTGGATCCTGGGCAAAGACCTGCACACCAGTGACTCACCAAGCCATGCTGTGGCAGCGTCCCACATACAAAATAGAGGAAGATGGGCATAGACGTCAGCTCAGAGCCAATCTTCCTCAGCAAAAAGAGGAAGACTGGCAATGGATGTTAGCTCAGGACCAATCTTCCTCATCAAAACAAAACAAAACAAAACACAGCTTCCATTCTGATACAGAAAATTAATAAAAAAAGGAATTTCAATGTGGAAATTTATTTTATAGAAAACAATTTTTTTCAAGAACAAGACTCTTCCCTAAACATGAGAGATGACTTATTACATAGAATAAAAGGATGTGAGTGCCAGGTTTAAAAAGACCATAGCCTTGGAGTCTTCTTATGTATACTACACGTTATTGATATTTGAAGCAGGAAAGGTATGTCATATTTACATAAAAAAACGTATTTAGGATTTATAATCTTTGAGGAAAATTTGTAGTCTACTAACCATAATACACATTATCAGAAAGATTAAGGTAAACAAGTAGGAAAAGTAGTTCCAGTAAATGGGTTCACTGGTGAATTTTATCAAACATTTAAGGAAGAAATTATACCAATTCTCTACAATCTCTTTTAGAGGACAGAATCAGAGGGAATACTTTCTAACTCATTCTATGAGGCTACCATTACCCTAATACCAAAGCCAGGCAAAGACATCACAAGAAAACTACAGATAAGTATCTCTCATGAACATAGCAACAAAATATTAGCAAACTGAATCCAACAACGTATAAAAAGAATTATACATTAAGAACAACTCGGGGGGGCCGGCCCGGTGGCGCAGCGGTTTAGTTCGCGCTTGGCAGCCCAGGGTTTGCGGGTTCGGACCCTGGGCGCCGGCCGACGCACTGCTTGTCAGCCATGCTGTGGTGGCGTCCCATATAAAGTAGAGGAAGATGGGCACGGATGTTAGCCCAGGGCCAGTCTTCCTGAGCAAAAAGAGGAGGATTGGCAATGTATGTTAGCTCAGGGCTGGTCTTCCTCACAAACAAACAAACAAACAAACAAAAACAGGGGCCGGCCCAGTGGTGCAGCAGTTTAGTTCGCCGGTTCGGATCCCGGGTGCCTGCTGACGCACTGCCTGTCAGCCATGCTGTGGCGGCGTCCCATATAAAGTAGAGGAAGATGGGCACGGATGTTAGCCCAGGGCCAGTCTTCCCCAGCAAAAAAAGAGGAAGATTAGTAATGGATGTTAGCTTAGGGCTGGTCTTCCTCACAAAAAACAACAACAACAACAAGTGGGATTTATTCCAAGTATGCGAGGCTGGTTCAACATCTGAAAATCAATTAATGCAATCCATCATATTAACAGGTAAAAGAAGAAAAATCACATGATCATATTAATAGATGCAGAAAAAGCATTAACAAAATCCAACACTCGTTCAGGATAAAAACTCTCAGTAAACTAGGAATAGAGAGGAACTTCCTCAACTTGATAAAGAATACATACAAAGAAAATATACAGCTTTCATATGTCAAAACTCTAATGCCTAATGTGATGGTATTAGGAGGTAATTAGGTCATGAAGGTGGAGCCTTCATGAATGGGATTAGTGACCTTATAAAAAAGAGACCCAGAGAGCTCCCTCGCACCTTTCCACCATGTGAGAACAAGTGAGAAGGCATTATTTATGAACCAAAAAAGCCCTCAATGAATGCTGAATCTGCTGGCACCATGATCCTGGACTTTCCAGCCTTCAGAGCTGTGAGAAATAGGTTTGTTTTTTATAAGTCAAAAAAAAAAGTATATAGCTAACATCATACTTAATGGCGAGAAACTTGATGCTTTCCCACTGAGATCATGTACAGGAAAGGATGTTCCCTCTCTCCACTCCTTTTCAATATTACATTGGAAGTTCTAGCTAATGCAATAAGAAAAGGAAATAAAGATATACATATTGGGAAGGAAGAAATAAAGCTGTCTTTGTTAGAGACGACATTATCGTCTAGTAGAAAATCCAAATGAATGAACAAAAAAACTCCTGGAACTAATAGGCAATTATAGCAAGGTTGCATTAATATACAAAAGTCAACTGCTTTCCAACATACTGACAATGAACAAGTGGAATTTGAAATAAAAAACCAATACCATTTACATTAGCATCCCCCAAAATTAAATACTTGGGTATAAATCTAACAAAATACGTACAAGATCTATATGAGGAAAACTACAAAACTCTGATGAATGAAATCAAAGAACAACTAAACAAATGGAGAGATTTTCCATGTTCAGGGATAGGAAGACTCAATATTGTCAAGATGTCAGTTCTTCCCAACTTGATCTCTAGATTCAATGCAATCCCAATCAAAATTCCAGCAAGTTATTTTGAGAATATTGAGAAACTGATTCTAAAGTTTATATGGAGAGGCAAAACCCAAATTAGGTGACAAAATTTTGAAAGAGAAAATAAAGTTGGAGGACTGACATTACCTTACTTCAAGACTTGATATAAGGCTACAGTAATCAAGAGTGTGGTATTGACAAAAGAATAGACAAATAGGTCAATGGAAAATAAAGAATCTAGAAACAGACCAACATAAATATAGTCAACTGATCTTTGACAAAGGAGCAAGGGCAATACAATGGAGCAAAGACAGTCTTTTCAACAAATGATGCTAAAACAACTGGACATCCACATGTGAAAAAGATCAGTCTAGACACAAACCTTACACTCTTCACAAAAATCAACTCAAAATGTATCACACACCAAAATGTAAAATGCAAAACTATAAAACCCCTAGAATATAGGAGAAAACCTAGATGACCTTGGGTACAACGATGACTTTTTAGACACCAAAGGCAGGATCCATAAAAGAAATAATTGGTAAGCTCCACTTCATTAAAATTAAAAACTTCTCTGCAAAAAACAATCTCAAGAGAATTAGAAGACAAATCACAGACTGGGAAAAAATATTTGAAAAAAAACCCACATCTGATAAAGGACTGTTATCCAAAACATACAAAGAACTCTTAAAACTCAACTGTAAGAAAACAAACCACCCATTAAAAAATAGGCCAAAGACCTTGACACCTCACCAAAGAAGATATGCAGATAGCAAATAAGCATATAAAAAGATGCTCCACATCATATTATCAGGAATATGCAAACTAAAATAACAATGAGATACTAGTACACACCTATTAGAATGGCCAAAATCCAAAAAACTGTTAACATCAAATGCTGGAGATAGTAATAGTGACTTTCATTCACTGCTGGTGGGAATGCAAAATGGTACAGCTACTTTGGAAGACAGTTTGGCAGTTTTGCTTACAAAGGTAAACCTACTCTTTTTTTGTGTGTGTGAGGAAGACCAGCCCTGAGCTAACATTGCTAATCCCCCTCTTTTGCTGAGGAAGACTGGCCCTGGGCTAACATCTGTGCCCATCTTTCTCTACTTTATATGGGACGCCGCCACTGCATGGCTCACAGGCAGTGCGTCGGCAGGTGCCCAGGATCCGAACCCACGAACCCCGGGCTGCCAAGTGTGAACTAAACTGCTGTGCCACTGGGCCAGCCCCCAGTAGACCTACTCTTACCACACAATCCAGCAATCATGCTCATTGGTATTTACCTAGAGTTGAAAACTTAAATCCATACAAAAACCTGCACATGGATGTTTATATCAGCTTTATTCATAATTGCAAAAACTTAGAAGCAACCAAGATGGTACATCCAGATAATGGAATACTATTCTGTACTAAAAAGAAACGAGTTATTGAGCTATGAAAAGATATGGAAAATAGTTACAAATTAGTCCAAGATATGTATGCTGTTACTAAATGGGATCAGAGTAGGCCACCCCAAAATATGCCACTTTGGCATAAGGATTGTTTTGAGCTGAAGACACTTAGCTCTCCACCCTCCTCCTTTCTGTCTTTTTCTATTACTATTATTACAGTTGACACACAATATTATATCAGTTTCAGGTGTACAACATAGTGATTTGACATTTATATAAACGATCACCATGGCAA
The DNA here is from genome assembly GCA_031878705.1 of Tapirus indicus. NCBI lineage: Eukaryota > Metazoa > Chordata > Mammalia > Perissodactyla > Tapiridae > Tapirus > Tapirus indicus. The sequence continues at coordinate 98,487,189 of CM062918.1, forward strand.
GTCTAGTAACCATCTGTCACCATACAAAGTTATTATATTATTGACTATATTCCCTATGCTGTACATTACATCCCTGTGACTTTTTTATTTTATAACTGGAAGTTTGTCCTTCTTAATCACCTTCACCAATTTCACCCATCCCCTACCCCTCTCCCCTCTGGTGACCACCAGTTTGATCTTTGTATCTATGAGTTTGTTCCTGTTTCATTTGGTTTTTCAGATTCCGCATAACTAACAGATTTTCAGTTTGTGGTTACCATGAGGTTCAGACACAACAACCTATATATATAGCAGTCTATTTTAAGTTGATAGTTGCTTAAGTTCAAGTGTGTTCTAAAAGCACCACATTTTTACTTCCCCCTCTACATTTTATGTTTTTGATGTCATACTTTACATTTTTTTTCCTGTGTATCTCTTAACTAATTATTGTAGATATTAATGATTTTACTACTTTTGTCTTTTAACCTTCAAACTAGCTATATAGATGATTGGTCCACTGTCTTTTCTATATGTTTGCCTTTACCAGAGAGATTTTTTTTCTTTCATAATTTTCTTATTTCTAGTTATGGCCTTTTCTTTTTCATTTAAAAAGCCCTTTTAATATTTCTTGTAAGGCTGGTTTAGTGGTGATGAACCTCTTTAGTTTCTGCTTGTCTGGGAAACTCTTTCTCTCTTCTTCAACTCTGAATGATAACCTTGCTGGGTAGAGTATTCTTGGATGTAAGGTTTTTCCTTTCAGCATTTTGTAGCATCGTGCTACTCCCTTCTGGCTTGTAAAGTTTCTGTTGAAAAATCACCTGACAGTCTTATGGGGGTTCCCATCTATGTAACTAGTTGTTTTCTTTTGCTGTTTTTAAGATTCTCTCTTTATCTTTAATTTTTGACATTTAATTATAATGTGTCTTGGTGTGGGTCTCTTTGGGTTCATCTATTTGGGACTCTGTGCTTCTTCGACTTGGATGCCTGTTTCCTTTGCCAGGATGGGGAAGTTTTCAGCCACTATTTCCTCAAATACGTTTTCTGTCCCTTTCTGTCTCTTCTCCTTTTGGGACCCCTATAATGCAAATGTCAGTACGCTTGATGTTGTCTCAGAGGTCCCATAAGCTATCCTCCTTTTTTTAACTCTTCTTTTCTTTTTGCTGGTGTGATTGGTGTGGTGTGATTTCCACTACCCTGTCTTCCAGATCACTGATCCATTCTCCTACATCATCTGATCTGCCGGTTGATTCCATCTAGTGTATTTTTCATTTCAGTTATTGTATTCTTCAGCTCTGACTGGTTCTCTTTTATATTTTCTATTTCTTTGTTGAAGTTCTCACTGTGTTTGTCCATTCTTCCCCTGAGTTCAGTGAGCATCTTTATGACCATTACTTTGAACTCTTTTATCTGGTAGATTGCTTATCTCTGTTTTGTTTAGTTTTTTTGTTCTTCGGTATTGTCTTGTTCTTCTATTTGGAATATATTCCTATGTTATCTCATTTTGCCTAACTCTGTGTTTGTTTCTATGTATTAGGTAGATGAGCTACATTTCCTCGTCTTGAAGGGGTGGCCTTATGTAAAAGGACTCCTGTGGGGCCTACTAGTGCAATTCCCCCAGTCACCAGAACCAGGTGCTCCAGGTGTGTCCCCTGTGTAGGCTGCATGTGCCCTCCTGTTGTGCCTGGGAAACAACTGTCGCAGGTGCACTGGTGTGTGGGGCTGGCCCCCTGGGGTGGGAGACGCTTTGGACAGGCTCTGGTGCCATTCAGGTCCATCTACCAGGTGGGGCAGGGCAGGAGTCACTTTGGAGGGGCATCGGCCACTTTGGAAGGCAGGTCCACAGGGGAATGCTGGCATGGGGCAAGTGGTGCTAGTAAGGTAGATGCAGAATGTCAGAAATGGCACTCACCAGGGTTGGGCTAGCTAGGTAGAAAGACAGTCAAAAAAACAAAGGAACCCACCAGTGCTTTGGTCCCTGGAGAAAGTTCCAACAGATCCCTGCCCATCTGGCACATGTCCTAAAATCAGTTAGTGAATCTCCTTCATGTATAACTTAGGCACTTTTCAAACTGCTGCCTCTGTGCTGGGACTCAGAGTGAGTGAGTTTGTGCACATACCCTTTAAGAGCGGAGTCTCGGTTTCCTACAGCCTTCTGCTCTTCTGGACATAAGTCCTGCTGGTTTTCAAAGCCAGAAATTATAGGGGCTCTCTTCTCAGTGCAGGTTTCCTGGGCTGGGGAGCCCCGTGTGGGCCCTGGGCCCCTCACTCTTCCAGGAGAACCTCTGCAGTTGTGAAATCCCTCCCACTTGGGATCACTACACCGGGTGTGTGGGTCCTGACTAGACCACAACTCTGTCCCTTCTACTCAACTCAGTGTATCTTTTTCTTTATATCTTTAGTTGTGGAAAATCTGTTCTGCTAGTCTTCAGGTCATTCTTAGCCATAGCTGTTCTATTTATAGTTGTAGTTTTGGTTTCTCCATGGGAGGAGGTAAGCTAAGAATCCTCCTATTCCACCATCTTGATGCAAACCACCAAGATCTATTTTCTCCTTCTTTCTGTCTTAGAGCAGGGCATGAGATTTCCTTTGTAAAGGCGACAAAAATTTCCATTTGTAAAGGTGTCTCCCTCTCCTGTACCAGGAAAAGAACTCTAGAGACAACTCTTATCACCTGAGCCTTATTTGCAACAAACCTTACTAAATAACCCTTATTTACTATACATTTCCAAGGTACCTTCCCATAACTTACTCCCTCCTCAGAAGCCAAAAATCCCACTTCTCCACATTTTATCTCCCTTTGTTAAGATGGTGTATAAGCCTCAAATTCTAACTGCCTCCTCGAGTCACATTTTTTTGTAAGCTCCTGTGCATTCAAATGTAATTAAATATAATTTTTCTCCTGTTAATCTGTCTTTTATTAGTCTGATTCACAGGCCCCAGTCACTGAACCTAAGAGGGTAGAGGAGAAAGTTTTTCCCTCCTACACCACCTTGGGGTCCCTTTCCACTTGTTTAGCTAGGTTTATTGCTATTCTTCATTAATTTTTACTTGAATAGTCTTACTCTCCTTTCTATTATAATTAGCATAAATACAAAGGCATATTGACCACTTTAAAAAACACTTCTAGCTATGTTTCTTTATTGGAGGTGGGTCAAATTTTGGCTTAGTCAGACATATCTGGGTTCAAATCTGGCCTCTACTACCTAGAGGCTATATGAACTTGGTTAAGTTTGCTAAATTCTTTCTCTGCAGTTCAGTTTCTTCAGCAGTAAAATAATGAGAATGGTGTCCATCTTCTAGGATTATTGCATTGGATTGAATGAGAATATACTTAATATGGGCTTATAAGATTAAACAAAATGTTTGGGCCTTAGGTAGTAGGTATTAGGTATTCTTTAAATGGTAACTATTAGTATCACCATCTTATAGTCTGTATTCTCCAATGCTCATGTTGAAAATAGCTCCATTTTCCAAAATCTTTTTGGATTTGACATAAATTCAAGCTGATTGAGTCCAGGAAAAAAAACGAAGCAGGAGTGACATCAGCATCATGGTGGAGTGAGATTCCCTCTTTGAATCTCTGCCCCCAAGACACAACAAAAACATCATTTGCATTCCAACAGAGGTCAATCAAACACTACAAAGGACTTCTAAGAGACCCAAGACACGGTACATCTCATGGTGGAGGCACAGGAAGGCCCAAAGGACTTGAGGAGAGGTAAGGAGATTTACGCCTCCTCCCCATCTGATCTGCAAAGACAAACAGTGCAGCTCACAGACAGAGAGAGGGGAGGGGCCGCACTCTGCCAGAAAAGCTATTGCCCTCCAGGTGCTCTCAAAGACTGTCTGTCGAGAGATCCCCACCAGGAAGTGACGATGGACTGTTTTGGGGGTGTGGTAAATGCCATAAGAGAGCCAGAAAGGAAACCCCCTGGTTGGGCAGGCGAAAGAGAGACCCCTTCCCCCAACACGCCCTGCACTTCAGCACAATCCCTCTGGGGACTGCAGCGGGCTCAGAGCACACCGCGTGTGGCCTCCACCCAGTGGTGGCAAGTGGAAACTGCAGGAACAGAAATTTTATCAGGAGGAAAAATAGCAAAGGTAAATCAGCCAGCTCTATGCAAAAGTATCTTGAGTCTCCAGACCAAGAGGAAAATGAGAAATACCCAGAAACCAACCCTGAAGGCACAGAAATCTATAACCGGAACGACAGAGAATTCAAAATAGCTATCATAAAAAAACTCAACGAATTACAACAGAACACAGAGAAACAAATCAACAAATTCAGGGATTTCTTCACAAAAGAGATTGAAACCATAAAGAAAAACCAATCAGAAATATTGGAGATGAAAAACACAATGGATGAGATAAAGGAAAACCTGGAGTCTTTAAAGAGCAGAACTGACAATAGGGAGGAAAGAATTAGCATTATGGAGGATAGCCAGGCAGAAACGCTCCAGATAGAGGAGGAGAGAGAAATGGCCTAAAAAGAAATGAAGAAATTCTTTGAGAAATATCAGAACATTCTCAAGGATAGACCATATATTAGGAAACAAGGCAAACCCATATAAATTTAAGAAGATTGAAATCATTAGAGCATCTTTTCTGATCATATTGCTATGACACTAGAAATCAACTGCAAGAAAAAAACTGGGAAAGGGACAAAGATGTGGAGACTAAACAACATGCTACTGAACAATCAATGGATCGTTGATGAAATTAAAGGAGAAATCAAAAGCTATCTGGAGACAAATGAAAAGGAAAATACACCATACCAACTCATATGGGATGCAGCAAAAGCAGTCCTGAGAGGGAAATTCATAGCAATACAAGCCCACCTTAATAAACAAGAAAAATCCCAAATAAATACCCTTAAACTGCACCTAACAGAATTAGAAAAAGAAGAACATCAAAGCACCGAATCAGCAGAAGGAGGGAAATAATACAAATCAGAGCAGAAATAAATGAAGATGAAACCAAAAGAAGAGTAGAAAGGATCAATGAAACAAAGTGTTGGTTCTTTGAGAAGATAAACAAAATCGAGAAACCCTTAGCCAGACTCACTAAGAAAAAAAGGGAGAAGACTCAAATAAATAAAATTAGGAATGAAAAAGGAGAAATTACAGAGGACACCACAGAAATACAAAGGATTATTAGAGACTACTATGAAAAACTATATGCCAACAAATTAGACAACCTAGATTAAAAGGACAAATTCTTAGATGCATACAAGCTCCCAAAACTCAATCAAGAAGAAATAGAGAATCTGAATAGACCAATCACAAGTAAAGAGATTGAAACAGTAATCAAAAACTTCCCCAAAAATAAAAGTCCAGGACCAGATGGCTTCCCTGAAGAATTTTACCAAACATTCAAAAAAGATTTAACACCTATCCTTCTCAAACTATTCCAAAAAATAGAGGAAGATGGAATACTTCCTAACACATTCTACAAGGCCAACATCATCCTGATACCAAAGCCAGACAAGGACAATACAAAGAAGGAAAACTACAGGGCAATATTGCTGATGAACATAGACGCAAAAATCCTCAACAAAATACTGGCAAACCAAATACAGCAAGATGTCAAAAAGATCATATACCACGATCAAGTGGGATTTATACCAGGGACACAGGGATGGTTCAACATCCACAAATCAATCAACGTGATACACCACATTAACAAAATGAAGAATAAAAACCACATGATCATCTCAATCGATGCAGAGGATGCATTTGACAAGATCCAACATCCATTTATGATAAAATCTCTCAACAAAATGGATATAGAGGGAAAGTACCTCAACATAATAAGGGCCATATATGACAAACCTACAGCTAACATCCTACTCAATGGGGAAAAACTGAAAGGCATTCCTTTGAGGACAGGAACAACACAAGGGTGCCCACTCTCACTGCTCTTATTCAACGTAGTACTGGAGGTTTTGGCCAGAGCAATTAGGCAAGAAAAAGGAATAAAAGGACTCCAAATAGGCAACAAAGAAGTGACCCTCTCACTATTTGCAGATGACATGATCTTATACATAGAACCCCCCCCAATCCATTGGAAAACTACTAGAAATAATCAACAACTAGAGCAAAGTGGCAGGGTATAAAATCAACTTACAAAAATCAATTGCATTTCTATATACTAATGATGAACTAACAGAAAGAGAACTCAAAAAGATAATCCCATTTACAACTGCAACAAAAAGAATAAAATATCTGGGAATAAATTTAACCAAGGAGGTAAAAGACCTATACAATGAAAACCATAAGACACCATTGAAAGAAATGGATGAAGACATAAAGAAATGGAAAAATACTCCATGCACATGGATTGCAAGAATAAACATAGTTAAAATGTCCATACTACCTAAAGCAATCTACAGATTCAATGCAATCCCAATCAGAATCCCAATGTCATTCTTCACGGAAATAGAACAAAAAAGACTGAAATTCCTATGGGGCAACAAAAGACCCCAAATAGCTAAAGCAATCCTGAAAAAAAAGAACAAAGCTGGAGGCATCACAATCCCTGATTTCAAAATATGCTATAGAGCTATAGTAATCAAAACAGCATGGTACTGGTACAAAAACAGATACACAGATCAATAGAACAGAATTGAAAGCCCAGAAATAAAACCACACACCTATGGACAGCTACTCTTCGACAAAGGAGCAAAGAACATACAGTGGAGAAAGGGAAGTCTCTTCAATAAGTGGTGCTGGGAAAATTGGACAGCACATACAAAAGAATGAAAGTAGACCATCTTCTGTCACTATACACAAAAATCAGCTCAAAATGGATTAAGGACCTGAACATGAGACCTGAAAGTATAAAACTCCTGGAAGAAAATACAGGCAGTACACTAATTAAGATCGGTCATAAAGGGATCCTTTCAGATTCCGTGTCTACTCGGACAAGGGAAACAAGAGAAAAAATAAAAAGTGGGACTTCATCAGACTACAGAGGTTCTACAAGGCAAATGAAACCAGGATCAAAACGAATAGACAACCCAACTGCTGGGTGAAAATATTCGCAAATCGTTTATCCAACAAGGGATTAATATCTGTGATATATAAAGAACTCACACAACTGAGCAACAAAATAAGAAACAGCCCGATGAAAAAATGGGCATAGGATATGAACAGACATTTTTCCAAGGAAAATATACAGATGGCCAACGGACACATGAAAAGATGTTTAACATCACTAATCATCAGGGAAGTGCAAATCAAAACTACACTAAGATATCACCTGACACCCGTTAGAATGCTATAATCACCAAGACAAAAAACAACAAACGTTGGACAGGTTGTGGAGAAACAGGAACCCTAATTCACTGCTGGTGGGAATGCAAACTGGTGCAGTCTCTATGGAAAACAGTATGGAGAGTTCCTCAAAAAATTAAAAATAGAAATACTTTGTGATCCAGCAATCCCACTCTTGGGCATCTACCCAATGGACATGAAATCAATCATCTCAAGAGGCTTATGCACCCCTATGTTCACTACAGCATCATTCACTATAGCCAAGAAGTGGAAGCAACCCAAGTGTCCCTCAACTGATGACTGGATGAAGAAGATGTGGTATATACATACAATGGAATATTACTTGGCCATAAAAACAGACAGAATTGTCCCATTTACAACAACATGGATGGACCTAGAGGGTATTATGTTAAGTGAAATTAGTCAGAGAGAGAAGGACAAATACTGTATGATTTCACTCATATGTGGAGTGTAAACGAACACAAGGACAGAGAGAACTGGTTGGTGGTTACCAAGGGGAATGGGGGTGCGGGGTGGGCACAAGGGGTGAAGGGATGCATCTATATGGTGACAGACAAATAATACTGTACAACAAAAACCTCACAATGTTATAAACTATTAAGATATCAATAAAAATGAAAAAAAATGAAGCAGCATCTAAATTATGTATGTATATAGTTATATGCTAAAGATAAAAAGGGACGGGGGCTTAAAGAAGGAGGGTCTTATAGAAGGGACTTACTGAGTATGGTACGCAGAGAGAGCTGGGGGAAAGCTTGGGATGATAACAACAGAGGACAGAGTTTTGAGACAGCTAGAGAGAACCCAGGATGGAAAGGAGGGAGTAGAACCCTCTGGAAAATCATGAAAAGGAGTAATATATGAAGATTTTAAATTTATTTTCAGGAAGGAGAAAGGAGAGGGGAGAAGCACGAAAGGCAGAAAGCAGGCTGGGTACCTAGGACAAAGAAGAACTAGTTAAAGACATTTCTCAGGAGAGTATACAGGAAATGCTATTAAACTGGCGGTGTTTAAGAAGGGTTTGAATCCAAAGCTGAAAATTAAGGAAGTCTCACCCAACCTTCTATTTAAAGGAAAAAGAGAGGCAAGACGAAGAAAAAGAGAAAATAGGAAGAGAGGGAGAGAGGGAGTGAGGAAAGGGGGAAGGGTATCATGTATAAATGGTCAGAGTATGTCTTCAGGTTAAAGACATTAATAATTAACAAGCAACCATGATATGGAAAGGCACCGTTTTAAGGGCTTAATATTATCTTATTCAATCATTCAACAACCGTATGAGGTAGGTATATTATTATTCCCATTTTACAAATTAATAAAGTTAGGTACATAGTGGTATAGAACCAGGCAATCTGGTCCCAAAGCCCACATTCTGACTAGGACCCCAAAGCATCAGAACTAGATGAGTAGGCAATCAACTCAGAACACAGTGATTCAGACAATGTCCAAGGGAAGCTGATTAGTATTTCAATCTTCTGTAAAGCTCAATATGTAACTGTTCTTGTGAGCCACGCACATTTGTAGTTTTCTATTTGAATTATGGGTACCCTGTATTAAAACAGAATCATGGGTGGGATATAAGCCTGGAATGAATGAAAGGACAATGACACCCTGTTTTAGCTGGGCTGGTTTCCGTACTGGCCCCGACATATCATATTCTCATTCTTAGGGCCTTCCTTCAAGTTGGTTCCTTTCCAAGATTCTTTTCCTTTCCCCTTCCATCCACTACATTTTACCCAACCTCAAAGATCCACTTTGTGTCCTTTCCTAATCTCTACAGTTCCAAATTCCTCACTAGATAACTGGGTGATTGCATTATAAAAAAAAATATCAGTGAAGTAATGTCAGAAATCCGCTTAGGTTTGTTTTGGTAAAGGAAATTCCTTAGTTTTGTTATTTCCCCACATAGGAATACAATTCAATTCAACATGCTTCTACTGAGTGTCTATTATGTTCAAGCAACTAGAGTGCAAAATGGAAGAATCCTTCTCTTTTTGGTATGGTATAGTGAAAAAGTATAGTATCTGGAATCAGTCCTGGGTTTAAATGCCTGCCACTTTTACCTGTGTAGTCTTGGAAAAGTATTTAACTTCTATGAGGTCTGGTTCCTCTTTTATAAAACATGTTCTTAGCACAGCTGCAAAAATTAAATATGAGATAAGAGATATGAAAGTGTCTGGCTCATAGTAAGTCTTTAATAAATGTTCCTTTTCTCCCTCTCATTTCTCTGCAGCTAGGATCTTCCTGCTTCCTGAATTCTACTGGCTTTTCTAAGCTTTTCAAGAAAGAAGCATTTTGCTGAAATCTCTGATCTACTTCTGAAAATGCAAGGTCAAATTCTTCCTTGCCTGTTATGTCAAAAACTGGTCCTGGTATTGGTCCAAATTGTTTAAACAATTGGTCTAATAAACAATTTGGACCATTCTGACAAAATATTCCAATTCACTACCCCATTCAATTCTGCAAGATGATTTAACACCTCCCTTCTACAGATATATTCTCCAGACTTCCATCGTAGTACTAATGCAATGGAATAATTTTAGGATGTTTCAAACTGGTATGGAAATTATGTGGACAACCCAACTAGGACAGACGAAAAAGAAAAGGAAATGCCAAAAGAAAAAGAGACACTTGTTTTAAAACACTTGTCTTAAAAGCTTGTGGTAACATTTAACATCATTTCTAACTGAAAAAGAAAAGTTTCCTAACATACTAGTCCAAATCCTGTTTTGGGATGCTAATCTAACAGGCATGCAACCCATTTCCAGATTTTAGTCAGTGGAACAGTCTTATACCAAGATCAACTGCAAAGCCCCTTGGCAGGTTCATCCTTTACTTGAGGTGCCTGGCACCAGTTTACAAAAACTGCTTCCACAAGATGAAGTCCAGAAAGAGCACATGGTCATAGTACTTACTATGCCCCAGGCTCTTCTTGATGGCTATGAACCACAGGTTAGCAGGAGAGAAGTTTCTACCTGAAGGATGTTCAGTTAGCATAGAAAATATTTCTGAATTATATTCAACTCCCTTTTATTTAGCATGAAATTATAGGAGCTAAATTCTATGACTTAATTATGACTTTCCTTTAAATTCTCAACACTTCTCTACAGATCTTTGTTTCTAGACACTTTTTTTTTTTTTTGGTGAGGAAGACCAGCCCTGAGTTAACATCTGTTGCCAATCCTCCTCTTTTTTACTGAGGAAGACTGGCCCTGGGCTAACATCTGTTGCCAATCCTCCTCTTTTTTACTGAGGAAGACTGGCCCTGGGCTAACATCTGTGCCCATCTTTCTCTACTTTATATGGGATGCCACCACAGCATGGCTTGACAAGTGGTGCGTAGGTCCGCACCTGGGATCCGAACTTGTGAACCCTGGGCCCCCGAAGCAGAGCATGTGAACCCAACCACTACGCCACTGGGCCAGCCCCTCTAGACACTTTTCTTATTTCATATCTTTCAAAACTTCCCTTTCTTGTACTAGTAATGCTGATATTAAAGCTAACAGCTAATTCTATGCTCTTGGTTTCAATGTAAACTTTACTGTTTCTTCTCTGGATTTCATGAATTCAGAAGTTAATTCAATATATATTTACTGAGGACCTAAGGTATACTAGGCATTGTTACAGATGATGGGAATACAAAAGTAAATATATTAAAGTCCCTGTTCTCATGGGGGCCTATACTCTAAGGGGAAAAAAATAAGAAGAAAACTCAAATTAAAGGGATAGAGAGTGGCAGGGACACATTTCACATGGATTTTCTATAGGCTGAGGGGAGAGAGAAGAAGACTCTGTCACTTTTTCTAAGAGGAGGCAACACTTGCTTCACACTGTGTGTCTTAGGACGGTTGCTTGGTGGCAACGAATTCTTTCAAAGGAAGTTTCAGTGACTAAATTCCTTTTACAGGGAATTTCTATATAAAATTCAAGGTGTTTTTTCCAAGGGAAAAAAATTCCTCAACATATAGGAGATTAATTTTTTGGAGATGAAAAGGGTGATACACATCAATAAGTCTTGGATATCTCTTTCCAGACCATAGAAATGCCTGGGGACCTTAAAGTCAGAACTTCCAAAGCTTTTTCTTTTGTACCCTTACCTATAAAATAAGGGCACTAGACTAGATATTAATAATAATAATAACTAACATTTATTAAAAGATTACTATTCCCCAGAGATGGATTCAAGTTAACCATGACAACAGCAACAACAAAAAATAATAACCACACAAACAGAGTACTTGCCGGTAGAAGGCACTGTTCAAAGCTTTTTATATTACTTTGCTAGTATATATGGTGTTTTAAAAAAATGTTTTATATGGAAAACATTATGTTCTTAAGTTTGATAAGGTAAATCATCAATTTCAAAAGATTGAAATTTGGTTAAGAAAATCTGTTCTCTGTAGAATTAGCAAGGAAACAAGTAAAGGAAACCAGATAGCAAGTCAAGACTTTTGAAATGTTTTAGGGGTCACTCATGCATTTCTTTAGGTAAAACTATTATGGTATAATGATACTTATGGCACATTTTAGAAAATTTGAAATACCATATCATAGAAACTCCAGCTATGTCCAGCTAATATCAACTGCACTGTGTTAAACCAATGGCAGTTAATATTAGAGCACAGTAAGCTCAACAGTGCAGTAATTGGAAAAACAAAATCAGTAACATTTGAATTCTTGCTAGGAGTTATTCTATTATGGGAGAAGAGAAGGGAAAATGGAGACTTCAGGAACAAGTTTATGTGAAGCTTTGTTCATTTTTCAGTCTCCTGGTGAAGTTACCTATAGGCCTCATTTCCTAGAACACTAACAGGTTTCTTGTGATTGCCTAGGAAAAGGGTGTACAACCAAAATATGATCCTGTTCATGTATGTGGGGGGGAGGTGCTTCCTGCTAAGGCATGCCAAAAAGCTCCTATGTTTTGCCAAAACAGACAAGGCAGGTTCATTTAGAAGGAGGAGACTGGTGAACTACATTCAACTACTGTATGGCCCCCACATGCTTAATGATGACAAATAACTACTCTTGCAGGGTGTAGTGTAGATAAAGGGAATTAACACACTAATTTTCTCAGCTTTAGCTTTGTATGGCATGCAACATTCTAACCCAAAGAGCTTTTTGGTGGGTATTGTGCATTTCACATTCTTTCACACCCTCAGCATAAAGTCATTTGGAAAGCTTCCCATCTTCACAATATATACCCCTTTCCACAACTTACCTCACCATCCTTCTTGGCTGTGTTTGCCAGTGAGAGGTCTACACATGTCCTCATCATTTTAAGAAGTATAACACCAAGACACAGACTTTTCAGGAAGAACTGACTCCAAAAGAGTGAGGTCACCAAAAAGCATGGGCAGTGAATCCAGGGAACACAAGGCCTCCAATATGTGTGAACTTATTAATCATAATTATTTTTTCTAAGAAAAGGATTTTCTTAGTCAAACCTCCAGGGCATCAGATCTAAGGGAGATACTACCACAGCTGGACTATATTCTCTAGCCAATTGGCCTGGAAAGGAGAATCTAGACAGTGTCCTGGCAACCGTTTAACACAGCAGTAATCCACAAAAGAGAGGAAAAATAATTCTTTAGACAAACTTTTTTAAAAGTCTTCCTTTACTTCTCCTTATTTTTATGGACAATTTGAGAATAATGTTGCATCCCTAGGGGATGTCTTGGGTACTCACTCTATAAGAATTACTGACCCTGAGAATTCAGAGCATTCTTCTATAGATAGAAACAAAAGGTTTTAGTTCACAGTACAGGTTTCTTTTTTTTTTAAAGACTATATATTTATAATTAGTTATCATAAAAAGTATATCCCAAACCTACTGGCAGAGTATTTGATCAATTTTCTATTTCCAGTTTGATATAAGTCACTATAAACCTTACCAGGACACTGTAAAATCATGCTAGATAGGGTAGTTTATTAATGAAATCACAATAGGAGAAATTTAGTTACATGCCCTGGAAGTTCTCCAAAAATGCATAAAAAGAAATTATAAAAGTGACTATTAACACACAACAAGAAAAAAAGCCACAAAACCCAAACCCCACTAAGTCAGAAGCATAGCAATACACACAGGAATCATGTGAAAACAAAAAGCACACCAAAGGATTTCATGAATTACAGAGAAACAAGATGTGAGAATGATTGTGTAAAAAAAATAAATAAAAGCAAACAAAAAGCATTTCTATAGTTAAGGAAAGCTGTTTCTCACCGTTCTGAACAAAATGGCTGAACTAAGAGCATCTGATTGGCTATGCCCATATACCCTCCTCCTCATCCTATGGGGAGAGATGACAAAGGGAACATGCCCCAGAGCAGCATGGGAATGAAAAAGAGATGGTTAGTATTTAAAACAAAGACATAAGCATAATGTAGTAGAAGAAAATGGTCTCTAATTTCTTGACTCTGTACTTTAGATTTTAATTCCTGAAACTACCAAAATTAGTTATTAGTTTGTCATTACACTTCTACTCTTCCTACCTTTCCAAGATGCTATCTCTATCCCAGTGCTGGATCTGGGCAAAATCATCAAGTTGGAGGCTTTTCTTTATTTTTTGCCTTTTCTTCAACCCTTCTCCATTTCTGTTTGCCTCCTGCTACTTCCAGGCATCTAATTCCTTGTATTTATTACCAAAACCTGTTTCATGGAAAGGATCTAATACTCATCTTCTATACACTGGCATAAATTTAATTCTAAGTATAAGGAAGCAGGTAGAGAAAACAAAATGATTTCTTGGCAAGGGAAGACTGCTGACATGAGGCAGACGGCTCTCCATCTTGCCTACATTAAAGACTGTACTGGCTTCCCTCTAAAATGTAAGGCTTGCCTCAACTGCTTAAGGGAATGTCATCACGCTATGACAATACCTTCTGAATCTGAGGAAAAACTGCCATTTGGATATCATTGCTGCTTTCGTCTGCAATATTTCTTCTTTTCCTAAGACAACGTCATGGCTATCATTTAGTGGAGATGTTTACTGAGGGAGTTTCCCTGACTCTTTAGTCATATGGATGTAATTGCTTACTATCACTTTTTTCCCTCAGCTACATATTTTAAGATTGAGTGTGATAGAGATGTTGAAATCTGATTTTTGGTAATGGGATATGAGGTAATCTGGTCACCACTCTCCTCATCCATCATTTTCAAGATCTTGGGAGAGTTCTCTTCTTCCAAAAAATGAGTTGAATTCAGTTCCCTTCAGACTCATCAACGCTTCTTTTGCATTGATGAGAAGTTGAAAGCAACAATTTTCCTTGAGAATGACATATCCTGGAGGGATCCACCAAGGAAGTGGGAGTGAAGAAACTAAGTCTTAATCTTCTTGTTTAATAGGTGATGAACAGAGATTTTAAAATTTGCAATTAAACAATAATTACCAGTACTGAGTTGTGCCTCACTGAGCTCACAAGGAAAGGGGCCTGTTTTTCTAACAAGGTATTGTTTCTTTAATAAGGAAAGCAGGACAGTTACAAATTAGTATGTATCTCTGAGAAGATTAAAGTTTTTTCTCAACCCAATTCAAAGATCCTTTATCGTCCTCAAATCTTTTAAATATCTCCTCTTAAAATATTCAGAATCATCCATCACCTTCCTATATAGAAAGTGAATCTGTGTTTAAAAAAAAAGTGAAGGAATTTTCAGAAAGTGATTATTTTTATTTTTCTAACCTATATCCCAGAATTTGTAACATGCTAGTACAAAATACACCAAAATAAAAGCATACTGGTTTTTATAAAACATTCAAGAGCAGTCTTACCTGGTCTGGGGAGGGTTTATGATTGGTTTGATTGGAATGGGAGGATTTGAAGTGGTCATCCTCATAGTTATCGGCCATTAGCTTCATTCGATTTTGTGTCTAAGAGGAAATGATTCATAAGGTTAAGTTTAGATAAAATTTCTATGATATGCTGTAAAGTAACAAGTGCCTTAAGAATGTCATATGAAAGGATAAAACTGATCCTGTCTGAAAAAAAAATAAACATAGGATTTCTGAGGATATTGGGGAAAAAGTTTCAGCTCTGCTATGGACTGAAGTGTGTCCTTCCCCAAAAATTCCTGTTGAAGCCCTGATCCCCAGTGTGACTGTATCTGGAGATAGAGTCTTTCAGAGGCCATTAAGGTTAAATGAGGTAATAAGAGTGGGCCCTAATCCAATATGACTGTGGCCTTGTAAGAAGAGGAAGAGAGAGATCATTCTCTCTCTCTCTGCCACATGAGGACATAGTGAGAAGGCAGCGTCTGCAAGACAAGAAGAGAGCTCTCACCAGGAACTGAATCAGCTAGCACCATGATCTTGGACTCCTAGCCTCCAGAATTGTGAGAAAATAAATTTCTGTTGTTTAAGCCATCCTGTCTGTACTATTTTATTATGGCAGTCTGAGCAAACTAAGACAGGCACCTAAATTGGTATAGGAATTCTGGGGTGAGAAGTAATCTCCCCAAATTAAGCACTTCATGCAGTGTTTGCTTTCAGTTTTTAAAGACCGGATTATACTATACATAGGGTAGGACTCTGTTAACTCTATTTTTTCACTTTAATATATTGGACTCATCTTTCCATGTTGTTACTATAACAACTGCTTATCATTTTTAACAACTATTCCATTTTTAGGGATGTTATATAACATACAGACCATAAATATTGGGGAAAAAAGTTATTATCTGTAAATGAAATGATTACATACCTAGAAAATCCAAGCGAATCAACTGAAAAATTATTACAACTTACAATAAAGTTCAGTAAGATGATCATAAAGAAGCCACGTATATAAAATTCAATAGTTTTCTTTATACCATCAATAAACAATTCAGGTTTTGAAAATAAGTCACAGATTCTGAAATCTTTCTCCTCAACCCTAGGCTAGAAGAGGATTATTACCCCATTGCCTTTTCTCCACATTTACCAAAAAGGAGGCCTGGATTGGTGATTCTGTGGATTGGTTAATTTAAACCCTGAATAAATAAAATGAATAAATACTAAACAAATAAACCTGAATAAATAAACATTTTAAAGAATTTGCTTTGTAGAGCAAGCAATTCAGAAAATACAGGTTACACTATGCATAAAATCAAATAGCAATATATATTGCACTAATAAAATATTGTTAAAATTTGAAGTTTTAAGAGCACTAAAAATAAACTTGCTAATATTGTATGATTTAAAATGTTCACTGTAGATAATCTGAAAAATAAAAATAAAAAAAGGAAAATCACCTGTAAATCCCTCTAATGAGTAATAATCACTGTTAATACTGAGGTGTATCCATTCAGCCTCTTCCCTGTGAAAATGAAAAGTGGCATGCTCTTCTGATTTATCCTCTATTTCTGCTACAAGTATTTTAAAAATTACTGTATCTTATAGTATATTTTGATATCTGGTAGGAAGACACATTGTCCTTCCCCTCCAGCAATTCTGGTTTGTCAAAATTTGATTGGGTATCTTTAACACATTTTCTTTTCTTGATGAATTAAAAATATTTTGTCTAGTTCCATAAAAAAGCTTATGGAGATTTTTGGTATTTTTTCATGTAATGATACCTAAGCAAGGGCTTTAGAATCAAATTGCTTGGGTCTGAATTTCAGTTCTGCCTCTTACCAGCTACCTAAGCTTGGGCAAGCTACTTAAATGCTCTGAGCCTCAGTTTCCTCACTTCTAAAAATGAGGATAACAATAGTTTCTCCCCATAAGACTGTTGTGAGGATTAACCAACTGAGTTAATACAAGCACTTAGAAAGGTGCCTGACATAAAATCAACACCCAATAAATTTTAGCTGTCACCATCATTATGAACATTTTTTTTTTTTTTTTTTTTGTGGGGAAGACCAGCCCTGAGCTAACATCCGTTGCCAATCCTCCCCTTTTTGCTGAGGAAGACTGGCCCTGGGCTAACATCCGTGCCCATCTTCCTCCACTTTATATGGGACGCCGCCACGGCGTGGCTGACAGGCAGTTCGTCCGCGGGCGCCCGGGATCCGAACTTGCGAACCCCGGGCTGCCAAGCGCGAACTAAACCGCTGCGCCACCGGGCAGCCCCAATGAACATTCTTTTTGGGTCACTAAATATTATCCTAAAATCTAATTTTAACTGGCTGCATAGTATTCAGTTGAATGGACTGATATTAGTCCCATATTATTGGGCATTTAGCTTCTTTACATTTTCATCTAATAATAGATGCACATTTCTAAGCCAGTTCCTCGCTCCCACATATAATGATAGCAAAGAAAATACTTATCAAAAAAATTGTCTGTGATATCAAATTTCTCTTTTCTGAGATGACTTACAGTGACTTTGAAAATATGTAGGGTAATTTTTCTTAAGTCACATGGTATTGCATGACAAATGGAAAGTCTTTTACATAGCAGTTGTTGAGAAAGAGGGTAGGAAAGCAGAAAGGGCAAAGAGGTGTACCCAGAAAGTGAGCAGAGAATCTGCACGTCATTCCTGTGGTTAAGAAACCTTCCCATGTTGACTTTAATAGGAATGTGTAGTGAAAGTATACTTGGCTAGTTATTTTCTTAGAACATGATACACTTAATCTTTAATACCTGATACTTTCTGTAAGTTAAAAAACTTAAAAAGAAGTACTATAAAGCACACACAAATCCAGTTGCAAGGCAGAATGTATTTCAAGTACTTCTTAGGAATGAGTAGGAAATCCTACCAAAGGGACTGATCACACTAGACAGATTCAGACCAAAGATTACTTATTTGATCCATGTAAACGAATGAAGAAATAGTCATTAAAAGCTTACTTCTCCATTTCTAAAAGACATGAAGATTTTCAAAGTTTAGTGTTACTAGGTCTAGAATTCAGAAATTTGGTGTGAAGAGTGTTTCCCTGCATAGTCATGAAGCTGAGCACTAAACATCTGACAGCTCACAGAGCATGAGGTAGTATACAGACTGTATAATGACTCTGATCTTAAGGAGCTCTCGCACTATGCTCTTCTTAAGATAAGACCAACAAGCAAAAGGAATAAGTCTTTCATGTTTTATTGACACGAAAGGTACTTTATATCCAAACATTTTCCTTCTTGAACCATGCCATGTGCATGTGCAGATAGCTGAACTCCCCTGGTTCCAATGACATAAGGAGTAACATTGCCTGAACACAGGAAGAAAAAAAAAGAAAGAAACTTGCTGAAATAAACTTCTTTAGCTATAAAAGCTACACATACCCTCCCAGAGAAAAAGAAGTTCATTATTTATTCTGTTAATCTTTTCTTCTAAGATTAAGATGTCAATGCCCAAAAGAGGTGTTACAGAAACTATATTTAACAGAAAAATACTTATTTAAGCTAAGAAACAGTAAATGTTAGTTATCCGATCCCAGGTATTAGAAGAAAAGGTTTGAATTTCAAGCAGAGTTATTTGGTTGTTTACTGATCTTTGCTTTTTGGTTTGTGATTATGCTATTAACCTACCTAAATAAGTTTTCGAAATAATAATCCTTAGAAATATTCTGAAATTTTTCTGAATTATTCTGAATATTTTAGAAAACATATCATAAATAAATCTTAACCTTAATTAATTTGGGTTATTTCCAATTATAATTATCTCTAAGAAAGTATTAAAATTACTTCCACATACATTTGTTAAATCTTGGAAATAATTTTATTATTGTGTATTTTAATTAAATTTTAATTTTTTATATTGGTATTTGATATACAAAATGAAAAAAAGAATGATCTCTATCAATTCCAGTTAGGTGGTCAGATTCAGTGTTGGTTATAAATTGAACAAAATCTCAACAAATTACCTCTGAGCTTTATTTTAAACAATATAAATTAGTCATTAAATATTCTTGAGTTGTTTGTCTTTTTATACACACTTGACTGAAGATTATCTTTCAAGCTGGGAAAGTTGCTTTTCCATTGGTTGAACAGTTTTGGGAAGAACTCACGTGAAGCAGTGGGGTTAAGGGGACAGCAACAAGATTAGAAGAAATAATTGTGCTGAATTTAGCCCAACAGCTATCACAGACAGATTATCTTTACATCCCATTCTATTTTCTCAAATGGACTGTAAGATCTACAAAGAAAAGTGTGTTTTCTACTGATTTTGTTTTGATTTTTAAATAAATCAGTTTGGTAGTTTAAATTTGGTCCTGATTAGTATTTTTAGTTTATTGATGAAATCTTGAAACTTATCCTGCAAATACTTTCTATTATGCACCAAGAAAAATGAAACCATAAAGTATCTCAGCTGTAGCAATTCAAAAGCTGACCAACTCTCCCCATTATTGCCATGTTATTTTTAAAAACTTTATCATTATTATTTTGAATGTTCTATATGGTACAAAAGTTTGTAACAGTAAAAGTAGGTCTACATTCTACAGTTGACAGTTCCTCTCTAAAGGGCTACCATAGTTACCAGTTTCTTGTGTGTATTTCCAAAGATTTCCCGATATTCCATGGTTACATAAGTGTGCGCACACACACATGCACACATACACTTTTCTGTCCAACAAATGGTAGCATACTCTACTCACTGTTCTGTGCTATTTTTTTCCACCAAACTAGATCTTAAAGAGCCTTCCATATCAGTAAATAAAGAGCTGCCTTATTCTCTTTGCTGATTTGCAATGCACATTTAAATTATTTCTAATGTTTTGCTGTTATAAACAATGCTGTTAAGAATAATCTTGCACATACGAAAAGCTGACAAATTTGAACTGTCAAAATTAAGTATCATTATGTTATATATCACTCTTCCTCCAAATAACAGCTTTTCCCCTAAGGTAAAAAGCCTAAATTTGTTTGATCATATGGCTGGAATGGTTAGAAATTCCAGGTCCCTAATACATACACCTGGTTTCACAGAAAGGTAAAGAGGGGTGAGAACGCATAAGAACATCCATACGTCTAGTGGACTTCTACTTAATTTACATAAAGAACAATGAAAAACATTGATACTATAAAATGTATACAGCTGTTAGAAAAATTTATTCCTATTTGATATGGAAAAGTCAAATGTATAGTATTTGTACCCACTTCAGTAATTCTAAGGCTTATGGAAATAATGACGTGTATATATATTCTCATTATTTGGAAAACATGTAAGAATTATAGTTGCAGGCTCTGTTTACCAGCCTAAAAAGGTTTCTTAATCTTTCAATACAGACTTACAGAGACATCAGACTAAATCACTGTTAAAATCATTATACTTGTGACAAATACGAATATTATAGAGGTACTTTGTGAGGCTCCTTATGAATAAGAAATTGTCCTTCCAAACTGTTCTATGGTTTCCTTTACTTTGTTTCTTGTGATCAGTGTCACATCTTCATAATGAAGAGACACACAGAGGACAGCATTATGTCAAATACAATACCACTCAGTGAGTACTGTGGGCTCCCCTTTCCTTCCCCAGGTCTTCTCACCATTCAAGGTATAACTCTCTGCTTGGTATTTCTTATCTTTATGGATGTAGTCTTTTTTTCACCAAGTTGCTCAATCTAAAAATCTCAGAATCATTCTGGGCGACTCCTTTTCCACTAATGTCTATATCCAATCAAGCCAAAAAGTCCTCTTGATTCTGTTTCTAAATATTTCCTCTGTAATTAATTGCACTGTTTCATCCGCATTACAACTGGTGTACTATTTTATTGCTTCTGTAAATTGCTGTCACAGTTACCTTCCAATAGTAAATTTGATCCTGACACTGTCCTGAATAAAAAAATATATATATCCACTGTCAGGAGGCAGCCACCAGAGTCCAGTCTTCACAGTGAGCAACAGAGCAAGGCCCTTCACTATCTGACCACATCCTACCACTCCAGCCTCATTTTCTCAGGGCTTTTTGTAATACATTGAGATTATCCTATTTTTCTCATTCACTTTAAATCTAAATAGTAAACCATCCTTAAATTCCTGAGATAAACTGTACTTAGTGTAATATTTTTACACACTGCTGAATTTGCTAATATTTTATTTAAAATTTTTGTATCTACATTCGTAATGTAATATTGGCCTATGATTTTTTATATTGTCTCTAGTTTTAGCATCAAAGTTATGCTAACTCATGAAATGAGTCAGGGAACTTTTCTGTTATTGTATTTTTTGTACCAGTTGTTATAAGGTAGGAATTATTTGCTGTTTGATGTTTGGTGGAACAAACATCTAAAAACAACTGAGCTTTGTATCTACTGGTAGTGTTACCGCACTGTGGGTCCAGGTTGCTTGATGTCACGTTGTAAAAGAATTTACAGCAAGGACGGGTACAAAGAGTAAGAAGTTTATTAGAAAGATACACTCCATAGACAGAGCGGCACCCTCCAAGGGAGGAGCTGCAACAGCAAGGACGGGTACAAAGAGTAAGGAGTTTATTAGAAAGATACACTCCATAGACAGAGCCGGCACACTCCAAGGGAGGAGCTGTACCGAGTGGTTTTGCCATCACATCTTTTATATTCCTGTTTTGGGTAGGGGGTCCTTCTGCATAGGGCAGAAGTGAGAGTGAAGACAGCTGTGAGTCAGAGCAGCAGCAGCCAGGGGAAGAGCGGTGGGGCTGCAGCTTCCATAAATCAAGTTTGGTCCCCCTACAGACAGTCAAAAGAGGTTCAGGAAACTTGTAGTTACCTAAGCTATCTTAAGCTATAACGCAGAACTATGTCTTAGCAATGTCCCCCTCCTGCTCCCCCCCGCATGACCCTCCTGTTCCCTTGCAGTGCCAGATCCCTATGTCAACCTGCCTGTCTCAGTGGAGGATTTTAAACTGATTTAAATTTGTTGATTCCAAGTACTTGTTTGGTTAAGTTACATATTGGAATAAAGTTCATCCTGTTTTCCTATGATTTGAAAAGTATCTTTTGTAGCTGTAGATGGGTCTCCTTCCTTTCCCAAATACTGTTTACCTACCTCTGGTCTCTTATTTCTTGAGCAATCTGTCCCCCTATCTTTGATATCCAATTAAGTCACTAAATTCTCTCTATTTTGTGTCTTCTCGAAGAATCAGCTTTTGGTTTCGTTGATTTTCTCTATGGTTTCTTTGTTTTTCTTTTCATTAATTTCTGCTTTTATTTCCTTTCTTCTTTTTTGTGGGGGGGTGTCTTATTTTGATGTTATTTTTCCAATTTCTTGAGGGATGCTTAGCTCATTAACTTAATCTTCTAACGTATGCATGTAAGGGTATAAATTTTTCCCTAAGAACTGCTTTAGCAGCACCTCACAAATATTGATATATAATTTTTTCACTGTTGTTCCAAATATTTTGCATTTTCCCTTAGGATTTATAATTTGACTCATGATTATTTAAAAATGAGCTTTAAAATTTCCAAAGGTAGGGAATTCAGTTGGTATATTGTTTTTATTATTGATTTCTAATTTTACTGTATTTATTCAGAGAACTTGGTCAGAACAGCATAAATTCATAGGCATTTGTTGGATTTGTTCTAAGATTTAGTATAGAATCACTTTTTATAAATGTTTCATGTGTGCTTCTAAAGAATATATATTTTCTAATTGTTGGGTACAGGGTTCTATATGTACACCCAGATAAAGACTGTTAATTGTGTCTTTTCTATCCGTTTTAGTTTTTTCATCTGTTTAATCTGTTAAATTTCTCAATATGATTGTGAACTTGTGAATTTCCTTTTTTAAGCTATGTTCTTAGGTCCACAGAGCTTCTTTGGTAAATATCAAATATGTTCTTTGGTTATACCTTTTAGGTAAATTATTCCTTTTGTAAATATACATTGAATATTTTTATACCTAAGATTGCTTTTCTGCTTTAAAGCCTATTTTGTCCAATAATCATAGAGCTCTACTGGCTTTCTTTTGGGTAGTGTCTGCCCAGGATATCTTTCAAAAACCCATTTTACCCTCTTTCATTCTGTATCATTTTGTTTTAGGGGTTTCTCAAAAATAGCATACTCATTCATTCAACAAGTATTAGCTGTCTGACATTGTTCTAGGTGCTGCAATAAATGAACAAAGTCCCTGCTCTCATGGAGCTTACATTTTAAAGAATATTGGCTGAACTTAAAAATAGCCTCTAGCTGGATTTTGTATTCTTCCATCTGTCTTCAAAAAAATTTAACCATCTTACATTTAATATATTATTGATATATTTAGATATATTTCTAACATTATTTTTGGTAACTTACATGTATTTATCCCACCACCTCCCATTCCTAACTTCTAGCAAATGGATCAACAAAATTTTTATTCATCCTTTTCCTTCATTATTTTGAAATTGTGCATTCTATTTCTATCACTTTACTGCTTACCTGTAATGTTTAGCATGTATAGTTGACAGATGCAAAGTTATCAGATCTCTATTCTCCTTCCTCTACAATACAAAGATTTTATATAATATTCCAACTGGTCTCACTTACCATTTATTGTTTCTGTCACTCTGTTTTTAATTTCTCACCAAATTTGTCACTGTGATCAAATTATGTATTATGTTCAATGCTTATTCAGATTTGCCTACATATTCATTCTCCCCACTCCCCAGCATTGTTTCTGGCATCTCATCTAATTTCTTTCTCACTTAAGTAGTTCATTTTTAATTAGTGAGCATAAGTGATAAACTCAGTGTCTGAAAATATTATTTTATCCATACTTTTGGGTGCAGAATTTTAAATTTGCAGTTATTATTCCTCATCACTTTGAAGATATCTGTTATTCCACTCTCTTATGCCTTCTATTGAATCTATTAACAAATTGTCGTATCTTTGCAGGTCATCTCTGTTCTCTCTGGTTGCTTGTAACACATCTTTCTCTTTGATGTTCTGTGGTTTCACTAAAATATTTCTATATGTAAATATTGACCTTTCTCAAGACTTGTAGTGCTTCTCTGAAGGTTCATGATTTTCACCAATTCTGGAAATATGTTTTTATCCATTCTAATATTGCCTCTTCTTAATTTGCTCTGTGATATTCCTCAAAACTCCTATCAGATGAATGTTGTACCTTTTCAGTTCATCTTCCACGGCTCTGAATCTCTCCTTTCTGTTTTCTATCCTGTTTCATCTCTCTGTGCTGTATTTTGGGTAATTTCTTCAGTGTTTCCTTCCAAATCATTAATTCTCTTTTCAGATGTCCACTAATTTGTCCATTAAGTTTGTAACTGAAAGACTAGATTTTTGTTTCAGTGTATATTGATTATCTGGCAAATCTACATATACTTTTTTAATAGCCTATTTTTTTTTCCTATGTGCCAAGCACTGTTCTAAGAGTTTTAGGTAACTTAATTAAAGTAATCCTGACAGCAACAACATAAAGTAGGTACAATTTATCATCCCAATTTTATAGATGAAGAAACTGGAGTACACAGAGACTAAATGTGGTCAAGTTCACGTGACAAATAAGTCACAGGACTGAAACTCTAACACAAACAGTCTAGCTTCAGAGCCTGTACTTTTTTTACAACTAAAAAAATTATATTTTATATTGAGAATTTCCAAACACACACAAAAGGAGAAAACAGAAACAACCCCTATATATTCATGTCCATCTTCAAAAACCACCATTATATTGCTCTACTTGTTTCCTTTATCCTCCCTTCTCTTTATCTGCTAGAGTATTTCTTCCTTTTAAAAAATTTTTTTAAATGTGAAATAATTGTAGATTCACATGCAGTTGTAAGAAATAATACAAAAACAGCCAAAACAATCTTGAAACAGGAAAACAAAGTTGGAGGACTCATACTTCCTGATTTCAAAAGTTACTACAAAGCTTACAGCAATAAGACAGCATAATATAGGCATAAGAACAGAAAAATAGATCAGTGGAACAGGATCGAGAGTCCAGAAACAAACTTCAACTTTCATGGTCAATCAGTTTTGGACAAGGGTACCAAGACAATTCAATGGAGAAGTACTCTTTTCAACAAATGGTTTTGGAACAAATGGATACACACATGCAAAAAAAAAAATAAATAAATAACATATAATAGAATGAACTCAAAATGGATCATAAACCTAAATGTAATAGCGAAACCTATAAAACTCCTTTTCCTTAAGAAAAGAGGAGTAACTACTCATGACCTTGAGTTAGGCAATGATTTCTGAAATATGACACCAAAGAGCACAAGTGGCAAAAGAAAACACCAAAACATCAAAGCTAAGTAACTTTATGCTGCAAACTATACCATCAAGAAAGTGAAAAGACAATCCACAGAATGGGAGAAAATATTTACACTATCTGGTAAAGGGCCTGTATCTAGAACTCTTACAACTCAAGAAGAAAAAAACAACTCAATTAAAAAATCAGTAAAGGATTTGAATCAACATTCCTCTAAAGATATACAAATAACCAATAAGCACAGGAAAAGATGCTCAACATTATTAGTCATTAGGAAAATGCAAATCAAAACCATTATGAGAAACCACACACACATTTTTTTTGCCTTTTTATGAATGGAATTTCAGGATAACAAAATAGCTCTAACAGATGAGGCAGAAAGTTAAATACAAAATAATTTCCATTAATAAATGTGGAGGGAATAATCTTCTCGTGGGTTTTTTATATGGTATTAGGGTTTCTTTGTCCTTTTGACATGACCTCTATTACTCTTGCTTTCTGGCAAAGATGTGCTAAGCTCATCTTGTACATTTCTTGCCCCAGATCTGGAATCAGCCATTTTTCCAAAGAGCTCATTCAATTCAGTGGGAAACCACAATGTGGGTGCTGGGTGCTCACTGCTGCTTATTGCTTCCAGGCCATTTCAGTAAGACCAGGAAACACTTTTTTCTTTCAAAGGGAAAAATTTATAAATTAACAGTAATATTTTCAATATAGATTTAAGGTTCTAGATCTTAATCTTGAAGAATAAGTTTTTACTTTACTACTTTGATTGTATGCTTTACATTTTTTTCTCTTATGCTGATAATCTTGGAAAAAATAATAGCATAACTACTTTTATTTGCTTTATCTATCAATAAAATTCTTTGAAAACACCAGGACCAGGACAGTACTATCAATATGCCATAAGGATGAACTTTAAAATTTCTTTGCTTTTTTTTCTCATCATTGGAGTATATCCTACTGAGGATGTAAAGAGAAAAATCTCTATTATATAAGGTTAGTTGAAATAATTCTTTGCTCCATGTGGCCATGTCAACAATTTAATATATAATTAGATTCATTTATTTCAGTTTGTTTTCAAATTTCAAGAATTGGTTTTTCCTCCCTTTCTAATCTGATTTTATTTTTGATTATGTAGAACATTCATATGATTCTCGAGCCAAAACTATATAACTAGGTACATTCAGAGAAGGCTCACTTCCATCCCTGTTTCTTCTATCCTGCTCCTTTCCTCTTTTTGTATGGAATTTTTTGGGGTAAAATTTTGATTTACCTTTATTTATTTATGCAATTATAAGCAAACACACACTCAAAACATTTATGCATTTACCCACTTTTCTTACATAAAAAGTAGAATATTAAATATACTATTCTGCATCTTGCTTTTTCATTTAACAATATATTCTAGAAATCACTCCATATCAATGGAGATCTTTCTCATTCCTTTCTATAGCTGCAGAGTACTCCTCTCTGTTGGATATACTATAATCAATTCAACCAATATCTCATTGTTAGACATCTGGGTTACTTCTAATCTATGGCTTTTACAATACTGTAGCAAAAACTACAACAGCAAATACTGAATTACCTTGTACATATGTTATTTCATATTTCTGAAGATGTATTTCTGCGATAGATTCCTAGAAGTGAAGCTTCTGGGTCAAAAAGTCAAAGCATAGATAAGTAATTTTACTAGATACTGCCAAATTCCCTCTATAGGAGGTGTACATTTTGCATCCCCACCAGCAGAGTATTACGAGTGCCTGATCTACACAGCCTTGTCAACTGAGTATGCTGTTAAAACTCTTGATTTTCACCAAACGGCACTTTAATTTGACTTTACCTTATTATGAGTGAGGCTGAGCATCTTTTCATGTTTCAAGACCATCTACATTTTTTCCCTATGATCTTCTATTCATACCTTCTGACCATTTTTCCCCCTACTAAACTGTTATTTTTTCTGAATTTTTAGGAATGCTTTTTATTAGGGATATTAGCTCTTCGTGATGTAAGTTGCAATTCCTTTTCTGTAGTTTGGCATGTCTTAATTTTCAGAGTCCATACTCTTAACTACTATTACACTATACAGCATCCACTGCTCTTTCCTTATGATCCTTATACTTTATCTCTTTTTAGTTATTTAAAATCTTTTTAAAATATTGCTCCTCTACGAGCTCAAGTCTTTAGAGAGGTAATCTTCCTGTGTGTTACATCTTCCTCATGGTGGACTCATTGTGAGCTCATCTTAAGGGGCACCTATTTTTTTCCATGGGATTATTGTGAAGTTTGTGCTGTTGAAAGATCCTACCAGTGATATTGTGATTGTTTCCGCTAGGCTTTAAAGGGGCATATAAGTCTGGGATAAATTTTTATACTAATATTTGAGGCAGGAACTTTCCACACCAAGTGGTAGTATAAATTTGTACTCTAAATCTGCAGGAGGTACAGGCTTCAGAGTTTTGACATCTTATAGGGGACTTTGGGTTCCTTCCCAGAGTCATGGCAGAGAAAAGCTTCTTTGTCATTTACCAGTAGTAAACGTTTGACTGAATTAGTCTTGCTTTCCCTTGTATTACACCCCTCTGACTGTCTTATCTAGCAGCAGAGGTTCAGTTCTAACTCCTCAATTCATGTAATTCAAATGTCTCACCTCCTTTCCCTGTGTAAGCATTAAAACCAAAGCTCCTAATCATAACTGGGTCATAACTAGTTATAACTCCCCAGGGCCTCTGCTGCATTAGTTCACACACCTCATCTCTGCCTTTCAGCTCCCTCTTTGATTCTGACACCTGGAGATTTTTTCTTTCAATGAGCTCAATCATGCATCACAAATTTTGAGAAGTGGTTAAAGTTTATCCAGCATCTTAAAGCTTATCCAGCATCTTTAGGCTTAAAACAAAAGCGTTTCAATGTTATCTGAAACCTCTG
Source organism: Tapirus indicus (assembly GCA_031878705.1). Lineage (NCBI taxonomy): Eukaryota > Metazoa > Chordata > Mammalia > Perissodactyla > Tapiridae > Tapirus > Tapirus indicus. The sequence continues at coordinate 98,515,432 of CM062918.1, forward strand.
TCAGATTCTAAGAATCTGTTTACGTATCTTTTCTTCCAATAGATTGCGAGTTTATGAGGCGTGGGAAAAAGACTCATTTGCCTTTGTAGCAATCCAGTTCCTAATAAAATTGCCAGCATACATAAGATCCTTAACATATGTCTGTTGAATTCAAGAATCTATTTTCCATGGGTGGTACAAAGTGAAAACAGGTTAGTAGTTCCCACTTTTAATACCATTTAGGACTATATTTTATTATTTTTCTAGCAGTGAGCTTCATATTTGGGGGGAGTGGTCTTAATTTATTTTATTATTTTTAAAATTGATGTCTTAATAGTTTATAACATTGTGAAATTTCAGTTGTACAATACTGTTTGTCAGTCACCATATAAATGCAACCTTTCATCCCTTGTGCCCAACCCCCTTCTCTTTGCCCCTAGTAACCACCAAACAGTTCTTTCTGTCTGTGTGTTAGTTTATAATCCACATTGAAGTCATGCAGTGTTTGTCTTTCTCTCTCAGGCTTATTTCACTTAACATAATACTCCCCAGGTCCATCCATGTTGCTGCAAATGGGACAATTTTGTCTTTTTTTAGGGCTGAGTAGTATTCCATTGTATATATATACCACATCTTTATTCACTCATCTGCTGAGGGACACGTGGGTTTGCTTCCACTTTTTGGCTATAGTGAATAATGCTGCAATGAACATAGAGGTGCATAAGCCTCTCTGGATTGTTGATTTCAGGGTCGTTGGATAGATACCCAATAGTGGGATAGCTGGATCATAAGGTATTTCTATTTTTAATTTTTTGAGGAATCTCCATACAGTTTTCCACAGAGGTTGCACCAGTTTGCATTCCCACCAGCAGTGGATTAGGGATCCTGTTTCCCTACAACCTCTCCAATATTTGTTGTTTTTCGTCTTGGTGATTATGGCCCATCCTTACACCGGGTGTAAGGTGACATCTTAGTGTAGTTTTGATTTGCATTTCCCTGATGATTAACGATGTTGAAGTTTCATATTTTGAAAGTTTTTTCTATCAAATTTAATTTACCTTTATTAAATAATGTACTTTTCCATTCGTATTAATTAAAAATAGATATACTTAGTAAACAGAATTTCATTACCACGAGTTATGTCAGCCAAAAGGAAAAAAAATAGAAATTTTCACTAACTAGCAGAGTTTTATCCCAAATAAAGACATAATTGCTGTTACTTATACTAGTTTCAAAAAGAACCCCAAATTCCAGGGACTCTGATTTATAAGCATTTATAAAGTTTTTTTCTTTGATTTCCTCATATACAAATGGATTTATGTATGAAAAGGAGAACTTTTGATTACAGATATTCATATACTTATTTTAGTGCTCGGTGGATTTTTCTTTTTTAAAAGGCTTCATGTAATTTTCTTCTCTTATCTCAAGAGTACTCAGATACATCACCATTGACGGCATTAAGCTCATAGGATAACTTTTCTTTCAACATATTCTGTATTTTCTCCCAAAGCTCTACTTTTTTCTTCTCTTGGTAGAAAGCAAAGAAAAAACAAATGCACACTAAATTGTCTATCTGCTTGTTTGCAGGAGCCTAGTCTCTTCCATCTCATTATGATCATTCCTAAATCCTTAGAATGGCTGTGTGGGATTCTTCGCTTCTATAGTATAGAGACACGTAAAAAGCTGGGGGGATTTTCAAGCACAGTTAATAATTTCACTGAGCTGAAGATATTCCTTCTCAGCCACCAGAAAGGATATATTAATCTTAATGGTTAATCCTGATTATCATGTACATCTAACACTTTCCTCTGTGTCATGCAGACTTTAACTCTGAACTCTAGAGGACAGCAGCCTACACTCTCTCTCTTCAAACAAATATTAACATGAGGATAAAGATATATTCAGCATTTTTAAATTAAAAACATTTTTATAAGAATTTCTACTATCTTCCTAATTTTTCAGAGCTGTTCTGTTTTCTAGCAAGGCCATGATGTGTGACTGCAGTAGAAACTGGGGTGAAAAAGTCAGAATCAGATCCACAAAGCCATTCCTAAAGTTAGGTCAGGAACTTAAGTTCCAGGAATGAAACACCTTGTAGGCCAACTTGTCTATACTGACCCAAACCAATGTGTGAAATTAAACTGTTCAAAAACAAAGAGCGATTGTGACTTTATTCCTGATCGCCGCCTCACATTCTAACACATATTTCCTCATCCTTGCAATAAACCTAAAGTAACCCTAGTCCAGTTTTAACGTCACTAGGATCACTTCTGTCAGTTGCATCAGTCCTCAAAGAAACAGAAGCCCTACATTCTACAAAGCAACCAGAATGTTTAAGAGGAATATTAGCTGGATCTAGTGAGACTCATCATTGTATCTAAGGAAAGAAGAGAATGTAGGCAGGTGTTCTCTATTATTCTAGACATCAGCAAACAAAGGCCAGGATCCAAGAGCATTTACCACAGAGTTTTGTCTATGGTTGAGGCTATCTGGGTGGATGAGTACATAGCTAAAATTTTACAGATATGGAAGGCCATGAAAAAGAGAAGTGACACTAATTTTTTCACCTGTAACAGAAAAGACAGACTTTAAAAAAAAATCTTAGATGGTATTAAACACAAGTTAAAAAAATAATTTTCTCAAGGATGGTGGCACAAACTACAGATATCACTTACAATGCCCCCCAACCCAACAACTTACTGCTGAAAGCAGAAAAGTCTAGCATTTTCCCTTCAAATAAAAGACCCTTTCCTTAGTAAATACACAGAAATTAACTTTAAATTATTTAATGCTTTTTATTTAAAAAAATAAAAGCATTTTTTCCTGTTTGAGGAATAGCTAAGCAGGCAAAGGAGTGATCGTCAAGAATTCTAAGCATTTTAAACACATACACACACACAGAAATGCATTTTAGATCAGAATCAAAATTCTAGTAAGAAAAGTCTTTAGGGAATTTTATCTTTTCTTTTTGCAAAATCATGGTCCATGTGTGGGAAAGGAAAGAATGGAATTGACTCAAAATATGTTAACTATAAATTGTACACTCATGCACATACACTGAAGTATCTTTAAATAAACCCGGGGATATGAAAGCATTCAGATTCTCACTGGAAACCATTCATACTGAGAGCAATTGACATAAGGCCAAACTCTGCAATACCACCTTTTCTTCCTGTTCTGTGAGAATTCATTATAAAAGGATTCCTGTGTACATATGTACTTGCACAAACTTTTATATGTGGTTAAACTGTTAAAATTGGCATACAGTGACCAGTGCATTCTTGGTGTCTTCTCTATTTCCAAAGTTACTTTTTGTGTGTGTGTGCAATTGAGCTAAGTGGGTTTTAGTCTTTTGTGTGAAGGGAAAAAAAGAAAACTGACATTTATTAAAATCAGGACTTTCTAGGAAAAGCAAGCTTAAATTATAGAGAAGTACCTTAAATGATTTCATATATTAATGGTTGTTGAAATACTTATCATTTAACAAACTCAAGTATTTGAAAAACTTTAATTTCTAAAAATAAATAAGAAGTATCAGGCATAGATAGATTATAATAAGGAATGGATACCCATTGAGAACCATTTAAAAGGAATTAGAAGCTGGATAAATTAATGATACTAGACAGCAAAACTTGTCTGCTACTAGAGGTATCATTTTCTAAAACACAGAAATATGTGACTAGGGCTTGGGGGTAGGGTTGTGATGAAAATTATGCTTTCAAAAAAATTGGGTTATCTGAATGGAAGCACTAAAATTCAACCTACCGATCACTTAGATATCTAAACCCAGAACATATCTTTTGTTTTCCTAAAGAGAAAAGATAGTTTTGCCTAAGTCTTCTTTAAAAATAAATGTTAGCTATAACTTGTGCATTCATAAGATGGAGCAGACATAATTTTCCCTATACCTTCCAATAAGTACAAAAGTACAACTAAAAACTATAAGAGATATATATATATACCCACACCCACACACATACACATATAAAACTATACCCACACCCACACCTACACCTACACAAACATAAAAAAGGTGGAGAGAAGATGGCAGATTGGTTAGGGATACTGGCACCCAAAGAATGACACAAATGGTAAATTCCTTGGATTTTCTTTTTGCCTCATATGTCCAAACTTGGAGCTGCAGAAACTGGCAACCTGGAAATGCCAACAGTCACAGACAACAAAACCCCATGTTCTCTAGCCAAAAAAGTCTAGAAATGAAAGGGGCAGCCTTTTCATTTGTCTAGAAAAATTTTAGACAATAATCACTACTCCAAAGTCCACAGAAAAAAACCGTGGCCCCACTGCCACCCATGGCAGCAAAGGCTGAGTGGTGAGCTGAGATTTCTACCCTCACAACCTCCCCTGCCCCTGTGGAAGGTGTCAGAGACAGCCAAGGAGGGAGGAAGGGCTTTCACCCCCACAGGGCAATAACAAAGCCACTCCTTCACAGTGTCACTGGAGACAGGGGTGGATTCTCCCCTGGGAATTGTCAGAGGAGGCCTAGCAGAGAGTCAGGACTTCCACTATTGCACAGCAATAAGGAGGCCCCCGCCCCCATGGTGTTTGTGGAGGTATTCCTACTTCTCCCAGGCAGGGATATGTCAGTGGAGACCTAGTGGATACGAACTCACACCTTTGCCCAGGAGTAACAGGCAGCCCCACTCCTTGGGTGTCAACAGAGGCCAAGTGGGAACCTGGACTTCTACCTCCACTGGGCAATAATGAGGCAGCACCTCCCTCTTCCCCGGCTGGAGTGCGCCAAAGAAAACCAGCTAAAATAGAAAGTTTAAATAAGATCTAGAGTTGCATAACGTAACCAAAATGTCCAGGCTTCAATAAGAAAGTCACTCATCATACCAAGAACCAGGAAGAGCTCAAACTGAATGAAAAAAAGATAACTATGGTTAAAGGCACAGCAAGGACTAGAAACATTCTTCTCCTCCATATATGGTCCTTATTCTGGATCACTTGTCCCAACTAGTGGAACCATCTCCACTTACTCATCAAAATCAGACATGTGGCTCTGGCCAATGGTCTATGGGTAGAAGTGACCTCAGGGCCCAAGCATAGATGCATCAGCACTCAGTCCTCTCGCTATCTCTTCCTATGCCACAGTGACTAAGGAGGCCTCATTCTGAAAGAGATAAGCTATAAAAATTTAAGTAGGTCTGGATCATTGAATTGCTGCATGGAGAGCAACCGCCTCATACAGTCAGCAAGACCTGTAGTAGATTCTGCATAAGTGAGAAATTAACCTTTACTGTGCTAAACCACTGAGATTAGGTGGTGGTGGATACCACATAATAGCCTAGACTATACATTACCTCTCCATCTCAACTGAGCTGTATGTTTTTAAAATTTTAACTAAAAAAAATTTTTTTATTGTGGTAAAATATACATAAAATTTGCCATTTTAACCATTTTTAAGTGTACAGTTCAGTGGTATTAAATTCATTCACACTGCTGTGCAACCATCACCACCATCCATCCCTCTTTTCATCTTGTAAAACTGAAACTCTATTACCTATTAAACAACAATTCCCCATTCCCTGTCCCACCAGCCCCCGGCAACCACCATTATACTTTCTTTCTCTATTATTTTGATTACTCTAAGTATCTCACATAAGTGGAATCATTTGATTTTTTATGGCTGTATTGTATATTGTATTGTGATTTTCATTTAGCATAATGTCCTCAAGATTCATCCATTTTGTAGCATATTGCAGAATTTCCTTCCTTTTTAAGGCTGAATAATATTCTATTGTATGTACATGCCACATTTTACTTTTCCATTCATCTCTCAATGGACACTATGGTTGCTTCTATGTTTTAGTTATTGTGAATAATGCTGCTATGAACATGGGTGTCCAAATATCTTGAGACCCTGCTTTCAATTTTTTTGGGTATATACCCAGAAATGGAATTGCTAGATCATATGGTAATTCTATTTTTAATCTTTTGAGGAATAGCCATACTGTTTCCCACAGAGGCTGGACCATTTTACATTCCCACCAATACCGCACAAGGGTTCCAATTTCTCCACATTCTTGCCAATACTTGTTGTTTTCTACTTTTGCGTGTGTGAGGAAGAATAGCCCTGAGCTAACATCCATGCCCAGCTTCCTCTACTTTATGTGGGACGCTGCCACAGCATGGCCTGACAAGCGGTGCATCGGTCCGCACCCGGAATACAAATCTGCGAACCCTGGGCCACTGAAGCAAAGTGCACGAACTTAACCGCTATGCCACTGGGCCCATTTTTCTTTTTATTGTGAGGAAGATTAGCCCTAAGCTAACATCCGTTGCCAAGTCTCCTCTTTTTGCTGAGGAAGATTGGCCCTGGGCTAACATCTGTGCCCATCTTCCTCTAGTTTATATGGGATGCCGCCACAGCATGGCTTGACAAGCGGTGCATTGGTCTGCGCCCAGGATCCGAACCTGCAAACCCTGGGCTGCTGAAGCAGAGGGAGTGAACTTAACCACTATAACATCAGGACCCTCAAGTTTTTATGATAGTAACCATCCTAATGGGCGTGACATGGTATCTCATTGTAGCTTTGATTTGCATTTCCCTAATGATTAGTGATGTTGAGCATCTTTTCATGTTCTTATTGACCATTCGTATATCTTTGGAGAAATGTCTATTGAAGTCCTTTGCCCATTTTTGAATTGGGTTGTTTTGTTGTTGAGTTTTAGGATTTCTGCATGTATTTTGGATATTAATCCCTTATCAAATATATGATTTGCCAATATTTTCTCCCATTTTGTGGGCTGCCTTTTTACTCTGAGGATAGTGTCGTTTTTGTGTTTTTTTAAATGATATTTTATTATTTTTATTTTTTTTGTGAGGAAGACCAGCCCTGAGCTAACACCCATTGCCAATCCTCCTCTTTTTTTGCTGAGGAAGACTGGCCTTGGGCTAACATCCATGCCCATCCTCCTCTATTTTGTATGTGGGATGCTGCCACAGTGTGGCTTGACAAGCAGTGTGTCACTCCGTGCCTGGAATCCAAATATGTGAAGCCTGGGCCACTGAAACGGAGAATGTAAACTGAACCACTATGCCACCGGGCCGGCCCCCTAAAAAAATTTATTTTTCCATTGACTGCATCCTGCTACTTTGCTGAATCCATTTATTAGTTCTAAAAGCATTTTTTGTGGAGTCTTTAGGGTTTTCTACATATAAGATCATATCATCTGCAAATAGAGATAGTTTTACTTCTTCCTTTCCAATTTGGATGTCATTTATTTCTTTTTCTTGTCTAATTGCTCTGGCTAGAACTTCCAGTACTATGTTGAATAGTAGTGGTAAAAGCAGGCATTCTTGCCTTGTTCCTGATCTGAGACAATAAGCATTCATCTCAGTCTTTCACCATTGAGTATGATGTTTGATGTGGGTTTTTCATATAGTCATGCACCATATAACGATATTTCAATCAATGATAGACTGCATGTATGATGGTGGTCCCATAAGATTAGTACTATATAGCCTAGGCATGTAGTAGGCTATATCATCTAGGTTCGTGTAAGCACATTCTATGACACCCAGACAATGACAAAATTGCCTAATGACACATTTCTCAGAATATATCCCTGTTAAGTGATGCATGACTGTATGACTTTTATTATGTAGAGGTAGTTTCTTTCTATTCCTGTTTTGTTAAGTGTTTTTATCATGAAAGGGTATTGAATTTTGTCAAATACTTGTTCTTCATCAATTGAGATGATCACGTGGTTTTCTTTTCTGTTGATGTGGTGTATTACATTGATTAATTTTCATATGTTGAAACATCCTTGAATTTCAGGAGTAAATCTTTCTTGGTCATTGTGTATAAACCTTTTAAGATGCTACTGAATTTTGTATGCTAGCATTCTGCTGAGGACTTTTGCATCAATGTTCATAGGGATACTGATCTGTACTTGTCTTGAAGTCTCTGTGTCTGCCTTTGGTACCAGGGTAATGCTGGGCCTCACATAACAAGTTAGGAATTTTTTGGGAAAAGTTGGAGAAGGATATACCTAGTTCTTTAAATGTTTGGTAGAATTCAAGAGTGAAGCCATCAGACTTTTCTTTGATGGGAGATTTTTGAATACTGCTTCAATTTTCTTACTAGTTACAGGTATACTCAGATTTTCTATTTCTTCATGCTTTAGTCTTGGTAGGTTTTGTGTTTCTAGGAATTTGTCCATTTCACTTGGCTATCCAATTTTTTGGCATACAGTTGTTCATAGTATTCTATATCTTATAATCCTTTTTATTTCTGTAGAATCAGTAGTAATGTCTCCACTTTAATTTCTGATTTTAGTAATTTGAGATTTCTTTTTTTCTTAGTCCATCTAGCTAAAGATTTATCAATTTTGTTGACTTTTTCAAAGAACCAACTTTTGGTTTCATTGATTTTTCTCTACTATTTTTCTGTTCTCTATTTCGTTTATCTCTGCTCCAATCTTTATTAATTCCTCTCTTCTGCTGGCTTTGGGTTAGTTTGTTCTTCTTCTACTTCTATAAGTTATAAAGTTAGGTTGTTGATTTGAGATCTTTCTTGTTTTTTAATGTAAGCATTTATAGCTACAAATTTCTCCCTTAGCATTGCTTTCACTGTGTCCCCTAAGTTTTGGTATGCTGTTTTTATTTTCATTCATCTCTATGTATTTTTAAAATTTCCCTTGTGATTTCTTCTTTGATCTATTGGTTGTTTAAATGTGTATTGTTTAATTTCTACAATGTTGTAAATTTTCCAGTTACACTTTTATTATTGATTTCTAACTTCATCCTGTTGTGGTCAGAGAAGATACTTTGTATGGTATCTATCTTTTTACATCTACTGAGACTTAATTTGTAGTCTCACATGTGGTCTATCCTGGAAAATGTCCCATGTGCACATGAGAAGAATGTGCATGCTGTTCTTGTTGGGTGGAGTGTTTGTATGTGTCTGTTAGATCTGGTTGGCTTACTGTGTTGTTTACATCTTGTTTCCTTACTTATCTTCTGTCTGGCTGTTCTATCCGTTACTTTGAGTGGGGTATTGAAGTCTCTGATTATTATTGTAGAACTGTCTATTTCTCTCTTCAATTCTTTCAGGTTTTGCTTCATATATTGTGATGGTCTGTCAGTAGGTGCATAAATGTTTATGTTTGTCTTCTTGCTTTATTGAAGCTTTTATTAATATATAATGTCCTTCTTTGTCTTTGCAACCTTTTTTGATTTAAAGTCTATTTGTCTGATATTAGTATAGCCACCAGTCCTCTCTTTTGGTTACTATTTGCATGGAATATCTTTTCCCATCCTTTCAATTTAAAGTTGTTTGTATCTGTGGACCTCAAGTGAGTCTCTTGCAGACAACCATATAATTGGATCATGTGTTTTTATCCATTCTGCCAATCTCTGTCTTTTGACTGCAGGGTTTAATCCACTTACATTTAAAGTTATTATTGATAAGGAGGGCCTAACTTCTGTCATTGTGCTAGTTGTTGTCTAGATTTTTTGTCCCTCACTTCCTACATTATTGACTTCTTTTGTGTTTATTTTTTTTGTAGTGAAATGTTTAAATTCCTTTCTCATTTCCTTTTGTGTATATTCTATAGCTATTTTCTTTGTGGTTATCATAAAGATTACATTTAAGATCCTAAAGTTATAATACCCTGATTTGAATTCATACCAGCTTAACTTCAATAACATACAAAAACTATGCTCCTTTACAGCTCTGTCCCCACCCTTTTCAGTTGCTGATGTCACAAAATTACTTTTTCTTTTTTGCTGAGGAAGACTCACCCTGAGCTAACATCCGTGCCAATCCCCTCTATTTTTTAGTATGTGGGCAGCCAGCACAGCACGGCCGCTAACAGAGTGGTGCAGGTCTGCGCCCAGGAACCAAACCTGGGCCACAGAAGCAGAGCACATTGAACTTAACCACTAGGCCACCGGGGCTGACCCAACATTACACTTTTATATTTTGTGCACCCAAAAACAGACTAGTAATTCCTTTAAATGCACCAGTCTTCTAAATTATGTAGAAAACAAGATGTGGAGTTATAAACCAAAGTTACAGTAATACAAACTTTTGCATTAATAATTTTTTCCTTAAATGTATTAGTCTCTTAAATCATGTAGAAAACAAAAAGTACAGTTAAAAGCCATTGCTACAATAATACTAGTTTTTATAATTCCCCATTTATATACCTATATTGAGATCTTTATTCCTCCTTATGGGTTCAAATTCCTGTCTAGTGTCCTTTCATTTCATCTTGCACGACTTCTTTGAGCATATCTTGCAGGGTATGTCTAGTGGTCATGAACTCTTGCAGCTTTTGTTTACCTGGGAATGTCTTAATTTCTCCCCCATTTTTAAGGAGAGTTTTATTGGATATAGGATTCTTTTCTTTGTTTTCCAGCTCTTTAAATATATCAGCTCACTGTCTTCTGGCCTCCAAAGTTTCTGATGAGAAATTTACTGAAAATCCTATTGAGGATCCCTTGTATGTGATGATTCACTTCTCTCTAACTTTCAAGATTCTCTATCTTTTGACAGTGATTATAATGTGTCTCAGTGTGGATGTCTGAATTCATCTTACTTGGAGTTGACTGAGATTCTTGTGTTTGTATTTTGTGTTTAGTTTATTTTTTTGTAGTGAAATGTTTAAATTCATGTTTCTATTCAGGTCTTTCATCAAATTTGGGAAGTTTTCAGCTATTATTTCCTCAAATATTCTCCCTGCCCCTTTCTCTCTCTTTCTTATCCTTCTGGGACTCCCATGATGCATATGTTGGTCTGCTACATGATATTCCACAGGTCCCTTAGGCTCTGTTCCCTTTTCTTCAATCTTTTTTCTTTCTGTTCCTCAGCATAGATAATTTCCACTGCCCTATCCTCAAGAGCACTGATTCTTTCTTCTGTCTGCTCAAATCTGCCTATGAATCCCTCTAGTGAATTTTTCATTTCGGTTATTGTACTTTTCAGCTGTAGAATTTCTTTTTGGTTTCTTTTTAGATTTTCTATCTCTTTACTGATATTTCCATTTTATGCACATATCGTTTTGTCTTTTTCCACATCTTCCTTAGTATCTTTAGGACAGTTGTTTTAAAGTCTTTGTCTAGTATATCTGCCATTAGGTCTTTTTCAGGGACAGTTTGTGTTGATTTTTTTCCTTTGAATAGGACATACTTTACTATTTCTTTGTATGCCTTGTGATTTTTTTTGTTGAATACTGGACATTTGAACCTAATAATGTGGTAGCTCTGGAAATCAGATTCTCCCCCTTACCCAGAGAGTGCTGTTTTCATTTACTGTTTTGATTTTTTGACTGCTGTAGGCTGTCTCTGTGCTGAGGATTAGCCTGAGGTGTAAACTTAAGGTCTTGGCAGGTCTTTTCTGAGCCTTTCCCTTGGCATGCATGGTCACTTTTTAATTTTCCCTGTATGTGCAGTTGTTTTTGAATGTTCTAGTCTTTAACATCTGGCTCCCAAAAGGGGAAAAAGTGAAAAATGAACAGGGGAAAAAAGGGTGCTAGCCATTTAAGTGCCCTGAAAGTCATTTCAGCCATTGGGGGAGGGCCTTGTAACAATTGGGGGAGGAGCAACAACAATGGCTACCCACCCCTTTGTCTGCACCTCTGTGATCAGAAGCAGCAATCAGTGATCAGGGCACAGATCCCCAGTATTTGGAATACTGTTGCCCACCTCGGCTCCCACAGGCTGTGTGCAAGCTGCTCCAGGAACATACGCACAGCTGCCTGCCACCTGGCTGGTGGTGGAGGATGGGTAGCTGCTACTTTGCTAAGACCTGAAATTAACCACCATTTACCATCCAAATCTTCCCCCTGGAAATTACAAGACTTCAACAGACTCCAGAGTTCCAAAATAGTTACATTACAGATTCTGCTAGCGCAACTGTTGTCTTGGTGAGAAGACAGATTCCTGGCGCTTCCTACTATGGCATCTTCCCAGAATCTTCTTGATTCTGCTCTGTATTCTTGGCCTTATCATTTCGTATTTGGACAACTGGAATAGACTCTTAGTCTCCCTGTTTTTAACCTTACCATCCTCTTCACACTCCAGGCCCCCTCAACTTTCCTCTACTAACTGCCAGGGTGATATACCTAAAAGAACACTCTGCAAACATCAGTGAGACTAAAAACCTCTCCATGGCTTGGCATTACCTACAGGATCAATTCCAAACTAACCTAGCATTGTCAATACAAGGCTGTCCATGGTATTGTTGCTTTCTAGCTCTAGAGCCTCATCTCATGCCACATCCCATGAGTAGTATATACTTGGTAATAATGAATCTCTTGTAGTTCTCTGATCTCATGATGCTTCATGCTTCAGTGCTCTAGTTCATGTTGATTTCTCTGCCTAAAAAGGATCCTTTTCTAGTGTTTTTTATGAGGCTACCTCTTATTAGTCTTTTAGAATTCTCTTTTCTCAGAAAATATTATTTGACCTCTTCTGCCCCCAGGCTGTCTTAAGAATGTCTGTTGATAGAATGCTTACATCTATCAACAGACGCTAATCATTACACAGAAATAATTTATTTATGTTTCTCTTTCAAATAAAGGGCAAATCTAACACATTCAAGGGCAACACACATGTCCCATTCATCTTTTATCTCTATACCTAGAAAAATGCTTGGTACAAAATAAAATGTTGAACTGAATTCCTATCTCACTTTCCAGAATAAACCAGAGGCAAATAAAATTCAGAATATAGGTGTTAAAAATTATATATTTTCCTAACCAATTCTAATTATATATTACAAAACACTGAAGATGTAGGAGAGTGAAACTGTTAATATGAAGGACTTGAGAAGTTGTTATCACCTACCTCCATGTTTTAGTTTCCTATAGCTGCCATAACAAATTACCACAAACTTGGTGCCTTAAAACAAGATAAATTTATTTTCTCACAGTTCTGGAGGCCAGAAGTCCAAAAGTAAGGTGTTGGTGGAGCCATACTCCCTCTGAAGGCTCTAGGGGAGAATCCTTCCTTGCCTCTTTTAGCTTCTGGTGGCTGCCTGTATTCCTTGGCTCATGGCCACATCACTCCAGTCTCTGCCTCTGCCTTCACATTGCCTTCTCCTCTGTCTGTCTTTTCTTCTGTGTCTTATAAGGGCTTGTCATTTGATTTAGGGCCCACCCGGATAACCCAGCATGATCTCAAAATGAGATCATCTCATCTTGAGATCTTTAACTTAATTCCATCTGCAAAGGCCCTTTTTCCAAATAAGGTCACATTCATAGGTTCTAGGGATTTGGATGTGGATGTATGTTTTTGGAGACCACCAATCAATCCACTGCAGTGTGCTCTCTAGTGCCCCCAAATTCATATCCTTCTCATATGCAAAATACATTCACTCTATTTCAACATCCCTGGGGCTGGCCCATGGCCTAGTGGTTAAGTTTGGTGCACTCCGCTTTGGTGGCCTAGGTTTGGTTCTTGGGCATGGATCTACACCATTCATTGGTGGCCATGCTGCAGTGGTGACCCACATACAAAACAGAGGAAGACTGGCACAGATGCTAGCTCAGGGCCAATCTCCCTCAAGCAAAAAGAGGAAGATTGGCAACAGATGTTAGCTCAGAGTGAATCTTCCTCAGGAAAAAAAAAAATCCCCCAAAGTCTTAACCCATTACAGCATCAAATGTTAAGTCTAAAATCTCCTCTAAATACCATCAGCTCAAAAGTCTCAAATCTCATCATCTAAATCAGATGAAGGAGATGGGGTATGATCCATCCTGGGGCAAAATTCCTTTCCCTCTGCTGACAGTAAAACTAGAAAACAAGTTATCAGTTTCTAAAATACAATGGTGGGGACGGGTACAGACAGGATACACACTTCCATTCCAAAAGGGAGAAATAAAGGGGTCATCAGTCTCAAGCCAGTCTTAAATCCAGCAGAACAAATTCCATTAGGTTTTAAGGCCTGCGAGTAATCCTCTGTGGCTCAAGGCTCTGCCCTCTGGGCATGTGGGGCTGCATTGGCTTCTGCCTCTGAGCCCCCAGCAGCTCCCTTAACATAAAATCTTAAATTTAGGGGCCGGCCCAGTGGCGTAGTAGTTGAGTTCATGAGCTCCACTTTGGCAGCCTGGGGTTTGCAGGTTCGGATCCCTGGAGCAGACATACGCACCGCTTATCAAGCCATGCTTGATAATTCATATATTTTCACTGTAATTTAAAATAAGGGTTGATTAAAGTATATTAATCACAAGAGAGAATTATGGGGTCATTAATAACATGGCTGAAGGCTGTTGAAATTTCTAACCAAAAGCACAAAATGACAGCAATATATTCTGGTGTAGTGATTAGCAGTGTCAGCACTGGAGATAGGATTTGTCCTGAATCCTAGCTCACTCACTTACTAGCTATATGACTTTGGGCAAATTACTTAACATCTCTCTCTCAACACCTCCTATGTAAGATGAGGATAACTACTTCACAGGGTTGTTGTGAAGATTAAATGAGCTAATTCATGTAAATCACTCAAAACAAGGCTTAGCTCAATAAATGTTAGATATTATTATCTGTGAGATGACTAATGGCATGAATACTGTTTTCTAGAAGGCCATGTAGTAGTACAGATGATTTAATTTAGTCATGTAAACTGCCCATGTAAAGGGCCCTCAGTGACAGCTAATGTCGTTTATCTAATATCACTTCTCTTGTCCTTGAATGCAAATATCATTTAATTACATAGTCACTTTTTTTTTTTTTGGTGAGGAAGACCAGCCCTGAGCTAACATCCGTTGCCAATCCTCCTCTTTTTGCTGAGGAAGACTGGCCCTGGGCTAACATCCATGCCCATCTTCCTCTACTTTACATGGGATGCTGCCACGGCATGGCTGACAAGCAGTGCGTCCGCTGGTGCCAGGGATCCGAACCCCTGAACCCTGGGGTGCCAAGTGCAAACTAAACCGCTGTGCCACCAGGTGGCCCCTACATAGTCAACTTTTAATAAGTATCCACGTTAGTTCAAAAGAGACCAAAAGAGGCGGCAGGAATAGACTCTGTGGAATATATTGTTCTGATTCCCACCAAGAGAAGTCTCATGGGGGAAAGAAGAACCAATCTTTCTAGCTTTACTTATGTTTAATGAGATCTTCAAACCAAGGTCAATGAGCTCAGGAAATAGAGCTATAAGTCATGCCACCTGACAGACATAGAAGCAGCAGCAGGAATAGGAGGGAAACAAGGGTAGGGGCAGGAAACCTAGGTTGATTTATTTGCATTGAGACAATTCAAGAGGGATCAGGAAACTCAGATTTATAATCTCCCTGTGGCATCATAAAAGGCAGTCGTCTGACAATAGGAAGGGCAAGTTAGACTTGATGTTAGAAAAGAATGGAAGAAAGAGTCTTATCAAATTTTTGTGAAGACTTTTCCTACATCTGGAATTGATGACAAAAAAGATGGAACAGATGGAAGAAAGGAGACTGGGAGGAATCCACATTTCCCCACATCTCCTAACTTCTGGATTTTTTAACTCCAAGCAAGCAGAATTTACCTAAATACGATCTATTTCCTTGTAGGATACAAAGAAGATTTTAAGGGGATAGTGAGTAACCAGGATAGTTTTTTTCAACTTCAAAATGCAATACTTACTACTTTCATAAAATAGGCAAATTTCTACAGACAGATTTAAACAATCCTTACATATGTGTTTAAGATTCTTATACTTTATAATTGGTTCTTTTTAAACTATTCCTAACATCAGCAATTAGCAGATAATACAGCTATAGCTAAATATATTGATTTGTCAAAACATGGAAAATAAAGAACTTTAGGCCTCAAAATTCATTTTATTGGGGCCGGCCCAGTGGCATAGCAGTTAAGTTCACACGCTCTGCTTCAGCGGCCAGGGGATCACAGGTTCGGATCCTGGGCGCGGACTGACGCACAGCTTGTCAAGCCATGCTGTGGCGGTGTCCCATATAAAGTGGAAGAATATGGGCACAGATGTTAGCCCAGGGCCAATCTTCCTCAGCAGAAAGGTGAGAATTGGTAGCGGATGTTATCTCAGGGCTAATCTTCCTCACACACACAAAAAATTCATTTTATCTACCCATCCAATATTATAGATGAGGAAGATAAAACCAGAGAGGGTAAGTTAGGCAGCTTGTAGCCTGGTTTATATAAAAAGCAAAAAACAAATGAGTTGCCAACACTTAGATATCAAGAGATTTATAGGTGAAGGTGGTCAAAAAGTACAAACTTCCAGTTATAAGATAAGTAAGTCTTGGGGATGTAATGTACAGCATGTAATGTACAGCAATACAGTAAAGTTAACAATATTGTATTGTATATTTGAAAGTTGCTGATAGCAGATCTTAAACATTCTCATCACAAGAAAAAAAAATTTGTAACTGTATGGTGATAGATGTTAACTAAACTTATTGTGGCAATTATTTCACAATATATTCATATAATAAATCACTGTTGTGTATACCTAAAACTAATATTATACGTTATACGTCAATTATATCTCAATTTAAAAGAAGATTTATATAAAAATCTAGATTCTCTAGGGGAAAAAAATAGATGCTTGGGTAACACGGGGCTCTTGCATGGTCATAACAAGCTGGAATTAAAAGTGGCTCCCTCTTTAGACAAAGCCCCTAGTTCATCACAGTTCTCTCTCTCCTATTGTCATACAGACTTTACTCACGTCTTTTATTTATGATATCCGCCCAGCCCATAGAGCCCAAGGGTCTGGTACTATAAGGTATTTGAATAGTACTTTGTAAACTGTGAAGTGTTGTATATTAGTTGATGGTGTTATTACTGCTGAAGATTGCACACTTACTTATCAACAGAGTTGGAGCTAGAGCTCAGGTCTCTTGACACTCAGTGTAGTGTTATTTCTATGGTACCACCTCGTTTCATACAAAGAAGTAAACAAGACAGCAAGAGTTACAGAATGGGAATTTCTATTTTTGAAGAAACAGCTACACCAATGAGAATAATTTGGCTTAGAATAAATAAAATTAACAACAACTGTAGTACAATGAGGGAACAGTTTCTCTTTTTCTTTCCTCCTTCCTACTCATGTTGCAACTTAGCGCCCAAAGGAGGATGAATGTGTGAATGAAAAAAAGCATAGCACACCTTTGCTAATGATAAGGAAAAAAACTGATTTTGTGGCTAGGAAATTCTAGACTACAAAGATGAGTCTGGAAGTGAAGATTAAAGTAGAGATTAAGCTGAGGAAGTAGAAGCAATTCCAGGAGTAAGGATAATGAATGGAAAATGCTTTGCATCTAGTTCCCTTCAAATAAATCTGGATACCATCAGCAGGAAAAATGTGGCTGATCTTAATGTTTGTAGTAGTTTAGAGGAAGAAGTATAGATATTGAATACTTAATATATAAAAATCTAGACTTCAAGGGAGATATAATAATTAAAAAGAGATTAACATTTTTATCTGACCAAGTCAATAACGGCTGTTGAATCATTAAATACTGATTGAATCTTCTATTCGTCAACTTCTGAATATTGCATATTCTAACTAGACAGAAGGTTTTCACTTTCTGTGATCACAAAATAATAGTCCCTGTCACGAGATAATGTCATACATGAAAGCTGAGGTTGATGCTTGTGTACACAGCAAATACAGGAGAAAGTAGGCACTGTCAAGTGCAACAGAGAAGGGGTCCTCCAGCAGTGCCTAGCATAAATGTGTTCTCTGAAGAATGTCTGCTCAGTCAAGCAAAAGGTATCTGGCATTATAAACGTGTGGTGAAAAAATGGATATTTGAAAGCTCTCAAAGGCTGGTCTCATTATCAAGAATTTAAACTGCTTAGTGAGATGGTATATGCCTATGACATTTGACCTTCGCACACAGCTTCTGTAGCACTCAAGCGATTTTAACACTTGCTGTTTCTTTTTCCCTTTGTCCACTAACAATTCAGGAACTCATAGTACTTCTCTTGGTAATTTGTAAAAAGGGATAAATCACATCATTTCTTTTTTGTTTCAGGTTCTTTGCAGGCAGAAAGAGAGGGGAGGGATTGGAGTATAAATAAATACCTTTTCCTATCTCTCAGGGGAACAAATGAGTGTCATAAGAACTTGAAATAGCATTGTTTGTATTATAATTCCAATACAACCTTTATAATTACCAACTGTCTGGAATTTCCACGTGTGATGGGAAGAGTAAGAAGAGAAATGGTTCTAATTCTAGTTCCACTACTTAGTCCTCGAGGAAATTTAGCCAAGAAATTTAATCTTCTGGTGTCAAGTGCTTCATCTATATAATGAGGATGATATTATCCAGAGTTGTGGTGAGGACTAGATATGATGTATATAAAGCAACTGTGCCAGCATGTTACAGTCAATTGATAAGTGGCAGCCATTTTCGTAGTTATTTCATTTTCACATAATTCTGGAAAGTTATACTAGTCAGGGATATAAGGGAGAGGCATGTATGCAAATGGAAAGCCACAGAACTAGAAAGTAAGTCAAACAGAATGTATACTTGGGAGTTATAATTTTCCTAGTGCTGACAACTTCGGGCAGGTGGGCATTTAAATGATGCTCTTCAATGATGAAAATGTAAGATTTAAGAAAGACATATTAGAATTATCTTTTTTAAAATGCTATATTATAGTGTATCATTAAAAAAAAACAGGTAGAAAGAAGGAAAGATAAAGTGTACTACTGTCTTGTTCTCCTAACTGCTCTAAGAACTGTTTTTCCTCAGAAGAGAAGACAACGTGCTGGTTATATGATTCTGAACACTACAGCCATATTGAAAACTACATAAAGTTACTAGCGATGACTGAGAATGAGACTCACAGTTACTGAAACCGCCCTTCCTTCAACGTAACACACACTACCTAGAGCGCGGTTCTCATGTGGAACAGGGATCTTTGAGAGGGAACAGATGTGGGGATCTAAGTGCTTTAAGTATTTAAGTATTGAATTTCACACCAATCCTGTAAGGTAGGTAAAGTTATCCAAATTTTATAGATGAAGAACATGAATCTCAGAGAAGTAATCTGTCTCACCACTAAAGGGATAGCTAGAGTTACAACCTAGGTCTGATTAGCTCTCTACCAGGCCGTTACTGGGAAGTAAGACATTAATTTTCCATTAATACAATATTTGACACACAATATATGCTCAATGAATCTGAAATGAAGGGGTAAATAAATCACGTAATGCAAGGATGATTTGCTGAGGCTGTCAGCAGGAAAAGATGGTAAGGTCAGGGAATATCCTCTACAGAATGGTTTTGCCAAATGTTTAGAACAGCGAGTACTTTAAGCACTAGACGGTAAGCTTCTTTAAGACAAGTACTGTGTCCTTATACCCCTCATGCCTAGAAAATGTTGGAATAAAAGAATATATTGTCTGACATTTAATCCTAACACAGAGTATTATAAAATCGTAGTTGTAAATGAAATTGTCTAGATTCAAATCAAATCAGTGTAAGTTTGTAGTCTTTACTCTTATAATGTTATAATTGACTTTTAAAAATAGAAAAAAACCATCTAGCCTGTCTTGAAAAGCCCAACCTGCCCATGACACATCTGTACACAGCACACAGAGGCAGAGCCAGACTCCACACTAACAGCAAACACAACACAGAGGTTGTAAAATTCTTGAGGTGAAAAGGAGAAAATAATGCTGAGAGAAAGGCTATCTTGTGACAGCTGCTGTGGCTAAACAGATTGTGTTAATGCTTTCCAGGGTTCTATCTGAGTTTACACTAAATTCAGTGTGGGTGCCTGACAATCACAGTGGGGGCTTCTTCATGACTTATAATCTGAACACATTGGTTGGCACCCACCATAGCACATCTGGAGTCTGTTAGACTCCACTTATTTTTTTCATTGTCCCTGGCCCCTTCCTCTGATGCGGCCTCTCCAAGTGCTGCTTTGCCATGAATGAGTCAAGGAGACAAGTTACCCTGGAGGGGTAAGGAAATTGGGACCATCTTAGAGGGTGACCCCAAAATCTTTAAATCCCTTGTTGCTTCACCTCTTTCTGAGAATAGGAATAGCACATGAATGCCAAGAGGCCATCAGGCACTGGCAGCTCCATTTACTGGAAAGCCTGGTCAATGCTGTTTCCTTGTTAGGAAATGGCCTTTAGATTGAGGACATTCCAGCAATTCAAAAACTAGAAGTTTTAAACTAAAACAACATTGATGCCATATCCTCTCTCCAAAAGGCCTCTCCCTTGTCCAAAAGTTAGTACACACACTTAGAGAAATTAAAGAATCAACATGTCTTTGGCACAACCTGTGCCTTCTGGCTTACAGCATCCCAGACACATTTTGAGAGTGCAAGAATATGAAACTTTACATGGAAAGGAGACAGAAAAACACTATTAAGAAGGACTCCCAAGAACTACATTATCTTTCTCCGTACAAAGATCGCATCACTACGGAATATTCAGGACATATAGTTAGATGTAAAGATATTAGGAATTTTTTAGCCACTCCAGTTCATGGATTACTTAATATTGTTAATTTTCACCCAGTAAAAACATATCATCTTGAGAACCAAGTAATCAAAAGCCACTGTGAATGAGATACAGTACTCTAGGCTGCTAGACATTTTATTCTGTTTGGTGTCTTAAGGTGAAGGGAACATAAACTACTTAAATCATATGTCTATATATTCAGGCCTAACTACTTAAGAGAACTGACATTGCTAAATATATATATGCTCACAAACTAGTGAACGAATGCCTTTCCTCAACAATACCCTCTATTCCATATTATCAGCTTCCTCCCACTGCTTTATTGAGGTATAATTGACAAATATAAATTGTATATATTTAAGGTGTACGATGTGACATTTTAATATATGTATACATTGTGAAATGATTATTACAACAAAGTTAATTGACATTTTCATCAACCTCACGTAGTTACCATTTTTTGGGTTTGGTGAGAACACTTAAGATCTCTCAGAAAATTTCAAATATACAACACAGTATTATTAACTATAGTCACCATGCTCTATGTACATTAGATTTCCAGAAATTATTCATCTTACATAACTGAAACTCTGTGGCCTTTGACCAACATCTCCCCATTTGCCCCACTACCCAGTCCAGGGCAATCACCACTCATATATCAGCTTTGATAAGCCAAATTTCAGTTTTGAACTACTGGACAGACATCTTTAATAAGAAGCACATTCTTCCTGTTTTACCTAACAGGCATCCAAATACTGGATGATGTCCTCTTTCTGTTACAAATTATTTTAGGACACTGGAAAAGTTTTCTTTCACTTTTAAAGAAGCAATGGGTTGTTTTTTGCTGGTTGTCTATCTTATAGAAAAGGGACATCTTTTGGTATTTTCTTAGCAAAGTCAGCCACATAAATAAATATAAAATCTATTTCCAAGCAGTTTTAATATTGGTCTCCAAACAGAGAAAATATCTTTATTGTGTAAATACTGATACTTGTTAATTTAAACATTAAATATTATGCCAAAGATACTATCAGTTGATGACTGATCCAGAAATTTCTTCACTTGAAAAATTTTCCCAGTCTGATTACTTCAGACAGAAGAGCAAATCTGGGCAGGCAAAATGCACAGAAAATGTGACTGAGAATGCACGAGAGAATACTGGAAGACAGGACTGTAGACACTGCAAATAGTACAGGAATGGCCAATGAAGAGCATTAAAGATAAAGAAGCGGACTCAGATTTAAAAATTCAGCTTTCTCCTTATTTTCAAAGGGAAATTCCCCCCCCCGCATTTTAAAAATATACATAATATAAAATTTATCATTTTAACCATTTTTAAATGTATAGTCTGTCCATTAAGTACATTTACATTGTTGTGCAACTATCATCAAAAGGGAAATTTTTAGCTTTTATTTTCAAAGATGAAAGTCCTTACATAAATTTTAAGCATTAAATTTGGGGAGGAATCAGGTTGGAAAAGAAAAGGGCAAAACTTTGCTATTAAGTTCAGAGCTTACCCAGCCCTGAATAACTAGAAATTGTTTAAATAAAAATATACTTAGTGCCTTCTGTAGTAGGAATCTGATTGGATGTAAAAAAAGAGTCTTTTTCATTTCAAGAGGGCAGAATTTCACCTAGCCATTGCACATACTTAAAAAACATTCTCATAAGAGACTTCTGACATCTTCTAAACCAGTCCTCTTACCAAGGACACTCTGCATTTCCTAGATATAGCCAGAGATTTGTGAAGAAGATTCAAGTCTCTGCTTATGAAATTAACTAGATACAAAGATCAGATGAGACTTTAAAATACAAGCTGGCAAAGACATGGGTAGAGAACAGTGTGAAAGCTTGTCCCACTGCCCCTCCTCCACTGGTCCCCCCTGGCATTTAATTATACCTGCTGCTTGAGCTGCTGCACCAGCCGATCCTTCTCCCGCTTTAGTGCAGCCACTTCCTCTTGGGTCTTTTTCTTAGAGGATGAAAGCTCCAAAAGAGCTATATTGGCATCTTTTTCACTAATGGCAGCCAGAAGAGCTTCTTGCCTGCAAAAGAAAGAAAATACCAAAACTTTCATTTAATCCTCACTACAATCCTTTGAAGTTACTATTATTACTACCCCCCATTTTATGGGTGATGAAACTAAGGCTTATAGAGTTTATATAGTTTGCCCAAGTTCACACTTGAAGTAAATGGTGCAGCCAGGAATCCCATTCAGGTTTTTCTTACTCTAAATGTCTTTATTATGTTGTTATACTGACATTTTAATAAAGAGTTCCTAGATATAGTTGTAGTTAAACTTTAAAAGTAAACAAAGTTAATGACTTGTTTTAAGTAAGAAATATACACTTTTCCCATTTAACTCATTCTTTTGATAAGTATTCTGCAGCTTCCAGGCAAATTGAGGCATTACTGAAACTGAAAACATTTTTATGCATAGGGTGTGTAACAAACCATAAATGTTAGTAAATAAGATTTAGAAAAATCAGCCAGCCATCTGTTTCTGGGGCTTTCTGAATATCTATAACTCTTTTTATCTCATCAATGCAAATAAGTTTCCAGTTGTGGCTTTATTTGGCAATAAGCTGTACACTCTGACATAAAAACTTAAACTTTACAGATTCCTTGTGGTTCAGCAACTACTTTTTGGTTCATATCCAGAAGGAAAAGAAGGTGAAATTTAGGAGGGGGTGAACATGAGAAATTTACAAAATAATCAGAATGAATGAAGTTGGCGAACAATTAGTCTCATAGTCCAAAATGCATTCCTCAAGAGCTCATCTTCTATGTAAGTCATCCATAAGAAGGTCAGATTTGATTTACGGGAACTATATAAGTGGCCTGAGGAAATGTTGAATCTGAGAATGCACTGCCCAAGTTTAACCTTGCTTCTGTCTTTTGTTAAGTTAATTATGCCTCAATAGCAGTCATATAGAAGAGTTTTAGTTTAGCCACAAACTGGAATCTTTTGAATTTTCTGACAAGGATATTCTGTATTCTGGATGGGTAGGTCTGGGGAACTCCGAACAAGCAGTACTAACAAATAGAGGTTGTAGATCAGTTTACATCGTGGAAATGAAGATTTGTTTAACTAGTCTTTGCTGTTGGAAGGGAAGAAGATTCTCACTGACTCCAGTATAACTTTCCACTATTTCCACACTCAAATTCTAAGAAACGGCAGATTGCTTATCCCATAAAGCACTAGTTAACACCAAAAGGATAATGATAGTCTAAATATATCCACTGACCACTTGAAAAAAACATGTAAGTGGTGAAATGAGCTTAAAGGTGAAGGAGTTCAAGATGGTCTCACTATGCAGTTTCCTGTTGACTGCTGTCATCTGTTCCCTTTTGGGAAGCTCAAAGACTGACAAAGCTAGAACCAGAAAAGTGCTTTCTCAATAAGGGTGCTGCTGCATTTCTGTGCACCAACAGTCAGAATTACACATTTAGCAGCAGACAAATAACAGAAGATGAATGAAAGATAAATTACTCTATCCAATTAGGTCGAGTCATGAGCACCATTGCTGAATGTAAGATACAAAGGTGTTGGGATCTGAGTTCCATTCTGTGCTTAAGGAAAGCATCATAATATGAAATAGCAGTAAAAAATATTCTATATTGTTGAAGCATCTTGACTGAATTCCAAATTCTTTTATAAATGATATGCTTGGCCAGTTAGTGTGGTGTAATTAATCTCTGGGGTAAAATGTCACATTCCCAAACTGCAACAGGATATAACAGGTGACAATTCAGATTCTAAATTTTAAAATAAACAATGTGGCACTGGAGTCTGAGCCATTGGTATAATGCCTTTTTAATAAGATACATAATTTGAAGTTTTTTCTTTTTATATACAATTCAAATACATATTTTATGTGATCAAAGCTATTTATTTTTTATTAAGCATTGATAATATACTATGAACTACACAGAATCAAACTTTCTCTCCCATATCCATGGCTCTCACCTTCTAAAAATTCCCTAACTGATTGTCCTTTCCATTTTAAAAGTATACTCTTGATATCGATTTCTACATGTGTACATGCCTAAAAAGGGCAAGTCATAGGCAAGAGAATATTATACATTGTACATGTAATCATATAAACTCTCAGCATCTTTTATGGGCATATTAGCTTGTAGGTTTTTCTTTGTTTTTGGAAAGGGACAGAGATAGTACTAATGTCTTGTCTACAATTTTAGTAAATTTGAAATGGACATTATAGGGAAGAACAACTTCTTGAAAAAAATTTGGAGGAATATTAAAGCTGATCAGGAGTAACATCCATCTAACTTTTTGAGAATAAAAAAAAATTATTCTTTCTTTAATATAGCTGATAGGAAAGACCATATGGTATAGTTGAACTTAACAGAGTTCAACAGAGAGCACTCAGAGTGTCTAAACTACAAAATTTTGTTAAAAGCACCCTGCTATTAAGAGGAAATGGAATTCAGAGTAAAAAAAAAAAAAAAAAGCAAACTGCAAAAAGAACCTTATTTTAGTTGCCACCTACTCCTAATATAATTGCTTCTTTGAAAAAATATATTCTGATAAAACTAACATGCATTCATTGAAGAAAAACTGAAAGATACAGAAAACTATAAAGAAGAAAATAAAAATACCAGAAATAGTTCCTTTTTAATCAGAGTCAACTGCTTGAGATCTGGAAGTCAACTATTCTAATTCTAATATGGCTATTTTAAAGAAAAATGAAGCTTGATGGGGATTAATAATTGACTTGAAGAGCTTTACTAAGGAAAGGCTATCCACAGAAAAGGAGGACTTGCTAGTGGAGCAAGCTCTGACTTCATGTCCCATGAGCCCCTAGGGAGTAATATAAACACATAAAATATGAAAGGTAATATATGTGTGCCACAAGCCCAGAGCAAAATAAGAACTGCAATGTTCTTCTGCCAAATTACTCTCCTTGTTCTGTTAGTGTCTTTTCCTCAGTAAAAAAAAAAAAAAAAAAAATGAAAATGTGGACACAGAGCGTTTAAAAGTGATTAGTAACCCCCTACTGCATGATTAACATGCCATATTACTTGCATAATGAATAGTAGTAACATAAATCCAACTTTAAGTCATTAAACTGATCTATTCACTCCATCCCTGGTGCTTTAAACTACCAGAACAGTTGAACCTGCCCTTTGACCTGCAAATTCTAATAGAATCAAGACGCCTCTAAAAGTACTCTGCTGTGACATTTGAACTAAAGAAATAGTAAGACCACCTCTTCTGTCCCCTTCCCCTTTCTGAGCAAATTTCAGAAACAAGAGGCAAATATCCAAGGCAAAAGGAGCTCAAAATCTTTCTGATAATTCCTGAATCCTTGAGAATAACACATTAGCCTTCTATCACTAGTAAATGAGATACATAATCAGTGTTGGAATGATGGTGGTTAACAAATTAAGAGTGAGTCTTAAAAATATGTGTATGTGTTTAATAGAAACGCAGGGCAGAAAAGGAGTATAAACGAAGGGTGTTACCAAGGTTTATTTTTCCCTCTTCCTCCAACTAGGTATTTCAAATTGCATGATTAAATAATGATGTTTCATAAATTCCATAATCCTGAAAACATCAGGAAAGAGATCAGATGAAAGCAAGAATGAGATCAGTGGCTTCGGATGTATTATTGTCATGGACATGTAGGCACAGTTAAATGACTCCAATTTTAAGATAAATCTGAAATCTAGATTCTCTTATAAATGCCTCCTTGATTTTGATGCCTCCTTTACTTGTTATTTAACCAATGACCTACCCAGAGTGAGTAGTAAACTACTAGGACATCTCTTCCACTCTTTCATCTCATTTCCTGAAGAAATCCTTCCAATCACTATTTTCTCCAACTTCTCTTACAGAGATCTCAGAGAGTATGGCAGATATACTACCTTAATTAAGCTCAGTAAAAACCAGTCTGAAGGCAAGCTTCTGTGGGCAAGCCTGACTGAAATGCCTGATCTTTCAAACTTTGGTCCCTGAACATATTATCTCCTCTTGAGGTCACCTTTATTTAGATACCTAGAAATATCTTTAAGGTAAAATGTCAACACTTCATAAAGTTTTCCATCCACCATGACAAATTTCCCTTTCGATGTTAATTAAATCACCATATTCCTTGGCCCATAGGCTTACAACATTTAAATAACTGATTTCTTCTTTGCTTTCCATAACCAATATTCAAGTTTTGTTGGTTCATCCTTTGTAATAGTTTTAACGAACTCACTACTTTGTACCTGCATGTTCACTATCAGAGTCACTATCATCCTTTTATCACGGGCCTGTATTATTCTTAAAACCCCTTCTCTAATTTCCCCATCATTTGACACTGTCCTACTCTTCTAACGTCATTTTCATCAGGTTTCTTATCACATCAAATGCTTTGGCCAAATATTTGACCAGCTACAATTTTCAACCTATTTCTTCCTCACTGTCTTCCAAGGACCCTTTGTCACTGAGTTACTACTTGTTTTCACTTCAGCTTATGCTATGCTATCTACCTGAAATGCCTGTAACTTTCTCTCCTTCAAAATCTGGCTCCTCACCTGACTGCTAATCTCTCTCTAGTCAGCATTTCCTTTTAGCACTTTCACAGTTTAGATTTTATTAACAGGCATTTGCTCTGTAAATGTCCTTCAGTTAATTCTTTTACATGTACAGGGTCTGCTTCTCCAGCTATATTATGTTTATGGCTTATGTCTTTAAAAATTTCTTTCACTATTTCTATTGCTTTATTGGTTTTTTAATTTATTAGCTCACTAATTTTTAAATTTTTTTTATTTTTAATTGTGGTATCATACACATAACATAAAATTTACCATCTTAACCGTTTTAAGTGTACAGTTCAGTAGCGTTAGGTACATTCATACTGTTGTGCAACCAATGTCCAGAATTCTTTTCAACTTGTAAAACTCAAACTGTACCTATTAAACAACTCCCCATTCTCCCTTTCCTTCCAGCCCCGGGCAACCACCATTTACTTTCCATCTCCATGAATTTGACTACTTTAGGTATCTCATATAAAGGAAATCATACAGTATTTCTCTTTTTGTGACTGGCTTTTATGCCACTTAACACAATGTCCTCAAGGTTTAGCCTTGTGGTGGCATGTGTCAGAATTTCCTTCTTTTTAAAAAGCTGAATAATATTCTACTGTATGTATACACCACACTTTGTTTATCTATTCATCAGCCAGTGGACATTTGGGTTGTTCTACCTTTTGGCTATTGTGAATAATGCTCCTATCTTTAATTTTTTAAATATATTATTTTCCCTCTAGTGTCTTGGTTCATGGCTTTGCAGAAGCTTGCAAATATTGTTAATTTTCTGCATTGTATGTGCCTAAATGGTTTATAATTTTTTTTCTTTTATTTGGGCAGCAGTTACTCTCCATACTCTGTATACTTTGATATCACTTGCCAGTTTTCCTCTTTTGTCTAAGGCCTTTGCTTAGAAATAGCTAGACTACAAGATCCATGAAGGCAGGATCTTTGTCTGTTTTGTTCACTAATGTATCCCAAGTGTCAAGAACAGTTCCTGGCACGGAGCAGGCTCTTCATAAATGTATCTTGAACCAACAGCTCCTTCAATTCTGATTCTATTTCTATCTGTTGTGGTGGTTTCCCAACTGTTCCAATATTTTCACTAGTTTGAAGCTGCGTTGCACCATATTTTTAAGGGTTTTTTTTTTTTTTTCCAGTCCAGTAGCATGGAAGGCAAGTGAGCAGAGAGTTCGAGTTGAGAATATCAAATTTTGAAAACATGAAAAAAACCAAGACTAGAAAGAGACAACTAGCTCTGGCCAACTTACATTTCATTTAAGAAAGAGTTTTGTTTTTCTCTAACTAGACAAATGACAACTGGAGTAGCATGTTCAATTCTGGATGCCATAATTTAAGAGGCAATGTAAAAGTAGAGGGTATCCAAAGGAAGGTGAGAGGAAGGGGTTATAAAAGGGCATGTTAATCCAAAAAGATTTACCCATACAGCATGATAATTACTATCAGAATAGCAGGAACAGGAGCCAGCCATGATGGCCTAGAGGTTAAAGTTCGGTGCGCTCAATGCTTTGGCGGCCCAGGTTCGTTTCCCAGTTGCAGAACCACACCACCCACCAGTCAGTTGCCATGCTGTGGCAGCGGCTCACATAGGAGAACTGGAAGGACCTACAACTAGGATATACAACCATGCCCTGGGGCTTTGGGGAGAAAAAAAGAGGAAGATTGGCAACAGATGTTAGCTCAGGGAAAATCCTTCTCTGGAAAAAAAAAAAAAAGAATAGCAGGAATAGCAGAAATAAGATATTTAATCTTTGTTTCTCTAGAGGGTACAAATGACACTAAATGGAGGAAACTCACAGATTTCACTTTATAAAATGGACATAATTAACTCCTGTTAATAAGTAGAATTGGGAAGCCTAAAAAATGAGAGAGCTTCCCATGACTAGATGTTTAAAGAGATTATCAGAGATATTGTATAAATGATTTTGTTCTGAGTGAAAAGTCTGTCCTTGTTAACAGTAAGATTTCAATATAACTAATGAGATGAGATAGTAAATGATAGGTGGCAATAAAGCATCTGGGTAGTAAATGCTGAAGTAGTACAGTAGTCAAAGAAATTACCTTCAGCTGAGGACATGGGCATTGAGATGGGCCTTATTTTGACAGATAATAAGAAAGAGAAAGTGGCAAGTGTAAAAAAGTGTCCTCATATGTGAGGACACACTGCAGAACTGGGTTAGAGGGTTTCTATAGGGAAAGGAAACAGTGAGAGAGAAGCTGAAAAGGTAGCTTTAAATCAGAGTACAGTTGATCTGGAATGGCAGTAAGAAATAAACATAGATTGTGAAATCCTTGAGGGTTCTAAACAGAACCTGGCAGACAGAGGGTACTCAAAATGCTGAACAAGGAATGATTTGATTTTGCATATATTATAGGGGCATCAAAAGTTCCAGAAAAGTAAACCAAGGTTTTAGAAAGACTAACTTAGAGACAAAGAGGAGAGAATAGATAATTCTGGAAGCAGAAAGATCAGGATGCTACTGCTAGAGATGGATTAAGAGTAGAATTCTTATATTACCAAATAAAGAATGAAGAATAAAATGCTGCTGTTTGACTCTTGGATTCAAGAGTCAGAGGGAGGACTACGATAAATTGCTATACTATTCAATGAATATGAAATATAAAATAAGTATCACATTTATGTTTTTTTTTGTGTGTGGGGAAGACCAGCCCTGAGCTAACATCCGTCGCCAATCCTCCCCTTTTTGCCGAGGAAGACCGGCCCTGGGCTAACATCATGCCCATCTTCCTCCACTTTATATGGGACGCCGCCACGGCATGGCTGACAGGCAGTGCGTCGGCGGGCGCCCGGGATCCGAACTCGCGAACCCCGGGCTGCCAAGTGTGGACTAAACCGCTGCGCCACCCGGCGGCCCCCCACATTTATGTTTTGATGCTAGAAAGTAACTTTCAAATGTCACCTAATATAGACTATCTTAGGGCACTTGATCCAATAGTGCATGCTGGGGTCCTGCCCAGTATAACCTTCTTGCAGCACAGTGGCAAGGCCTTTGCACAGCACAATTTTGAATCCTCTTGTTTACTGCTTGTCTCATGTCTCTCTAACTCCTGAAAGAAGGGAAAGAAACTCATCTATACTAAGAAATACACTGACATGAGGATGGGTAGAGAAGTTATCCCAATATGGCCTGACTTTTATTTTTCAGAAGTCCTTGAAAAGAATCAAACTCCACAAAATAAAGGCAGAAAGTGCTGGTAGTTATGGCTCAGTAAATGAGGCTGATTGAACAAAACTTTGCGTGGAAAACCTGTGTTCAGTTTTTCTCCTTACTTTTTCTGAAAAACAAGCATTCCAACCCACTATAGATTATGACAAGTTTGGAAAATTTAGTTTTACTGTGATATTGACACTTCTGTTATGAAGCTTCTGTCTGCTTCTCAGACTGGCAAAAACTTGATGTTTGTATCTCCATTTGTTAGAAAAAACAAAAGCTTGTATTTTTTCCATTTGTTTAAAAAATATAAAAATTAATTGTAATCTAATCCACGAAGAGATAGAAAGCAGATCAGTGATTGCCAGGGACTGAGGGTGGGAGTGGCAGAATGACTGGAAAGGACAGAAGAGAACTTTCTGGGAATGTATCACAGCTTGACTATGGCAGCAGTTACACAGCATATACATTTGTTAAAACTCACCATACTGTACACTCAAAATGTATGCATTTTATTGCATGTACATTATAACTCAATAAAGTGATTTTTAAGATCAAGAAAATTTTCTGAATGGGGAATGTCACACAGTGCAAACATTACAACAATAAGCACAATGTATTTTTTTATTGTGGTAAAATATACATAACATAAAATTTACCATTTTAACCATTTTTAAATGTATCGTTTTGTGGCATTAAGTATATTAAAATATTGTGCAATCATCATCATGATCCTTCTCCAGAACCTTTTCATCTTCTCCAACTAAAACTCTGTACTCATTAAACACTAACTCCCCATTTCCTCCTTGCCTCCTGCCCCTGGCAACCACCATTCTACTTCTTGTCTCTATGAATTTAACTACTCTAGGTACCTCACAAATGGAATCATATAGTATTTGTCCTTTTGTATCTAACTTATTTCATTTAGCATAATGTCTTTAAGCACAGTGTAAATTTATGCTTCCAAATTTAAGTGACCTTGAAGATACAAAGTACACTATAAGTATTTTCCCCAAGTCTTTGCAAACTCTTTCTCTTTACCACCATTCTCCAAAAGAGAAAAATAGATCTCTAAAAATTTATGTCTCTTATTCAGTCATTTTTGGACCCGGGAGGTGGTGGTGGGAAGAGCCGTGACCAGATGGACTGAGTGGATGAGGAAAGGTCTGAGGTGGAAGCACTGATGGGACTCAGTGAATGATGCCTGCTAGTTTCCTTGGGATCCTGAGGCTCTTCTTTATTAAGTCGAGTTCAAAAGTATAATATACAACCATGGCTTCAGTGCTGCTAGACTGGATACAACTTAGAATTTCTGTGAATGATTTGTTTTTTGTCACTTAATGTTAAACGTCATTTATAGTGATATTGAAAATCTGTTCAAGAAATGGAGTTGATATTTATAGGAGTTCCAATATTTGGTTAAACTTGAAATAAATATTCGATTGTACAGAAGCCTGTCCACTCTTCCACAGGGCTGTAAGACAATGACATCTGAAGAAGTACTAGAATAAAGCAATTTGGAGATAAAAGGTCTAAAATAAAGAACCTCAGAAAAAACAGAATGGCTTTCTCTTAAGAAGCACTCCAGTACCTCTTCTATGAATATTTTAAATAAAATGCAGCTTCCCTGACTCATTTAAACAAGGTCCCAATAAACTGCACATTCTCTCTACTCTTTTCCCCCATGTTTCATTCAAAGAGTCAGATATTAGTTTCATCCCTTATTGTGCTGACTAGCTAACAATAAGTAAATGCCTTTCAAAAACGACACCTTCAACTTTTTTTATGGATAGTCATAGTTTTATACGTGATGCATTACGTGTTCCAATATTCCAGAGTTTTGCTTTTCTGGAGGCACTTTCACAAAACCATTTTCATGAGAGATTTTTCACTCTATATTCATGACTGTGGAATGTGAATTCAAACTAGGTTTTTAGATCTATGTCTTACTTACAGTACTCAAGATTAAGAAGGCAGGAGGGATCTGGGTATTTAAGTACAGTACTAGCTTCCCTTAAAAGAAAGTGAGGTTGGCATGCAAAACTCATTTTGCCAAAGCACAGATTTCCAAAAATTCTTTATCGGCTTAATACAAACAGGCTTGACCTCAATTTGATGGCTGTATCTCTGAAAATCCTCCACTCACCTTTTATGCCCATCTTTTAAAGTCTATGTTTACCTTCTCGATAAAGCATTCTCAAGCTACTCTATTTCTGGCACCTTTCACTTGTCTAATCACAAAGAACTTTACTATCTATACATATTGTTTTGGAAGAGGCATTGCTTGTAGGTTGAGGTGAGGTTTTTAAAAGGTAATTTTAGAGGCCAGCCCAGTGGCGCAGTGGTTAAGTTCATGCGCTCCGCATCGGTGGGGCCCGGGGTTTGCAGGTTCGGATCCTGGGCATGGACCTATGCACCCCTCATCAAGCCAGGCTGTGGCGGCGTCCCACATACAAAATAGAGAAAGATGGGCACAGCTGTTAGCCCAGGGCTAATCTTCCTCAGCAAAAGGAGGAAGATTGGCAATGGATGTTAGCTCAGGAGCAAATCTTCCTCACTGAAAAAAAAGGAAATTTTACACATATTTAAATCTCGAGTATTCAAGTAGAGCATAAGTTTCTTGAGGACACTGTATCCTCCACATATAAGCTCTTCCTATAGTAGGCACTCAGTAAATTAGAGTCAATTAACCATAAACTGAACTACTTCAGAACTAAAAATTCTTCTTGGTCAACTGTCTCTGAACCAAGGTTAGGAAAGCCCATTTACCTGAACACAAGGAAAAAGAAAAAGATAAACGATTAACTGTAGCATTATCTATTCTATATGCAACAAATTAGACCTTCCAATAATTAAATAAATTTTACTCAATGCTGACACAGTTATTTGATCACAGAAAGCACATATCTTTTTGCATATGAACTCATCTAGAGTCACTGTTATGCTCATTCTTCTTTATGATGATCTTTTAAAGATGAAACTATCTTGAAGAAGTCCTAGTACATTAAAGGTGATTAGAGCCCTACAGAAAACAGCATCCCTTCTGACTCTATTAGGAAAGCAGACACTTGCATAAAGTCAAATCCCATAAGATTTCTCAATGTGAGCCTTTTGACTTAAGCTACTCGGCAATTTAATGTCTTAACGATTCTTCAGAGGGAAAAAAAAAATCTAATTTCTTTTGGTTTGTCAAAAAACACACAGGAAATTTATCCCATTCATATTCAATATTGTCTTGTCTTAACAAACAGGAAAAGCATGTTTAAGAAAATGTATACAGCAGAATAATAAAAAGGGGAAAAACGTTTTAGTTACTATAGACTTTATAGATATCATAGTAATATACCACAGCAATGTAAAAATGGATGGAACCTCACCAAGCAACATCAGAAGCTCTCAAAAATTACACTAGAAAGTCTCCAAAAGCCAGCAACTGAGAAAAGTAATTTAACAACTTTGCTAGTTCATTTTTCAGGTATTTTTATGTGCTGAGCTATAGATCCAGAAGCGTTCATGAACTACTTTACTTAACCTACTTAGCCTATGACCTGACACTTAGAATCCTACTACCACAAAAAAAAGAAGATGCAAATTACCAATCAACAAACATTTGGAATGCCTACTATGTGCCAGGTCTTATGCTAAGTACTACTGATACACTGAAAAGATGACTTCACAGAACTTAGTCTATTACAGAAGCTAGACATTAAGCAAAATTATGCACATAACTAAATAATTATAATGCATTTCTCTTCGCTCTTTAATGTTAGACATCACACAAACTTTCATAAACTGTTTTTAGTTCTACTGATGATACCCATGTGTCAAAATGTTAGAAAATTCCATCTGTTTTGAAAAACAAACCAACAAAATCTTTAGCCAAGGTTTCTTTTAACAAAGTCTGGGGCACCCACTTTAAATTTTATATGTGGGCAACAAAAAGACTGACTTGTTAAAACTGCAGCAAATGCTGAGGCCCTTGCAAAATGCAGTTGTCCATATGGGAATAATAAATATGGCATACTCTACATTCCATGATTAAATCAGCTTGCTCCAAAGTAAATGGCCCCGATTCCACAGCCTCTTGGGACTACTGAGAGTTTAATATTACTAATATATAAAGACACTCCTTTTAATCCTGTGTTTCCTTAAAATATAGCAGAAGTTATCCAGTTGCTTCCTTCATGAAATATACCTGTACTTGTACTTTCAATGAAAGATAAGTTCTTCAAAGAATTTATTTTGGGAAGTTATATAAAAACATTTATTCTAATGATGCTGCCAAATTTATTTTTAAAACTGATTTCAAAATCTATTACATTAAGTATTTGGAATTATGACAAATATCTCTTTTATTAAACTGAATTTTAATTTTGATATCAAATCTAGGGCATTGAAGTTAGACGACAAATCAGGATGATGTCTTTTTTGGACCACAGTGAGGTGTTAAGTATATATTTATTTTCAGGGACGTCTTGTAAACTGGCTCTGAAAGCAACTTGCAAGAAAAAGCTTACAAATATATTTTGAGCAACGACAGCATCAATGTAATAAGTGTAAAACTGTCTAGATGACTATTTTGAGACTCAGTTGGATCCTATGTTCCAACATTCTTATTTTTTAAAAAAATATTCTTACCACTTCATAGACAAGCCTCATATTCTTCATGAATAGATGAGGACAACACAATTTCCTCTATACAATGTTATATCTAGAGATTCCCTTCTGTTGAATATGACACACACACTCTTATTTTTGATATTTTAAGTTTCTTTACTTTGGAATTATACTTAATCAAAGCAGCTTATTGCTTATGTAGTGAAGTGTGCCCTCTCCTTCCCCCCTTCCTGCTGGCTGGGAAGCAATGTGGTAGTGAGCTATCTTGGATTACGCGGATGAGGGTAATAGCCCAAGGATGGCAAAGCAACAAGAGAGGATGCCTCTGAGCCTCTGAGAACTTCACGGAGCAGAATTACTATACCAGTTTGGACTCCTACATGAAAGACACATAAATTTATATATAGTTTACTCTGCTATTTTTATCAAAGCTGGTGAACATATATCCTAACTAGTTTTAATAAAGTGTTTTAAATCTGCTTAGCATTTTGTATTCATGAGGCAAGGTTGTAAATAGTAAAATAGACAATATAACCGGAATCTAAAAATTAGAAAAGAAATTAAGAGATCAGAATTAGCCTCAGAACACAATCTTAAAAAAAAAAAAGCTAGAAGAGAAAGAAATACCTTGTTAAGATAATGTTGGCTCATTTGGAATGTCATTTTATTTACTGATTAGAATAAGAGCCACTAAAAATTTACAGGACCCACATTAATTTGTAAAATAATGGCACACAGTACCATTTTTAAAAAGAAATCTAAAACTATAAAATTAGTCAACTACCAAATTGTACGTAAAACGTATCTACATATTCTCCATGTCAGAGGATTCTAGTGATGATGCATCTTTTGTGATCCAAATATGTGGAGACCAATAGTCCCTTCAATAGATTAGGCAGGGAACTACAATTTACGGTGAAACATTATACCAGAAAGGAAAACAATATCATTTAGGAAAAGTCTTAGACTTTGTTCTCTAGAGTTACAGTTCATCAGAGTGACTTGTCTCTGTCTCTGGTTCAGTGTAGAAGTGATTCCTGGATTCTATCCAATGTCCACCTGTTTCCAGAGAGAACTCATAAAAATTAAGAACATGTGTTTTATTTGATCTAAAATGTTGATTGTTCAGGCCTGCAACATGCTACAATTACTGACGTTCATCTTAAAAGAAAAAAGCCTCTATCGACCCTACTTTTCCCTAAAGCTGCTATGCCTTCTTTTTTCCCCTCCTGGTCAAAATTTTTAGGACTCCCATATAATACTAACGACAATTCTGGATTCCTAATTTCAAGATGGCAGAACAAAGACCTATCTGCTCCCTTCTCCTCTAGAAAATCACTCCAAAACAAGACAACGAAAAACAGAAACAGATCCTATCTTCAACGATATAAGAAGATTTATGTTATGCCAAACTATAATATACGAAGAGAAAATGGATATGGAAATTCTTAGCACATGAAAATTAATTCAAAGCAGCTACTGAGGGAAATAAGTACGAGAGGGAAGTAGATTTACCTATGGAACATAATAAGAGCTTGAGAATGATTAGGTCAATGCTGTGGAAAGTTGGGTAACCTAAAAATATGTCAGACTTGCTTTACAAACAGTGGTTCTCAAACGTAAAGAAATTATTAAAAATGGAAGTCTGTTCTCTATTCCTGACCTACTGAATCTGACTTTTAGGGGATGGGCATCTATACTTTTAAGAAGCTCTCCAGGTAATTTTGAGACCCACTAATTTACAGAAAGTGAACTAATTTAAAAGAACATCAATAAGCTATCAGCTTTCCCTGATTCACCATATCCTTGCCAAGACTGGGCTTTTAGCTTTTGTATTTACTTTTCCTAATTCAGTAAGTATATACAAAATCTCCCAATTCCATAGTGAAAATGATCAATTATTTTAAACTCTTAAATTCTGATGATGTTGCAGATATTCATAATATTGACCATCACTGAACTTAGAAATATCATGCAGAGATGATTTCTGTAGTGTGGTTCTATCCAACAGAGTGTTTGAAAAAAAGTTTAGGTGAGCATCTCATAATGCATTCATAGGCAAATTTCCTCCTATCTTGATGGCAAGGGCCATCACAAGACAGGCAGATGAACTTAGGATCTTCTGCTTTCTAAATCTCTGCCTTTAAAAATAGCTGGCAAGCCAAGAGAGTTTGTGTAGGGGGGATTTACTCAAATCCTATCAAAATCCCTTGTGAATTATGTCTTAAATCCACTGATTTGTGCTGGGGATCAGGGGGGAAAAACAGCTTAGCATGAGTCTCAAGAGATAAAGCTAAGTGGTGGGTTCACCGTAACATCTGGGGATGATGTGTATAAAAAGATTTATACTAGCCTTTTCTTTCATCTTGATTTTACTATTTCACCAATAGTATGTCCTTTCTGCCTCATGTCTGATAGTATAATATGAACAGAAAATTTCAGAATACAAAACCTCCCTTATAAAGATGTAGTCTCTTCAAAATGAGGTACACCTGTTATTGCTATACTAACACTTTGGGGCTATACCATTTGCCATGTCTTCTTTTCTTAGGAAGTCTCTGTTTCCAAAAGAAAATAAAGTCTTCCTATATTGTTTCTCAGAACTCAAACTCCAGAATACCTACATTTATTTAGATGTCTGTTTTAAGAATTATTGAATGCTTTAAGCAATTAATCCCTGCACTTTGTCACTGTCCCACTGTTTACTTAACCTTTTCCAGTCACAGATGGATAACATGTCCATACCAGCTGTCCACACTGTGCTACCATGGGGGCTTGCTTGCCTTTTCTTTGCTTGCACTGCATTCCAAGTCTGTTTGCTAGGACATTTGCTAGAAGAATGCCAGTGATATAATGGCATTCATTTCTCCACCTTCTAGCACAATCAAGAGCTAAGTGTGTCTTGATTTCACAACATAGCCAACATTATACAGAACATGTAATGTTTGGATTTGTGGTACACTACCTTAAAAAAAGTGGAACTGTCCCAAGGAGTAAATATCTAAGATACTCTTCAAGCTGCATATGAAAGTTATAGAGATATATATGAGTGACTACTGGGGTATGCTCAGAGAGGACTAGAGACACTGGGGCTGCTGAGACCTTGAAGGTCACCAAAAGCACTTGCTGGCCAAAACAGATGGAAACAAACTCTGTAATTTATTACCTTCCTGTATTAATAATTCAACAATTTCATCATTCATCTGCTATCAATTTTTTGGCCAAAATTATAAGAACAACTCCTCTCCTACGCAGGTTTGGAATGAAACAGCTGGTGGGGAAATTCGGTAGGAATGGGCAAATGACTATGCTTGCATTCGATAGATGAATTATTATTATTGTCAGCTGAGATGATCTAGTCTTCTCTGCATCCTCCCTTAGGTTCTAGCTGCTTGTCAAATGCCAGACATAATTTAGAAAACATGGTTACTACACTTATTCTTCCTTTACATATATATATGGATCTATATCTATATATATATAAGGGGCACATGGTTACAGTAGGCATAAAAGGATGGGAAATGTAGAATCTTCTCATAAAAGTATTTTTTAAAAAATCTGAATTTTTTCTGCATAGTAATAGTATCATTTTTTTTTTTTTTTTTTTTGGTGAGGAAGACCAGCCCTGAGCTAACAGCTGTTGCTAATCCTCCTCTTTTTGCTGAGGAAGACTGGCCCTGGGCTAACATCGTGCCTATCTTCCTCTACTTTATATGGGACGCCGCCACGGCATGGCTGACAGGCAGTGCGTCCGCGGGCGCCCGGGATCCGAACCCGCGAACCCCGGGCTGCCAAGCGCGGACGAAACCGCTGCGCCACCGAGCCGGCCCCAATAGTATCATTTTTAATAGGGAAAAGACGCCCCAAAATAGTAAAGCAATAACAATCACTGCCTACTGAGTCACACATTTACTTCTCAAAGATATAGGAAAATTACAATTGAAAAAATTATTTCAAAACAAGTTTTAGAATTTTACTATATGTAAACTAAAAAAAAATTGTTTTAACTTTACTTAGTATTTTAGCAAGAGTAGTAAAGATCTGAAAACTATAGAAAATGGTAACTATTACCGCTTGTATTTTGTATCTGTCCTCTGGATCTTTTCCTCCTTGACTGAATATTTTCTCTCTTAGAGCACCTCTATTTTGTCTTATGTTATAGCAACATACACATTTTCCCCATTCCTAAAAGATAACTGATGGCATCAACTTTATCCTGTCCACCTTCAGCTCAGCCAATCTTTGACTCAGCTGTAGTGCCTAACTGGTGCCTTCCCCACAGGGGTAGGTCCATTTTCCAAAGTGCCATTCTCTGTGAATAGGTAGCTCAACTGATCAGAGCAAGAGTAAAGAGAAGATACTTTCTCTTATTATTTCCAGTCTGTTCCACAGCCAAAATTTTCACCTCTAGCACATATAGTTATTCTAGGTCAGCATTTCTCAAAAGGGTATTCCACAGAACTACAGCAAGTGATATTAACAAAAGTCCTATGAAAAAAGATTTCCAGCGTCAAATACATAGAAGGAACATTGGGTCTAATAGCACACTGGTACAGAACTTATAAGAGCTTTTTATGGTATAGGTTACACATCTTTAATAGGAGACTACATTTTAAAGTAGGGGTTGCCAACTACTGAGCACACACCAAATCTGGCCCACCAACTGTTTATGTACAGCCCATGAGCAAAGAACAGCTTCTGCACTTTTAAATGACTGAAAAAATAAAGAAAAGAATAATATTTTTGTGACATAATATAATACATAATAATATTTTGTGAAAATGATTTGAAATTCAAATTTCAGTGTCTATAAACAAAATTTTAATGGAACACAAACATACCCATTTGTTCATGTATTTTCTATGGCTGCTTTAGCACTACAACAGGAAATTTGAGTGGCTGTAACAGAGACCAAATGGTTCAAAGACCAATATATTTATTATCTGGCCGTTTATAGAAAAAGTTTGTGAACCCTGTTATAAACCATTTCCAAACTTACTTGACCATAAAAACTCTACTTCCTCGTTTTCCAAGTAGAGCACCAATTAACACCTTGAGGCACACTCGTATTCTAAGAAAACAGTTTGGAAAGTGGTGATTTAAGGATAAGCCAATGGTTCCTCAAGAGAATGAATAAAGAGCATGAATGAACTGGATAAAAATTCACATGATCAACACTGTCAGCCTGATTACTATAGAGCCAGATTCTCTGCTAAGCACTTTACTTGGATTAAATAATTTAATCTATACAACAACGTTATGAACTTGAGAGAGGAGATATCTGGCAGGCAATTGTATTGATGGGCCTGGAGCCCATCAATAGTTAAAGATGGATGTGGAAATGATGAGCACAGAAGGCAGCTGAAATAATAGGAGTGCATGAGACCACCAAGAACTGAGGAGGGGCACATAGCACTGGTGGAAGAAAAGTCTGTGAAGAACTGAG
Organism: Tapirus indicus; assembly: GCA_031878705.1. Lineage (NCBI taxonomy): Eukaryota > Metazoa > Chordata > Mammalia > Perissodactyla > Tapiridae > Tapirus > Tapirus indicus. The sequence goes on from CM062918.1 coordinate 98,555,634, forward strand.
GGGGGAACAGCCTTAGAGGCAGAAGAAAACAAGGAGAAAGTGGTATCTCGGAAGCAAAAGAAAGAAGGTTTCAGGAAATAAGAAGTGATGAAATACTTTAAAGTGTTAACAGACAAGTCAAGACAAAGAATGCAAAATTTTCATTGGATTTAGCTTTCAGAATGTTACTATTTACTTTGGAAAGCAGTGTCAGTGCTGGGAGCAGAAGCCATATTGAAAAGGGCTGAGGAGTAAACAGTAGAAAGAAGTGAAAAGAGACCATAAATTAGTCTTTCAAGATCACAGAGAGCAAAACTAGAATCACAGACTCAGAATAGTAAAGACCTTACAGACAATCAAACCCATCCATGAAAATCATTACTTCATATTGTTCTGTAACATTCCTGTCAAGTGGCCCTCCAGCCTATGCTTAACCACATTTAAAGACATGGAACTCTACTCTAGCTACGGCAAGGCAGCCTATACCAGCTTTGATAACTTAACGCTTAGAAGTTACTTTATAAAATCAATCCTGAAAGCTGTCTCTTTGTAACCTCTTCAGTACTATCCTTTTAGGCCACATTGAAAAAATTTAATCACTCTTCCATGCTTGTTATTAAAATACTTGGAAATGCTATTCTGTCTCCTTAGTGCTAAACAATTATTTAAGAAAAGTTTGGCCAAAGTGCTGTGGCTTAATTTAGATCTACACTAAACCCAAGTACACTGAATAAAAGTCTCATAGAGCTAGGTGATCTGTATGAACTGGCATCTGATGGTCTGATTTGCTGATGAATTTCTAAGATAAGCAGATATGTCTAGATATTTTATTTAAAGCAGTCTGTAAGCTGTATCATGTGTAAAGTCTATTTTTAAAATCTCAGTTAAACAGAGTTGACAGATATTGGCCCTCCTGCCTTGATTGCTTTGGAGATCCAAGTTAAGGCTTAAGAAATTAGTATAAAGAGTACAGACAAATGTGATCTTCAATGGTTCATTCATAATTAGACTGATATTAGGAAATTTTACAGGGATTAAAATGTAACATTATCAGACTGTCTGCTTTAATCAGACAAGGTAAAACGAAATGACCTCCTGTGAACTGTATCACAGCTGACAAAGGGTCTTATTATCTTCTATTGGTTGGCTAGGAGTTCCAATATCATCTCTATGGTCATTTCTGTTAATCTCTGCAGAGTAGGAGTCCTTAACAAACCATATCTCTGCTACTACCCTTTTGTGAAGTACAAAAAAAACACTATATCTTAATTTATAAAGTTCATTATTTGATTTATCCAAATATACCTCTGGGTAAAAAGACTTGACTGCTGCTCATACCTGAGAATCTTATCACAATGAGGACTAAGACACCAGATCGAGTACACATGCTTAAATGGCATGTAAGACTACATTTTAAAAAGAAAAAAGAGGAATGACATCGGCATCATGGTGGAGTGAGCTTTTCCCTTAAATTCTTCCCCCTCAAAATAGAACAAAAAGGTCATTCATATTCCAACAGAGGTCTTTCACACTACACAAAAGCTGTCTGAGAGTCCCAGGCAGACTTACAACTGACGGCAGTGGTGCTGGAAACCCCAGAGGAAGTGGAAGGAGTTAAGGAAAACTCTCCTCTTTCCCCAATGACAGCAACCCTGAGACCAAGACCGCACAGCTCTCAGAAACTGGGGGAGGGAGGTGAGAGGGAAGGGGGCTGCCCTCTGCAGGAAAACCTTCGCTCTCCAAGTTCCCTCACAGCCTGTGGGGAATCCCCACACTGAGGGAGTGGAGAGTTGCGGGGGTGTCCTCATCAAGCTAACACCCCAGGAGAGCGGATAGCGAGGGAAGAGCAAGAAGCCCCTGGAACCAGGGAGGTGAAAGGAAGCACCCCCACCCCTCAGCACCTCAGCTCAGCAGTGCTCAGTGCCCAAGCTCAGTGGTGCACAGCACCCCAGCTCAGCTGCGCATGGTGCCATAGCTTGGCGTCCCAGCTCAGCCACACTAGGCACCCTAGCTCAGCAGCACCTGGCACCCCAGCTTGGTGCCCCAGCTCAGCTGCACTTGGTGCCCCAGCTCAGCGGTGCCCCAGCTCAGCTGCACTCGTAACCCAGCTCAGCAGCACTACAGCCCAGCCGCGATTCAGTCTGGCCAGAATGTCTGCAGATCTTGGTGGGCTCGAAATACACAGCTATTGATCCCCATCTAATGGTGGCAGGTGGAAACTGCGAGCAGGTATCTTCAGGATGAGGAAAACAGAAACACACCCTCAAGCACAATGCAAAAATACTTAAATCTCCAGACCAAAGGAAATGAAAAGCATCCAGAAATCAATCCTGAAGGCACAGAAATTTATAACCTAAATGATATAGAATTCAAAATAGCTATCATAAAAAAGCTCAACACATTACCAGAAAATACAGATAGACAATTCAAGGAAATCAGGAATTTCTTCACAGAAGAGATTGAAACCAATGGAAGAGATAAAAGAAAATCCGGAATCTTTAAAGAACAGAGCAGAAAATATGGAAAATGCACCATAGCAACTCATATGGGATACGGCAAAAGCGGTGCTGAGAGGGAAACTCAGCAATACAGGCCCACCTTAACAAACAAGAAAAATCCCGAATAAGCAACCTTAAACTACAACTAACAGAACAAGAAAAAGAACAACAAACAAAGCCCAAAGTCAGCAGAAGGAGGGAAATAATAAAAATTAGAGCAGAAATAAATGAAATTGAAACCAAAAAAGTAGTAGAAAGGAACAATGAAACAAAGAGTTGGCTCTTTGAGAAGACAAACAAAATTGACAAACCCTTAACCAGACTCACTAAGAAAAAAAGAGAGAAGGCTCAAATAAATAAAATTAGAAATGAAAGAGATTTCATTTCACAATAGATACCACAGAAATATAAAGGCTTATAAGAGAATACTATGAAAAGCTACATGCCAACAAATTGGACAACCTAGAAGAAACAGATAAATTCTTAGACTCATACAACCTCCCAAAACTGAATCAAGAAGAAATAGAGAACCTGAACAGACCAATCACAAGCAAAGAGATTGAAAGAGTCATCAAAAACCTCCCAAAAAATAAAAGTCCAGCACCAGATGGCTTCTCTGGAGAATTTTACCAAACATTCAAAGAAGACTTAATACCTATCCTTCTCAAACTTGTCCAAAAAAATAGAGGGAGATGGAACACTTCCTAACACACTCTGCAAGGCCAACATCACCCTGATACCAAAGCCAGACAAGGACAATACAAAAAAGGAAAACAACAAGTCAATATTGCTAATGTACACAGACGCAAAAATCCTCAACAAAATATTGGCAAATCGAATACAGCAATACATCAAAAAGATCATACACCATGATCAAGTAGGATTTATACCAGGGACACAGGGATGGTTCAACATCTGCAAATCAATCAACGTGATACACCACATTAACAAAACACAGAATAAAAACCACATGATCATCTCAACTGATGCAGAGAAGGCATTTGACAAGATCCAACATCCATTGATGATGAAAACTCTCAACAAAATGGGTATAGAAGGAAAGTACCTCAATATAATAATGGCCATATATGACAAACTCACAGCCAACATCATACTCAGTGAGGAAAAACTGAAAGCCATTCCTCTGAGAACAAGAAGAAGATAAAAGTGCCCACTTTCACAGGTCTTATTCAACATAGTACTGGGGGTTTTGGCCAGAGTTATTAAGCAAGAAAAAGGAATAAAAGGAATCCAAAAAGGCAATGAAGAAGTGAAACTCTCACTACTTGCAGGTGACATGACTCTATATATAGAAAATCCTAAAGAATCCACTGGAAAACTATTAGAAATAATCAACAACTACAGCAAAGTGGCAGGGTATAAAATCAACTTACAAAAATCAGTTGCATTTCTATATGCTAAAAACGAACTAACAGAAAGAGAACTCAAAAAGATAATCCCATTTACAATTGCAACAAAAAGAATAAAATATCTGAGAATAAGTTTAACCAAGGAGGTGAAAGACCTGTACAATGAAAACTATAAGACACTATCGAAAGAAATTGATAACAATATAAAGAAATGGAAAAATATCCCATGTATGTGGATTGGAAGAATAAATATAGTCAAAATGTCCATACTACCTAAAGCAATCTACAGATTCAATGCAATCCCAATCAGAATCCCAACGTCATTCTTCACGGAAATAGAACAAAGAATACTAAAATTCATATGGGGCAACAAAAGACCCCAAATAGCTAAAGCAATCCTGAGAAAAAAGAACAAATCTGGAGGCATCAAAATCCCTGACTTCAAAATATACTACAAAGCTATAGTAATCAAACCAGCATGGTACTGTTACAAAAACAGACACACAGATCAATGGAACAGAACTGAAAGTCCAGAAATAAAACCACACACCTATGGACAGCCAATCTTTGACAAAGGAGCGAAGAACATGTAAGGGAGAAAGGAAAGTTTCTTCAATAAGTGGTGCTGGGAAAATTGGACAGCCACATGCAAAAGAATGAAAGTAGACCATCTTCTATCACTATACACAAAAATGAACTCAAAAAGGATCAAAGACCTGAAAGTGAGACCTGAAAGTATAAAACTCCTGGAGGAAAATATAGGCAGTACACTAATTGACATCTGTCATAAAGGGATCTTTTCGAATTCCATGTCTACTCGGACAAGGAAACAAAAGAAAAAATAAAGAAGTGGGACTTCATCAGATTAAAGAGTTTCTGCACGGCAAATGAAACCAGGACCAAAATGAATAGACAACCCACCAACTGGGAGAAAATATTTGCAAATTATATGTCCAACAAGGGGTTAATCTCCATAATATATAAAGAACTCACACAACTGAACAACAAAAAAACGATCAAAAAATGGGAAGAGGATATGAACAGACATTTTTCCAAGGAAGATACACAGATGGCCAATAGGCACATGAAAAGATGTTCAGCAGCACTAATCATCAGGGAAATGCAAATCAAAACTACACTAAAATATCACCTTATACCGTTAGAATGGCTATGATCACCAAGACAAAAAGTAACAAATGTTGGAGAGGTTGGGGAGAAACAGGAACCCTCATTCACTGCTGGTGGGAATGCAACTGGTGCAACCTCTATGGAAAACTGTATGGAAATTCCTCAAAAAATTAAAAATAGCAATACCTTATGATCCAGCTATCCCACTATTCGGTATCTATCCAATGAACCAGAAATCAACAATCCAGAGAGGCTTATGCACCCCTACGTCCATTGCAGCATTATTCACTATAGCCAAGAAGTGGAAGCAACCCAAGTGTCTCTTGACTGATGATTGCATAAAGATGTGGCATATATCTACAATGGAATACCACTCAGCCATAAAAAAAGACAAAATGGTCCCATTCACAACAACATGGATAGACCTGGAGGGTATTATGTTAAGTGAAATATAAACTAACACATGGATACAGAGAACTGTTTAGTGGTTACCAGAGGCAAGGGGGATGGGGGTTGGGCACAAGGGGTGGAGGGTTGCATTTATATGGTGATTGATAAAGAATAATGTACAACTAAAATTTCACGATGTTATAAACTATTAAGACATCAATAAAAAAAAGAAAAAAGATATTTTGAACTTAAAGTAGTCCTATCCTAGAGTACATACACACTGTCTTACACAGGAGATCGTGAATATAAGAAGTTTTAGTTGTATGTATTTTGAAAGAAACAAAAAGAAAGCATCAGAAAGAATGAAGTAAAAGCAAGTGTTATAGTCTCCACAAAAACCCCAGATGCTAATTATGTGCATTATTTTTGTTTTTTGCAGATTTCTTTGATTACTACGTGCATATGCCAGTATACTTGAGGACACCTACTTTAAGAGCCTAAAAACGAAGGTGTAGGAGAATGAGAAATTTTGGGGGGATCTACTGACAAATTTCAATTTGATGTTTTCTGGATTAAGAAAATGAATTCTAAGAACATTCTAGCAATAAATATTCACCATTCTATGTAAAATATAAGTATATAAATTCACAAACTACACATGATGACATTCAAACCATTCACAGTTTGGCTCTAACCCAAATTTTCCAGCCTGATGCTTTAGTCATTTGGAAATTTCTGATGTTACCTAAATATATGCTCTCCTTTCTTAGTGCCTTTTTAATCCTTTTCACTTAAAATGCTGTCTTCTAATCCCTCTTGTCCTGGCTGGTTCAGCTCAGTTCAGTACATATTTATTAAATGTCTTCTATATGACAAAGGTCACACTAAGCATTGAGCAAAGATAAGGACTCAATCTTAAAATATTATTTTGAGAAATCTTCTAGGTAACTGGAGCAGGGTGGCAATGATGAAATCTTGTGGTGGACGGAGCCTGGTGAGCTCTGAGAGCACCGTGAGGCAATTAGGTGGGTAAAGCCTGAAGCATTTTGAAGCTCTGGGCAGAACAGTGAATTTTGGTACGTTGTGTTGGATTTAAACTGGTGGCCGAATGGATCTGTGGGCCTTTCGAGGCAGTATATACTAAGTAGTGATCTACTTATCAACTGTGTAACCATATTAAAAAAAGTCACTGGTTGTTTTCTTCTGAAAAGTTATTTGTAAATGACACTTACTAAACTGAAAAATAAGCCCTCTCCAGTTTAACTGGTATTAACCAGTATACATTATACCACTGTATATCTGGAAATTATTTTCCACTACATTTTATTAATAATGTCTCTCCACTAAAAAAAGAGAATCCTAAATTACTTAATTCAAGCATATAAGTCTTCGTATTTTGGATACTTTTGTTGAAAAATAAACATGTACCATTATTTTATAAAACATACATGTTTAAAAATTTCAAATATCAAGAGACTGAGAAGACAAGCCACAGACTGGGAGAAAATATTTGCAGAAGACACATCTGATAAAGGACTGTTATCCAATGTATACAAAGAACTCTTAAAAACTCAACAATAAGAAAATGAATAACTTGATTAAAAAAATGGGCAAAAGACCTGGGCACCTCGCCAAAGAAGATATACATATGAAAAGATGTTCAACATCATATGTCATTAGGGAATTGCAAACTAAAACAACAATGAAATAGTACTTACGCTTATTAGAATGGACAAAATCCAAAATATAGACAACACCAAATGCTGACAAGAAGAAAAGGGACTTTCATTCACTGCTGGTGGGAATGCAAAATGGTACAGCCACTTTGGAAGACAGTTTGGTGGCTTCTTGCTCACAAGACTAAACCTACACTTATCATACCATCCAGCAATCACGCTCCTTGATATTTATCCATATGAACTGAAAACTTACGTTCACACAAAACCTGGAAAGGGATGTTTATAGCATCTCCATTCATAATTGTCAAAACTTGGAAATAACCAAGATGTCTTTCAGTAGGTGAGTGGATAAACTGTGGTACATCCAGACAATGAAATATTACTCGCCGCTAAAAAGAAATAAGCTATAAAACCATGAAAAGACGTGAAAGAAACAAATGCATACAGCATTACTAAGTGAAAGAAGCCATTTTGAAAAAGCTACATACTATATAATTCCAATGATACGACATTTTGGAAAATACAAAATTACAGAGACAATAAAAAGCTTAGGGGTTGCCAGGGGTTGGGGAGAAGGGAAGATGAATAAGGAGAGCATGGAGGATTTTTAGGTCAGTGAAACTACTCTATATGATACTATAATGGTAAATACATGTTATTATACATTTGTCAAAACCCATAAAATGTACAAAACTGTGAGTGAATCCTAATGTAAACTATGGACTTTGGGTGACAATGATGTATCAATGTAGATTCATTGATTGTAATAAATGTACCACCCTGGTGCCTGCAGTTGATAGTGGGGGAGATTGTGCATATATGGGGATGGAGATATATGGGAATTCTCTGTGCTATCTGCCTAATTTTGCTGTGAACCTAAAACTGCTCTGAGGGGTCTGGCCTGGTGGCATAGTGGTTAAGTTTGCACACTCCGCTTCAGTGGCCCAGGGTTCGCAGGTTTGGATCCCAGGGGCAGACCTACGCACAGCTTATTAAGCCACACTGTGGTGGCATCCCACATACAAAATAGAGGAAAATGGGCATGGATGTTAGCTCAGGGACAGTCTTCCTCACCAAAAAAAAAAAAAAAAAAAAACCAAAACTGCTCTGAAACATAAAGTCTATTAACTAAAAAATATATCCAATAACTAAACTCACAGTTAGTTAAAAGTCTCTGTTGAGAGGATAAAAGGTAAGGTACAGATTGGGAGAAAATACTTGCAAACCACATATCTGACAAAAGACTAGTATTCAGAATAAAGAACTCTCAAAACTCAAGAGTAGAAAAAAAAACTAATTAGAAAATGGGAAGAAGATATAAAGAGATATTTCACTGAAAAGGATATACAGATGGCAAATAAGCAAAAGAAAAGATATTCAACATCATTCTCCAATAGGGAAATGCAAATTAAAATCACAATGAGATATCACTATATACCTATCAGAATTACTAAAATAAAATTAGAGATGACAACAAATGCTGGTGAAGATGTGGAAAAATAGGATCACTCACACATTGCTACTGGGAATGTAATATGGTACCACCAGTCTGGAAAACAGTTTCTTAAAATATTAAACATGCAACTACCATATCACCCAGCAATTGTACATCTGGGCATTTATTCCAGAAAAATGAAAACTTAAGTTCACCCAAAAACCCCTACACAAATGTTTATAGCAGGTTTATTCATAATAGCCAAAAACTAGAAACAACCCAGATGTCCCTCAACAGGTGAATGGTTAAACGAACTCTAATACATCCATACCATGGAATAAATAACAAAAAGGAATGAACTATTGATAGACACAACAATCTGGATGAATATCCAGATAATCATGCAGAGTGAAAAAAATCTGAAAATATTACACATCGTATGATTCCATTTATATAACATATGGAAATGGAAAACAGATTACTGGCTGGCAAGAGATAAGGGGGTGGAGTGAGAGGGGAATGGGTGTGGCTATAAAAGAGAATCTCTGTGGTGACAGAAATGTTCTGTGTCTTGATTATATCAATGTCTATATCCTGGTTGTACACAATATCACATCTTGGTTTTAAAAGATGTTACCACTGGGGAAACTGCCTAAATAATACACCAGATCTCTCTGTATTATTTCTTACAACTACATGTGAATCTACAATTATCTCAAAATAAAAAGTTTAATTAAAATAACAGACTATTGGGGCCGCCTGGTGGCACAGCCGTTTGGTTCGTGCTTGGCAGCCCGGGGTTTGCGGGTTCGGATCCCGGGTGCCCGCCGACGCACTGCTTGTCAGCCATGCCGTGGCGGCGTCCCATATAAAGTAGAGGAAGATGGGCACGGATGTTAGCCCAGGGCCAGTCTTCCTCAGCAGAAAGAGGAGGATTGGTAACGGATGTTAGCTCAGGGCTGGTCTTCCTCACACACACACAAAATAAATAAAATAACAGACTATTTCATTCATATAATTAACTATTATGCTGTCCATTTTGGTTCAATATTTGGCTACTCCATATAAATCCTAAGTGCAATTCTAATAGAATCTCTTTATTAGTGCCTGGGGAATCAAATGAAGCTCAGAAAGTTAGGTAGAATTCTAATTTTATTGTAATATTGGCAATCAAAAGAGGATGACTGATCATTGGCTTAGTAGTCCAATGAAGTATTTTCCAAACAACAACAAAAATTGCTTCAAAAACCTATGGGCAACAGTCTAAAACATTCAAGTCAATTCCACTTTATAGAAGTAAATTGAAGAAAAAGTATTAGTGACAACAGGATTAGACTACATTTCAGAGCTATTTTTCAGATTTGTAAGCAATGAATCAAAGACTGGGTAGCATACAAAAAGTCCAAGGACACAATCTAAGCAAGATGCTGAACTTAACCAGTTCTAGAACTGTGCATCCCTATAAAATAGGAAGAGATCTCTTGGACATGACATGAGCTGTGGTTGGCTCTGCTCTATCTCATTTCATGGATTTATGGCAGTTTCCCAGTTAAAGACCCATCCCAGAAACCATGTGTGGCTTACATATTTGCCATTCTTCTATGGTATGGCATAAATAAATCATGGGGTTTGGGTCAGTACAGCCAGCCTGTAAAGTGATTCATGGAGCCAGCAGTACCATCCCCTAGGAGTAAACCTCAGGACAAGATACAATTTCCTGACTCAAGAAGCAGCCTTTAAATCAGGACACCTGGACAGCCACGGAATCACTTAAAAAATACCATAGGACTCAACCCACCACTGTTTCTCAGTGCTGGGCTGCACTTGCCCCAGCCCTGTTCCTTTTAACACTAAATACTAAATTCAAAATGAATCTTTTTTGAGTGAATTATCATGGTAACAGAACTATAGAATAAACTTAAATGCATCCCATCTCTTACCTCATTTGTCCTCTGTTTGTCCCTGACTTTACTCATTCAAGAAAATATTTCCCATGTCAAATTTCCCTCTCAATCCTTATCCCAGCCTTCAAAACTCATAAACCAAGAACACCTTTTGGTGCCTAAAATAAAAAAGCAAAGGACTGTGAAACTGGTTTCTCTGTAGATAACCCAATAAGGAGTACTAGTTAGACTGATCCTGGAGATGAAGATGCCAGGGCATTCTCTGGGCTTGGAGACCCACACTGCAATCAGTGTGCGTATATAGATTATATTATATATACTTTAAACCAAGACTGGCAACAGTTCCATAGTCTTTTTTAGGAAAACTGGAAATATAACCAGTTGTAAAGGTCGTGAGTTTGTTGACCTCCTGAGAGCTTTTTACATTAATCTCTAAGTATCATCACCAAGCTAAAATCTTTTATGTTCTCAACTCTTTGAATAAAATGCTTAAAGCAGCTAAAATAAACAAAACCACATTCCCAGTTATCAAAAAGAACTACTTTTAGAACAAGATGCCAAACAGTTTTTAGCTAGACAAAAAACTACTAATCCTAATCAGTCTCACTCTGTGGATTTACTGAAGCCTCCAAGCCAAAGGCCAATCACATACCAGTATTGTTTTATGCTTCTTCCCGTGGAGACTGGAGGAAAAGAAGTGTTGGGACTCTCTGTTATGACCACAGAACTGGCTCCAGTGCCTCCCTGATCCTTTAGGGGTACAAATGAGGCAAATCTACTTTTATTCAATAATGACCTACTTGATTGCATACGTTTGGGGAAGATGCAGCCAACAATAGATACAAAAAGCTGCAGTGCTTTACTACATTCCTTTACAATAAGCAACAAGCCAAGAAAAAACATGGAGTCCAGCTCATTAGCATCTTCACACCTTCCCAAGTCATTGAATTAACTGGACTGTACATATGCATGAAGTGTTCAAAAATGTGAGAATGGCAATTGGAGGTCAAAGTAAACTACAATAATTAAATCATAAATATATCAAGGCTCAAAGCTTTCCAGCGAATCAGAAAGAGAGGAAAGAAATGACTACGGGAATTCTCAGCAACTACAAACAAACTACATTTGATGACAATGTGATCTCTCATATATCTCAAGGCACATAGGTCTTTGTTAAGTCCTGAGTATTAATCTTGTCACATTATGTTGTAAGACATTATACATTTTTTCCCTTAAGCTGATTCTTCATCATTGACCATACAAAGTTTCCTAAAATAATTCAGTAACAAAAGTTCTTTAATTAATAAATATTAAAACTTCTAGAACAAGAGAGGCACTGATATGTTTCTTCCTAATGACCTCTGGCTCACTTCTTGCATCTGTGTTTTGTTAAGAGACGCCATCCAAACCAGGAAGAGGCAGTGGCAGATCAATTACATTGGTCATGGAGTTGTTTCCCACTAGGAAATGCCACAAGTCTTTGTAGCCTGCCAGACAGTGTAAATAAACACTGCAGATAACACTTTATAAAAAGAATCACACTCTAGAGAATCAATTAATTGGAGAGAGATATGAGAAACTAGCATTTAAAAAAAAAATAACATTCATTTCTAGATAAGCCTTGAATTCTTAACCTGGCAGCAAAAAGGATACTTTCTGTGGCTAATGTGAAAATTGATACCAATCACAAAACTTATTTAGTATTTCATAGGAAATAGATCTTAATGACCATCAAAACACACGTTTTGAGTTTTATAGAATTTCTCTACACAGAAATTATTATATTATTTCAATTCCCCTCTTCAAAATAGTTAATTTTGATTTGGGTGCATTTTAAATTGACTAATAAGTTAAACACACTTTGAAAAAGTAAAAAAGTACTTGGCACTAAAATATATTCTAGTATTTTGATGACATATTTCAAGAAGACACATTTGAAAACAGCCAAGAGTGAGTCTTGACAAAGATGAATACTTGCATTTGTCTCATTTCTATTACTATTTAAACAGTGGACTACAAAATACCATCCTCGATTGATACTGGGCCCAAGACTAAAAAAATAAAAACAAAAATCAAAAAAACCTCGAAACCATCTATCTCTTGAGTAAACAAACGTCACAATACATTCTGTTTCCTATACATTACAGCAACTGACTGATAATATCCACTTACTCTATTAGGGTCAGTTAATCAGTGGTTCTCCTAGAAATGAAAGGAGGATTGTCAGTTTTTTGAGTTGGGCCATAGGTGACTACATTTTTTAACTAAAACATGAAGATTCTTCCCGTCATTAAGGACTATGATCCTTTCTGAAGTTGACCATGCTTTTCCTCCTTTGTAAAGAGGGACCCATATGAAATAGATATGAACATTAATAAATATTTGTAAATAGCCCTGAAGAATTTGTAAAGTGATATAATGAAATGTGAAAAAAGGACAGGTTTTCATCAAGGAAAACCCTTTGGTTATTCTCTCCAGTATTAGAGATTTCTATAGTTCAACACACAGCAAGACAGGAAGACAAACATACTCCTATTAGTCAGGTTTACTTCTTACCCAGGCCGCTTACTATCCTGGATTCTACCACAGTGATAAGCTGGTACTGTGTAAAATCTACAGCTTTTAGATACACGTGTAAAGAAAGAACATAAACATTTTATGTGTAACATGAGCACTGGTTTATCAGAAATGATACTTCTCAAAACTGTATGAAGGAGAAGATTTAAGTAATTTAAAGTTTAATGATAAAAATATATTTTCTTTTTCCTAATTAAGAGTTTTATGTAAAATTAATATTTTCTTTTTAATCCTGTGATCTTTTGACATCATAGGGCAATCGTTTCTCTCAATTTGCAATAAAAAATTAAGCAAATGCTAAATAACATTAAACAGACTATGAAAATAAACATACAAGTAAAAAATGAAGACCCAAATTCTTGATTTCATTTGGCTATATTAAACTTCTCTATTATCTTCAATAAAACAGCTGTAAGTGTTAGACACTACAGATACAAGTTGAAAGAGACATAATCTCTGCACTCAGGAGTTTATAATCCAGGGGCTAGTCAACTATGGCCCTTGGGCCAAATTCACCCTGCTGCCTGTTTTTGTTTTTGCTTGTTTTAATTTTTTAATTATTATATATATTTTTAATTGTGGTAAAAAATATATATAACATAAAATTTGCCATTTTAACCATTAAGTGTACCATTCAGTGACATTAAGTTCATTCACAGTGTTGTGCAACTACCATCACTATCCATTTCCAGAACTTTTTCATATTTTTAAACAGATACTCTGTACCCATTAAACAATAACTCTCCATTCCCCATTCCCCCAGCTCCTGGCAACCTCTATTCTACTTTCTGTCTGTATGAATTTGCCTACTCTGAGTACCTCAGATAAGTGGAATCATATAATATTTGTCCTTTTGTGTCTGGCTTATTTCACTTAGCATAATGGTTTCAAGGTTCACCCATGTTGTAGCATGTGCAGAATTTCACTTCTTTTTAAGACTGAATAACACTCCATTGTATGTATAGACCACATTTTGTTTATCCATTTATCTGCTGATGAACACTTGGGTTGCTTTCATCTTTTGGCTATTATGAGTAATGCTACCATGAAAACTGCTGTGCAAGTATCTGAGTCCCTGCTTTCAATTCTTTGGGATATATACCTAGGAGTGGAACTGCTATGCCACTTGTTTTTGTAAATTTGTTTGGAACACAGTCACATGTATTTATTTACACATTGTCTATGGTTGCTTTTACATTACAACGACAGAGTTGAGTAGTTGTGCAAGAGACCATACGACCCACAAAATTTAAAATATTTTCCATCTGGCTCTTTACAGAAAAAGTTTGCTGACTCCTATTATAGTTCATTATAGTAAGATGTGGAAGGGGTGGAGAAGAAGCTAATTTTGTTTTATAAAGTTATGTGGGCTCTGTATGTGTGTGTGCGCGCATGCATGCATGTGTGTATTTTGGAGCGGGCCAAGGGAAGGAATCATTAGAGGCCAAGAATACTACCTTGGAAAAATTCATTCTGCGTTTTCACACTGAAGTTAGGGTCACTATGCTAACTCACTAAATTAAAGCATTTAGTTTAGGCTTTTCAAATTACACTACTGAGCTTTACATTTTATGATTATAGTTTAACTACAGTTCCTTATTTTCTCAACATTGTATTCTCCCTTGGCTTCTGTGAAATCACACTCCCTGGCTTACTATCTAACTCATATCATTTCTTCTGTCTACTTTGCTGGATCCCTTCCCTTTCCCAAAACATTGAAATCCCCACTGTTCCATCTTAGGACCCCTTCTCTTCTCATTTCACACTCTTATTCCATTCCCTTTTGTTTGAGCTCCAAACCAACAGATATCTAATTGTCTACTGGATAATTCTATCTTAATATCCTACATCTCAGTGGACCACATCAACATCCACCTAGTTTCTCAACCCAGACACCTAACAGTCATCCTTAACTCCTCTACTTCCTAACTCACCACATCCAATCAATAACCAATAAATTATGCCTTTTCTGTCTCTTAATTGTTCTCAAAAAATCTCTTAAACCTCATAAGCACTGCTTTAGTTCAGGATCTCAACCACTCTAGATTACTACAGTGTTTCCATTACTTTCATTTTGCCCTCTACACTTCATTCTCCACATCAGAATCATATATATGAAATGTAAATATGAACATCACTTATATGTTCAAAACATTTAATAGCTCTTTATCACTTCCAGGATGGAGTAGCCAGCCTCCAACATGGCATCCAATGATCCCTGTGGCCTGACATTCACATCCTTTTGTAGCCTCTTTCTATATCATACCAGTGTTGATCTGTGTTATCAATAGAATATGGTAGAAATGATGCATATCACTTCTAAGGTCAGGTTATAAGAGATACTGTGGCTTCTGTCTTCGGTTCCCTCTCACTCTTAGATCACTTGCTCTGTGGGAAGCCAGCTGCTATGCTGAGAGCAGCCCTACAGAGAGGCCCATTCAGTGAGGAAATGAGGTCTCCTGCAAAGAGCCAGTGAGGAAGTGAGAATTCTCACCACTCATGTGAGTTAGCCATCCTGGCCATAGCTTCTGAAGCCACAATCAAGATGACTGCAGCCTGATCTGACACTTTAACTGCAACCTCATGAGAGGTCTGGGGCCAGAACTGCACAGCTAAGTGGTTCCCAAATTCCTGACCATCAGAAACTATGAGATAATAATTGTTGTTTTAAGCTGCTAAGTTTGGGGTAATTTGTTATGCAGCAATAACTAATACATAGGATAAAGGCCAAATTCCTTAGCATGGTACATAAGGCTCTTCATGAGCTATGATTATGTCTCTCTCTCTCTCTCTACCCCCATTATCCATTGTAATTTACGTTTCAATATTACTGAACTACCTGTAATCTCTATGTCTTATCAACTGCTATCCAGCTTTCAAAATCCTTTTCTGATAACACTACCTCCTAGAAGTTGTCCCTGATCATCAATTTGAATCTCCTTTTACGTCTCAGATAATTTGACCACTGCCAGAATTCTGTGCATACAGAATTTCGGTACATACAGAGCCAGCTGCATAGCACAACTTCTGCAGTAGTTGATATGTGAATGGTACAGTGTGGCCACACACAGTAGCTTTATGTATAAGCTCCCATTTTTTAACTTGATCATGCTTTAGTATATTTGTTTATATATCTCTCCTTAGCACCTAAAATAGGTATTCAATAAATCTTGTTGAATGAACAGACTTGTGTTAAATTTTCAATACAACCACATCGTACAAATACTTAAAATATACAACTTTAAAAAATGAGAATTGTGCAGATCCAACAATTATAACTCTCAACTCCTATTTTTAATTATACTAACTCTAGACAGAAACTTTCCACCCCGAGAAAAGGAATAGGCTATAGAGATGTAAAGAATGTGTCCTAGGCAATCCATATTTAAAACAAACAAAAAAATTTTTGTTGTTGAAAGAACAAAGCGTGAATTTTAGGTCCTGGAATTTAGATTAATGTTTCCCAACCCTTTTCACATCAATGAACACACAGAAAGGGATAATATTTGTATGGAAAGCTGAGATAAAAAGATGAGGCCCACACGTGAAACCTATTAGTGACACAGCAATATGCTGCAGCATCCTGGTTCATAGACATAGCATTCTTAGGTTGCCTTTGAAATTAAATATGGCAATTTTGCCTAAAGGAGGCAGATTTCAGAATTTCTTCCCCAATACTTAAAAGAAATAAACAAAACACTGTAAAAGCCTGCAAAATATTCACCTGCAGGAACCAAACAAGAAAAAGGACATAATCTCAATTTTATCTGCAGGTAAGGAAATGGAACAAAAATTCTGGTGGGGAATGGAGGAGTTCTTGATTCCATCCTAAGCCCCAAAACAATACAAGGGTCAGAAATGAGGTGACAAAGTCGTAAGAATTCTCAGTATTACCCTCAAATTTGGAGGAAAAAAGACTGAAAGGGTGAACTGACAGCTCAAAAAATCAGTCAGGAGAAAACACGCATCTACAGAACCCGCAGTACAGGCAAAAAAAACTACCAGGATATGTCATTTTCTAGGGACCACTAAAGAATTTCACAAATGATCTGAACTCACTCTAGCTAGGATGAATACATGACATTTATCAAAATTTCAGAAGAAAAAAACTGAGCTCAGTCCTCCAACAAATATTTACTATTTGCAAATAGTAAATGTGAAAATACTATTTTGCACAGTATTGCAAAATACTGTGCAAGGCTCTAGCTGAGCATTGTCACTGCTCCCCACATTGCTCAGGCTACAGAAAAGCAGACTGAAGTAAATTTCCAGCCATTATACTCTGACTCAGAGGAGGAAGCAACCAGGTTTAAGATAAGATGGTCGTAGTAAGGGTATCAGGGAACATTCACTCACTCTACATTGGATGAAACATGCCCAACAATTTCATAACCAGCTAAGTAACTCTTCAAGTATAATGGCAAAATAAATAATATCAAGCATGCAAAAACAAAAAACGAAAATAATTCAGTATCCATACAGTCTTTCCTGAAAAAGCCAATTAAAGATAAAATTCAAAAACAAAAAGATGAATCACAGCAAAGAATTCTAGAAAGTAAACAGAAAATGTAGTAACGGACAGGTGATAAGCAATGAATTTAAATGTAGAAACTAGACTATGTAAATTTGGGAATTATGGTTATAAAATCAAATGTAAATGTTAAAAACCTTGGTGAAGCTAAAATAAAAATATATCTTTAAAAATTGGAGAGAATAAGTGTTAATTTCCTCATTTTTTAGAGCCTGGGGTGAATTAATGTGGATTAAATGCTGCTGAAAAGCATGACTTTAATCTCGTAATGTTTTCTCTTATCCTTGTGAGGATGTCTTATGAATTCCCCTATACAGTAAAGAAATATTCAACTGAAATTCCATTTGTTTATTCTACAAAAAATCATATAAAATTAAATTTTAAATCAAAATGGCATGTTAGTATGATCCTGTTAATTTTCCCCCTATTTTTCCTTCTGTGTGTGTGCACAGAAATATGATAAGAATCAATACTCACCTACTACAAATGATGATTATTTCCTAAGCAGTTGACTTTGGGTTTTTTGCTTTCTCCTTTCTACTTTTTTGCCACTGTTCAAATTTTTAAAAAGAATAAAATAATAATAAATAAATAAATAATTAAAAACCTCTAATTTGAGGCACACACTATGAGACATAAGGAAAAGCATGTGCTTTGGACTACAATTTTACCGTTTACTAGCTGTGTGATCCTAGACAGATAACTTCTTGAATCACATTTTTCTTAACTATAAAATGATAATAAAAATGTCTAAACTTCCTGGAGTAGTTGTTAAGATTGACACATTTTAAAATAATACACCTCTATTTCAGCTGTGAATCTGTCACATGGTAGGCACTTAACAAATGTTAGTTATCCTAGAGAACTAGGGTTGTGACAACAGAAATACAAAGAAACCCAATAATACTCCAGGTTTTATGTTTCTCTCCAATTATATCTTTTAATCTTCAATCAAGAGTCAAATGGATCAGTCAAATGGATCAAGAGTCCCAAGATCAGTGTGGCTAAGGACTGTTTGCTTTGTTAGAACTTGAGGACCAAAATGTACCATAAGGGGTTTCACAACATAAACTTTCCTGCAGTTCCAGAGGCTTTCCTTTCCTCTTCCTGAGAGATCAACATCTTTCTCATTCAATGCAAATGGAATACTATATTTAAAGTATATTAAAAATCTCTTTTCCCCCACTGAGATGTTGACAGGATCTATTGCATCCTGAAAGTAAAGGTCATGATTAGCAAAGAAAAATCACCACCACAGGACTGGATCAGCTGTTTAAAAATAAAAAATGCCCCTCCCCAAAACTGGACATTTCCCCTCTTCAGTCCATAAAACTACTTTAACATGGTTAGATACTTTGTTTATAAATAAAGATGAAATGTTTTTGCATATGAAATCCATAATTTAAAAGATAAGCCTCAGAATACAGTTTATTTCAGCATATTAGCATGTAGTTTAGAAGCATTTTTAAAGAGATGTCCAGCACAAAAAGGAATTATATGATATGCTAATCTCTCCCGGTACTGTAGGGAATGAAATAAAAGCATCTGAGACTTGAGTGAGAAGGAGGAGAGTGAAGAGGATGCACAACACAGATGTTCAGAGAGGGGAGAAAGGGTAGTTAAGTGACTGAACAATGGAAGTGATGAGTTAATAACAGCTACATAACTTCCTAAAAAAATGACTCAATATCAATACCAACATAACTAAACTCTAAAGATACAAGACAATCTGCTTTAGGGAAGAATAGAAATGTTGTTTCTATGCTAGATACAGTATTCCTGATGTAGCTTATAGGGACCTTTTAAATTAAAAGCATCATGATGACTGAATGGGATAATTTCATGCCAAAATAATGAGCAGCAGAGTTCTGAAACTGTAAAATACCAAGATTGACACTAAAGCTGCTATAATTTGAATGTTCCATGAAATGTTTTAAAATCAGTGATATAAGTAAAGGGGGGAAATACTAATTGCAATAAACGGTACTCTCTTTGGAGGGATGGAGTTTGTAATGGAAAAAAATGGTCATTTGCTTATGAAGCTTATTTGCACAGGGCTCTGTTGATCTCATGTTGCCTACATGAGAAATCGTCAGAAGAGCTGTGAAGTCTGCTTTAAATCCAGGTGCTCCCATTTCTGTCTCTCAAAACAGGGACATTTTCTTAATAAACATTCCAAAGCTGCCTAGTGCCAGGTCTGGTTAGTTTAGGAGCTGGAAGG
The DNA here is from genome assembly GCA_031878705.1 of Tapirus indicus. Taxonomy (NCBI): domain Eukaryota; kingdom Metazoa; phylum Chordata; class Mammalia; order Perissodactyla; family Tapiridae; genus Tapirus; species Tapirus indicus. Next base: position 98,575,346 of record CM062918.1, read on the forward strand.
TGTTGTGGAGACAGCACGAGTGAGAAGCAAAAAAGACAGATAACATAGATATTGGTATTTATTTCATTAAAGTTCTAAGAGTGTGCTTAATTCTTAAATTTAGAGAGTATTCCTGAATGGACTCATCCAACAGATTGCTTACTGGTATTCGGCTCTAGTCTCTCCCCATTCTAATCTATCCTTAACAGGCCCAGCATTATCCTCCTGACATATGGATTGGATCATGTCATTTCCCTACTCCTTATGCCTAGAGAATAAAAATGACAATTAGTGGCATGGCATACAAGGCCCTTCCAGCTTTATCCTTCAGAATTCTCCCCAAATATTCTTCGCTCCAACAATACTAAATTTCTGATAGTTCCTCAAATATACCTCAATATTTCATACCTCTACGACTTTTCATGTTCTGTTTTCTCTATCAAGAATATTTTCTTGTTTTTTTTTTTTTTGTGAGGAAGACCAGCCCTGAGCTAACATCCGTTGCTAATCCTCCTCTTTTTGCTGAGGAAGACTGGCCCTGGGCTAACATCCGTGCCCATCTTCCTCTACTTTATATGGGACGCCGCCACGGCATGGCAGACAGGCAGTGCGTCGGCGGGCACCCGGGATCCGAACTCGCGAACCCCGGGCTGCCAAGCGCAGACTAAACCGCTGCGCCACCGGGCGGCCCCTGTCAAGAATATTTTCAATGCACTCTTCTCATTTATCCTTTAAGAGATAGCTAAAGGATCTATGAAGTCTGCTTTAACAATCCCAGGTAGACTTTGGTCTATTCCTCTCTTCAAGCTCTCATTGAACCCTGTTCATATCTCCTTTATATCTATTATCATAATATATATGCTTTCCTATTTTCCAAAACAGATCAATAACTGGCACAAACTGTTTATCATTCTGTGAAATATAAGAAGAAATTCTTAAAATATTTTTCCAGGGGCCAGCCCAGTGGTGTAGTGGTTGAGTTCGCGTGCTCTGCTTTGGTGGCCCAGGGTTCGTGGGTTCAGATCCTGGGCATGGACCTATGCACCACTCATCAAGCCATGCTGTGGCGGTGTCCCACATATAAAATAGGGGAAGACTGGCACAGATGTTAGCTCAGCAACAATCTTCCTCAAGCAAAAAAAGGGGAAGACTGGCAACAGATGTTAGCTCAGGGCCAATATTCCTCACCAAAACAACCCACAAACTTTTCCAAAGTTCAAGCAAAGTTTTGAATATCCATTCAGTGATTCAGAAACAAACCTGTCTACAGAATTACCTAAAGTATGCCAGGCTGATCTCAAAGCCTCAAATCCTTTGCCTATTAAAAAATATAAATCCTGTCACACTACAACATGGATAAACCTGGAAGACATTATGCTAAGTGACATAAGCCAGTCACAATAAGACAAATACTGTATGAATCCACTTAAATTAGGCATCTAAAATAGTCAAATTCATGGAAACAGAAAGTAGAACAGTGGTTACCAGGGGCTGGGAGGAGGGGGAAAAGAACAGTTGTTTAATGCAAGATGAAAAAATTCTGGAGATTTGTTTTACAACAATGTAAACAATATAACACTATGGAACTGCACATTTAAAATAGTTAAGATAGCAAATTTTATGTTATGTGTTTTTTATCTCAAAAAAAATTTTGAATAAAAGAAAGACAATTGCTGGGGCTGGCCCGGCGGCATAGTGGTTAAGTTTGCGCACTCCTCTTCAGCGGCCCGGGGTTCACAGGTTCAGATTCTGGGCGCGGACCTACACACCCTTGTCGAGCTATGCTGTGGCAGGGTCCCACATATACAGCAGAGGAAGATGGGCATGGATGTTAGCCCAGGGCCAATCTTCCTGAGCAAAAAGAGGAGGATTGGCAACAGATGTTAGCTCAGGGCTCATCTTCCTCACACACACACCAAAAAACTCACTAACTTTTAAATAGACATTTATTCATTTACCAAATGAACTCTATAGGAGCTCCAAGAACGAAAAAGACAAGAACCCACCCTTCCTCCTTGAAAACAGAGACTGTGTGTCTTGTTTACATTAGACTGTCAGGATGCAGGACAGCTCCTAACACTGATTCAAGATGCTTATGATTTAATTAGAAAAGAAAATATGCACACAGATAATTTCAATTTGTGGTAGAAAATAAGCAATATGAGAGGTTCAGGTCAAACTCAGAGAAAGTGGTGACTACTACTTGCTGTGGTATCAAATTGAAAGAGAAGAGGGGAGAGAGGGAGAAAGAAAATAAAAACAGAAGGAGTGAGGGAAGGAAGAAGAAACAGAAAGAATGAAAAGTGAGGTACTAAGCAGGTCAGGGAGTGGTGAACAACAGGGAGAGGCCAGATTAAGAAGAACCTTGAGTAACATGCTAAGGAGCCTGAATTTTATTGAAAGCAATGAATAAGTAGCCTTTGGAAAAATTTAAGGGGAAATAATATGACTATATATGTGTTTTTAAAAAGTATTAATCTGGGAGAAATGGAGGAAAAGGAATAGCAAAGGGCAAAGCTAGTTAGAGGATCATTAATTAAGATGCTGTTGCAAAAACAAAAGCAATAAAATATTGGAAAAATTGCTTGGAGACAAACAAAATGATGTGGAGATATAATTCAAAGTTTGAATCAATAGGATATATGATTGAAAAAGCTGTGGGGGGTAAGAGAAAGTAAGTAGTTAGAAATTATTTACTAGTTTCTGCCTTGAACAATGGAGTGACTGGATTACATTTATTGATGTTGAAAATACTGGAGGAAGAACGTTCTTATAAAAGAAAATGATGAATATAATTTCAGACATGTTGAGATTGTTTGTGGAATGTTCAAGACGTCATTTACAGTTGGCAGTTGATACAGAGGTCTAAAGTTTGGAAGAGAGATAATGGGCTGGAGAAAACAATGTATGGGTGTGTGTCTATTTGTACTTGGAAGTCATCAGCACTTATAGATGGTAGTTGAAGCCATTAAATAGTTAAAATTACTTGAGGAGAAAATACAGGGGGAGGAAGTATAGAAGAAGAAGAGAGCTGGAAATGGACTCATGGGGAGCATCAAACTTAAGGGAAAGAAAAAGGAGCCCTTTAAGTAATGGCCAAAGAGGTAGGACGAAAACCAGGATAAGCAATTAGAAGAACCAAAGATCAATCTTCGAGCAATGTGAAGAACCTTCTATACAATTTTTTCGGGGGCTGGATATCATTTAATGCTGTATTAGAGTAAAAGGCCTCTAAATGCTACTCTAAGTAACTAAAATACTTGTGTAAATATACATTTATTCTGCTAAAAGCAATTTATAAGAACACTGTTAGAACATAAAGATATGAGAAATTACTCTAAAGGGATGGGTCCACAGAGACATATGAAAGTCATCCTAGTTACTTTAATAGAAATGTCTTATACCTTCCTTCTCCAGAGTAACCGGCCCTTAAAACATAGAAGGGTTATAAATTTGAATTAATATAGCAATTAGTAAATGTATGACACAGATTTAGAACTAAAACCAGGCCATTAAGATAGGATATAAAATAATTTTAAATTGTGTTGATTTTCAATATTAGATATAAAGAGAGTTAAATAAACAAAAACCTCCAGCATTTATGGACCACTATAAATGAGTTAACATTCATTACCAACCGAAATACTTTAGTTCTATTAGAATGTAGGTCAACTTATTACATATCATCCACAGACTTTTGAAATTATTTTTTAAAAAAAAGCACAGTTAAAAGATTATCTAAAATCGAGTCTCGAGTAATGTGACTGTGCCACACTCTTCATTTTGGAGAAGGACACATAGAAGCAAGAAGTTCTACTTTCTCATGGCAATCTCTAATCCTTCCAAGAGAGAGAAATAATGAATTTTAAATGACTGAAGAAATTATCCTATGAACTACTCATAAACAGGAAACAAAAAAATACTTAGTTTTTAACCTAAAACATTTGTCCTTACAAGCAGTTCATACTGAAACTCAAGGGAGAGGTTTTTCTCTACGTCTAAAGCATCAACTTGCAAACACACAGAATTATGGCACGTAGTCTGTTCCAAGCTCTTCTCACATATAATCTTTCTGGCTTTGATAAAGAATGTTTTAACAAAGTTCAATTTGGAAACAGTACTATCATGCAGGATAAAAACTTAGTTTGCATCCTTTTTTGATTCAGATTAACTGCTTTTCTGCTTCAAAGGTACACTACTAAGGTGACTTTTTTGCTATGAATACCTTCAGCTTTACGGATTCAGGATTACCCCAAACCTGACTAGATGTTATCAGCTGATGATCAGGCAATTTAAGTGGAATAATGGGACTTAATACAGTTAGTTCTTCCATCTACTTTTTCAGGTCAAGGACTGTTAGGCCAGACTCTGACTTAGCCCTTTTCAACTAATAGGCTTTCAGTAAAATGTCTTGCTTCTAACCTTGTTCCACTTTTCCACAGGCTACAAATCAGAATAGTGAGGATTTTTCTACCTTACTTTCATAAAATAAGGATTCAGAAAAAAACTTGTAAAAGATTCTGACATCCTTTAAGGAAAAGAAATTAAAATGTATTTTTAGGACTACTGATACAATAGTAACTTTGGATCATTTTCTCCAAAGGAAAGAGAAGTTTTTGGATCATGAATATCAAAGTAAAAGATTGGTGGGTTCAACCACACTCAGGTCCCTGCAATTAATAAGGTTTATTTGACTTAAGTATGAGTTTGTTTATTATGAAATCAAAGCAAATATCAAATTGAAGTAAGTGTATACAGTGGTAACAATTAATGACCAAATAAAGAAATGAGACACAACTAAAGAAGCAAGCAGGCATGGGGAAGTGAAGAAGAAAGAGTAGACAAATTGGTCTATATCTTGTGTTATGAAAGAGATTAAAGATAAGTTATATTCATGAAAGAAGAAATGCTGAGTCAAAATGGCAATCTTAAGATTATTTTTAAGATTATTTTTATTTATTCATTTTTTTTTTCCTAAAGAAAGAGGAATAAGTGGTTGGTATGGTCAATTTTAAGAATTACAATCCTTAAAAATCTAATCTGAAAAGCAAATGAAATCAAAGAAAGTTAAAATATATATAATATTCCCTTTACTGAATTGTCTTCTCCAACCTCTGTTCTTCTAATGATATACTTCCAATGTTTTATGAAACATGTCCTCATTTATAAGCTTACTAATAAAACCTGTTGTCTTGGCTTCCGAGAGTTGTTTTCCTATGACAAGGAAAATGCTAGTTAAATAGAATAAGTAACAAAGACAAACTCAATGGTTACTGGACAAGATCAGCAACGTTGTCCAAACCTCTGGGCATATAATCACTTGGAATTTTTCAACTTCTAATCTTGTAAAAAACAGCACACTATGGGTTCCTTGAAATTTATCAAGGGAAGCTAAATGAGATAGGCCAGTTTCTTTGGTCTTTGACAATGTGCATCAACACAGACTCCTAGAACACTGATACAAACTGCTTTTATTCTTAATGTTTTCTTTTTTAAAATGTGATTTTCTGTTTCTTCCTTATCAAATCTCCCAAACTGCTGGACCACTACTGCATTTAAAGACAAAGGGATACCTGGATGGGGATAATAAAATAATTTTTTAAAATTTCCCAAAGTTCATGTTCTGCTGAAAAACCAAAAAAGGGAAGCTGAAGAGCTTCTCTTTGAAAACCAGAAAGACAAGTTTTTCATTATATAGCAGGACATTGTTTATCAAATATTTCTTTAAATCAGTGAAACAATTTCAAGCCATTGATCAATCTTTTAATTACTATATGACTGCCACAATCACAACTAATAATGATAATACTTTAATTTTCATAATAACTCAAAGAAGTAGGTGCTATTATCCTCATTTCAGAGATGGAAAAGACACAGGTAAGTTAATTAACTTGTGCAAATTCACATAGCTAAAAATGGCAGAGATTTATAACTAATTTTGACCTATATTTCTAAATATTAACACTACTAGCAGGAATATGATTACAGAAACAATTTAATGTAACAAACCTGTAAATCCGAGAATCAATTTACAGAAAATACTATTAATGGAGAAATACGTTAAACGTCTCAGTAATGCAATTAGCAAAATCCACATTGTAAGGCTAACATTTTTTGTTTTTTTCAACAAATATACTGAAATGGGGAAAAAGAGGAGGAGGGATAACTTAAAACAGATTTAAGGGACATATAAACCAACTGCCATAAATGGACTGATTTGGATGCCGAGTTCAACAAACTATAAAAAATTGAAAGTACAAACCATTTAAGAAACAACCTGGGAAATGCTGATACTAACTCTGATGAGAATAAAGAATTCCTGTTAATTTTTTTTTTAGCTGTGATAATGATACTGTTGCTATGTTTTAAAAAAGAATTCTCTTTTAGAAATATATAGGATAAAATGATATGATGTCTATAACTTGCTTCAAAATAAAACAGAATGGGGGAAGTGAGAATATAGGTAATATAAAATTAGCCAAAAGTTGGTAACTGTTGAAGATGAATGACAGGTAAATACAGGGGTTCATTGTTCTATTTCTTCTACTTTTGATTATGTTTTAAATTTTCCATAGTAAAAAAATAATCCATGTCTTGAACACTGAAATCACACAAAATGTTATTACTTGAATTATAGACTGAGTATCAGAAATTTTAAAACTATCTTATACTTTCATTTGAGTGGCTTATTAAAACAAAACAACTAGTTGCCAAAGCAAAGGAAGAAAGATACAGCTCTTGTTGTATAATAGAAGGTGACATTCCAACTCATCACAGAAAGTAGTCTATTCTGAAGTAAAGATTTTTGGTTGTAAGAGTGTTTGAACAATATATAGGATATCATCCATTACAACAATAATATTTAAATTTTTACTACATATAATTATTATTAAATTTTAGAGAATTTCAAAGCCCACCAATATTCCATGTTTAATACACTTCCAATAATTAATCAAAAAATTGTTTGCACATTCACATTAAGCTGCCTACTGTGTGGGCTACAAAGTATATGTATATGAGGGGCTGCTACCGGTGGAGGCACAGTATTTGAAGTGGGGATGGATATATGAAGTAAATACTTCATTGTTGTGAAGCCTGAAAAAAAAAAAAGTCAGTGGAAGTATAAACTGAATTTGGAATAATAGGACATTCACCAGCATTCATAACTGAAAACAAAACTGGGAAGATTTATTGTAAATATTGACATTATTTTCAATTAAGTTTGAGATTGTTAGAAAACATTTCCAGAAATCAAATAAACAGGAGTAGCTGATAATTCTGGAATGTCTAATTTGGCATACTGTATGTATCAGATAACTTCTTTGTGTGCATGTGTGAGGCAGATTAGCCCTGAGCTAACATCCGTTGCCAATCCTCCTCTTTTTGCTGAGGAAGACTGGCCCTGGGCCAACATCCGTGCCCATCCTCCTCCCTATATGGGCGCCACCACATCATGACTTGAAAAGCGGTGCGCTGGTCCGTGCCTGGGATCCAAACTGGCGAACCCCAGGCCGCCGAAACAGAGCATATGAACTTAACTTCTACGCCACTAAGCCAGCCCCTGTATCAGATAACTTTTCAATGGAAGGAAGGAAAGATATATATATATGTATATTTTTCTCTGGGTAAAATATGGGCACAGTTAATTCTCTGCAAGAAATCTGCTACACTTTCAGCCCACATTCAGAGAGAAAACTTAGTAAAGAACATATAAACACACACACACACACACACACACACACACAAACTTTGTATTCAAGCCCTAGTGTTTCCTCTTTGACTAGATTACTCCCACTGACCTGCACCAAGACCTCTGACTTAATCTATTGAGATTAACATAATGTATATTCTTCTTTGGTATTGATGAGTGACAAGTTACACTTCTGACAAGGATCCAGGAAAGTCTAGCTGTTAACCTCCTTGAAATGTATTCTATTAAAAAGTAAAAATCTTGGTGGGCTCCACAGTGGGGCATGCCTACTGTCTTGGTTCCTTTCCCACCCAGGAAGTAGGGCAGACTTTTGAGTTCATTATCACCTCATCAATATGTCTGTACACTGCCATTGGTGAGAGAAGACTAAGCCACCCAGTAACGCCTGGACTTTTTGCCTTCTCTAAAGCTAAAGCAAATCCCTAATAGATGGATACTTTTTAAATCTACTATACCCATTTATCCATTTTAATATACTAGATCAATTAACTCAACTCAGAACAGGAAATGACTAACACTAGATATGTCATTAAATGGGCCATTCAAATACCCTATTGTCAGGACTAAGAGCAGGAAAGTTCAAGATGTGAGCTGGCAAGAGACAAGAGTACTGACCCACCTTTGATATAATGCTAATAATTGGGGTCCAAGTCTGACAGAGATTCAGAGCTTAGAAGTTAAAGCTGCAGAAGTGAAATCATAGTAAAAGTGGTCAAGTCTGTTGGGAGGGAGAAATAGCAAACAATATAGGTCTCAAGAAGTAGTTTCATGTTGCATATTTAAAATACGAAATAGAGAAGACAAAAACAAAAAGCAATCATTCCTTCTAAGCAAAATATTTTCCTAGCATCCCTTCTCTTTTGGAATGTGGGTTTAAGTCCTTACTTTTTCCCTGGGTAAAATGTGGCCACAGTTAATTCTCTGCAACTAATTTGCTACACGTTCTGCCCACACTCAGAGAGAAAACTTAAAGAATACTGAGACAACAGAATTTAGATACAAAATGTAAGAAAATGTATTCTACATATGATTGTGTTTTCCTTATACAAATATAGCATTTGATTCCCCATGGTCACAATTCACATGGAGTCTTTTTCAAATGCTGTGACAGCAAAAGGAATTATAGACGATGATGATTTCTTTACATTGAAATATAATTTTGAAATAAATAAATATATATATATATATACACACACACACCACATGTAAATAAAAGTGCTTTGAAAAGTTACAATATGTAAATGTAGAGTTGTGATTTTCAAAGATACTATCTTACCTCCTAGAGGGAAAGCTAATACTCAAAGTGAAGGCAAAAGGCATTACAAGTAACTATGAAGTGATACCTGTGGTTGCAAGCTTTCTTTCTTCTATCACCAGCCTCATAATTCAAGTCATCAAGTAAGTGTGTTGACATCAGAATTAGAATTATTCCGGTTTCAGACACTACACACTTATGTCCAAATTCTTTGTCAAAAGTTAAATATTCACATTCCTCACAAATATATACTATATACCAACTTGACCTCTCTTTTTGAAGACACAAGATTACTTTACAAATGGAATTTTTCCTACTGTGGTGCTGAAGAAGCCTAACAATAAGAGAGATGGTAGAGAGAGTAGGTTTCTTAATTCCTAGACTAGTTTTCTTTTTATCAATCCACTGTTAAGGCATACAAACTCTTATTAATCTTTAATCAGCAAGACTAAGGAAAATCAGATGTGGAAAAGGAAGTCAGAGATAATTGGATTTATCCAGCAAAATCATGGGCTGGTCAGCATAGTGACTGTGTGGATGAAGAAAGTTACTTGACGGAGACAGACTACTGCCATGCGCGCCACATAACAAGGACTGCATAAACGACAGTGGTCCCATGGATTAGTACCATAGAGGCTAGGTGTGTAGTAGGCTATACCATCTAAGTTTGTGTAAGTACGCTCTATGATGCTTGCACAATGACAAAATGCCTAATGATTTCTCAGAACGTATCCCCTTTGTTAAACGTGTCACTGTATATTTAAAGGCTGAGGAAATTTCATTTGTCTTCAACAATTATCAACTTTTGGTTAATTTTATTTTACCTATATTCTCACTTCCCCCATTCTGTTCTATTTTGAAGCAAGTTATAGACATCATATCATTTTATCCTATATATCTCTAAAAGAGAATTCTTTTTTAAAACATAACAACAGCGTCATCACAGCTAAAAAAGTCCAGCTGTTCTAAAATGGACAAATTGAGGTTAGCAAACTGGAAAACCAAGTTGAAAATGAATGTTTAGAAAATATAAGCTTGCTCAGAATGGACAAATGACTATAGAGGCAAGTAACAGCAGCTTACAATAAGGATAAAAGTTCAGAATTGAAAAATTTTTATCAGTTGAGAAGAGGTGAATCTAAAAGAAACTGCTGAGATTTGTGGAATTATCATTACTGAAGATGTTTATGCTGGAACTCAACACCTACCTTTCTGGAATGGGTTAGTGTAATGAAGCTTAATTCTTAGCAATTTCTATAAGTACATACTAGATCTTAACAGGATGGAAAAAAACATTAACCAATAGTTTTTGTTTTTTTCTCACTGAAAACTGTATACATGAGAATAAATGAATATGGATGTTGCTTGGTATAGTGGAAAGAATCCAATGGCAATCCAAGTTGCAGATCTAGTCCCAGTTCTGTCACTAAATTGGCCTTTTGACTGTGCACAAATCACACAGCCATTCTGAACACCAGTTTCCTTAAATGTAAACTAAGAGAATGAAAAGAAAGGAAGGAAACCAACATGTACTGACAGCCTGCGATGTACCATGCATTATTAGTTATTTTCACAGGTGATAATACTCATTTTATGCTTACAACATCCTTGTGAATTAGTTATTAGAATGCTCATTTTCATAAGTGATGAAAGTTGGTTCAAAGACATTAATTTGACCAAGGTCACACCTTATAATAGGCAGCAGAGCCAAAGGTTTGTGTCCAGCTCTCTTTGACTCTGAAGTCCATAATTTAAAAAAAAATACTGCATTGCCTCTCAATAGCCTCAAAAGGTGCTAGTAACATTAATTATCTGTGGTTTTGCTGATTAGAGACTCGCCACCCCTTTTGCCATTTCCTTACTGAAGATCTTTCTTCTGGCATACTGTACTTGCTCCGTAACAGGTTCTCCCTGCTCTAGTCTCCATCCTCCCTCATCTACTTCCCATATTGTGACTAGAGTCACATTCCTAAGATACACAAATTTTATTTTTATATCCTTGCATAAAGGCTCAAAACACAGGGAAAACACCAAAATCTTTGGAAACACATATAAATGTCTTCATAGTCTGCTTCCAATTTTCCCTCCTAACCTCATGATTCCAGACATAATGAGCTATTTGCTACTGCCCAAACACGTCTATGCCTTTGGGAATGCTGAAGACTGGCCTAGGATGCTCTTCCTCTTTCACCCATACAGAAAAAAATTTCCTCAGCCTTTAAGTATGCAGTCACACACTGTTTAACAAAGTGGATACATTCTGAGAAATCGTTAGGCAATTTTGTCATTGTGCAAGCATCATAGAGCGTGCTTACACAAACCTAGATGGTACAGCCTACTACTCACCTACACTCTACGGTATTAACCTATGGGACCACCGTTGTTTATGCAGTCCTTGTTATGTGGCACACATGACTGTAATCTGTCTCCATCATGTAACTTCCTCCATCCACACAGTCACTATGCTGACCAGCCCAGAATGTATTTCCTCTTCTCTACTGGCAAAAATCCTACTCAATCTTTAAAACACAACTCAATTGTTACTCACCTCCTCTGTGATCTATCCCCCCACAAAGTTCCCAATGAGCTGATTCTTCCTTTGACCTTCCATATAGTATCTCACTCATACCTTTATTTATCTTTGTATTATTGTTCCCCTCTTATCACCTATCAGTGTTTGGCAAATAATAATTACTTAATTTAAGTTTGTTAAACGAATAATCTGAGAAGAGTAATCCTTTCATCATCAGTAAATATCATGCTTTCTCACTGACCCTGCAGTAGCCCTACTTCTAGCAGAACATATCAAACCTCAAGAGTTCAAAAATCATCTTGTTTAGGATGTGTGTATGGTGCAAGGGTGTGGGGAGGGAGAGGAGGAAAGAAAAGATGGTAAGCTAGGACTGGATTATGCAGGGTCTTACAAGGAGTTGGGACTTTATCCTACAGGTGATAGGGTGCTACTGAGGATTTTTAATCTGAGAAATGACATTGCCATATTTGCTTTGTGGAAAGATGTTTAACAGCAGAAGAAAGTCTGAATTAAAAGAAAGAGGAATCAGTAGGCAGTTTAAACAGCTGAGGTGTGAGATGATAAGGGGCCTAGACTAAGGCAGTGAGGACACAAAAGCGATAAACTGCAGGGCCAAGGAGGGGTAGGCAGAAGGAGGAATCAAGGTTTTAAATTTAGGGAATTGGATGGAAGTTAGTATCATTATTTAAGGTGGGAAATATAGGATGCAGAATAGATGTGGTGGTAGAAATTATGAGTTAAGCTTTAGATATGTAAGAGTTTGAAATTCTGTAGGAATTGGGTTGAAAATGCCAAATGGCCATATAAAAATATAAGCTCAGAAAGCTTCAGGATAAAAGGTTTGGAAGTCAAAGATACAGAGGTGGTAGATGAAGCTGAAAAAGAAAAAGAAAATAAATTCATTTATTAAGTGAATTTGATATGCCAGGCACTGTGTTAAGGGCACACATGCGTTAATTCATTACATCTTAAAATATAGGAGGGAGCTACTATTACCTCCATTTTAAAGATGAGAAAATTGAGACAGAGATCTTAAGTATCATCTTACCAAGTTTACACGGTTGGAGATTGGTGGAGCTGGAATCTGAACTAGGCAATCTAGTTTCAGAGCTCCCCTTCCTTAACATAACCTCTTAGTAAGAGGAAAGATTGCCCAGAGTGAGCTTGTAGATGGGAGACGAGCAAGCTCAGGCTGAAAGGGAACACCAACACTTAAAGAGTGGAAACAGTTCACTTCCACAAATATTTACTAAGTATCTACTATATAACAATTAATGTGCGCTAGATATTGGGAGGTATAAGGATAAATAAGAAACAATTCACAGTCAAGTGAGGGAACCAGATTTACAAACAAAAAACTAGAATATAGAATGATGGTTCAACAAAAAGGGGTCATTATCAAAGTATTAAAAGGAATATTTAAAGACAAGAAGTATGAGAGCAAGGAATCACAGAGTCAAAGGGAGTAAACAATTTCAAGAAAAAAAGCAGGGGGGGAGGCAGCCAAAAAACACACTGTACCTAGCCAGAAAAAAACCCACACACACTATATCCAGCCAAATACTACAGAGTGTCCACATTGAATAAGGACCAAAAAGATAATAGTTTGCTTCTTAACTTTTAAAAGGAAACAAATTTTGAAATTTCTTATTTAAAAAGATGGCATCTTCAGTTAATTATTTTCCCCCAGGTGTAGATTAGAAATTCCCATAATTCTAAACACCGCATCATGACTAATTCAAGTGTCAAATACTTTAATAGTGTGGGATTTAAGTTCCTCACTGCATCAGGTAGGCAGATATCAATTCAAGTATATAATCCTGTATAAGCACCTGTATTCAATCTCCTCCCACAGACTTAGAAGCAGATGAATGATTACTTCTCAAAGCATTAAAACACAGCAAATGCTCTGATCATTGATTCTGAAAGGATTAGCACTGCTGAACATGGTATGGAAAGAAGTAATCCCTTATTTCTAGGAATATGCTATTAACGTGGAAGTGATTCTTAGTCTTTTACTTAATTTTATTAGCACAAAAGGAGAGAAATGTTTAACACTATGTAGTTGGGTACAATGAATTCAATAAACTTACGGAAGAGAAGTAGAAAACAGTAAAGGAAGACAAACATTAACTATATGAATACTCAGGTGTTATTTATAAAGGCTTTTAAAGCAACTGCATGCTTTCCCAGTATAGCACTCAAAACCACGGGTCAAAGATGCTCTATCTGAAATGTCCATAGAGACCACTCATCAGGAATAGAACAAGCTGTAGAGGTCTCATGAACCCACTCATATGTGGAATATAAATGAACACACGGACAGAGAGAACTGATTGGTGGTTACCAAGGGGAAGGGGGTGGGGGGTGGGCACAAGGGGTGAAGGGATGCGTCCACGTGGTGACGGACAAATAATAATGTACAACTAAAACCCCACAATGTTATAAACTATTAAGACATCAATAAAGAAAAAACAAAAAAACCCAAAAAAAGAACACAAGACCAAACAAACGTTTCTAGGAGTGAAGCTATTTGCCTTTAAATTATACTCAGAAGTAAAATAGATAATCCAAAGCAGAAGCTGCATTTTCTATGATGACAATTCAATGTATAACTGATTAAATAAAAACATCATTGACAATCAGGCTCCACACTGTATATGCGCAGCAGGCAACTGCTACTTTTACACGAGATCCCTGTGTCTCATATGAGAATATGTAGCAAAAGAGATTTAAGCTTGAGATAAAGTTATATATGTTTGTAGCAAAGTGAAGGTCAATTGTTTTATAATAAGTGCTGGAGGAAAAAAAGACTCTGAGAAAAGAGGAATAAATCTAGCTTGATAATACCAGGAGTAAAAGGCAATCAAGTACAGTCAATGCTCCTTATTGGTGGTAGTTATCTTCTCTAAAGTAGCTGAGAACACTGAATTAGCAAACACCAAGCCACTGCTCCTAAGGAAAATACAGGGTTAGGTTCCTGCAAGCTTCTGGTTACATTTTCATCAACCAATCAATACACAACCATGTTCAATGTGTGTTTTTGTTTTAAGGCATCTTATTTAATCTAGTTCATTAGTTTATCTAGTTCATCTAATTAACAGTGAACTCATGGCCAACAGCACTATAACTCATGCCTGAATGGAGTTTAACTACACACGTATTTTCTCCATAGGCATATCACAGCCTTTGTGTGCTTAGGAACACCAGATAGCATGTTATGCAAAAATATGAAAAATGTAGCAGTAAACAGACCATGGAAAGGACACTTGTTTACAGTATGAGAGCTGAAACAAGAAAGCAAAACATCACTTTGTTCAACCTCAGCTGGTAATGTGCATGTAGGGTGAGTCAAAAATTTTTGCCACTCTGCCCAGGTCTGTGAATGACTGTGAAAGCATCATGAGTATTGATTTTGGAGGTACAAATAAATTTTAGCAAGTAGGTAAATTTGCAAATACAGAATCCACAAATAATGAAGGCTGACTGTACTTGTTTTTCAAATGTATTAAGTGAAAACAAACTTTTATTTTCCACTCCATTAATCAATCCTGCTTCCTATTAGAGTGACTTTGAACTAACAGGGGCCCTCTTCTTTTTGCTTTTGTTTTTGCTTCTAGTTCAGAAAAGAATTAAATCTAGGACAAAATACCTGAGGGATTCAGTATCCTTCAATCACAACATTATAAATTCTTGAATAACATGTAAAGAAAATTGTGAATAAATTCAGTAAAGACTGAGTTTATAAATGGATTTGAACAAGAAATTAAAATTGGTAATTCTTTACCTCCTCAGGTTACACTCTACAAGATAAGGTTTCTCTTGCCAATTCTAAGATAAATTTCATTCCTAGTGGATTCTTGAGATGGAACGGGTTCAGAAAGGCAAAGGTCTGGCTCTATTTGTCATCAGTATTCTGCTAGCAACTTAACAGTTTGATATTATACATGAATAGTATACCACTGATTTCATGTAGACATCTTTGTTTCTTAGGAAAATAAAAATGTGATCAGGGTCCGGCCCAGTGGTGTAGCGATTAAGTTTGTGCACTCCTGCTTCAGTGGCCTGGGGTTCGTGGGTTCGGATCCCAGGTGCAGACCTATGCACCGCTTATCAAATCACACTGTGGCAGGCATCCCACATATAAAATGGAGGAAGATGGGCATGGATTTCAGCTCATGGCCAATATTCCTCAGCAAAAAGAGGAGGATTGGTGACACATGTTAGCTCAGGGCTAATCTTCCTCACCAAAAAAAAAAAAAGTGCTCAATAGTCATAGAAGGAGTGGAAGAATTTACTAAGTACAGATATGGAAAAGTTGCTGCTTAATAAAACCCCACATTTTTTAAAGAGGTACTGGGAGTTCACTTTTCCACTACAAAGGCCTATAAGTGAACATAGCTGCAGTAAGGAGCCTGAGAAATATAGGGCAGATTTTTTTTTAATTGCCATTCTAAGAATGGCAATGGGTATTGTCTAATTTGTGTCACAACAGTAGAGTAACCTTCCTCCTCCCTCTCTCCATTCTTTCAAAAACCTTACATGCCATGTAATGTGCTGGAAATGTGCTAGAATTTACAAAAATTAAAAACAATATGGCCTCAATAAATTCAAAATCTGTTGGAAGAGACTATAAGTATAGAGGCAAATAAAATATAATACGGTCTATTTGTAATTTCTCCAAACCAGAAACAACCCAAATTTCTATCTATGGTTGAATGGATAAATAAATTGCAGTATACTCATAGACTGGAAAACTATCTAGGATGAGAATAAGCAAACTACTACAGATAGCGGTAGCAGAAAGCAGGAGAGAGATCATGAACAGCTACACAAACCATACTAAGAAAAATGTGTTTTTTATGAGGGATATGAGAGGAGGGGATAGGAACACTGAAGAATTTTAAATAGAAGATTCAGCACACCTGAATTTTATACCAATCATTCTGGCAGGCAATGTGAAGAACGTATCACAATGAGACACAAAGACCACTCAGGAGGCAATTAAGGTAATCCAAGCAAAAATCATCATGAAGGTACAAATTATGTTAGTGACTGCAGGAATAAGCAAAAGAGGACAAGAGAAATCAAGTATATAGAATCAAAAGGACTTGGTGTCAAATGACTGTCAGAACAGAGGAGTCAAACGTGAATCCCAGAATCATTGTGGAAGGAACAGGAGGCATTTTTTTCTTTGCAATATTTTTTGTAATATTAAAAGACTCTTCAAGGGCTAGCCAATCTTTGCAGCCACAGAAAAAATTCTAAAACAGAAATTGTAAAATTTACCAAAACAGTATTTTTGAGGGTACTATAAATTTGATAGTTCTTCTATATCATTTATGTAGAATGGGATATAAATAGAAAATTGCAGACCTGATGCATAATTGTGAATGTTGTAGTCCACAAGTAGAAACTATAATGTTTACAGATAAGCCAGCCCACATGCAGGCTGACCCTAAAGGAAAATATTTGAAAACCACTTAAATGTTACAACATCTTCAAAGAGTTAGAAATGCTGGTCACCAGAACTTGTGATAAACAAAGTACACAGTAGTATCCATTAATTTAGTGCTGTTCTAACTATATTAAAACAAGTGAAACAGAATATAAAATGTTTAAATGTTCTGTATGTAGAAGGGAAAATTATTTCATGAAACCTTTTTCAGCAATATAGAATACAGTGTGTGTGTATATGTATATTACATGTTCAAATATTTTACTGAATTTGAGCAAAGACTTACAGAAAACAAAAAGTAGATAGTACATTAACTTTAGAATAAGTTACAGTGTTTGAGTATGCTTCTGAATATGAATTCTTTAACATTTCAGAAGAAAGGCTACAGAATAATTAGATTAATAGTCTATCAAGTCAATTTAAATCACCTAAAATCACTTTCTGTTCTCTTAAGCAGTAAATATAAAAAGAGACTTTCAGAGCTACACATTTATTTGTGTCAGTAAATAATTTATCTTTTATAATTGCTGACCATCTGAAGTGACAAAAAGGGTGAACTGGGTAATATGAAGCACACCCAAGCAAACTGATGCAGAGGAAAAAGTTAGAAATTAGTGTATAAGATATACAATTTCAGGAAAAGCATAAAAGGAAAAAAAAAAGAATTGCACTTAGGATCTCTTCAATTCTTTGGAGCTGGGAGACCTATCTCAAGGCCACTTGCATGTCAATAGAAACCACTGGGAATAAACTTTCCAGCAGTCTTTTCTAATTTGACATCCTTGACAAGAAAAGTTTTACGAAGTCTTTGAAGTAACAAATGATTTGAGGGAGAAAACTAATGGAGGGAATTTGGAAGAAACATAGGACACATTGTAGTGATAATAAGTACTTGGTATTTAAAAAGTTGACATTCTTGTACTATGTGTGTATACATATCACTAATTCAAAATTTATTTCTTTACAGGAATTACCCAGAAGCTATTACTGGCTGAATTATAGTGGCTTATAAGCAGATCCAGTTTACACACACACACACACACACACACAGAGCAATATAAGACTGCAACACACACACCTGATAACATATGAACCTGTCCGAAGGATTGCCTGCATCAGCCATAGTTTCTGAATAAGCGTTTAACTCACTGAAGCACTATAACAGCTCTATTCTGTATTCATCTATATACATATCAGTTTCCCACTCATTTGTCCACTATCTGGTAATATAAAAGAAGCCACTGTCAGAAAATCAAGCCAAGGTACTGGACTCCTTGCTAGTAATACAAATGGTTCACTTCTGCCTCCATATTCACATTTAAAGAGAGTGGAACACATTAACAGACATTCTATGACTAAGTTTTATCCCTCTAAGTATTACCCCTCAGGATTTCACATTACAGGAATAACTTTGGCAGAAAGAATGGAAGAAATCTAAAAGAACTTAATATTTACTGACATGCATCCTACGCTGGCCACCGTGTTATATACTTTCCCATGCAATTTCTCATTTAATTCTCACACCTCTTTATTTAAGATAAGCATTTACTCGTTTCATTTACATTCATGAGGAAACTGAGATTCAGAGTAAATTAAATGCTTATGACTAAGGTCACACAGTGTACATTTAAATTTTGTTCTAACTTGAAAGCTGATGCTTTTACCACTACCTTAAAGAAATATTTAAAATATTATATAGGTAATACATTCACATATTTAAACACTAAAAAATTATTTTAAATTGTATGTGTATATATATATGTGTATATACGTATATATAGTGAAAATGTCCCCCTCACCCTTGTCCATCATTTTGTTCCCCCCCACTGACCCAGATAATAACATATAAGTATGTGTGTGTCTGCATATGTACCTTCTTATGCCTTCCCTTTTTAAACAGATGGTAGCATACTATGCACACTGTTTTCCATCTTGGTTTTTTTCATTTAACAATATCAACTAGAAGTACAGATGTATACACCATCTAACCTTATAATTACACTTCTGGGATTTTATCCTATAGAAATACTTGTATATATGTGAAATAACTTTTATACAAGGTTACTCTTATGTTTATGAAAATTTTGTATTATTACAAATTAATTATTATTTTGTAGCATTGTATGTAAAAGACCGAAGCATTAGAAGTAACTTAAATGTTCATCAATGGAGGATTAATTAAATATAGTACTATGGAATCCTATGCTACTGGAGGAGAGAGAGAACAATGATATGGAAAGATACCACAAATATAAAAATAGGTCAGCAAAAATTTAAAAGATAAATATACAGTATGCCCAACAGTGTGAGGAAATGTACACTCTCATACACAGTTCTTGGGAGCATATGTGGGTAAAGCCTTTTTTTAGAGCAATTTCAGCAACAGGTATCAAAATAAAATATGCGTTATGTTTTGACTCAGCAATTCCACTGAAGAATCTATCCTACAGAAACATGCTTACATATGAGAGAAGATGCAAGTATAATAACGTTCTTTGCAGTACTGTTTGTAATATTGCAAAACTGGAAATAATCTAAATGACCTTCAGCAGAGAAATGATTAAAAAAATAATGTAACATCTATACAATGGAACACTAAGCCGTTGTTAAACAGAATATTGCAGATCTTTAAGTTGACGTTAAAAATAACCATGACACATTCTTCAGTTATAAAACTAATTACAGAACAATGTTTCTAACATTTCATTTATATATATATATAATCAGAAAAACAAAATGTAAAAAATGAAACTAGAATCCTCCCCCCACCACAAACACATAAACAGACACACAAATATTCTATATGCCTTCCCATTTTTACCATAGCTTTAGCTACTTTGAAAATGAAAATTTATTACAGCTAAGGGAAGAAATACAGGATTTAAACATGCCAAGCACATCTTTGTGATGGCCAAAAGTTTGAAAACAAGAGTCAGATTATTAAAATTCTGAGGCCTTTATTTTCTAACAATAAACAATTCATAATGTTTATTTCAGTGACAATATTGCCACCTAAATAGAAAGATAAAATCTGAAATAACACATTATTACAACGAAGTCTTGCCATAAAACCCAAGTGATACTTTTAGAAAGGTAAGTTTATGAGACTGACCAGCTATGTATGCATGGACACCAATCAGTAAATTACTTGAAAGAAAATAACATGTATCTCATATAGTACCTAACAGTGTTCTGCATACACAAAGGGCTTAGTAAATAAATAACAAAAAGCAATGTAAAAAACAGAAATTCTGTATAGAAACTCAATCTGGGTCATGTGATGACAGGCCATCACCTGTTTTGGGGATTTCAAATCAGTAACCAAAATCAGAGATGAGGTGAGTGATTTAAGAATTTTTCTATTTGGTATGTGAAGCAAAGCAGAAAGCTAACCAATAGAAGCAAATATCCTTAAAGCACACACAAAAATATACTCATATATAACATAAACAACATAGATGAACTAAACATCAAAGTTGACTCAAATTATAATCTTGCATAACTGGATAATATCACTGTCGATTTTTCAAAATAGGCAATAAAACCGACATTGATCTGACACTAAGGAATGAAAAATGAAGAAAATGATCACTGTGGAATATAAGAAAGCAGAAATAATAAGACAGCTATCATAAAGCAAGCACCAGTCAGTTCAAAAGTCAGGAACATGGAAGAAATATGGCTGAAAACTCTCTTCTTTGGGAACTTTTCCCTCTTTTTGTTGGGGATGACATATTCTGACACTTAACTGTTCCCACTGAGGAAATGCTTTTCTATAAACTCTTCTTCAAAATTACAAAGAGCAGAGAATTACACAGTAAATTTTTGACAGTTAACCTTGGAGAGACTGTTGCTTGGAGCTACTACACCCAAACACTAAGCTTCTCAGCAAACAGGCCCTGCTGCGGCCATAAACTAATCTCTGTGGAGGGCCCCACTGGGGACCCACAGGTTCTATAGCCAGTGCCAACACCCCTTTCAATACTCCAAAGGTTCACTTGCAACTCTGCATAAATTGCCAGTTTCTCCTGGCTCGAGAGACAGCTTCACCTGCAGGGTTTCATTTTTCTGTTTGACACCTTAATGTTGATTTTCCTATATACTACAAAAGAGCCCTCTCCATTGCTTCTCACACAATTACACAATCACTCCATTGTAACTCAGAAGAGGATTAATGATTGGGTTTTATCTGATTGTAGTTTTGATTAATCCTGACTTTGTTTAATTTGTGACCTTTGCTGGAATCCCAAGGGCTGGGAATTAGAAAATGCACACTGTACCACTGTAGTCTGAGCAGTTTAAACTTGCCAATTTATTTCATGCCTCATTAGCCACAAAAGCTATGAAATTTTAGTCCAAAAGCAGCTTCACATTTTTTCAGGGTATGGGTACAAAATTCTGTATGAGCTTTTCATTCTGATTTAAATATAGTAAGCCAATAATTAAGTCTATCCTGGTTATGTCCATAGGGTTCCAGTTCCAATTGGCAGGTATCTCAGTAAAATACCAAACTGAGGCAAGTCATATAATGATGCAGCTGTCCTGACTTCCCAAGTATTAGAATTCGTTTTTGTGAAAGGTTGAAGAGAAAAATCTGACTCTTTAGACTGCAAAAAATTACAATATTCTTTGACAAATTCGTCTTTGGAATTAAAACCAAATCCATACAAATAAATTTAAACTAGTTTGTGTTAAATCTTAAAGATATCACATCATGGGAAAGGTGGTATAGCTTTTAGTTATTTACTATTTAAGAACCAGGAACCGATAACATTTTTACACATAATTTATAATATACAACATTTGATATAAAAGCTTTACTTTTTGGAGTTCCCAGAATCAACAAATTATTTATGAGAAACTATAGAAGATGGCCTTCTATATGATAATCAATTCTGCTACTTGATTAACTAAAAAAAGGTTCATTAAAGAATGGAAAAATTATATATATAAATGTACACTGCTTCACCAATTTTTGATGTAAGCAAGGTCCAAACCTCACTATATGATACAATGACTTAAATTCTGCATTGTTTTTTTTTTGTATTCTGTCCAGTTCTAGTTTTGTTAAAGTGGGGCTAGTACTTACAGACATTTGAAAGAAATTTCAGTTTAAAACACTTTTAGATTAAAAAAATCGCCCCCCATATTTAATAATTATCTCACTTTTCCCTAATTCAACAAATTTTAAATGGCTTGCCTGTATTCTCTTTCCAAAACATTCAGCTTTAGTTTCATAGAAATATTTTTTCTTACAGATGTAATTCATTTCATATAATAATAAAAGTACATAATCACAAAATCAAGAATACCTTGAGTAAACATGGGTGGAAACAAACATAACTAACTTTTAGTAATCACACAACTCAACAGGTTAACTGAGATCTGTGGGGTATAATCGAGCAGTCTAATAGGTGTTGCAGCATGCTATTTACCAGTATCTTCAGCAGAATGAAAATAAAGCCTCAATTAATCTGGCAAGTAGGTTAAAGGTTAAGTAGAGATTGGTAAAAAGGGCTTCTTATATATTTAATAGTAGTGCTCAGTTAGGCTAAAAGTGCCCATTAGCGTAAAAAAGATGTTTACCATTTCAAAATGCAGTTATGCTTCTAGAGATAATATAATTGCTAGTTTTATGAAGTGATGAGAGGCAGGAGCCCTGATTTACTTTTCTGTCTTTCCTTCAAGTCAACTACACCGTATGTCTCTTCTCTTTCTCTCTCTCTCAATGTACCAACTCTAGAATGTCAATGAATAGAATATTTTATAGGAAGAACACAAGAAAAGGAGAGTCTGAGGATTAATTTGGGAAGGGGCACACCTTCACATATTAAAATCTTATAGAAAAGCTTCTGAGTATGTTGTTCACTAATTAAAATGCAATAATGAAACAGAAGACAGAGCAAAAAGGCTCTTACGAAACTAGACCATTAGGCGAGTTTCATTTGGAAATACTTTATTGAGGTTTCACTACAGTAAAATAGACAATATCAAAAAGGACTGATTAAAGCAAAAAATCAAATACACAAAGAAACCCACTACAGTTATTTTTACTTTAAAAAGGTTACATATCTGTATCTAATTAAAGATGGTTGCCATTGTACTCCTAATACAATGTGAAAATAAAAACAACTAAATGTTCGTGGCTTCCATTTTCTTTAGAAGGAAAAAAGTTTGACAATAAACATATATTTATTTCTTAGAAAGCTCCATGTGATTTAATTACTACAGGAAAGGAAGCAACTGGCTGGAGTTTAAAATACCTTGAATCAATTTGCCAGATCAATCATTGTGCACTTGTCTACAATTTTATTAGGAAGAGATCTCTGAAGTAGAACTGAAGAGTCAAAAGGTCTATGCATTTTTAAAACTTTTCATAAATATGCCAATTGACCTATAGAAAGTTTTACTACTTTAGACTCCTACCTTATTATAAATGAGAGGCTTGTTTTTTTACATTCTTACTGTAATGCGGTATTATCATATCTCTGCTACTGTGTTATAACTTTGAGAAAGGCATCTTTTTAATTTAATTTTCTTTTGCCATAATTAAGGCTTAATATGTTCTTACAGTTTTATTGACAATCTGCATTGATATATATATAAATATAATAATATATATATAAATATATATATATATATTTTTTTTTTGTGGGGAAGACCAGCCCTGAGCTAACATCTGTTGCCAATCCTCCCCTTTTTGCTGAGGAAGACTGGCCCTGGGCTAACATCCGTGCCCATCTTCCTCCACTTTATATGGGACGCTGTCACGGCATGGCTGACAGGCAGTGCGTCGGTGGGCGCCTGGGATCCGAACTCGCGAACCCCGGGCTGCCAAGCACGGACTAAACCGCTGCGCCACTGGGCGGCCCCTGCATTTATATTTTTGTGAATTGCTTGTTTATGTTCTTTGCTCACTTTTCTATAAGGACCTATGTTCTCATTCCATAGATGAAGAAACAGAGGCCCAGAGAGATTAAATAACTTCCTTAAGGCTCTACAGTGAATTAATCATATTCCTGGAGTTAAAATCTTGGTATCTTTCTCATCTTTCTAATAAAATAGGTATGTAGGAAGTACTGTTGAAACGTTGATAGGCAGTAAGCTTAGCAATGTCAGCAACGTAGACTCACCATACCCTCCAGCCCATGACCACCACACAAAAAAGAAGAGAAAAAAGTATTTTAAAAAGAATATTTGATATTTTTGAAAAAATACTGAACGTCATAGGAAAAATCAGAATGTTTTTGATCCTCTTTACATATATTTTGTTCAACTGATTATAAAGTTTGAGTTACATATGGGAGGAAAGTAGCTTCTTTTCAGTGAGTTGTTAGTGCCTCTAAACACCTGATTCTGGTCTTATAATTCTTTCTTGGCTGAAGAGCCTAATATGCTAGGCAAAATGGAGTTATAACATGTTTCTAAAAAGGAGAGCTGTGGCAGACACTGCTGGTTGCCTGTTCAACAGCCATTCCATCATCCTTGTTTACTAATAGAAACTGGATTTTGAATTAGAGAGTCCCTGCCCAACTAAAACGTGGTTTTCCAGACTCCCTTGCAGCTGGTTGCGGGGTGGGGAGGGCATACTACACAGTTCTGGCCAATAAGAAGTAAAATGAAATCTAGTGGGTGGGTCTTTGATAGAAGAGTTAGACTCAGTTTGCAAATACCTTTTGTCCCTGATATGTGTCTTTCTTCATAGTCTAGAAAATGCATGCACGGCCTCAGTACATAGTCATTTTGAAAACATAAGGAGGAAAGACCTATACTAAGAACAGTGGAAAAGAAAGAAAGAGCCCAGACCCTTTTAGCATCATGGAACCACTGAAACTGCACTAGATTGCCTACCTCCATACTTCTTGTTAGGTAAGAAACATGAAACCCTGTCCTATGAATATTTTCTTATACTTTTATTGGAATAGGGATATCATTAGAATTTTCATTAAAAGTGAACAAAGACAATCCTAAATTGTATTGAAGTAACCTGTCAAAAGTAATAATTGAGAAAAATCATTCTAGCATTTATATGTCAGATAGCTTAGAGCTGAGAGGAGAGTTAGGAAGACTGGTTGTAGTTATCCAGGGATAACATGATAAATGGCTAATGAAAGTGGCTGCAGAAGAAACAGAAAGGAAACAAAATCTAAGAGACTTTGCAAGTAAAATGTTTAAAAATAAACTCAATTCATGTGAAAGAATAAACCAACTCATAAATATGGTGGATGATTCAAGCCTAAAACTAACTGTGATTTAACAGAGGTAATTATTTTAGGAGTGAGGAAAGAACCAACTAAAGTCAATATATTAAATGTTTCTAAAGCAAACAACTGCTTTACTTTTCTGAGAAACAAATACATTTTAAGAGTCATTGTCACCCTCAGTGGGTTAGGAGGTCACAAGCAAACATATCACTTTCTTTTACCTCTAGCAACTGTTTCTTTCTATCACCTTTCATTCATGCTTAAGGCCAGAGGGTCAAGACCAAGGTACTAAAGGGGCATCCAGCAGTACCAAACTCAGAAAAAAACTCTATACCAGGTATGCAATCATACTCCTAATTACAGATAAAGAGCCCCATATATTCCCATTATTGATGAAATAATACAAATAGTAGCCGTAAACGAGAAAATGCACTGCTGGGAGAAGTTACGCTATCCAACCCCTGAACTGAGATGTAAAAGATAAAATGAGGTTCTTGGGGGAAAAAAAGGATATATATTTTTGAAACAATGCAATTATGTATCTTGGGTAGCATGAACAATAATTGGCTTAATTTTCCATAGTACAAATTCAATCATATAAAGCCAATGGAAAAGTTTTTATGTTACTCAGACCTAATCAAATTCCATTCCATCCAGCTGTTGAAAACACTTATTTTTAGCTATATAATGTCTCTCCACAGGAAGAGAGAAAAGCATGGCTAGTTCAAGTGAAAGAGTCAGAAAGATAAATGATAACTCTATATAATAAAGCAACTGCTCTTTTTTGAGCAAAAATAGAATAGTGCTTGTAAATTTTCTGCCATGCATAGCAACCTTTTCCAAGAATTTCTGGTCTAAAATAATTTGTACAAGTCTTGGTTACCCAGAACCTATACAGAAAAAAAGCCTGACTTTTTTGTGTGATGCTTGCAGGCAAAAGAAAGGTTCCCTTTAAAAAGGCAACAGTGGATCTAGGTTAGAAGTGACAATAAAAACTGTGTTAATAAATTATTTCCCTAGACAATGTAGAAACACCAAAAGCCAAAGGTACATCTCTCCCTTGCTCTCAAGGCTCATAAGACCTTTCATATCTCCCAACTAGAGAAAAAAAAAATTCCCTGCACTTGTCCATCCCACCTCTACTATTTTAGGTTGTTACATTTGACTCCATTAACCAATAACCACTGCCACATTAGACTCAGAACGACAATAATCAATGCACGACACACTACATAGCTGAAAGCAATAACTTTAAGGATCTGATTCATTCCAAATGAAACCAAACACTTTTCATCATGTTTCTTAAAGAACAAAGTCTCAATGGGAAAATGGGAAAGGAAGTAATAAGAAATCATTCAAAAATAGTGCATTCACGTAAGTCAATACATCATATTCAATCAAAATTATAAATTCAACATCAAAGACGGAGATTAAAATTTAAGCAAATTATCTCAGAATTTATGTATAAAATCCTTGACATGGGCTAAAAGGCCCTGCATGATGTAAGTCCTGCTCTCTTCACACATCTTGAATACTTTCGTCCCATTTTCTGTACTTAACCACACTAGCTTTCTATCAGATTCTTGAATAATCTAAGCTCCTTGGCACCACTGGGCCTCTCTTCATGCTGATTCCTCTGTTTAGAATGTTCGTCTCTTCCTCCAATCCCTTACTGTCCTCCCTAGTCATATGGCACTCCTACTCATTCCTCGGGTCTTTTTTTAATCTAAATCTTTAAACAGTCTTTTTTCAGTTTACTGAGATATTACTGTATATAACATATGTAAGTATAAGGTGATGAAACACATATATACTGTAAAATAATTACCACAATAAGGATAGCTAACACCTCGATCCTGTCATCTAAGTACCATTTTTATTTTTGGTGTTACATTTAAGATCTACTGTCTTAACAACTTTCAAGTATATAACACAGTAGGGTTACTTACACTCATCAAGCTGTACCTTAGATCCCCATAACTTACTCATTTTATAGCTGCAAGTTTGTACCCTTTGACCAACATCTCCCCATTTCCCAAAGCCTAAGCCCCTGGCAAACACCATTCCACTCTTTTCCATGAGTTCAGCTTTTTTAGATTCCACAAAAAGGAGAACATACAGAATTTGTCTTTCTCTGTCTGACTTACTTCATTTAGCATAACGCCCTCAAGGTCCATCCATGTTGTCCCATAAGGGAGGATGTTCTTTTTTATGGCTGAATAATATTCCACTGTGCATATGTGTGTTCCATGTCTTGACTACTATAAACAATGCTATAATGAACATGGCAGTGCACATCTCTCTTCAAAATAGTGATTTCATTTCCTTCGCATAAATACAGAGAAGTAGAATTACTGGATCATATGGTAGTTCTATTTTTAATTTTTTGAGAAAACTACACACTGTTTTCCATGGTGGCTACATTTTCCATACTGGTACATTTCCAAAATGTACCAACTTACATTCCTATGAACAGTACACAAGGGTTCCCTTGTCTCCAAAGACTTGTCAACACTTGTCTCTTGTCTTTTTGATAACAGCCATTCTAACAAGTGCGAGGTGATATCTCATTGTGGTTTTGATTTGCATTTCCCTGATGATTAGTAATGCTGAGCATCTTTTCATGTACCTGTTGGCCATTTGTATGTCTTCTTTGGAAAAATGTCTATTCAAGTTATTTACCTATTTTTCAATCAGATTCTTTGTTTTTCTGCTGTTGAGTTACATGAGTTCCTTATGTATTTTGGAATATTAAGCCCGTATCAGATATGTTTGGTGATATTTTCTCCCATTTTGTACGGTGCCTTTTCATTTTGCTGTTTCTTTAGCTGCACAGAAGCTTTTTAATGTAGTCCCACTTGCTTATTTTTGCTTTTGTGGCACAAGCTGTCATAATAAAAAAATTGTTGCCAAACCAATGTCAAGGAGTTTTTTCCCTATGTTTTCTACTAGTAGTTTTACACTTTCGGGTCTTACATTTAAACCTTTAATCCCTTTTGAGTTAATTTTTGTGAGTGGTGTAGGACTGAAGACCAATTTCATTCTTTTGCATGTGACTATCCATTTTTCCTAATACCATTTACTGAAGAGACTATGCTATCCCCATTGAGTATTCTTGGCTCCTTTATCAAATATTAGTTGACAATAATCCTTGTATATGCACGGGTTTATTTCCGGGCTCCAAATCCTGTTCCGCTGATCTGTGTCTGCTTTTATACCAGTACCATAACAGTTTGATTACTATAGCTTTATAGTAAAGTTTGAAGCCAGGAATTATGATGGCTCCAGCTTTGTTTTCTTTCTCAGGATTGCTGTAACTATTTGGGGACTTTTGTGGTTCCACGTGAATTTTAGTATTGTTTTTTCTATTTCTGGGAAAAAATGCCATTGGAATCTTGATAGAGATTGCATTGAATCTATAGATGGCTTTGGGTAATAAGAACATTTTAATAACATTAATTCTTCCAATCCGTGAACATGGGTATCTTTATAATTACTTGTGCCTTTTTCAATTTCCTTCATCAATGACATAATTTTCAGTGTACAGATTTTTCACCTCCTTGGTTAAACTTATTTCCAGGTGTTTCATTATTTTTGATGCTACTGTAATTGGAATTGTTTTAGTTCTTTTTCAAAGAGTACAGTTAACGTATAAAACAACTGACTTCTGTTATGTTGATTTTTGTATCCTGAAATTTTACTGAATTTGCTTTGCACTTGCTAACAGGTTTTTGGTGGAGTCTTTAGTGTTTTCTACATATAAGATCATATCATCTGTGAAAGGAGACAATTTTACTTCTTCCTCTCAGATTTGGATGTATTTTATTTCTCTTTCTTGCCTAATAATTCTGGCTAGGACTTTCAGTACTATGTTGACTAGGAGTGGTGCGAGTGGGCACACTCGTCTTGTTTCTGATCCTAGTGGGAAACCTTTCACCATCGAGTACGACGTTAGCTGTGCGTTTGGCATATACGGCCTTTATTATATTGAGGTACACTCCTTCTATACTCAGTATGTGGAGAGCTTTTATCATGAAAGGATGTTGGATTTTGTCAAATGCCTTTTCTACATCTATTGAGAAGATCACATGATTTCTAGGAATTTATCCATTCCAGGTTATCCAATTTGTTGGCATATAATTGTTCATAGCAGTCCTTTATGATCCTTTGTATTTACGTAGTGTTAGCTGTAACGTCTCCTATTTCTGATTTTATTTGAGTCTTGTCTCCTTTATTCTTAGTCTAATTAAAGATTTTTCAATTTTGTTTGTCTTTTCAACACCAGCTCTTAGTTTTATTGATAACTTGTATAGTTTTTCTGATCTCTATTTTGTTTATTCCTGCTCTTATCTTTGTTATTTCCTCAGTTCTGCTAAATGTGGGCTTAGTTTGTTCTTTTTTCCTAGTTTCTTAAGGTGTAAAGTTAAATTGTTTATTTGTGATCTTTATTTCTTCTTAATGGATGCATACATCATGAAAAACTTCCCTCTGAGAACTGCTTTTGCTGCATCTCATAAGTTTTGGTATATTGTGCTTCCATTTTAGTTTGTTTCAAGATATTTTTTGATTTCCCTTTTGATTTCTTCTTTGACCAATTGGTTGTTCAGGAGTGTGTTGTTTAATTTCCACACATTTGTGAATTTTTGTTTTCTTCTTGTGGATTTCTAGTTTCATATCATTGTGGTTGGAAAAAATGCTTGATATAATTTCAATCTTCCTAAATTTATTAAGACCTGTTTTGTGGCCTAACATACGATCTATCCTGCAGAATGTTCCATTTGCATATGAGAAAAATGTGTATTCTGCTGTCATTGGATGGAATGTTCTGCAAATGTCTGTTAGGTTCATCTGATTTAATATGTACTTTAAGTCCAATGATTCCTTATTACTTTTTCATCTGGATGACCTGTTATTGAAAGTGGAATACTGAAGTCGGCTACCATTATTGTATTGCTGTCTACTTCTCCCTTCAAATCTATTCATAACTGCCTTATAAATTTAGGTGCTCCTATGTTGGATGCACAAATATTTACTAATGTTATATCCTCTTAATAAAGTGACCCCTTTATCACTATATAATGATCTTCTTTGTCTCTTATTATACGTTTTTTGACTATGCTTATTTTCTTTTATTTTCTACTCACATGGAATGTCTTTTTTCATCCCTTTATACATTGAGCCTATATGTGTCCTTAAGGCTGAAGTGAGTCTCTTGAAGGCAGCATATAGTTGGGTTTCGTTTTTTAACCATACAGCCACTCTATGCCTTTGGATTGGAGAATTTAATCCATTTACATTTAAAGTAATTATTGATAGGTATGGACCAATGCCATCTTATTGGTTGTTTTTCTGGCTGTTTTGCAGTTCCCTGTTTCTTTCTTCCTATTTTGCTATCTGTGTTTGTGATTTGATTTTCCATAGTGGTATGCTTTGATTCCCTTCTCTTTATCTTTTGTGTATCTACTATAGGTTTTTGCTTTGTGGTTATCATCAGTCTTACGCACAACATATAAAAGACATAACAGTCTATTTTAAGCTGATAACAACTTAACTTCGATTGCATACGAAAACTCTACCCTTTTGCTCCCTTCCCCATATTTTACACTTTTGATATCATAACTTCCCTTTATTATATTGTGCATTTATCAACAAATTATCATAGCTATAGCTATTTTTAATACTTCTGTCGTTTAAATCTTTTATCTAGAGTTATGTGACTAACATACTACCATATTACAGTATTAGAGTATTCTAAATTTGATTATATACTTACATTTACCAGTGTGCCTTATATTTTCATATGTTTTCAATGTTACTAATTAGTACCCTTTTGTTTCAGCTTGAAGAACTCCTTTCTGCATTTCATGTAAGGCAGGTCTAATGGTGATAAACTCCATCAGCTTTTGTTTGTTTGGGCAAGTCTTTATACTGCCTTCATTCCTGAAAGACAACTCTGCTGAATAAAGTTACACTTGGTTGGCAGTTTTTTTTCTTTCAGCAGTTTGACTATATCATCCCACTCCTGGACTGTGAACTATCTGCTGAAAAATCCACTGATGACTTATGAGGGTTCCCTTATACATGAGAAATTTTTTTCCTCTTACTGTTTTTTAAATTCTTTTTGTCTTTGATTTTAGACAGTTTTATTACAAAGTTTCTTAGAGAACACAATTTGGGGTTGAAATTTTGTGGTTACCTACTACATTCATGAATGTGGATGTCCAAATATCTCCCTAGATTTGGGAAGTTCTCAGCCATTATTGTTATATCAAATAAGCTTTGTGCTCCTTTCTTCCTCTCTTCTCCTTCTGGGACTCCAACAATGCATTGATTGTTTCTTTTAATAGCATCCTGTAAATGACAGAGGCTTTCTTCAGTTCTTCTCATTCTGTTTTCTTTTTGCTCCTCTGACTGGATGATTTCCAATGACCTGTGTTCCAGTTAAGTAATTCTTTCTTCTGCTTGGTCAAGTCTACTGCTGAAGCTCTCCATTGAATTCTTCAGTTAAGTCAATATAGTCTTCAACTCTACAATTTCTGTTTGGTTTTGTAAAATGGTTTCTATTTCTTTTTTGAACTTCTTATTTGCTCATGCATTGTTTTCCTAATTTCATTTAGTTGTCTATGTTTTCTTGTAGTTCACTGAATTTCTTTATGAGGATTGATTATTCTGAATTCTTTCTCAGGCAATTCATAGATCTCCATTTTCTTAGGGTCAGTCATTGAAGTTTTATTAGTTTCCTTTGGTGGAGTCACATTTCCCTGATTATTCATGATCCCTTTGGCCTTGCATTAGTGTCTGTGCATTTGAGGAAGTAGAAACCTCTTCCAGTATCTATAGAGTGACTTTGGCAGGCAAAGCACTTCACTAGTCAGCCCATTCAGAGATTCTGGGTGGGCCATGTGGTGGTGTCTGTGAGCAAGCTGGCTGCTGGAGTTCTTGGGCAGGGGTAGGTCTGGTGCTTGAGTCTATCGTGACTGGGACCTGGATCTGCATGGGAGGACCTGGATTCTAGGTCCACTGGGGACAACCAGGAACAAGGGACTACTAGGGTGGGCCTGGTGTCTGGGTCTGTGGGAGTCGATCTGGTACTGGGAAGATCCAGGAACATGGTTTTGTGGGGGCCAGCCTGAGAACCTGGATCTGTGAGAGTTGGTCTC
Source organism: Tapirus indicus (assembly GCA_031878705.1). NCBI lineage: Eukaryota > Metazoa > Chordata > Mammalia > Perissodactyla > Tapiridae > Tapirus > Tapirus indicus. The sequence goes on from CM062918.1 coordinate 98,607,646, forward strand.
TAAGCTGGGGTAGCTGGGGCTTCAGGGGGCTGTCCTGGTGCTGGAGTGAGCTGGGAGCCTGGGTCTACAGGAGTTGATCGGGAGTCTAGCGCCCAACCTGGCACTGGAGTGGCTGGGGATCTGGAGTCATGAGAACTGGCCTGGTACCCTAGGGTGGGTTGAAAGAGTGGGTCTTGGTTAGTTGGCTTGGTGCAGGGCCCAGCTGGGAGCCTGGGTTCACGGGGGATTTTTGGAAGCCTGGGGCATAGGAGCCTCCGGAGCCAGCTAGTGCTGGGATATACTGGGAGCCCGGGGCCACAGGAGCTGCCTGGGGCTACAGGAGTTGGCAGGCATTGGAGCTAGGTTCACGGGAGCCCACAGGGAGACACCTAAGGCTGCAGGAGTTGGCCTGGTGCTGGGGCAGACCAACTCTGGGGTCCATGTTGAAGTCAAGTACTCACTTCACTCCCCTTTTCCCATGGGGAGGTTGTCTCTCTCTGTACTAGGCTGCCTTTCTCTGTGCCAGTTGCCTAGGCTTGGGGGAGGGGTGATGGCAGTAGTGTGAATCTATCTTTCCTACCCTCCTCAATGTGTCTTTTCTTATTTCTGTGCTTCACACAGGTACTGTAATCCCTTACATGAATCCTTGGCTCCTGTAAAGATATTTTTGTGTAGGGATAGTTGTTCAAATTGATGTTTCTAGCAGGGGCAAGAGTGCTAGAAATTCCTATGCCACCATTTTGCTGACATCACTCTCATTCCTCAGGTCTTAAATGCCACTTCACAGGGAAAATCACTGTGGATTAGCTCAGACTCCCTGTTATAAATTTTCATTTAACACTGTACTTTTTGTTAATTAGATACTACAATCATAATTAAATTGTTATTTGCTTAACGTGTCCTCTCATCATTAGAGTATTAGATAAAGGGACTGAATACATCTTGTGCAAAATTATATTATTAATGTCCAGCATGGTTCCTGAGACATAGATACTATTAAAGACATGTACTAAAAGACAGAAAAAAAGAAACAAAGAATAGGAAGGAAGAAGAGAAAGAGGAAGAGCAGAGGAAGAGAGAACTGGGAGGCAACTGAAACTCTTACTGGGAAAACTTTTTCACCATGACTATGTTTATAAAAAATAAGCCAAGATAGTCCATGATTTGTCATAGTAAAAAAGATGGTTTCTATATACTACTAATATAGCACAACCTAATAACCTGGACTAAGCATACTGTACTACTTCACTAGCTACAACTTCATGGAAATGATCAACTACAATTAAATGTAGGGACAGACTGATGGAAATATTCTATTAGAAATAACTATTGGTCAACTGAAGCTGGCCTCATATCTCTAACACTACTGTAGTGTGATAAAAGCAAACATTAATAAACTTAATATTGTATGAATGGAACAGGCAAGAGAAGTTAGTGGTCAATTTTTCTTGCAAAGCAGTTGTGTCTATTTTAGGACTCCTGGAAATTCTAGGTTGCCCAAGGCAGCACAATTAGGTGAGACAGACAGGATTCAAATCCTGGTGAGTCTATCCTTAAAGTTCATACCAGAAAGAATTCCTAACTGCTAAAAGTTATGAAATGTGAACTTGCTTATGGGCCTCCTGAATCCCTGTAAAATGTTCCTGCTCTTAGAGTAACATTATTCATTCGCCACATTTTTTTCTTTCTTTCTTTTTTTTTTTTTTTTTGGTGAGGAAGATTCACCCTGAGCTAACATCTGTTGCCAATCCTCCTCTTTTTGCTGAGGAAGATTGGCCCTGGGCTAACATCTGTGCCCATCTTCCTCTGCTTTATATGTGAGACACCTGCCACAGCATGGCTTGATAAGCAGTGTGTAGGTCCGTGCCTGGGCTCCAAACCTGCAGAACCCCAGACCACCAAAGTGGAGTGCATGAACTTAACTATCACACCACTGGGCTGGCCCCTTTTCTCCACATTTTTATGCCTCTGTTCCCACACTCACTCCCTTGAGAGTTATATGATTGGCAGGTTTTGTAGAAAGAGATGAACGTGCTCATTTCTGCCCCTCTGTTCTCCTCTTTTCAGATTTGCCTGCTTATGCAGAATGTACATCCTGTTCTGCTCTCTGCTGTGTGCTAAAATGCCTCCAGTTATTCACCTGTGCTACTGGACAGACCTGTCTAATACAGGAGTGAGATGTTAGGAAGGCCACTTGGCTGCAAATATAAAGTCATGTACTCTAATCAACTTTATCAGTATAAAGACAATATTTTCATCTCCCTTGTTCTGACTCCTCTCTTTATCTCTCAACTGGATCCAAATTCAGAAAGGTAAATGCAGAAAATCTTTGGCAAGTATACAAAATAAATCTGCCCAGGAGTAAAAATCCAGAAAGTGTACACACACACACACACACACGTGTGTATATATATATATATTATATATATATAGTACCATATATATATATAGTACCATTTTTAGAGGTTGAAACTACGTTTCTTTCCAATCCCCAAATATCCTAACCTTTGATTATTCACTGAGATTCTAGTAATAAGTAACATAGCAGTAATTAACAGCCAGGTCTGTTTTAAGTGTTTTACAAGTATTGAGTTATTTAATCCCCTCAACACTGTGTATTATTATTAATCTCTATTTTATAGATGAGGAAACTGAGTCACTGAGAGGTTAAATATCTTGCCTTTGGTCACATAGATAGGAAATGGTGAGAGCTATTTTAAAACCAAGTTGGGCCCCAAAGTCTATGCCCTTAACTAGTCTTCTTCAGTTTACTGAGTCTTGAGGAACAAGATTTAAAAAACAAAGTAAACAAGAATAAAAAAGAATAGAAAATATTAGTGCACATAGTAAAAGTACTGTTTTGTTAAATGCTTGTTTCAGTTATGTGTGTGTGTTTGAATGTGTATGAGAGTGAAAGAGAGAGAGAAGACAAAGGAGAGGAGAGGAGAGGAAGAGAGGGAAGAGAGAGAGAGAAGGGGGAGAGGAAGAAGATGTAAAATGTTTTTCTTACTGGGGTCAGAGTCAAAAAAATTTGAAAGCCACTGTTCTTAATTAATATGCCATGCTGTCTCCGCATAGGCAGGCGAAGAGTCATGGTTACTCTGTTAACAGCTTAGTATACAATTTACCCACTTTCCCTATAGTCTGGTAGGGCAATAATTATTCCTGAACGAAAATGCCAACAACACTTATTATTAGCTAATGTTACTCTCTACAATACTACCACGGTTCTCAAATTGCCCAGTGAACTTACAGGGGTACTGCAGAATATTTTAAATTTTAAAAGGAAACATAGTGACATCTGTCAGACAATGTGAAAATTACAGCTTGAAGTAGTTTACAGTTTCAATACTAGATCATGCTACACTCCTCTTTAGGACACTCTGCCTTTGTGAAACTGCATTTTCGATGGTTGCTGTAATTAAAAGCACAGCACAGTAATGCACAGAAGTCAATGCAGAACAGGAAATGAAGATGGCAGTGTCTAATCTGATTCCAAGATTTGAAAAACTGTGCAGTGCCCAACAAGCACATATCCCCTTAGCAAGTTATTGTGGTGATTTAAGAATGAAATTAAAATATTATTTTTTCTTTTAGTTTATGAATATTATTATTTTTGAAGTGATTAGTAAATTGATAAGACACAAATATTTAAATTATACAAACCTAATTACTGTTAGGAACTGTTAGGTATTTATTTTGGCCTAAAGGTCATAAAAAATTTACTGACTGTACTGAAACCAAGAAAGTCTGGGAACCTCTGCCCTACTATAAGTAAATGGACTTCCTTTAAGAAAGTTATAAGATAAAGTCTAGAATTTAAGTTTGAAGAAATTTCAAGTACTCTTTCATTTTGTGCATGTGGAACAACATAAATGGCTTTTGTTTTTCATTAAAAATTCCTCATCTTAATATAATTGAGTATGAGCTCTTTGTTCTTTATCTCAGGTCTTTATCTGCTTCTAATCTGCTACAGTACTCTGGGATCCAAGAGACAATTGCCTATGAAGTAATCACAACTATTCATGAGAAAAAGTTAAAGCTGAAAAAGAGTAAGAATCTCAACTGAAAATATTACAATTCAGCAGTCACTTACTTCTCATCTCACCTCTATCCCTGTGAGAGTCTAGGACATTGCCCTACCTTACTAGCAATACTGCTGTTTTTAAAATAATGAAATAAGGTCTTAAATATGTACAATGGGCATTCACACCAATGTGACCTTTGGATTTATCTCCTGATATTTTGAACCAGGTTGTCAGTATTCAGATGGGATTTACAATGAATCAAAGCTACTGCTGTTCACACTACATTAAATCTACAATACAATGCAATAAGATACCATAATATTTTCATTTGGTACTTTTTATTAGCCTACAGCTCAGTTCTAGTCAATAAAATACACAGTGCTTTCTAAGTTGAAAGCCTCTATTTTCAGTACTTCTTTAAGAAGCTGAGATGGAGGAGGAAGACCACAGAGGATATGATCCCTCTGATCTAAAAAGCAAGTTAAAATTGCTCAATTTTAAATAAAAAAATCTTTTCAGCATAAAGGAATCATCAGCTTACTTAAACAGTGATTGGTGACTAAAGGGATGCTCTGGTATTAGTTTAAAATAAAAACAAAACACGGCTCTGGAAACTTCTTATGCTTTAAAAGCAAAAACAAAGATATAATTATTAGCAAGATGCAATAGGGAAGCACCCAAAGCTAAAAAGCAGTAGGAGGAGAAGAAGCTGCTATAGCAAAGAAACTCTTTCAAACCAACACCAGCCCAGAGTTAACTGTAAAGGGAAGAAGTCACTTCATTCAAAACTCAACATGTAAATTCTACTCAATCTCAAGTACTAAAAGAGACAAACACCCTATCTAACATGATTCTAGGGCCTGTGAACTTATTAAAGACTTCTGTTCAAAACTGCAAAGCAGGGTGTGCCCGGGGAAGTGGGGGGCTGAAAAGAAGGAAGAAAATACATGCTGACTCAATTCAGAGTCAAATCTCAAAGAACTTATTTTATGCAACACTTATTAAACTTGACTATTCCTTTTTACTGGCCCCAATTTAAGTGACCTAATTAACTATCTTCAGGAAAAAAATTAATTTATCTTTATTTTCAATCCAAAGAAATTGATAACAGCTGACATTTGCTAAAATATTTTGCTCTCATTTTAGTGATAAAAGAGATGGGATACTAATGAGGACTGGTATGTTATAAACGGTTTCTAGGGATGCTCTTGGTCTGGAGCCCATCAGCGCTTCCCAGAATGGTGACTGGAAGAAGAGGGTATTTGCCCACACTATCCCCATACGAAATCTCGCCCAAAACAATCATACCAAAATATTTCTATTGTTTGCATGTGATGGATACATAAAAGTTTGTGTGTGTTGTGCAATTATTTGGATACTTTTTAACAGATGGAATAACAATGAGATGAGAGGAAAATACTCTCTTAATTAGCACAGACCCAACCAAAATATGTATATTTGTCTGGTGAAGAAACTCTCTGATTAGGCCCTCTTCCACATCTGGAAATTACTGACAGCTTTGAACCATATTACTTCATCACATTAGGGCTTCATCCCTAGCAAGAAGAACTATAGGGTCTACTTAAAACTGCAACAACAATTTAATCCTTTTCCTGGTGTCTTAGAATTTTAGTACTGTGGGGTTTGTCACATTAAGCCTGCCAATAAAATAAAAATAGAACAAATTAAAAAATCAGACCTAGAAATAAAAGGAAATGTCCTCCAGCACAATTTTACACGGGGAGATGGAAATACACAAGCACAGTGTGACTTACTTATCTCTCCAGAAAATTAGTAGCCAAAAAGGTCCACTCCTCCAGTTTCTACTTAAATATTATTGGATTGAGCAATTACCACATGTAACAAGCCCCTTTAATATTACCCGGTCTACTTCCCAGCAGTAAATTCCACTCCTAAGCTTGTCATGGCTCATTTAGGTAGTACAGTGAGTTTCCTCTATAAATCTACTCCCAGAGCTTACAGCGTTTAAGATAGAATGAGATACAGAGGTGTTTATCATGAGGTAGAATGGAACTCTGAACCAAAGCAACAGGAGCTGGATATCATGAGTGGGCTGGGAACAGAAAGGTTCTTTTTTTCTTTCAAGTATATTGGAAAATAAACTATTCCATAAGACACACAAAGTTTGACTAAAGACAAGTTTTTAAGCAGAAGTAACTCTCCACCTTACAGAAAGTTAAAAGAACAAAATAACATTTCAGAAAATGAAGAGGAGCAAGTACATTATAAAATTTTGGTTCAAGAGAGTTCTAATTTACCCCACCTCATAAGAAATGGCAGAAATTTTGCAACAGATACTCTAAGAAGTAGCAATCAAAATTCTTGCTATGGATTTTGAAGATTTCAGGAAGAAAAAGTATGTATATAAAAATAAAAGCCAACAAAAATTAGGAAAGGAGAGAAAAAGAAAAAAAAGTCAACATACTGAAAATAAATTTGGTTTCAATTGGAACTTATGCTTCTAACAAATATTATGAACTAAGCCAACATAAAAGGACCCACCTCTCTTGCTCCAAACTTATGAAAATACTGCATAAAATAAAAAATAACAATTAAGTATCCAGCATGATACCTAAATGAGGATATCATGAGCTAAACGAGGAGAAGTGCCAACACTGAAGACAGAACTAAAAGTCAGAGCACTGATGAGAGTTTAAGTGGAAATGGCTCATGAGGGGTAAAAAGCTGGGTTCTAGGCACTAATAGTTAAGGACTCGGGAGGAGATCCCAGAATTCAAGTTAAGGGGCAGATAGAAATAATCTACATGTATAAAGCTAAAGAAAGTCACAAAGGTTGGCTCCATCTGTAAAATGGGGACCAGAAAAACCATCTACCAGCTCAATGGAGCAAAGAAGAGTCTAGGGCTATGGATGGGAAAAGAAACAATCCATGAGAAACCTGTCGTGCATGAGAGACACACAGAATTCCAAGCACAGATATTCACATAAAAATTGGTTCAGAAATAGTGAATGTATCTGGTCCCTACAAAAACTCACAGCTGATCTGAAGGAGTAAGACTCCCAGGGAAAGTAGCCCCACAGAAGATGAGCTCATAATCAAAGATTACAAACTGTATAAAAAAACCAACTCCTCATGAGAGAAAGTGAAAAGCCACAACAAATACGAGACATCACATTGTAAAACTAGAAATTACTGAATTGTGTTAAAAGGCATTTAAATAGATACAACAGAAGCTCTCCTAACAGAATGCCATATATCAGACTGTCCAGATTAATCAATATCCTCTTTCTCCCTTCCAATAAATTCACTGATACCCATGGCATATTGAAATATGGCAACTAGAAGGCAATATAGAGAAGACTGTATTAGGTGGCCTAACTAACATCCATACTCCCTACTCCCACCTTCTCCCTTCCAACTTTTTTCATGGATCCACCCCTTCCACAGGGTGACTCAGATAAAGACCCTATTTCGAGATTTCAGAGGTAGATTCTGATTAGAATAAGATAAAAAGTAATCCCATTTTCCCTTCCCAATGACCTGGCATGTGACTCAGTCTGGCCAAATTGGAAGGAAGGTCTATTGTGGGAGGAGGCAGGAGAGAAGAACTTCAGAGAAAGATTTTCTTATATTTAGACAGAGACCCAGGAACAACTGGAAATGGTGGCATCATCCTGACACCAGCCTGAGGATAAAATCAACATACAATCTAATGCCAGAATATCTGATCAGTGGATAATTTTAAACATTTCTACTGTAGTTGTATTTATCTTTTGCTTATCTTTTACAGACTATGTTTACTCACTACCATGCAATAATATTGTGAAATCAACACTGAATACTCCCCTGTAATTTTATGAAATGAAACTCCCACACCTTGGATAACACACAGATTAAGAAGAAACACAGATTAAGAAGAAAGCACAGGAAACCAAAAGACTTTTATAAAACACAAGGAGAAAATTCCATCTATAAAAATTTAGATATGGCTAATGGAAGTCTAAGAGAAAAATTTACAGCCTTCTATAATAATGGAAAATATTCAATTCAAATAACTTGGAAAAAAATAAACATGATAAATGTAAGGAAAATAGGAGGAAATCATAACAGAACAGAAACCAGTAGAGTAAAAACAAATATAAAACAGAGATTAAACAAAATCCAAATCTTAAAAAAAAAGGCTCCTTAAAAAAATACATGAAGTAGACAAACTTCTCGCAACCCTGAACAAGAAAAAAAAGATAAAAGTCACAAAGCAAATGAATGAAAACAGGGCACAAATATAGTATAGATTTAAAAAGTACCCACCAGTCAGAAATAACAGCATTGGATTGTTAGACAAGTGAGAAATAAACTTTTACTGTGTTAAGCCACCGAAAGTTTAGGGTGAGTTGTTTACAGCACAAGGTGGGCAATAAGGTATACAATAGTTTTTTTTTTTTTTTTTAAATATATATATTTTTTATTTTATTTATTTATTTATTTTTGGTGAGGAAGACCAGCCCTGAGCTAACATCCGTTGCTAATCCTCCTCTTTTTGCTGAGGAAGACTGGCCCTGGGCTAACATCCGTGCCCATCTTCCTCCACTTTATATGGGACGCCGCCACGGCATGGCTGACAGGCAGTGCGTCGGCGGGCGCCCGGGATCCGGGCCCGCGAACCCCGGCTGCCAAGTGCGGACGAAACCGCTGCGCCACCGGGCCGGCCCCAATAGTTTTTTTTTTTTTAAATAGTCTTTCTATCCGTCAGCAATAAAAAAAATTAGAGAATTTAACAGAAAAAAATCATTTGTGATAGAAGCAAATGAGGCACCTAAGAATAAATCTAACATAGATGTGTAAGAACTTTAGTGAGCCAGTGCACAAGATACTAATGGAGGTCACAGAAGAGAACTTAAATAAATGGATAAATAGGCCTTGTTGGTGGGTGCAAGACTCACTGTTATACAAATATCTAATTTGGGGCCGCCTGGTGGCACAGTGGTTTAGTTCGTGCTTGGCAGCCCAGAGTTCACTGGTTTGGATCCTGGGCGCCTGCCGACGCACAGCTTGTCAGCCATGCCGTGGTGGCGTCCCACATAAAGTAGAGGAAGATAGGCATGGATGTTAGCCCAGGGCCAGTCTTCCTCAGCAAAAAGAGGAGGATTGGCAATGGATGTTAGCTCACGGCTGGTCCTCCTCACCCAAAAAAAAAAAAAAAAAATCTAATTTGCCAAAATTAGTCTATAAAATCTATACAAATTCCTATCAGAGTTCCAAGAAGATTTTTTTTAATTTTATTTATTTTTTTATTATTTTTGTGTGTGGGAGGAAGACCAGCCCGGAGCTAATATCCACTGCCAATCCTCCTCTTTTTGCTGAGGAAGATTGGCCCTGGGCTAATATCCATGCCCATCTTCCTCTACTTTATATGGGACACTGCAAGCATGGCTTGACAACCAGTGTATCAGTCTGCACCTGGGATCCGAACCTGTGAACCCTAGGCCGCTGAAGTGGAGCCCGTGAACTTAACCACTACGCCACCAGGCAGGGCCCCAAAAGGATTTTTTTTTTTAAGGAATCAGTCAGTGTTGTAAAATTTACATGAAAGAGTAAAGGTTCCAGATGATTCTGACAAAGAACACTGAGGAGAGATTTGTTCTACAAAGAACATATACAAGAACCTAACAGTAATAGTATATAAAACAGCAATGAATAAGTTAAGCAATAACAAATAGGGGAAGGGAAAATTCTACAGAGCCCAGAACAGACACAAGCACATATGGGAACTTACTATATTATATGGGCAGTACTACAACTGGCTTTCCATAGGGAAAAACTAAATTAAAAAACTTTCCTCACACCAAACATTTCAGATATATTAAAAACTTACATGTGAAAACAAAAGTTTAACACATATAAAACAATTCCATTAAAATATATTATCTCCTCCAGGATAATATATTAACTTATGAATTTATCAAAATATGCACCCCATTCATACTAGCTGTTTATTTTTTTAAATTATTTTTATTGATGTCTTAAAAGTTTATAACATTGTGGGGTTTTAGTTGTACGTTAGTATTTGTCCGTCAATATGTGGATGCATCCCTTCACCCCTTGTGCCCACCCCGCACCCCCCTTCCCCTTGGTAACCACCAACCAGTTCTCTCTACCCCGTGTTTGTTTATATTCCACACGAGTGAGATCATGCGGTGTTTGTCCTTCTCTCTCTGGCTAATTTCACTTAACATAATACCCTGTAGGTCCATCCATGTTGCTGCAAATGGGGCAACTCTTGTCTCTTTTTCTGGCCGAGTAGTATTCCATTGTGTATGTGTGTGTGTGTGTGTATTCCAATTGAGATGATCATGTGGTTTTTATTCTTCATTTTGTTAATGTGGTGTATCACGTTGATTGATTTGTGGATGGTGAACCATCCCTGTGTCCCTGGTATAAATCCCACTTGATCATGGTGTATGATCTTTTTGATGTCGTGCTGTATTTGGTTTGCCAGGATTTTGTTGAGGATTTTTGTGTCTATGTTCATAAGCGATACTGGCCTATAGTTTTCCTTCTTTGTACTGTCCTTGTATGGCTTTGGTATCAGGGTGCTGCTGGCCTCGTAGAATGTGTTAGGAAGTAGTCCATCTTCCTCTATTTTTTGGAATAGTTTGAGAAGAATAGGGGTTAAATCTTCTTTGAATGTTTGGTAAAATTCTCCAGGGAATTCAGCTGGTCCTGGACTTTATTTTTGGGGAGGTTTTTGATTACTCTTTCACTCTCTTTACTTGTGATAGGTCTATTCAGATTCTCTATTTCTTCTCGATTCAGTTTTGGGAGCTTGTATGCATCCAAGAATTTGTCCATTTCCTCTAGGTTGTCCAATTTATTAGCATATAGTTTTTCATTGTATTCTCTAATAATCCTTTGTATTTCTGTGGTGTCCTTTGTAATTTCTCCTCTTTCATTTCTAAGTTTATTTATTTGAGTCTTCTCCCTTTTTTTCTTAGTGAGTCTGGCTAAGGGTTTGTCGATTTTGTTTATCTTCTCAAAGAACCAGCTATTTGTTTCACTGATCCTTTCTACTGTTTTTTTGGTTTCAGTTTCATTTGCTTCTGCTCTGATTTTTATTATTTCCCTCCTTCTTCTGATTCAGAGCTTTGCCTGTTCTTCTTTTTCTAATTCTGTTAGATATAGTTTAAGGTTAGTTATTTGGGATTTTTCTTCTTTGTTAAGGTGGGCTTGTATTGCTATGAATTTCCCTCTCAGGACTGCTTTTGCTGCATCCCATTAGTTGGTATGGTGTATTTTCCTTTGCATTTGTCTCTAGATAGCTTTTGATTTCTCCTTTAATTTCATCAATGATCCATTGGTTGTTCAGTAGCATGTTGTTTAGTCTCCATATCTTTGTCCCTTTCCCAGTTATTTTCTTGCAGTTGATTTCTAGTGTCATAGCATTATGATTAGAAGAGATGCTTGTAATGATTTCAATCTTCTCAAATTTATAGAGGTTAGCCTTGTTTCCTAATATATGGTCTATGCTTGAGAATGTTCCATGCAAGCTTGAGAAGAATGTGTAATCTGCTGTTTTGGGGTGGAGTGCTCTGTATATAACTATTAAGTCCATCGTGTCTAGTTTTTCGTTGAAGTCCACTATTTCCTTATTGACTTTTTGTCTGGAAGATCTATCCATTGATGTAAGAGGGGTGTTAACGATCCCCTACTATTATTGTGTTATTGTTAATAGCTCCTTTTAGCTTTTTTAGCAGTTGTTTTATGTACTTTGGTGCTTCTGTATTGGGTGCATAGATGTTTATAAGTGATATGTCTTCTTGGTGAAGTGCCCCTTTTATCATTATATATTGCCCCTCGTTGTCTCCCATTACCTTTTTTATCTTGAAGTCTATTTTGTCTGATATAAGTATGGCAACTCCTGCTTTCTTTTGTTTGCCATTAGATTGGAGTATCCTCTTCCATCCTTTTACTTTGAGACTGTGTTTGTCTTTAGAGCTGAGATGTGTTTCCTGGAGGCAGCAAATTGTTGGATCTTGGTTTTTAATCCATCCTGCTACTCTGTCTTTTTTGTGTGTGTGAGGAAGACCAGCCCTGAGCTAATATCCATTGCCAATCTTCCTCTTTTTGCTGAGGAAGACTGGTCCTGGGCTAACATCCATGCCCATCTTCCTCTACTTTATATGGGACGCCGCCACAGCACGGCTGACAAGCAGTGCGTCGGCAGGTGCCCGGGATCCGAACAGGCAAACCCTGGGCTGCCAAGCATGAACTAAACCACTGTGCCACTGGGCTGGCCCGACTCTGTGTCTTTTGATTGGAGAATTCAATCCATTTACATTTTGAGTGATTACTGATATATGAGGGTTTAATGTTGCTATTTTATTGTTCATTTTCTGGTTCTTTTGCATTTCCTTCATTTCTTGTCTCATGTGTTTTGGACTTCCAATTCAGTTTGGTAGTTCTGCATGATGATTCTCTTAGTTTTCTCTTTATTTGTCATATGTGGTTCTCTTCTGGTTGTTTGTTTAGTGGTTACCATGAGGTTTATATGAAAGATCTCCTGGATAATATAGTCCATTTTTGATGCCTCTTGTTTCCTCAGACTAAGTTGATTCAATCCCTTTCCTCTTCCCCTTCTAATTTGTTGCTGTCACTACTTATTCCACCTTATGTCATGAGTGTGTGTTTACAGTGGTGAGTTTAAATTCATTTTTGATGTTTTCCAACTGTAGTTTTTCTGGTAGTTTCCTTGTTTTTCTCCATGCTCAAAACTTTGTATCCCCTTTCTCTTTTGTTTTGTTTCAGGCCTAGGGGCTTTCTTGAGCATTTCTTCTAGTGGGGGTCTTGTGGTGATGAAGTCCCTTAGCTTTTGTTTATCAGGGAGAGTTATTATTTCTCCATCTTGTTTGAATGATATTTTCTCTGGATAAAGTATTCTTGGCTGAAGGTTTTTGTCTTTCATGATTTTGAATATATCATTCCAGTCTCTCCTAGCCTGTAGAGTTTCTGTCGAGAATTCAGCTGAGAGCCTGATGGGGTTTCCTTTGTATGTTATCTTGTTTTTTTTGTTTAGCTGCCCTTAAGACATTTTATTTGTCATTGACTCTTGCTAGCTTTGCTATTATATGCCTTGTAGTTGGTCTTTTTCTGTTTATATATTTAGGTGATCTATTGACTTCATTCACTGTTATTTCCATCTCTTTCTCCAGGTTTGGGAAGTTCTCAAGTATTATTTCTTTGAACAAACTCTCTGCTCCTTTTTCCCTTTCTTCTTCTGGAATGCCTATTATCCTTATGTTACTTTTCCTAATTGAGTCTGATATTTCTCGAAGAATTTTTTCATTTCTTTTTAGTCTTAGTTCTCTCTCCTCCTCTATCTGGAGCGTTTCTGCCTGGCTATCCTCCATAATGCTAATTCTTTCCTCCCTATTGTCAGTTCTGCTCTTTAAAGACTCCAGGTTTTCCTTTATCTCATCCATTGTGTTTTTCATCTCCAATATTCCTGATTGGTTTTTCTTTATGGTTTCAATCTCTTTTGTGAAGAAATCCCTGAATTCGTTGATTTGTTTCTCTGTGTTCTGTTGTAATTAGTTGAGTTTTTTTTTATGATAGCTATTTTGAATTCTCTGTTGTTCAGGTTATAGATTTCTGTGTCTTCATGGTTGGTTTCTGGGTGTTTTTCATTTTCCTCTTGGTCTGGAGACTCAAGATACTTTTGCATAGAGCTGGCTGATTTACCTTTGCTATTCTTCCTCTTGATAAAATTTCTGGCCCTGCAGTTTCCACTTTTCGCCACTGGGTGGATGTCATGTGCGGTGTGTTCTGAGCATGCTGCAGTCCCCGGAGGGGTTGTGCTGAAGCACAGGGCGTGTGGGGGGAGGGGCTCTCTCTTTCGCCTGCCCGACCTGGGGGCTTCCTTTCTGGCTCTCTTGGGGCATTGACCACACCCCCAAAACAGTCCATCTTCGCTTCCTGGTGGGGATCTCTTGACAGTCTGTGAGAGCACCTGGAGGGCAATGGCTTTCCCCGCAGAGGGCCACCCCTCCCCTCTGTCTGTGAGCCGCACTGTCTGTCTTTGCCAATCAGATTGAGAGGGGGAGTAGATTTCCTTACCTCTCCTCAAGTCCTTTGGGGCTTCCTGTGCCTCCACCATGAGATGTACCTCGGCAAGGGTCTCTTAGAAGTCCTTTGTAGTGTTTGATTGACCTCTGTCAGTATGCAAATGATGGTTTTGTTGTGCCTCAGGGGTCAAAGATTCAAAGGGAATCTCACTCCACCCTGATGCTGACACCACTCCCTCAGGGGAACTTTTCTAGATTAAAAAAGCCTGTAGGTCTTGGTAAAAGATGGTTGGGTCACATCCCTGGTTTCTGATACAGTTGGTGTGTTGTATTTCTAAGAAGTTCCCAGGTGATTGACCATACTTCGTGAACCACTGGAATGGACAGCTCGGCTCCTCTCAGACCTGAGACTGCTGAAACCCTAGAGACTGGTTCACCCTGACTGTTTATGTCTTATGTTCACCCACAGAACCCTATGCTTTGCCCTATAAAAAACTGTGTGTGTGTAAGTCTAGGAGCTCTGTGAAGTTACGAAACATATATCTCTCAATGAGTGTTTTATCCACAGTGCTTAGCACAGTTTTGGAGCATGCAGTAAGTCTAGAAACAAGGCATAAATAATGTAAAATGCTCTAAAAAACAGAACAAAATAAAGAGCAAAGTGACGGGGGACTAGTGTTCACTGGGAAGATTCAGGCAGGTTTCTTTCTAGCTAATGTGATTTGGTGTGAGCCATAAGAAAAAGGTGGAACCGTAAAAGGCAGAATTATGGAGAATACATTTAAGACAAAACCATTTCAGCAAAAATATGAAGGAGGGAGAATATAAGGTAAGTTGGAATAGTCGGATGTTTCTGGAGAATGCAGATAAGAAGTATAAAGGGAAATAAACCCAGAAATGTATCTAAGGACAAAATTATGGAGGGTTGACTGAAATATGGAGCTTCTGAACATAAGTCCAACACAATTAGATTTATGTTCCCAGTGAAAGTAGGAAACTTATTTCCATTGAGGAACTGATTATAAAGAAATGTCTTGAATATACGCCTATATATTAGAAAAGTCATGACAGTACTTTTATCTAGTTCATATTTCAATTCAGGGATGTTGATTACACTGCTCACCCCCAAAGATGAAAAAAAGAAAATGAAAGCAGTAACACTAGACCATTATATTTCATGTTAGGCAAGAGGGAATCATGGTATGAAATGAGTATTTCTAATATCTGGCTTTTAACAACAACAAAAAAAGTGACAGTGAAGAGAGATTTGACTCTTTTTTTTAAAAGATAATAAATAACATCCATACACATATCTGAATCAATCAAACTTTTATGACAGAAGAGAACTATCCTATTTTCACTGTCTCATTTTTTTAAACAATTTTAACACTCAACTCCAGATTGGACCATAATAGGATAAAGGCAATTTAACAATCCTGAGGATTACAAATGTTTCATAAATGAGCCAAGAAAATACAAACACAAAGAAAATGTAAACAAGACAATAAAACAAAACAACACAAAAAACAAGAAATAATGAAAGAAAAGGAAGGTATGTAGGGTAGATGTACCAAAGACAAAAGACAAAGTCCCACCAAAGGGACTACTATATATCCGTATACCTGGAGCTTGAAAGATAATACCAAACATGACACCAGAGCCCTGAATAATAAGCAGATGTATGCCAGTAGGTTCACTCCAGATGTGAACGCTGCCACCTGTGAACTCAAACAATTTCAAGATCAGAAGTGTTTGCTATCTCTGCTAGCTAGTAACCACGTTCCTTTTAAAAGCAACACTATCTTTAACCAGAAAATGCATGGCCACAAACACACTAAGAAGAAATAACTTTTGCATGGAAAATTATACCAAATTATACCAAAATTATACCAAATTCTGGGTGGAAAAATTATACCAAAGTCAATAGCGTATTATAATAATGTCATTATGTGGAAGAAAAGGTAAAGAAGAAGAATAAGGAATCCACCCACAATTGCTTTCACATGCATAGCAAAGATATCCTCTGCTAAAAGGACAGGTTTACCTGTTTTCCCTCTGAAAATGACTTATGTGTAAAATTGATGTGATTGTCACAAATATTTTCCATACCAGATGTTCCTAACCAAACAGGCATCTTTTATTTAATTTCCTAGAATATTAAACCAGAAAGAAAAGATGAACTCTGGAACTAAACAATGTTCAATCTGTCTTAAAGATCCAACTTGCAGAAAAGACAAACAATATAAAAGCTATTTAAAACAATCTTTTTTTTTTGGCTATATATTCTCTTAGAATACTTAGAGGATAAAATAATTTAGTACAATTCCAAAAATATTTACTGATTGCCAATTATGTGTTGGGTATTGTACTTGTTTCTGGGGATTCAAGATGAGCAACACTTCTGAATGTCCAGTGTCTAGAGGAAGACAATAAAGTCTACAAATAAATGACTATAATACAATTGGGTAAATCCTATAGAAATACAGATAAAATAGAAATGTGACTATCATCTGTGCAGTTCTATTATGTGGAAAACTCTTTTCCACATAAATACCTTTTATCTTTATCATTTGATTATATTCATTTTTTTAATGGTGTCTTTTGAAGAACAGCTTTTAATTTTGATCAAGTCCAATTTATCACTTTTTTTCTTTTATGGTTAGCATATTTTATGTACTAAGAAATCTTTGCTTACTCCAAAGCTTCCTGTTTTCCTTCAGAAGATTATGATTTTACCTTTTATGATTAGGTTTATGATCTATTTTGAATTAATTTTTGCATATGGTATGAGGTCCTCACCTCATTTCTACCCTACAGACTTCCAGTTTTATCAGTATCATTTATTGAAAAGACAACTGTTTCCTCATTAAATTACATTGGTGTTTCCCCATTAAATTATATTGGTGCCTTCGATGGTATATATGCCAGTCTATTGCTTACTCTTTATTCCGTTCCATTATTCTATATGTCAGTCTTCATTCCAATACCATACTTTTTTGATTGCTGTCATTTTATAGCAAGACTTCAAATCAGGTAGTGTAAGTCTTGCAACTCTTCCTCAAAATAGGTTTAGGTCTGCTAGATCCATTGCAATTCCATACAAGTTTTAGATTCCAATTGTTAGTTTCTACAAAAAAGCCCCCTGTAATTTTGGCTGGGATTGTGTTGCAAATATAAATTAATTGGGGGGAAAAGAGCATCTTAAAGTTTGACTAATTCAAATCATGAACTACATATATCTCTAGATTTGTTTAGATGTTTTTTATTTTCTCTCAGTAATGTTTTGTAGTTTTCAGTGTAGAAATCTTATACAACTTTCGTTAAGCTTATTCTGAAGTACTCTACGAATTTTGAGGCCATTGTAAATAATATTTTCTAAAATTTCAGTTTCCATTTGCTTATTGCTAATATAGAAAGACAACTAGCTTTTATGTAAAGCCCTGTTTCGACAATCATGTTATCTGTGAACAAAGACAATTTACTACTTCCTTTTGAATTTTATTCTCTCTTTTCTCAGCTATTGCATAACAGGATCTCCAATATAATACTGAATGGGGGGGAAAAGTGGACATCTTTATATCCTTTGCAGTCTCATAGGGAAAGTATTCAATTTACATTATTAGGCATGATGTTAGCTCTAAGTTTTTCATAGATGCCCTTTATTGAGGTGAAGAAATCGTCTTCTATTCCTAGTCAGCTACAAGTTTTTATCATTAATGAATGCTGTCTTTTATCAAAAGCTTTTCCTGAATGTATTGAGACAATTATATGATTTCTTTCTTTATTGTTAATGTAGTGAATTTAAGTAATTTGATTTTTTGAATAGTGAAGATGCCCTGCATTCCAGAAATAAGCCTAACTTGGTTGTGATATATTAGCTTTCTTATTTATGTTAGATTCAATTTGCTAAGACTTTGCTGGGAAATTTCACGTCAAAGTTCCTGAGGGAGACTGATCTGTAATTTTCTCCTTATGTAATGTCTTTGTCAGGTTTAAGTGTGAGGGTAATTCTGGTCTCATAAAATGAATTAGGAAGTAAGTATTTCCTTCTTCTCTGTTTTCTGAGAGCTTTTCTATAAAATGAGTATTACTTCTTACTTAGACGTTTAGCAGAATTCACCAGGAAAGTAATACAGGCCTGGAATTTTCTCTTTAGAAACATTTTTTATTACAAATACAATTTTTTTTAATAGATACAGGCCTGGTCAATCTTCTATTTCTTTTTGAGCCAGTTTTGATAAACTGTATTTCTCAAGGAATTTGTCTATTATATCTAAGTTATCAAATTTACTGGCACAAAGTTGTTCAAATAATCTCTTATCTTTTTAAATGTCTTTAGAATCTTGAGTGATTTCTCCTCTTCCCCTCTTTCATTCCAAATACTGGAGATTCATGTGGCTTCCTTTTTTCCCTTGATCAGTCTTGCTAGGGGCCTATCAATTTTATTAATCCTTTGAAGAACCATGGTTGACTTTGTGAATTTTCTGTGTTGTTTTCTATTTCCTTGACTTCTGCTCTTTATTATTTCCTTCATTCTATTTACTTTGGTATACTTTGCAATTCTTTTTCTAGTTTCTCAGTGTGGAAACTCAGATCACTGAATTTAGACTTTCTTCTTGCCTATATTAATAGGCATTTAAAGGTATAAATTTCACTCTAAGTACTACTTGAGCTGCATAACACAAAATTTCACATTTCTATTTTCATTCAGTTCAAAATGATTTCTCATATTCCTTATGATTTCTTCTCTGAGCCATGGTATTTAGAATTATATTACTTAATTTTCAAACATTTGGTGAATTTTCCAAAAAGCTTATTATTATTAACTTCTTACTTAATTCCACTGTGGTCAGAGAACAATTCTGACATATTTCAGTCTTCTAAAATTCATTAAGATTTATTTTTATGGCCCAGCATATCGTCTACATTGGTGAACATTCCATACAGATTTGAAAGACATACATATTCTTCAGTTGTTTGGTGCACTAATCTACTAACTATTAAATAGGTCAAGTTGATAGTCTTCAGATCTTCTATATTTTTACTGTTTGTTTTTTTGATTTACTTTCTCTATCAATTTCTGAGAAATAGGGGTTATAATTTCCAGCGATGACTGATGACTATGATTTGTCTGTTTTTCTCTTTTGTTCGTCAGTTTGCCCTTCATGAATTTTGAAGCTCTGTTATTAGGTGCATGCATATGAAGGATTGCTATGTCCTTCTGATGAATTATCCCCTTTATCATTATGACATGTCCTTCTTTATCTCTGGGAATATTCTTTGGAAGTCTCCTTTATGTGATACTAATATAGCCATACTAGGTTTCTTATGATTACTGTTTACACGGACTATCTTTTTCCATTCTTTAGTTTCAACCTGTTTGTGATTATTACAGTGCATGTCTTATAGACAACATTGCTTCTTTTTATAATCCACTCTAACAATCTCTGTCTGACATAACTATTGATGTGCTGAATTTATATCTATCATCCATTTATCCCTTCTATTCTTTGTTTTTATTAACTTTTGGTAGTTGCCCTAGAGCTAACAACATACATCTTTAACTTTTCAAAGTCTATTTAGAATAGAAATTATAAAACTTCACAACTCATACTTCATATTTTCTACTTCACAAAGTTAACCTTACAACAGTACAAATCTAAGTCCCTAGTGTTTTGTGCTATTGTTGTCATATCTTTCACTTTTATATACATTATGAACTCTACTTCACAATGTTATTATTCTTGCATTAAATGGTCAGTCATCTTTTAAGGAAAGTAAAGAAGAAAAAATAAATTTTGTATATGTGTCAACTTTATTTACCATGTCTGGTGTTCTTCATTTCTTCCTATAGATTCACGCTTCCATCCAGTTTCATTTCCTCTCAGCTGGAAAAATACCCATTAGCATTTCTCATAGAGTGTGTTTTCTAGAGACAAATTTTTTCATAGTTTACCTGAAAATGCCTATATTTAACCTTAGTTTTTTAAGGGTGTTTTTTATTTGGCAATAGAATTCTAGTCTGACAATGTTTTTTCAGTACTTTAAAAAAAGTTCCATTTTCTTCTGATCTCCAATGTTTTTGAGAAGAACTCAGCTACGATAGTTTCCCTTTATACACTGTGTCTTTTTTCCCTTGCTGCTTTTGTTTGTCTCTTTATATATTGTTTCCAGAAATTAAATTATGATGTTTATAGATGTGGTTTTCTTTGTATTTATCCTTTTTGGTTTCACTAAGTGGTTTTTTTTTAAGACTTTATTTTTTTACTTTTTTTTTAATTTTTATATTTTGGTGAGGAAGATTAGCCCTGAGCTAACATCTGTTGCCAATCCTCCTCTTTTTGCTGAGGAAGATTGGCCCTCACCTAACATCCGTGCTCATCTTCCTCTGTTTTATATATGGGATGTCTGCCACAGCATGACTTGATAAGCAGCGCAGAGGTCCACACCCAGCATCTGAACCTGTGAATCCCGGGCTACTGAAGCAGAGCGCACGAACTTAACCACTACGCCACTGGGCCGGCCCCAAAGACTTTATTTTTTTAGGCAGTTTTAGGTTTAAAAAAAATTGAGAGAAAGGCAAAGATTTCCCATATACCTCCTTAATCAATGTATTTAAATCAAATTAGAGAAATATTTCAGCCGTTATTTTTCAAATATTTTTTTTCTACCCCCTTCTCACTCTTTTATCCTTCTGGAGTTCCAGTTACATATAAGTTAGCCCATTTGATATTGTCCAACATGTTATTGAGGCTCTGTTCATTTTGTAAAAACCCTTTTTTTCCCTGTTTTTCAGATTGGATAATTTCCATCAATTGTTTTTAAAATTTATGAATTCTTTCTTTTGACAGTTCTAATTTGTCATTAAGACCACCCAGTAAATTTTTCATTTAAATTTCAGTTTCCAAATTTCCATTTTTTAATAGTTTTCCTTTCTTGGCTGATTTTTCCTATCTGTTCTAATACCAACGTCACATTTTCCTTTAAGTCTCTGAAGCATATATGTAGGAGTAACTCTAAAGTCTTTATCTATTAAACTCAATACCTAGGACTTCTCTGAATTGATTTTACTGTATGCATTTTTTCACTATGGGTCATATGTTACTGTTTGTTTGCAGGTATAGCAATTTTTAAAAATCCAATATAGGATATTATAGATGATACATTGTAAAGACTCTGGATTCTGTTATTTTCTTCTGAAGAGCAATGATTTTTATTTTAGTAGGTAATTCAATTAACCGCTGATCTTGAACTTGTGTAGGCTTGGATATATCCAAGGTATTTCTCACACTCTATCAGGGTATTTCCCAGACCTCTCTATCTTGGTGGGAGTCATCCTCCAAGTTGTCTCTCCTCTGTAGACTTTCTAAGTTTTGTTAGTCTGAGTCTATAGTAAACTTTATTGTACAGCATGACCCCTACTCCTAAAACCTGGCTTTTCTCTTATCTTGGCAAGATGCTTGAAGTTTTAACAACACTGGGTTGGAACTCCAAACTCCCCAGTGCTGCTCTACCTTTACTATCACAATTTCACTTTCATCTTCATAGCAGCCAATCTCTGGCAAGCCTTGGGTAGTCTCATCCAGTGAATGTGCAGCATAGTCCTCAGTCAAAAATTCATGGACATCTAACACCCAATTTCTTCTCAGTATACTATTTATATATGTTACTTCTCTGATTTACCCAGATCATTTACAATTACAGAATCAAGGGACTTCAGAAAGTCACCTAGTCAAAGAACTATATAATTTTTAAAACCACATGGATCCTAGAGATTAAGAAAACCCTTCCATTTCAGAATGAGAAAACTACAGAGCTGAAAAGTTAAGTGTAAACTGGATTTTCAGTTGTAAGCATCAGCTTCACAATTCTTCAGCTTTACAAATTTCGAAGTGTTTTCATTACTTTATTTCATTTGATCCTGACAACAACCTCATGAAGTGAGTCTATGTATCACTATCACTGTTTTATAGGTAAGCAAACTGGCTCAAAATGTAAACACATTCTTTGCTACAAAGAGAATCTTATAATACTCTTTTACTCAGGATCCTCGAATAGGAAAAGCTTATGATTAAATGGATGGATTATTATCTTCTATATCCAAAGCTTGAGGGAAGTTTTGCCCATTTACAGAATGAGAAGCTATCTATGTGGTACTCTCTGAGGGACTGAAAAGGAAGCTCCTGAAAGGAAAAGAATAAAAAGTATCCAAAATATCCCAAACCAAAAAAAACTCTCATTTTAAGAAAACAGATTTTCTTAAAATGAGTATTACAATTAGGTTAAGGCATTAGGTTACCTACCTGCAAAAGTTAACCCTTTAACTGATTCATCTGTATTTAACAGAAGGGACTAGGAGTGACCCCACACTTCCAGTAGAAGAAAAAATAAAAAGAAAAGTAGGAAGTAGAACAATAACCCCACTCCTTTCCTGTTTGGGAGAAAGAGGATGACCTATATTATTAATTTCATCCCTGCACAGGTGAGGACATTCTTGCACATAAACCATATATTGATGGGAGGAGAGAACAAGTTATAAAAGCTGGAAAAGAGAGGTACTTTGGAGCTTTTATCAAAAAAGCTCAGTTCTTTACTTGCTACTTAGAGATTACTCTAGCTATTTGAGGCTTTTTACATGAAAAGATGATTAAGAAGCATGATTTTTTAAAGAATGTGGTTTCTTCTGTTTGGAAGTCTGACCCCAAATGGCTAAAAGGTGGAATGGATTTAGGCTTTATGGTGGAGAAAGGCAAGGGATATTTAGCTTTACTTGTAATTAATTAATTAATTACAATTCAGGTGACAAGAAAATTAAAATATTTGAGAAAAACATTTGTAAAACTCACGCCTCATCTTGAGAGAAGCTGAGCATCATGGTCAAAGTTTAGGAGCAGGAAGAGGTAAGGACTCTAATAATTACTATATTTAATAAAACCATTTCCACCACTGTCCTATAACAACTCAGAGCCCCAGCTAAACTATTAGTTCCAATGAGGAAAGATGTTAGGAACAGTAAAGATCACACATTCTATAAGCTGAGTAGCATAAGAGAGCTGGATATCAGGGTAGAAAAAGAGGGGGCAGAATTAAAAAGTTAACCAAGACTAGGGAGGAAGTCCCAAAGTCCCAAGGGATGGTTGCTTGTAGATACAAACTTTGCTTTATAATTTTAATTAGGACCTGTCCCACCAGTGTTACTTGTCTATAGCTATGCTGTACAGTATAGTTTTTCTTTTTCAATTCATGTGTAGAAAATTTTTATATTAATTTATGTGATTTCCTACAGGATATTTAAACCTCACTATTTTAGGCCACTGTTAAAAATGCTTCCACCTCCACTAAAAGTCTTTTATCAGATATCTGACTCAAATAAAGGTATTTGGTGGGACTACAAAATGAATGTGCCTTTGCAAAAAGTACACATGTTCTTATGTAACTCAGAATGCATTTCAATTTGTTTCTAGGATATAATTTGCGTAACTATTTACAATTTTGTGGTTAATTTCGAAGACTGTCATAAATCCTCAAATGAGATTTTTTTAATGTCAGCAATTGTACAATAATAAATTTTAAAATGAAACACTGCAGGATATCAGGAGATAAAATACAATCTTATCTTAATTATTCAAGGTATGATAGATTGATCAGCTAACTATACTACCCCCAAAAAGCCTGAACTTTTTCCAGTAACCATTTTTTATAGCTTTCTTAATTACAATCATAGTCTATATTTCTCTTAAAAGGCAAGGATTTTTAAATATCAGAATTCAGATTATTGGACTTTTCTTAGGTACTTATGAAAATTTATTTTCTGTTTGTGGGAAGTCAGATCTTTCTTTAGCCAAAAGGCATCTGAAGAGTATATAATTTAGCCCACAGAGGTTTGGATTTCTCTGCCAACTTTACTAACGGCATGCTACTTATCAAACAGCCCCGGATTCTCAAAGAAACTAAAGAGCTCTTCCACAACTTCCCCAAACAAACCAGTTCTCAGGGTAGTCAGATTCATAGTTTGATGACAAAAACTGATTCAAAATGAAAAATGAGTCTTTTAAGCTTTATTCAGAATGCCAACAGAGGGTGAGACTACAGTAGGAGTTTGAATGCAGGGCAGTGGAGAATGAATCAGCTCATCTAGAAATCCTTACAATGAAGCTCATGAGCTGAACTGATACTTAAAATTTATTATGGTTATTAGAGCTCGTGGTTATTTTATTATTTTTCCCCTTTTCCCATTCATCCTTTCTTTCTTAGGCAAAGAGGTTAACACAAAAGTGGAACAAAAAAATAATGGCTAACAAAACCACAGCATGAGGAAAAGAAGAACCAATGTGGGATCTGCCAATAAAAATGTTCCTTCTCTTCAGGGCTAGCTGACCAACTCAAATGTTTCCATTGAATCATTGGCAGGCTACCGAGTGAACAGTTTCATATCTCCCCAAACTCATGGCCACCATTTATCTGTAACAGACACTCAAAAATCATAATCACAAACGCTGGGGATGGAAAAGAACTATTAGATCATTCCTTTTGGTTTCACTAGGTCAGGATTATTCCAGAAAACTAGACTATTCTAGTGCTTTGCTGAAAAATTTTCTATACAAATAGTCCAATTGCCTTTTCTTCATGGAAGACTTTTCTTATTCTAAATTCAGAGTCACGTATATGCATGTTTTGGTCTCTTTTGCAAATTGCATTCCCCTCATATTTCTTCTACATTTCAAGTTCTCTGGTTATAATGAACAAGTCCTTTCACTTGTTCAATTAACAATAATTAAACAATGTAAACATTTAAAATATGGTAGATCCTGCCATGATTACAGAGTGAAGAATCTAGTTGTCATTGACAACAGCCACAGCTAGAATATTGTCTTTCTTCTTTTAAAGTTTGCTTAAATAATTTTCTGTTTTCCTACAAATCATCATCAGAAAATAACTTATAGCAAGCGACTAATACCCACTATTAAGTGCTTACTGCGCCAGGCACTGTTCTTAATGTTATATATTAATAATTTCTTATTTTATTGCAATGAAAACTCTGTGAAGCAGGAATAGATACTATTGCCATTTTAAAAATGAGGAGGCTGAGGGGCCAGCCCAGTGGTATATTGGCTGAGCTCGCAGGCTCCGCTTCGGCGGCCTGGGGTTCGCAGGTGTGGACCTACACACTGCTCATCAAGCCGTGCTGTGGCAGTGTCCCATACACAGAGTAGAGGAAGACTGGCAAAGATGTTAGCTCAGGGACAATATTCCTCAATCAAAAAAGAAGAAGATTGGCAACAGATGTTAGCTCAGGGCCAATCTTCCTCACCAAAAAAAATTAAAAAATGAGGAGAATGAAGCATAGAGAGATTAAATAACTTGCTCAAGTCACAGAGCTAATAAGTGGCGGAGTCAGAATTCAGATTCAGGCTCTTTTATTCCAGGAAGTATGCTCTTACTAGTTGCCATTAGTAACTAGAGGCAGATATCATGCAGAACTACTTGGAGAGAGTAAATTCCTTATAAGTGGACAAGGGAATGAAGTAAATTCTGAGCAAAGTTGTAGAAACTGAGACAACCACAACTCAGGACAGATGATTAACAGAACTTGTTCAACATTAGGGAGAGAAGGAGTTCAGAACACAGCAGAAGAAAGTGTATTCCTTTGGTCAGCTACATAGTGAAAAGGAATAGAAAGTTCATTGTATCAGAACCCCTAATATGTCATTCACAGTGTTTTGTGTATAACTACCCTTAGATTAATCGTACAGTTTTCAACTGGGGTTTTATGAATCATTACTTTATATTTGTATGCCAAACTTTTAAAATCTATGTTTTAAAAAATATATAGGGGTTTCAATTCACTGTTCTAGATGGAAAGAACAGAATAACTGTTGCTCTCCACTTGGTAGAACCATATAAGATGGTCTACAGGGCAGTGCAATCAGAGAAGATCTGTAATGAACCACTACTCTCTCAACAGAATATGTGGATAGAGGATTAGGCCTAAAGGGCTGAGATAATTTATTAAGAGGAAGGTATTAAACAACCATTTACTAAGATATGAAAATGAAAGAAACAATAAGGGAGAATTGAAGTGCAAATTAAAGCAAGGACTACTTTAAAAACCTTAAGTTGGTAAATCTGCACAATACAAAACTTGTGGAAAATCTAAGAACATCACGATGCCACAGTAATATATCCTGAGCAATTCAAGGTGATTTAACACTGCCAGAGCCAAGTTTTAACATTTTATTTCTAGAACTTTTATTTAATGTTTGTTTACTAAATATCTATACCACTTATAAATTTCTCTATATACTTTACTTATCCCATGGCTGACTGCGTGAGTGCTTATCTTACCAACAATAGTTTTGCTAATCATAGTATTTTTCAGAAATGTAAACCCCAATCTGGGCTGGCATGGGAAGTTCATAATAGAGTTTAGTACTGTGGTACAAAAAAAGAAAAAAAAAATCACACACAACTCCTTTTTCATGGTTTGAAGTCAAGCATTCTTTTAAAAATTTTCATATTTTCTCAAAGTCCTAATAATAAAGGAAAATTCGTATACAAATACACCACTATTTTGCTTAAAATAGATATTTGAACTGAATGGGAAATACCTGACAGTTAAAGTCAAGATATTGGTACACAGAGAAAACAAAACAAAATTTATACACTGTTGCTTCAGGAAGGCCTGTTTCTGCTTAGGAACATCACATGTGATACCTTGTTTACCCCAACATTATATCCATTCGTCTCCCCTTTTCTTAATTACTTTGGGCCCTGATTTAATTTTCTTCTCAAGTCTATATTTTACCATGTTCTAGGAATGGTTCCCAGACCTCTTTAAATCAAATGATTTTACACTTTATTGCCCAAGAGTTACATCTACTACTCCAAAATATCAACCTTTGAATTTTACCACCAGTGACTAAAAATTTGTCTTACACCTCCCTTCACTAACTTACTCCTAGGAAACATATCTGCAAACTTTTTTCTCATGATGACACTCAGAATCCTAACCTCTTCCTATTCTCTCAGCATATCAATCTATTTCTGGCCTCAAGTATTCATCACTTCCAAGAGCAGATCATCTGTAATGCTTTTCTCAAAGGTCAGAATCTCTTAACCTTGCACTGTGGCCTAATAATCCATAAGCACAGGTGATACCCCAACATTTGCTTCCTTAACTCTTGGGTTGCTGTCACGAAATCACAATAATCACATCCCATGAAAATTCACATAAAGGTATCATGGCAAGATCCTCTGCTATTCTATAATTCTGGTATTGAACATTCATTGCTAGTTCAAAGTAGCAGAAAAGAAGAGGTGATGTTAACTTAAAGCACTAGCTGAGCTGAGAAAAGTTTGTTTACTTTAGGTCAGAGAGACTGCATACTTATGCAGGGAAGGAACTCATAGAAAGTGAGCAAGATTATGTGAGAGAAAATTAATAGAGGAAGACTGCAGAGGAGGGGACCAGTGCTTAAAATCTGTTAACACAGATAAGAAGCTAGCCTTATGAAGAAGAATATCTTCTCTGAGACAGAAGCAAAGACAACAAAAATACAGATAAATGCTGAGGGAAAGAAGGTAACTGAGGGATCCCAGGATAGACTTGGTTTCAGTAGAATGAGTGTAGGACAATTAGGTAGGCGTGAGGGTTGGGAACAATAAAGGAGACAGTAGGACTATACTTTCAAGAGACATATTTGTTCTAAAGAGAAGTAAATCAGAACTTTTCAAAATCACAGAGAAGAAAAAGAAGCATCTATTATGTACTAGCAGATGTATACACGCTTCACAATAGATTATCTCAGGAAGCCACAAGATGGGGGGGAAGTAGAAAAATGATGTACAGCAAGGTTTTGCTAAAAGTGACAATTTTGTTAAATATGGGTATAGGTATATGAAGGTTCATTATACTATTCTCTCTACTTTTGTGTACCTTTGGAAATGTTTTCAATAAAAAAATTGCCTAGCCATCATATGATCTCAGGACCAACAATCATCTTCCTCAGTAAGCTCAATAATCTGCCTGAACTTTCCAGAAGATCTTAGAAAGTTCAGACATGCAACTGGATACAGATACATACACTCTAGAGGACTTTAAAAGTCAATGAAGAGGAGGCAAAATAATTATATTTGACAAAGATTTGTTCCAAATTTGTTCTATGGATTGAGAAATACAAGTTAGCATTAACATTAGGCTAAGTGTGTCAGGGGTAATAAATAGTGCCAGAGGATGAAAGTAATGATGAAAAGTGTTTATACTATGCACATGCCTGAAGAATAAGATTATAAACACTTACTTCATCTCCAGAACTTCCTCTAAGTGTTTCCTTCTCTCTGCCCGAAGATTGGTCAAATGAGTTTCCTTTTCTGCTAGAGACTGTTGAGTAGAGGACAGCTTTACTTTCATCGACTCTAGTTCCTGCTTTACTTTCTCCATAGCCATCAGTAATTCCTCCACCTGTGATAAATACAGAAAAGAGAAAAACTGAACATCTTGATCAATTAAAGTCAGAGGAGCTGGACAACGGGCAACTACTGGGTCCAGAAAATTGAAGACACACACGCATCAAAAATTCTGTACTCTTTCTGGATCAGACATATAGCTCAAGAAGATACAGCAGATAAAGAAATAACTCTCTGATCATCCCTCCACTATAATCCTTCTCAGTTTAGGTCAATAGAACTTCATTTTCTTTTTGATAAATGCAAGGGCATGTAAGTTATCAGTTCAAGAAGTCACATTCTGCCATAGACAATCTCTTTTAAAGAATTTATTTAGAAATGATCCAGGGGCTGGCCTGGTGGCATAGTGGTTAAGTTTGTGAGATCCGCTTCGGCAGCGCAGGGTTTGCAGGTTCAGATCCTGGGCGCGGACCTACTCACCACTCATCAAGCCATGCTGAGGTGGTGTCCCATATAGAAGAGCTACAACTCTACAACTATGATACACAGCTATGTACCAGTGCTTTGGGGAGAAAAAAGAAAAAAAAAAGAGGGAGATTGGCAACAGATATCAGCACAGGGCCAATCTTCCTCAAAAAAAAACAAGAAATGGTCCAGAAATTTCCATGAGATAATATAATGCAGTTAAAAATATAAGGAACAAATCATAATGAATATTTCTAGAAGGATTTTAGGAAATAAAAGACAAACTTGACTAATAACAGATTCAGTTTAAACATAAATGAGTCATTTTTATTCATCCAAACTAAGATTTTTCTGTTTACACCATTAAAAACAATTTCTTTCTACAGAAATAGCTAGAATTCAATCAGATAATTTCTTGCTCTAAAGTCAGTCAGGTAGTGTTTTTCAAGGGAGACAGGAAGAAAAATATATGACCAAACAGAGAGGAGACAGACTACTTTAAAAAGACCTAAAAAAAGACCCAAGAGAAAGAAGACAGAATGCTAAAACACAAGAAACTAAGACAGCAATGTAGGTACTTTATCGGTTATTTCCACTTACTCTGACTGGTTCTCAAATCAGAATGATTTAAATAAACATGTTCAATTTAATTCAGAAGCAAAAAATATGCTGACAAAAATATCTGTTATTACCAAAAAGCAACTTCAACCAGGCAACTGCACCAATCACAACAGTTTATGTCAGGCTGCTACCTGCCAAGAAATAATTGGTGACAATCCTTTTCAGAGGTAGAGGTGAGCACAGGTAGAGATAGAGCATCTGCCATTCACTAACTCCTACATTAAACCAATTTGTGTGATATGAAAACTGACAGCAGTCTGGAGACAAAACTACAGTATAAGAAATCCGAGTTGGAACAGACTCCTGGATGTGAGTGCCTCATACCTAACCAAAGTCTCTATGTTGATTGCTAACAGCTGCTAAACACTGCTGGTAAACAGATACATTTAGTTTTTTGGCACCTGAATTACTTTACTTTGTGTATCTTTTCAGAAGTGATCAAGTTAATGTTCTCAGCTAATAGCATCCTAACAGTACCGGTTGCTGTGAGAATATATTTTATTATGCAGATCTCCTCGGATATGTATGTATTCACATACCTGCAAGCTTTACATGGACATATATCACTGTCTGACCTTTTGAAAACTGTCAATAAGGATGATTCCATTTTATCAGTTTAATTCATAAAACTGAATTGAAATGATACACCAAGGTATGTTCTTATAACACAAAATCAGTTATCTACACCACCATTTATAGAAGCTCTACTAAATAAAGTGTGGGATGTGTCCATCTTCTATGAACTCAAAAGTATCTCAAAAAATCCCCCTCCCATCCTGTCTTTAACTTCTCCAGTGTGGAGAGATAAATTTATACATACACAAGCATGTATAAATAACCTATTCCTCCTCTTTCTACACAAAAGGAAGCCCACTCTATAAATACTATTATGCATCTAAAATTTTCAGTAAAATGATTGAAATACAACATAAACATAGAAAAATAAACAATATACAACTTGAAGAATTTTCTTTAAGTAAACACCCCTATGTAATCAGCACACAGACCAATAAACAGAACACTAATAGTACCCCAGAAACCCCCCTCATATCCCCTTTCCAATTACTCTCCATTAGTTTTGCCTATTTAACTTCATACAAACAGAATTACACAGTACATAATTTTAAGTACAGATGTTTTTCACTCAGTGAGATTCATCCATATTGTTGGGTAAAATTACAGTGCTGTAATTTTCATAACTGTATGATATTCCACTGTGTGAAAATACCAAAATTTACTAAAGGCACTTGTGATAAATACAAATATTTTAATTTAATGGAGTTTAATTGTCCTTTATATTTCTTTTATGTTCAGAGTTTTTTCGCACACTGAATAAGAGAATTTTGTCTATCTCAAGGTCATAAGATATTCTTCTATTCTTTCTTCTAAATCATTTATTGCATTACATGTTTCACATTTAGATCTACAACATATATGCAACTGATTTTTGAATATGGTGTAATGGTCAAAATTCATTTTTCTCAACATGGATATCCAAATGACACAGTGCTATAAACAGGAGAACTTGAGTCATGGTAAGAAGGTACTTTGGGCCTACTTGGTAAAAGATTAGAAATTATTTAAAGACTACTTATAAATTGTAGGAAAAATAATTTAACACTGCTTTATATTGCACATAACCAATTTTAAATTTCATAAATGAGCAATGTGAAATATTATATGCATATTTTAAAAGGTAATATGTTTATATCCTAGAACCCAGGGCAAAACACGTATCTATCTACTCACCACTTAGGAGCTTTGTAAGTGCAATTATCCAGCTGCATCCCTTCAGTCCCCTGTGATAGATAATCACCATTCTTATTTAGTTTTACCTATTCCTTTGCATTTCTTTATTTTTACCTCTGATGATATATTCCAAAATAAAGCACTGCTTAGTTTTATCAGTTTATGAACATTGTATAAATGGAATCTTTTGACTTTATTTCATCCAACATTATGTTTTTTCATGCATATAAAAAAACGGCCCACCATTTGTGTATATTTCAGAACCAAGAGCAAAACATATACCTATATATTCACCACTCAGGAGTTAAAAGCAATGACAGCCAACAGCACTGAGCACCACAATATCCAGATTATGGTTTCCCACTAAATTGAATGGGCTCCTTCAAAAAACGGCTGATTCCAGATTTGGGGCAAGATATGTGCAAAAAAAGCACTTTGCACATCTTATGCCAGAAAGCAAGAGAAATAGGGATCATGACACAGAAACCCTGATAACAAAACCAGAAAAACACAGCACAAGACAGGAAGAAAAAAGAAAACTACAGAGGAATACCTTATGAATATAGACACAAAAAAATGCTAGAAAACCAAACCCAGCAACATTATATAAATTGAGATTTGTCCCAAGAATGCAAGGTTGGTTTAATATATAAAAATCAATATAGTAACCCATATTAATAGAATATAGGCCAAAACCCACATGATTATCTCAATATAGAAAAGCATTTGACAATTTCCAACACCCTTTCATAATAAAAACACTCAACAAACTAGGAACAGAGGAGAACTTCCTCAACCTGATAGAGGGTATCTATGAAAAACCCACAGCTAACATAATTTTTAATGATGGAAGACTGAATGCTTTCCCTCTAAGACCAGGACGAAGAATAAGACCAGGATGTCTGTTCTCATCACTTCTGTTTAACACTGTACTAGAAATGATGGCTAGGAAACTTAGGAAACACAAAAAATTTAAAAGCATTCACATTGGAAAGGAAGACAAAACTTTCTCTAGTTGAAGACAACATGATCTTACATAGAGAAAAACCCTAAGGTATCTACCAAAAATATTATAATAAAAAGTATATGAAAGTTGCAGGATACAAGATCAATATACACAAATCAACTGGATATCCATATACAATGAACCTTTTGAAAATGAAATTAAGAAAACAATCCATTTAAAATAGCATCAAAAAGAAGTACCTAGGTATAAATTTAACAAAAGAAATGCAAGCTGTATATTGAAAATTACAAAAAATTGTTGAAAGAAATTAAAGAAAATTTAAATAAATAGACATCATGTTCACAGAGAGAAAGATAATATAGCTAAAATGGCAATATTCCCCAAATTAATCTACAGGTTCAATGTAATCCTTATAACTCTTTTTTCGCAGAAATTAACAAGCTGATCCTAAAATTCATATGAAAATTAAAGTGAGCCAGAATAAGAAAGGTAATCTTTTTGTGTGTGTGTGAGGAAGACTAACCCTGAGCTAACATCTGTTGCCAATCCTCCTCTTTTTGCTGAGGAAGACTGGTCCCGGGCTAACATCTGTGCCCATCTTCCTCTACTTTATATGGGACGCTGCCACAGCATGGCTTGACAAGCGGTGCGTCTGTCCACCCCGAGATCCGAACCTGCAAACCCCGGGCCGCCAAAGGAGGAGCGCACGAACTTAACCGCTACGCCACTGGGCTGGCCCCAAGAAAGGTAATATTGAAAAAGAAAAATAAGGTTGGAGGACTTATACTTCTTGACTTCAAAACTTACTACAAAGCTTCAGGGTGGCAGAAAGATGGACAAAGAGATCAGTGGAAAAGAACCGAGAGTCCACAAATAAACCCTAACTTTTATGGTCAATTGATTTTTGACAAGAGTGTCAAGGCAATTCAATGAAGGAAGAATATTCTTTCGAACAAAAGGTGCTTGGACAACCGCCCTATTGCTTTACATTTTAAATTTCCCATGCTGTTGACTTCTTGACAAACATGGGTCACTTGTCCTATACAATGTCCTACATTTTGGATTCAGTTCTATTCGGTGCTATTTATGGTATTCCTCTTACCCTCATGTTTCCTGTAAACTGCAAGTTTTATCTAAAGGTTTCATTAGATTTAGGTTCGAATTTTTTGTCTTTTTGACAATAGTACTCCATAGGTAAGGCTGTCTACTTCATGTTACATCACACAAAGAGACACGTAGTGGCTATCTCTTTCTCTGTTAGCAATAATACTGATCAGTGGGTTCAGATAGCAATAGCCTGATTTCTTCATTATAAATTTTTTACCAAACATGTTTAATTTGTTTAGGGACCATTTGTGCTTCTTCTTCCTTGAAACTCTCAGACGGATCTCCCTTGCCCTGCCCTGCCTGCCCCCATACTCCCTAGCTTGTTTTTGTCCTTGTTGATGTGGAAGAGTTTTAAACATATTTATAGATACCAACCTTTCATCAATTATATGTATAGCAAATTCCTTCTCCCAGTTTGTAGCTTGTGTGTTCGTTTCATTATGGCATCTTTCAATGCTCAGAAATATCTTAAATATAATCAAATTTATTAAGCTTTTATTTTAGGATTTGTGACTTTTACATCCTATTTAAGAAATCCTTTCCTATATCCAAGGTCATATGATATTTCCACTTTTATATTGCTTTCAGTAGTAGATTGAATTAGTGTTATCAATTATTCATTCCTCTATAGTACTAGTATACATCCACATCCTTGCCATGACTTCATGGTGGGCAGAGTACACTTCTTTGATCCTTGATTTTGGCTTGGCTATGTGACTTGCTTTGGGCAAAAGGATGTAAGCAGACCAGACACAAGCGGAGGCTTACAGTATGTGTAGTCAGGTTCCATTTCCGCCACTGCCAAGAAGACAACATTCTGAGAAGTTGTTGCCTCTCATTTGGGTCCTAGAACGAGCCACATGTGGCAGAGCCATTCAGACAACAACTAAAGCAGAGCCAACCATAGTAACTCTCCAATCTACATGACTGAGAAATAAATGCTTATTATTATACGTGTATTAGTCAAGGTTCTCTAGTGAAACAGAATCAATAGTATATATATTGAATACAGTACATGTGTGGGTATATGCATACACATACAAACACACACATATACTGATTTCAATATATATTCTATTGGTTCTGTTTCTCTGGAGAATGCTGACAAATATTAATTTAAATAATTATATTAATATAATTAATTATAATGTAATAATACTATGACATCTTATATATATAAGATATATATATATATAATTTATATATATATAAAACTAGCTCATGTGATTATGAAGGCTGACAAATGCCTAGATCTGCAGAATGAGCACGCAAGCTAGAGACCCGAGAGCTGACAGTGTAGTTCCAGTCCAAAGGCTGGCAGGCTCAAGACCCAAAAAGAGCCAATGCTTCAGTTCAAGGCCAAAGGTAAGCAAAAGATGATGTCCCAGTTCAAACGCAATCAGGCAGCTTTTCCTCTTACTCAGGGGAGATAAATCCCTTTTGTTCCATTAGGCCTTAAACTGCCTGAATATTAACAGGATGAGGGTGGGCACATCTGATTTACTCAAGTCTATTTATTTAAATGTTAATCTCATCCAAAAACACCCTCACAACAACACCGAGAATAAGGTCTGACCAGATATCTGGGCACTCCGTGGCTCAGGCAAGTTGACATATAAAATTAACCATCACAATTTGCTACTGTTATTTTGTGATTGTCGGTTATACAATACCTGACTGAGAAGCTTTCTAAGAATTTTAAAGCATTTCAGATTTAGTCTTCAATCCACCTGGAATTGATTTTTGTGTATGGTGTGAGATAGGGGTCCAATTTCATTTTTCCCCATAAGGATATCCAAATGTCCCAGTACCATTTATTGAAAATCCATTCTATCTTCACCTTTGACATTCATCAAGTATTCCCATTAGCATAGGTGTGTCTCTGTGATTTCTATTACGATCCACTCATTTGCCTATTCCTGTACCAAAAACACATTGTCTAAATTATTATAGCTTTATAAGGCTTGATATCTAATAAAACACATCTCTTTTCAAGAACATCTTAGCTATTCTTGAATTTCTGCCAAAAATATTTATTGAGTCCAGGCACTGTTTAAGAACAGTTCATGAAAGAGATTTAGGATTTCAATATCTTTCAAAAAGTTTTATAATTTTCTCCATTAAGATCTCAAACATTCTGAAGATATTTATTCCCAGGCACTTTAAATTTCTTTAAATATCACAGTAAATAGTATGTCTTTTAAAAAATGTAATTTTCTGTTTGGTGCAGGTTATAAAATGCAACTGACTTCTGAATATTGATACTGTATCTAGCAGCATTCTTAAATGCTCTTATTTATCTATAGATTTTTGTTTATTATGGAGACAACCATATCATATATGAATGATAATTTTCTCTCTTTCCTTCCAATTCTTATAATATTTATATTTTACTTGCCTTACTGCACAGCCTATAATGTCTACTACAACACCGAATAGAAATGATGACGGCATGCACTCTGCCTTAAAAGTTTTACCCAAAAGTAAGCAGTCTAACATTTAATAGATGTCCTTTACCAGATGCAGGAAATTCCCTTCTATTGATAGTTAGTTGGGAATTTTTTAAAATTATAAATTAATGGAAGCCTGGGTCCAAGATGGCAGAGTAGGAAGACCCTGAACTCACCTACTCCCAGGGACACACCGAATCTATACCTACATATACAGCAATTTCTCCTGAAGGAGAACTGAGGGCTGACTGAAGCTTCTACATAACAAATGATAGAAGGACCACTTAGAGCTGGGTAGAAGAAAGGGAGATACAATATCAATGGGAATCCCACCCCCAACGTGGCAACCTACAGTAGCGACAGATATCACTGAGGGGAACGTGCACAGACTTGTTCACCCTGGGGTACAGTGAAAAAACAGTGGTTTAAAGGGCACTTTGACTATACAAGAAGGAAATCCATTTACTAACCCTGGAGCATCTTTCAAATGGGCAAGGAACTGCTGGAACTCTCTACAGGGTCAGAGGCCATTTTTCTGTTCCCCCTCCATCTTGATAGCACATATGGTAGCAGGGTTCAGCTGCTCTAGCTGGCCTGCCAACAACACCCCAGTGTGTCCTGGGCCCCTGGCCCACATCAGCTCCAATGGTCTTCCTGAGGTGGCCCCAGCATGGCGCACCCCAGGCCCCTCACCCACCCTAAGTCCAGTTACCCTGCCAGGGTGGCCTCAGTATTGTGTGCCCCAGGACACCCCCAGCCTATGTCCACTCAAGCCAGCCTGCCAAAGCTGCCTAGCACATGCAGTCTACACAGAGTATGCTCCTACACAAGGCCATCCCTTCAAGACCAGGAGAGGGAGCTGTTTCGCCTAATTCATAGAAACCAACACAGAAAGTCAAACAAAATGAGACAAAGGAATATGCTCCAAATGAAAGAACAAGATAAACCTATTAAAAATCCCTAAAGAAATGGAGACAAGTAATTTACCTGATAAAAAGTTCAAAGTAATGGTCATAAAGATGCTTACTAAACTTGGAAGAATGGAGGAACACAGTAAGAACTTCAACAAAAAGTTAGAAAATATAACAACCAATGAGAGCTGAACAATACAATAACTAAAATAAAAAATACATTCTAGAGGGAATCAACAGTAGATTAGATGATACAGAACAGATCAGCAATCTGGAAGACAGAATAATGGAAATCACCCAATCAGAGAACAAAAAAGAGAAAAGAATTTTAAAAAGAGGATAGTTTAAGGGGCCTCTGAGGCAACATCAAGCATACTAACATTCACATTATACGGGTCCCAGAGGGGAAGAGAGAGACAAAGTGGCAGAAAACATATTTGAAGAAATAACGGCTGAAAACTTCCCTAACTTGGGGAAGAAAACAGATATCCAGGTCCAAGAAGAACACTAAGTCCCAAACAAGATGAACCCAAGGAGAGTCACACCAAGACATACTATAATTACAATGGCAACGGTTAAAAAGATAAAGAGAGAATATTAAGGGCAGCAGGAGAAAAACAATCAGTCACATACAAGGGAACTCTCCTAAGACCATCAGCTGACTTTTCAGCAGAAATTCTGCAGGCCTGAAAGGAGCGGAATGATATATTTAACGTGCTGAAAGAAAAGAAATTCACAACCAAAAATACTCTCTCCAGCAAGGTTATCATTCAAAATTGAAGGGGAGATAAAGAATTTCCCAAACAAGCAAAAACTAAAGGAGTTCATCACCACTAAACCAGCCTTACAAGAAATGTTAAAGGGTCTTTTTTAAGAAGAAAAGAAAAGGCCATAACTAGAAATAAGAAAATACATGAAAGAAAAAAATCTCACTGGAAAAGGCAAATATTTAGTAAAGGCAATGGATCAGACACTTAAAAAGCTAATATGAAGGATAAAAGACAAAAGCAGTAAAATCAGCTATAATTACAAAAGTAGCTAACAGATACATAAAATTTAAAAATGTCAAATACGACATCAGAAACATAAAACCTGAGGGAGAGGGGTAAAAATGTAGAGCTTTTAGAATTAGAACTTACATGACTATCACCTTAAAAACAGACTGCAAAATGACATACAGGTCAATATATATGAACCTCATGGTAACCACAAACCAAAAACCTACAATAGATACCAGAAGAAAATAAAGAGAAAGGCACCCCAACAGAACACTAAAGAAAACCATCGAACCACAAGGGAAGAGACCAAGAGAAGTAACAGAGAAGAACCACAAAAACAACCAGAAAACTACTAAGAAAATGGCAATAAATCCAAACCTATCAGTAATTACTTTAAATGCAAATTATCTAAATGCTCAACTCAAAAGACTTAGAGTGGTTGAACAGATTAAAAAACAAGACCTATCCAAATGTTGCCTACAAGAAATTCACCTCAGACCTAAAAGCACTGACAGACTGAAAGTGAAGGAATGAAAAAAGATATTCCATGCAAATGGAAATGAAAAGAAAGCTGGGGTAGCAATACTCATATGGGACAAAATAGAATTTAAAACAAAGACCATAACAAAAGACATAGAAGGGCATCACATAATGATAAAGGGGTCAATCCAAGAAGAGGATATAACATTGGTAAATATTTATGCACCCAACACAGAAGCACCAAATAGGGAAGGATTGATAGTAATACAATAATAGCAGGGGATTTAATACCTCATTTACACCAATGGATAGATCATCAGATAGAAAATCAATAAGAAAACACTGGCCTTAAACAACAGATTAGACCAGATGGACTTAACTGGATATATACAGAACATTCCATCCAAAAGATGCAGAACACACAGTCTTTCAAGTGCACAGGGAACATTCTCCAGGATCACATGTTAGACCACAAAACAAGTCTCAATAAATTTAAGAAGATTCAAATCATATCAACATTTTTTCTAACCACAACAGTATGAAACTAGAATCAATTACAAGAAGAAAATTGGAAAAAACACAAACACATGGAGACTAAACAACACACTACTAAACAAGCAATGGGTCATTGAAGAAATCAAACAGAAAATTTAAAAATACCTTGAGATAAATGAAAATGGAAACACAACTTTCCAAAATCTATGGGATGCTGCAAAAGCAGTTCTAAGAGGTAAGTTCAGAGTGAGACAGGCCTATCCCATGAAACAAGAAAAATCTCAATTTAACTTTACACCTAAAGGAACTAAAAAAAAAAAAAAAAAAAAAAGAATAAACAATAAACAAAGCCCAAAGTTAGTAGAAGGAAGTAAATAATAAAGATCAAAGCAAAAATAAATGAAAGAAAGACAAAAAAAAAAAAATAGAAAAGATCAATGAGACTAAAACTGGGTTCTTTGAAAAGATAAACAAAATTGATAAACCTTTAGCCAGATTCATCAAGAAAAGAGAGAGGGGGCCCAAATAAATAAAATCAGAAATGAAAGAAAAGAAGTTACAATTGAAACCACAAAAACACAAAGAATCATAAGAGACTGCTATGAATAATGATACACCAATAAATTGGAAAATCTAGAAGTAGATAAATTCCTAGAAACACAAAACCTTCTAAGACTGAATCACAAAGAAATAGAAAATCTAAATAGACTGATTACAAATGATGAAATTCAATTGGTAATTTAAAAACTCCCAAAAAACAAAGTTCAGGACCAGATGGCTTCACAGGTGAATTCTACCAAACATTTAAAGAAGATACCTATTCTCAAATTATTCCACAAAACTGAAGAGGAAAGGTCACTTCCAAACTCATTTTAAGAGGCCAGCATTACAGTGATACCAAAACCAGACAAAGACACCACAGAACAAGAAAATTACAGGCCAATATCCCTGATGAACACAGGTGCAAAAATCCTCAACAAAATACTAGCAATCTTAATTCAACAATACATTAAAAGAATTATACACAAAGATCAAGTGGGATTTATCCCAGTGATGCAAGGATGGTTCAACATCCACAAATCAACCAACGTGATACACCACATTAACAAAACAGGATAAAAATCATATGATCATCTCAATAGATGCAGAAAAAGAATTTCACAAAATTCAACATCCATTTATGATAAAAACTCTCAACAAAGTGGGTATAGAGGGAACGTACCTATACATAATAAAGGCCATAAATAACAAACCCACAGCTAATATCACACTCAACAGTGAAAAGCTGAAAGCTTTTTCTCTAAGATAAAGAACAAGACAGGGATGTCCACTCATGCCACTTTTATTTAACATAGTATTGGAAGTGCTAGCCACAGCAATGAGTCAAGACAAAGAAATAAAAGGCATCCAAATTTGAAAGGAAGAAGTAAAACTGTCACTATTTGCAGAATGACATGACATTATATATAGAAAACCCTCCATCAAAACACCATTAGAGGGCCAGCTGCAGTGGCCTAGTGGTTAAGTTTGGCATGCTCCACTTCAGCGCCTCAGGCCCAGATCTACACCGCTGGTCATTGGCCATAATGTTTGATGGCAGCCCACATACAAAACAGAAGAAAATTTGCCAGAGATGTTAGCTCAGGGCAAATCTTCCTCAAGTAAAAAGAAGAGAATTGGGAATGGATGTTAGCTCAGGGCGAATCTTCCTCAGCAAAAAAAAGAAAACAACAAAAACTATTAGAACTAATAAATGAATTCAATAAAGTTGCAAGATACAAAATTAATACAGTCATGCACTTAAGGACAGGGATACATTCTGAGAAACGTATTGTTAAGCGATTTTGTCACTGTGTGAACATCATAGGGTATACTTACACAAACCTAGATGGTAGAGCCTACCACACACCTACGCTACATGGTATTAATCTTATAAGACCACCATCATATATGTGGTCTGTTGTTGACCATTATGTGGGGCATGATTGAATACAGAAATTGATTGCATGCCTATACACTAATACTGAGCTATCAGAAAGAGAAATTAAGAAAACAATCCCATTTACAATTGCATCAAAAAGAGTAAAATACCTTGGAATAAATTTATCCAAAGAAGTGAAAGACCTGTACTCTGAAAACTATAAGATGCCGATGAAAGAAACTGAAGATGACACAAATAAATGGAAAGATATTCCGTGCTCATAGATTGGAATTATTAATACTCTTAAAATGTCCATATTACCCAAAGCAACACAAAGATTCAATACAATCCCCATCAAAATACCAATTGTGGGGTTGGCCCAGTGGCTTAGTGGTTAAGTTCGTTACTCCGCTTCGGCAGCCCGGGGTTCATGGGTTTGGACCCTTGGGCGTGGACCTACACACCATTTGTCAAGCTACACTGTGGCAGGTGTCCCACATATAAAATGGAGGAAGATGGGCACGGACATTAGTCCAGGGCCAATCTTCCTCAGCAAAGAGTATGATTGACACCTTACACGTGTTAGAATGGCTATAATCACCAAGACAAAAAAATAACAAATGTTGGAGAGGTTGTGGAGAAAGGGGAACCCTCATTCACTGCTGGTGGGAATGCATACTGGTGCAACCTCTATGGAAAACAGTATGGAGATTCCTCAAAAAATTAAAAATAGAAATACCTTATGATCCAGCTATCCCACTCCTGGGTATTTATCCAAAGACCCTGAAACCAACAATCCAAAGAGGCTTATGCACCCCTACGTTCATTGTAGCAGTATTCACTATAGCCAAGAAGTGGAAGCAACCCAAGTGTCTCTTGACTGATGATTGGATAAAGCAGATGTGGTGTATATATACAATGGAGTATTAATCAGCCATAAAAAACAATGTAATCTTGCCAATTTCAACAGCATGGATGAACCTAGAGGGTATTACACTAAGTGAAATAAGACAGAGAAAGACAAATATTGTATGATTTCACTTATATATGGAATCTAAAAAACAAAAGAAATGAACAAACAAAACAAAAGAGAAACAGATTCATAGATACAGGAAACAAACCGATGGTTAACAGAGTAGGGAGGGGTTGGGGGTAGGCCAAATAGGTGAAGGAGATTAAAAGGTACAAACTTCTGGTTATAAAACAAATACATCATAGGGATGCAATGTACAGCATAGGTAATATAGTCAATAATATTGTAACAACTTTGTATGGTGACAGATGGTAACTAGACTTTTCATGGTGATCATTTCATAATGTATATAAATATCATAGCACTCTGATGTACACGTGAAACTAACAGGATAAAAAATTTTTTTAAATTATAAATTAATGTAAAGTTTCTGCATTTCTTGAGATGATCATATAACTATTCTCCTATCATCTCTAATGGGGTAAACTATTGTACTTAGTTTTCCAATGATATCTTGAACTCCTGAAATAAATCTAACTTCTTCAAGCATATTTTTCTTTCTAATTTTGGACTGGCAATATTTTGCTTAGGGATTTTTGCACTGATGTTCATGGTTGAGACAGGCCTAAACTGTTCCTTTCCTATATTAACTTTGTCAAGTTTGGATATGAAATTATGTTAACCTTATAAAATACACTGGTGATTAACTGCTCCCTCTCTTTATTTTCTAGAGTTGTTTCTGTAAGACAAATTATTTGTTCATTGTATGTTTATTAAAAATCACCAATACAACTCTTTGGGCTTGAAATCTGTAGGAAAAAATTTTATTACTGACTCATTTTTTTCAGGGTCTCTTTTTCATATGTAGCTAGTTTTGCTAAGTTCCATTCTTCTTGGCATTGCTCATTTAATCTAAATTTTCAAATGTACTGGCAAAGATGTACTTGCATCTTTTTAATATCTGCAGGACTTATAGTTGTGAGCCCTTTATCATTCCAAAAATTGTTCACTGTGCCTTTTTTTTCTCTTATAGTCTCACCAAAGGCCAATTTTCTTTGTGTTTTCAAAGGACCAATTTTGGGCATGATGAATCCTTTTTTAAAAAGAGGGGGAGTGTTGGTTGTCTATGAGACTCTCCACCTTGGGCTGCCCTGGACCTTTTCTTTTGTCCTGCCAAGATACAAA
Source organism: Tapirus indicus (assembly GCA_031878705.1). Lineage (NCBI taxonomy): Eukaryota > Metazoa > Chordata > Mammalia > Perissodactyla > Tapiridae > Tapirus > Tapirus indicus. The sequence goes on from CM062918.1 coordinate 98,650,422, forward strand.
AACCACTGTTCAAGTTCAACTACTTTTCTTTGAATACCCTATTTATCCCCTGACCTGAGAACTTCTTACTTTTTTGCCAACTTATGAATGCATATTTTATCAATCATCTTTAATTGTTTCTGTGGAAGTTATTTTCCAAGCATCTAGTCTGCCATGTCTATAGACATTTTACCTTCTATTCCAAACTTTCACATATAGAATTTTGCCTGTCAGTAAAATATAATTTTATCAAATATTGCTTAATTTTCCCATCCATATGAGTGCCAGACCCTCAAGGTATTTCTCCCTCAGATCACACATATATCCAAATAAGTTTTAAAGCATCTTAGTATTTAAGGTAAGAATGGTACCAAAAAGCAGGATTTCCAACGAATCATCTGATGTGTACTCTGGCTCCAAGCCAGGGAAACAGTTTCAAGGTCAAATTGAAATACTTCACTTTCTGTTACTTTTCCACAATCCCAGAGAACACAGTTAACTATCCCTATTTGAATATCTATTCCATTACGTGCCCACCACACAGCAGTTGTACAGTTTTAGGTATAGTCACTGAGAAATAAAGGTAATGAAAGTTTAGTAGAAGATATATATATATATACATATACACCACACTAAACAAGGAAGAAATTCTCCACAATTTTAAAATGTGCTCCAGGCGACAGTACAATTTTCAAAAGCATACGTTTTAAGACATAAAAAAGCCCAAGCCAGAGCTGGGATTCAAGTATGCAACTTATCAGCCTCCAGTAACATATTAAGGAGAAAGCACAGGGCTTGATAGTGTGCAGTGCCAGCAGGACCAGATGGTTTGCTTAAATCACAAGCTAACAAACTTTTACTCAGAATAAGAAGGGAACAAATTATGACTTTACCACAGACCCATTTTCCTTAAGAAAGCAAAGGAACTGGGTGCTTCAGGGGCTGGCAAAGATTGCATCTTCAAGTTTCCCACCTTCTTCTGTTCCACAACCAAGAGCAAAATACTTTTGGTAGTTCCCAAGATGCTTATGGAAAATCTTGTTATAGTTTCTTGGGAGAATAAGCATAAGTCTCCAAAGGAAAATAAGGATTAGAAGATAAAAGGAGTGGTACAAAAAGATTATCTAGAGGTTAACTATTCATCATGCCAGTCAGATTCTCATTTGAGAGATCCACTACTTTTCTTGATTTCAACAAAACTCTAGATAAAGAATCACTCTGATATACAATTCCAAAAAAATAGTTACCAAGTTTCCGAGTGGAGGAGCATTTGGGAGTATTAGTGAGAACTTACATACATACATATATACATTCTACCATTCTCTCCCAACAAACTCCTAAAGGGCATCTCACAATCACTACTACTGAGAATTCGAATTTACAGAACTCCTAAAAGAGATTTATGCTAGTATTTATATTAGAAATCTTCTCTTTATCCCAGTATGTTCTTTTTGCCAACGCATGGTAATTCTTTGATAAGTTATACACCAGTACTGTTGTACAGTATTTTAAGAATATGGAATAGCTATTGCTATTACAATAATCATAGCAGTAACTTACATTATTTGAACACTTGGAAGTGTTCTCAGTGCTTTATAGGTATTACATCACTAAATCCTCACAATGATCCTATGAAGTAGATATTAGGTATTATTATTATTATCCTCATTTTTATAGAAGAGGAAACAGGTTTAGAGAGTTTAAGTGCCTTACTGAAGGTCATACAGGCAGAGCAGGCAGAGTTAGGATTCCAAACTAGGCAATCAGACTCCATTGTATTCATAGTTAATGCTGCTTTGCTACAAAGTATCAGTGTTCAAAAAATGCTAAAACAGCTTTCCACAATTATATCTAATGAAGCACTCTGGGGAGTGTTCTCATGCCCACTTCTGCATCTTTCCATCCTTTCTGTCTCTCCCTTCTCTCTTACCCTCAAATATGTAATGCCTAGCATGTGCCAGTACTGTGTGTTAAGCAATGAGGGCATAATAGAAAATAAAACAGACATGTTTCCCTATTGTTCTTGAGCTTAGTGTCCATATAGAGACACAGTCGTTAATAAAAAAAACCCATAAATATATAATTATAAATTGTGAACAGCATTATATAAGAAGATACAGAATGTCATACGGACAAGTAACACGAGGCCGTGATCCATGTTTTGGAAACCTAGAGAAAGTTTTCCCAAGAATGTCAAGGAGCAGGAGGGGAGGAAAAGGGCATTACAGCTTCAGGGCCCAGCATGTATAACAGCCCTGAAGTGGGAAAGCACATACCTACAAGAAAAGATAAAAAAGACCAAAGTATCACAAGCCCTGAGAACAAGAGGAAGAAGGGTACAAATGTGGCAGGAGAGGGAGGAAGGGGTCAGATGTAGAAGGATCTTGTAGGCCATATTAGGGATGGCGATTTTATCCCAAAAGCAACAAGAAGATACCAAGGGATCTGACTAAATAGAGGAACAAGAGGATTTAGAATGTTAAAATCTAAATTACTAAAATAATGGACTAAGGAATCTAAACTGAACAGAAAGGGAAGCAAAGACAGAGCTAATGATTTAGGTTAAAGCAAGATGAGGCAAAGAAGTTCAAATGATATGGAAAAATAGTTGTGGAATACTTAAACAAGAAAGGTAAAACGATAGGACATTGTGATTAGAGAGGAAGATGTTGTAATGAGTGAATCTGGACCTAGACTAGATCACAACAAGGTCTAGGATGCTGGATATGGAATGAAGAAAGTCAGTGGAGGCAAAGGCCATTGTCAAGAAACTGTGAGGACAAAGTAACAAACGTAGATTCTGAAGTCAATGAGATCACAAAAGTCTTCAACGAAAAGTTTCAATGTTATAGCTGAACAGCATGAGCCTCAAAGAAGCAGGAGTTCTTATAGGAACGTGATGGGATAATGGTCTAAAGGTATAACAGGAAATAAGAACAATGAGAGTCCTACCTCTAACCCTAAGGTTCAGAACAGACACTTATTTATCACCAGAAAGTGTTGTTGGGAGTTTCCAGGCAAGAGGCTAGATTACACCTCAGGCAAAGAAGGTGAAAGAGAAGGAAATTAAGAAGGTATGTGCCAGGGCCAGACAGAGTAGATAACCAATGAATATTTGTTGAATGAGCGAATAAATGAATTTAGATGAATTTATGAATTTTGGTGACTTAGTAGAGAGATGTAAAAAGGATAAGAAGAGTTAAAGAGTGGGGTTAAGGCAAGAAAGTATTGAATAATATAGAGATGATGGTTCAGTAGAGTACAGATGATTGGGATCTTATTTTTTGGACGATGTCTGGAGAAATCCAGGATGAGAAGTAGAGTAAAATTAACTCCACTAAGTTCTTTGAAGAGGGTGGCACTGGTCCCATTGGACTATAACTTCAAAATAAATCAGATGCTACCAAAATAAGAATTTAAAATCTTCATTTTTTTCTTTTACTCCCCCTTTAAATGCATATACGACTTATATGATAACGTTGATAATAACTTTCCATTCCATTTATTGAAAATCAGATATTCTAAGTGCTTCTTGAGGTAGCCTAACAGATGCCACTGAATTCAGCAAGATATTAAACTCAGGAATTGTCAGGTACCACTGCTATCTTTTATCCCTGACTTTATAGAGGACCAAAATATGAGTAGAAGTCACAAATACAGCACTGGAGAAGAAACCATAAAAACCATATTTCCAGGGGCCAGCCCCGTGGCAGAGTGGTTAAGTTTGGTGTGCTCCACTTCAGCAGCCCAGGTTTGCAGGTTCAGATCCCGGGCACAGACCTACACCACTCGTCAGCTAACCTGTAGTGGCAACCCACATCAAAATAAAGGAAGACTGGCACAGATGTTAGCTCAGGGCTAATCGTTCTCAAGCAAAAAAAGAGGAAGACTGGCAATGGATGTTATCTCAGGGTGAATCTTTCTCAGAAAAAAACCCCCAAAAAACCATATTTCCACAATTCAACTTTGGGAGTGACTAGATTTCTGGACTTTTTATATATTGTTGCATTTCTCTAATAAGTCAACACTGCCAAAGCTTTGTAAGAACAAAAAAATATGCAAAGAACACTTTAAATAATTAATGTGCTCTGTGGGTGTGAGGAATTTACAAAATGTTTTCACCATCTCTCAAAATATGGCTCACATTCCCATAGGACACTTAACAATGTTGGATAATTCTATAAAAGCATATGGTTTATAAGTATCCACATAGTTAAGACTGACTTGTAAGATGAGACAAATTCACATTGATTGGCTATATTCCTTCACTGGCAAGTGCCTTTAAGTTTCCAGTAATATTATGCTGTGGTAACAAATCTTCAACTGAAGATAAATTTACAAAGAGTGGAAACCCAACAATATGAAAGAAATGCTTCCTTTTAGAGCCATTTCAATTTTCCTTTTCTTAAAAAGTCAACTCAGAGGCTTGGGTAGATAAATCCTATAATAAGCATTCATCACCAGATATCAATAAAGTGTGGATGCACATTTAGCAAAGGTCCCCCTGGTGCCATGACTCTTATCTTATGTCACAGAGGTTGGAAAGAGGCTTTAAGAAGGACCAATGTGTATCTCACTGCCAATTCTATTTAGGTGATTTTTTGTAACAGCATCAAAACTAAAAACTAAAAATTTGAATTAAAGCACTGAAAACTATTTTTTTCAGAACTCTGTTCTTCAACTAATGTCTCCTATAATTTGCTTATTTCAGCAACAAACAGGTTGTACCAAAATCAAGTTAAGACAAAATTAATAATTTTATTATTAATAAAAATAAGTTAATAATAAACTCCATGGCTCCTCTCTACTTCTGGAAGAAAGAAGGACACAAATAATTTAAATAATATCACATTTTCTTTCTCCAGCAGCAGTAACAGAGAAGATGTAGCAACCATCATTTTACACTTTTCTGCATCTGGGTCTGAGACCTCTTTATATCTCATTAGAGTTTGTGACAAATGAGTAATTCGTGAAAGGAATACAAATAGAAGTGGAATAACAAGACTTTCCCTTGAACTTCAAGCTCTGGTAAGTTCTCTTCTGAAAAAATTTTTTTTCTGCATTGCTAGGAAGTCAAGATAAGTACATGCTAGGAAGGCTATATACGTTGTTCAGGTTTTGGAAAGAATTTCCTTCTTAGATGAAATTATTTGGTCATTTCACACAGAGAAAACATTAAAATGGAATTTCAGAAAATTTACAGAAAACAGTAATCACCTCACTAGCATAAAGTCACCAATAGAGAATAAAGCATTTAGGACTTAAGCCCTTTTTCTAGGACCAAATGAATAATTTGAATAAAACAGCTTCACACTGTTTCCTTAAGTTTTCAACAATAAAAATAAAAGCTTACTGGCATTTTAACTGAAATTTTAATCCTTCTCATTTCAATTGCTGGAAAAAAAAAAGGATCAAACACCTACCTAGAAGTAAACAGAGTGATATTTCATCAATTAGAGATACATTTTGTGGAGAAAACATATTATTTCAATATAACTCCTGGAAAATGGTTACAAAGAAAATACTGGCAAATGAAATGACAGTTACTGGACCTTATCAAAACTTTACTATTAGCCAAAAGAGAAAAGTAAAAGGGTGGGATTTGATGTCTGGCAACCCAAGGATACCAAGAGGGAAGTCTTAAGTATCACATGAGTGTTTGTATGTTACACACACACAGACACATATAGAATTATTTTGGCCATAATAATAAGCTCAACATTTGTATACTGTCTTGACAGACTACCAAAACACTTGCGGAGATGATAATTTGCTCCACACAGGTGAGACTACAGAGGCTTAGAAAGATTATGGTACTTACCCTAAATCACAGCTAGTAAATAGAAGAAAAAAAGAATCCACAACACTTCACTTCCGGTTCAGTGCACTTTGATTAACCCTTACTGCCTCTTTATTCATTAAAGAGGGTGGAGATAAGAGAAAGGAACAAGTGAGGGCCAAATTAGAGCTTGGGACATGCCACACACAAAAACTATCTGTTGTGTAGGATAAATCCTGTTGTGCGTATTTCTCTAGGAAAATATGTTTCATTGAAAACATCCAGGAAGGTGCAGCCAAGAAGAACATAAACTGCATATAAAAATCAGTGGGAAGCCATCTGGCTCTCATGACTTCACCTTCAGCCATACCTTGGATGACTGCCTCTATCATCAGTAACTTAGTTTATCAAACTTCTCAGTAGAATATAACAGAATAAGGGCCAAACACCCCCAAGAACTCATTACAAGCAAACTAAATATCCTCTGTTATAGATCTGCCATATAGATTCCAAAAGTGCTTCCCAGTGCAGTAGTGGTCATGCAGTTTAGACATAAGTACAAAAACATGTCCACTTTGAAACTCAATATCTATAGACTCTGACACTCATATTGGTTCAGTTTTGGGGTGTGCCAAAGTTTTATTTCTTTTCCACTACAGTTAATTTTTTCATTTGATTATAACTTTTGAAAACATAGATGTGGTCTTTTTGTTGAATAAAAAGGAAAATCAAGCGGAAATTCAGAGACATAGATATTTCCTGAACTTTCAGGACAATACAGTCATGTACTATATTATCAAAAATTTTTCAAGAGGAAAAAACTACAATAAAAAAGACAAACACAAATGCACTATCTTAAGAATTACTATTACAAACTACTCAGGTATCTAGATAGAGACTCTTTTGGTCATACCACTGCATGTGGTTATTTCCTGGGGGTTTCAGTTTTTCTTCAGAATTTCTTTAGTTGTTGTCTACTGACCCCATCTGGTAAAATTATAGAGGAAATAATAGTGGGTAAAGCTTCTGCTAAGTCACCTTTTTTATTTTATGTAAGGAGAAATATTAAGAGAAATAAGAAAACAGAAGGTCAGAGCATAAGAATCTAAGGAGCCTTAGTTTTATCCTTCTATATAATACATGAGAGGGAAAACATATAATTAAGAAAAGATCATGCCATTGACTTATAATGATTTTGAATCACAAATTTCAGCTACTCCTCACTGTCACTTCATATCACATATAAAATCTCCATATTTTTACTGCCACATTATTTATAAAGTTTTCCATTTTCTTTTTCATGTATACTAAACATGACTCCATCAAAGGGATATCTTTTAGGGCTATCAGTATTCTAAAAGAAAGAATTCACGCTGCTGTCTTTTCCTTGTTATTCTTGAAGATGCTTGTCAGTATTTTGATCCTTTAGTAAGAGAGTTCTATTAAAACTCTGAGATCTTTTTTTTGTTTAATACAAAGATGAAGTAATTATTTCAAAATTGTATCCAGCATAACTAGATGAATAAGATTTTAAATCGTACAAGGTAGTTTAAAAATTTAATTACAGAGTTACTAAAAGTGCAGAAATATCAGCTTAAAACCATGCAAATCAGCCTTGAGATTACAGGCTTTAGTGGTCTGCCATTCTTACTACCAACATTCAGAATCTGAGTCTACTAAAGCGGGTAAAAATTACAAGAAGAAATTGAAGGAGAGTTTTAAAAACACATTGAGAGTTTCATTTTATTCATCATCTGACTTCTTCCACATTTTTGAAGGTGGCTACATTAACACAGTTTCAAATCTTCCTTTGAACATTCATTCTCTGAGACGTTTGAGTTTTTAGACTTGCTCTTATTTGAACATATTTGGGTAATTTCCATTAATAAGTGGACTGAAATGCAGAATAATATTGGGTTGCCATTACTACAGATGATATCATTCCTTTAACTTAAAGCAGTTTCATCTATCTTTCTAAGATCAAAAGATGGAGAAGTCTAAACATAGAGATTTCTGCTATGGCAGGGTACAGCCATTTAACTTCTTTCAATAAGACAGAGATGGCAGAATTCTCTTTGAAGTGGCAGCCCTGTTGGCCTTTGAAGTCCCTTGTCAATTGCCAGAATGGCTCTGGTGGTGTTTGTTTTGTAGCCAGCTGTCACCATGAAGGCAGACATGACGTATTTCCAGCAGTCTCAGTTCAGGGTCTGTCAAGTGACTGATTTCATAACCAGTCACCATAACAAAGGAGATTCAAACTCACTGACATTAGAGCAAGAGTCTACAAAGAAATTTACTAGGTTCCTCTCGACAGAGCTTGATTTAAATAAATACTGAAATGATTACACAATGGCAAAGAGAAAATGATAGTGAACTGTCACATCTCAGGAACATTAAAAATGTACTTTCCATATGTTTATCAATGAAATGTTTCATAATAACATCTTACTTTTTTAAATGAAATGATTTTGAATAACAATATCTTCAATCTGCATTGATGAAAAATGATGACTTCTGCAGAAATTGGTAAACTGCTTTAAAAGCACAGTTTATATTGCTAACTTACAACTGGACTTTCTTATAAGACTGAATGACTCTATATAGTTCAGAGAAACATGTTTATATTTGTAATATTTTTAGACTGCTCAGCTACTCACCTCAAAAGTCCCCATCACTGCTGATACAGAAATCAGTTTAAGATTTATAAGGGTAAGTAAAGAAAAAGAATTTAAGATACGTTAAGAAACTTCTATAAAATATACATGTAGGCCATTATAGCACTATATAAAAAGAAACAATCTTAATGTTATAAATCTATTTTTAAGGCAGAGAGAGATGAGACAAATGTTGAAAAACCTAAAGTCAAATTTACCAATGATGATTAGAAGTATTAGTCCTACTGGAAGGAAATAAAGTAGGATCAAAAAGATTTTCTACTAATTTGATCACATTTTATACCTGTTCTGTGGAACGTTTTAAATTTTTACATGTTTTATGAGCTTACTGCTATTTCAGAGCTGAAGACGACGCTACACAAGACTTCCAGCCCCACTACCTGAAGTTCAGCCAGAGTCTGCGCATTGATCCTATGAGACATAGCAAGTCCTCTATTCCTCACTCAAGTACAGGTCAGCCATAATGATGATTTCTAAATTCGATTTTTCCATTCTGGCTGCTACCCTACTTTAAAATCAAGCACTAAAAAAGTAAGTTACTTAAAAAGAAATAACATCTATTCTAATTTTTTAAATCTACAATGTGAAATCTTTGAGTTTTTTTGGTCAGATGACAAAGTGCTTCACCAAATCCTGTGGAAAGGAATTGCAACAAAGAATAAAAACGCAATAATTCAAAATATTTTTTTGTTTACTGTAAAAATCACAAAATTACCATTAAACCTTAAACTGTTCAGTAAATAAAGTGATGCTGCTGTGATTAGGGGTGCAAGCATTCAGGAGGTAAGAATAAAATTTCATTCATTCATTTACTCAATATATTCACTGAATGTCATTATATACCAGACACGGTGGTAGGTATGAAGGATACAACAGTAAACAAGACACAGCCCCGGCCCGTAAGGAGCTCTCATTCTATTAGAGAAGACAGAGACAATCTCTTAAAGTGATGGACAGTAAATAAGTAATAATAACACAGTGTTGCTTTACAACAAATAGTACAGGATGCTGCTGAAAAACAGGGGACAGACACATAACTCACACTTGGAAGGTCAGAGAAGGTTTTATGGAAGGAGAAGTAGGATTTATCCAGACAAGAGAATAGGGTAAAGATGAAGACACTGCTTCATACAGAAAGAACATGTAATTTAATAAATGCAAAACATTCTTCATTCTTTTGAAAAAGGACACAATGAGCACTGATGCTCTTTTTCTGTCTGGGAAACACTAAATACAGCTAAGATTTATTGTCTAAATTATTAAATAATACTATTAAGAAAATATTCATCGTGGTGACTGGTAATTAATAGGTAATCAATAAAGGTCAGTATCTCAAACCTTAAAATCGTATTAAGAGTAAGATGCTATGTACTCCCTGTGTGTCATATTTTCTAGTAATAAGCCAGTCACATATTTATGGAGTCATCAAAAGCTTAGTTTGTAGAAATATAGAAAGTAAACAGGCACATTCTCAATTTATGTGCATTTGAGATTAACTGGAATAAGCCTGTATATTGTGAACGACTAATACAAAGTTAAAGCAAAAAAAGAAAATTCAACCATATGTCATCTCCCAAGTTTATATTTTTAGCTCAGAGCCCTCTTCTGAGCTAAATCCATATATCCAACTGTCTACTTGACATCTTCATGCGAAAGAGGGCACAGACATCTCAAATTTAACATACACAAAGCTAAATTCCTACCTTAAACTCTTCCTCCTCCAGTTTTCCCCACAGTTCAATAAACACCACCACTATACACTTAGATCCTCATGGCAGAAAACGTGGGGATCATTCTTGTCAAATCCCTTTCCCTCATCTTCCACATGCAATCCATCAGCAAACCCTGTTGACTCTATATCCAAATAGATCTCTCCATCTCCATTGCCAATACCCTACTATGTCCCTAGATTATGCAATATCTTCCTAAGAGGTATCCCCCCTTCTACGCTTGCTCTCCCTTTATCTATTCTTCATATAACTGCCAGTATAATCTTTTTACAATGTAAAATGGATTTTTATCACTCTTTTGCTTAGAATGATTTAAAGGCTAACCATTATGATTAAGATAAAATCTAAAATCACTTACAAGACCATCCTACATAATCTGGTTTCTGCCTACCTCTCCAGTTTCATGTCACACCATCTGTTCTTTTACTCATTCCCTCACTCACTCGTTTATCCACTTAGCCACCAACTCACTTCTACTCAGTATTCTCCACTAACTCTGGTTTTCTTTTCGTTCCCTGACTATACCACACTTGTCCTATAATTGGGGTGTCCACACATGTGGTTCCCACTGAAGTAAACTTCTTGCCATTCTTAATCTCACTAATTCCTACTTACTTTTCACCTCTCAATTTAAATATCAATGTCTTGGTGATGCTTCCCTGACCATTCATCTAAATAAGGTCCCCTTGTTATACTCTTCTATAAAATACTATACTTTTAATTACTTGCATGTGTCACAATTTTAAAGAATGTCTTTATATCTGTGATCATCTGATTAATCTTCCTAATAACATATAAAAACCATAAGGAAAGGGACCAGATTTGTTTGGTTCAGTAAAATATTCCTACTTTCTAGCACATAGTAGGCTCTCAATAAACATTAACTGAATGAATAAAGGAGTAATGGAATAAATGATACCTCTGAAGCCACTAAACTCTTAACAATGTTGGGGTGGCATATTCTCACAATGGATAGATGTCTCTTTCTCACTTCCATCACGATTCTACTCCTTTTTCCTACACTAATTCCATCACTCATGCTATAAACTTATAAGTGTCTAGTATTACATGAACATAGTATAACACACACACAATTATGACATCTTTTGAAAGTGATCTAGTCTTTTACTAACCTAGGCTTTCATCATTATGTCTTAAAGGAAAAATTACTTTTGACAAACATGTTTTTAGACCACAAATATTTTTCCAAAAACAAAATGAAAAAAGGACCAACTACATTAGAAGAGTGCTTGTACCTGTATATTTCAGTACTACAACTCTGTCAGGCTCAGGAGAAAAAACTAAATAGTAGCTGCTAAGTATGTATATGTATACACAGGTAGCCATTCATCCAACACATTGTAGAGTTCAACTGCCCAATTCACTAGCCGCTAGCCAGATATGGCCATTTAAATTTAATTAAAATTAAATAAATGTGAAAACTCAGTTCTTCAGGTGCTCTAGCCACATTTTAGTATTTAGTAGAAACACGTGGCTAGGGGCTATCATATTGGACAGAAGAGATATAAAACATTTCCACTGTTTCAAAGTTCTATTCAACAGTGCTACCATAAAGACTATAGAGGCTTCAGTAACCAATGAGCACTTGTGAAGAAAAATGTATATTCATAGAATTCACTCTATTTCAAAACAAAAAAACTTCTGTTTGGAATTCAAATCCTTTTAATAGGGAATGGTATTTATCTACCACATCTGAGCACTACAAGTATGCACTGCTACTGAAATAATCACTATTTTCTAGGTATTTTCAGTACACAGAAAATGTGTGTATGTGCATCTGTGTGTTCAAGAGAAAAAAAATTATAAATATTCAAACAGATATTTCCAATTCCAATTTAAGATTATGAAGATCAAAAGTTAAAATTTCTAATCCTTACTTAAAAAAATTTCCAATCTTAAATTTTCTGTATCTTCTTACTTCTAGGAATAAGGTCTAAGCATTATGTTCTAAGATCCATATTATGTTTTAAATAGTGCTAAAAAGGTATTTTTTTCCTTTCCCTCTCTCCTTCCCTCCCTACTTTCCTTCCTAAAGGAAACCATAGAATACACGACTTTTAAAACTGAAAAATAATAGCATTAGGATTGGATCTCACAGCACACATTTCTAGCCATTTACTAAAGCTACCCAAACTATTTTTATGAGGAAAACCTAAAAGTAAATTGGAAAATAAAAGTGGTAGTAATGACAGAAGTATCATTAGTAGCTAATGTTTATTGAGTGCTTACTATATGCCAGACTCTAAGTGCTTCATACATATAACCTCTCTTTATCATGGCAGATAAGTATCTTTCTTTGACAGTCCAGGGAACTGACCCAGAAGTAACTTGCCTGAGATCACAATTTGTAAGTCATGGAACCATAATTCCATCCAGGAGTTCTAACTCCAGAACCCACTTTCATGGTCACTATGTAATATACCTTCCCTAGAGTTCTGGAGTGGCCTTCTGAACTAGAGAACCCAGAGTATAAAATTGTACCCAACCAATCACTTCTGCCTTTCTTGGACTTGATTCTCCTAACACTCACTATGCCTAGTTTCAGCTTTGTAGGCTGAGAGTGTTTTCTCAGATGAGATGAAAAAGCCTGAGGGAAAGTGGTTTCAGGGTAGGAACCAAGAATTCTGGATTTGGATGGTTTCAGGTTGAGATGTCAATGAAATAGTAAAGATATGAAGTAGATTTAGTTTGGATCTCCGAAGAGAGAACTGGGCTGAAAATATAACTCTAATGTCGTAATAATTCTCCTACTGATGATAATATAGCTAACATTTCTTTAGCACAATTTCTTTGTTCTTATCCTCAAACAAGTGTTCCCTTTGGGCTTTCTCATCTCAGGAAATGGAACTACCATCCTCTCAGTTGTCCAATCAGAAATTAGAGGACCATCTTTGTTTTCTCATCCTTACCCATACATGCATTCACCAAATCTTTTTAGCTCTATTCCAACGGACATTCTAAATCCATCCACTTTTCTCCATCTCCACTATCACTATGTAATTTACTCAGCCATTGCCTAATTTGCCCAACTTCTTCCTAGACCAGGAGTCTTTACACAGGTTTCTTTGTACACCTCCTAAAAGAGTTTATATAACTATGATTTTAACTTGATATCTAATTTTTTCACATCAAAGGTTTAAAGAGTTGTAAAAAGTGTAATTTCTTAGATATTTAAAAAAAACAAAGCATCACCCTTTTTTAAAAAAGAAAGTATTGAATGAAATATAAATACCATGGTGACTTAATATCCATTATTAACTATTTAAAAACCATAAGGACAACAGGTTCTTTAATAATTAAAATTTTTATATTTGCCTTTTTCTCTTTGACCTTGTGTTTCCATTCCATTTTTCCCTAAAATTTTAAACTAATGAAATTTATTTCATGCTAGACTGCTTGTATGGATGCTCTCTTGCATTTTCTGCAACAAAAATATGTATATAAATTTAAATTTGATATTTGCAAAATTTCCTGTGGTCATAACTCTATTAAAAAATTCTTTTGGATTAAGTTATCATAACAATGACTAGTAACATACAATCAATCAAACTAATATAAATATTAAATATTTTGAGAGACTAAATGCAGAGAGTAAAAGTTTATTAAAAACTTATCATTAAATGTATTTATCTTAATGAGATTAATGGAACTTTTTATTTTTATTAGTTTAGATATCCCTTGATGAATACTACTTATTGCTAGAAAGACCCAGGGTTTAGTATTAATTCTATGGTATGTTTCATTTTCATAGGTGTAAGCACTAACAAACCTTTACATAAAGAAATAAATAGGAATGGAAGGAGTTTTGTTACAGTAATATAACTCAATTTTTTGCACTCCTTCAGAATTATATGCCCCAAATCACATAGTAGCCTATCATAAAAAATTATTTATAATTATCTATCAGCTGACAACGTAGGTTGCCTTTCAATTCTGTTGAAAACAAAGAACCGTAAACAATCTGACTCTTCTTATCCATTTTCTCAACACCAATATTTGGAATTATGCCTTTGATATTGTTCCAGAGATCTTTTTCCTTCCCAGAAGAATACAGAATAGTAAGATTCAGGAGAGGTGTATGTATTTTAAAGTGAGGGATGCAAAACTGTGAAAGGGAAAATGAAAAAAGAGAATTTGCACATCTTAGGTGCCTTCTTAGGTAGATCAATTTGAGGGGAAAGCATGTTTAGAAGCTGAGGAGCTGTGCCCATGTGCCTTTAGGGAAATTGCTCGTGCATCCAGGTGTATGTGCATCTCAGTTTGAAGACCTCTGGCCTCAACTACTCTAATACCCATCTCATCTTCTTGCTTCCACTCTTAGTAGCCAGAATAATCTTTTTCCAACTAGCAGTCAGAATAATCTTTTAAAAACACAAATCACAGGGTGTCATGCCCTACTTAAACCTCTTCAACGGCTTCCAACACTTTAAAAAAACACACACTTCTTGCCACCACTTACATGAGGCCCTGCATCCCTTGCATTGCTCCTGCCCACCAGCTGTCCTCACACTTGTCCAGCTCTTTCCCACCTTACTGCCATCCCAGTGCTGATTCCTCCCTACTCTTCACATGGCAGGCTTCTTATCCTTCAAGGCCCAGGTTAAATGGTACTTTCTCAGAGAACCCTCTCTGAGCACTCAATCCAAAACAGGTTCTAACCTCTCCAACCTCTACCAAATTATTGTCTATAGCAGAAAACCTGTTCTTATCCCTTATGGTACTTTGTGACAACTTGTAACTAAATGTTATTTGTCAGGTTAGTGTCTGTGTCCCCCTGTGAACTGTAAGCTCTCTTAGGGGAGACACCACAGCTGCTTTGTTCATCATGATATACTACCCAGGACTACCACAGCACCCATGGATACTCAATAAAGACCTGTTGAACGAATGAGTAAACAAACTCATGACTAAATATTGTTCTTTGCTTAAAATGCTTCAATAGTTCTCCATTGCCTTGAATATAAAATCAAAACTCTGGAATGTAACATAAGACTAAACATGCTTCAGCATGACCTGATTGTGTGCACTTCCCTCTCCCTCTTTTCCTCCCTCCCTCCCTCCCATAGATCTTGCCATTCACATCTATCCTGAACTGTAGCTACTAACCACTAGTATTTAAAGTTTCTTGGATGCTTTCAGCTTTTACCTATGCTTGTTCCTTTACATGTAATACGTTCAAAATCCTTCCACCTCTTCTTTGCCTAAATCTTTTTAAGACTCAGCACATGCATTAGCCATCTCCTCCAGGAAGCCTTCTTTGGAGCTCTCCAATCTGGATTACATGCCTGCCCTTCCTTTTCTATTCTTAAAGCTCTCTATTCAGATCACTACCATGTTACTTATCAAATTGAATCATAAGTTCATTCTTCAGTCTTTTCCAATAAACTATGTACTTCCTGAGGCAGAGGCTGTATCTATTACTTTTTTATTTCCAGTGTTTAGTGTAGCATCTAGAAAAATACACAGTATTCTATAAATGTTTGTAGAAAAGGTAGCAAAAGTAAAAGTATTATTATTTCATTTTCTGAGCATTATTGTCATTTAATTTAAAAAAGAGGGAAATAGGGGCCGCCCGGTGGCGCAGCGGTTTAGTCCGCGTTTGGCAGCCCAGGGTTCGCGAGTTCGGATCCCGAGCGCCCGCCGACGCACTGCCTGTCAGCCATGCCGTGGTGGCGTCCCATATAAAAAAATGGAGGAAGATGGGCACGGATGTTAGCCCAGGGCCAGTCTTCCTCAGCAAAAAGGGGAGGATTGGCAACAGATGTTAGCTCAGGGCTGGTCTTCCCCACAAAAACAAAAAAAAAAAAAAATAAAAATGAGGGAAATAAACTTACTATAAATATTCAAATTGGTACAGGATTACATTCATAAAACCAAAGAATAAATTGTCACTCTGGGAATAGCTAAAAGTAAGATGGCAACGGGAAGGACTGGGAAGGACAATTATTGTTCTATTATCACATATCATTTTCTACAGGCTACCCAGCTACCAGTGCCGCTTCAGTAGTGCTAACTGTTCTACTTGAAAAAGTACTGCTGTGTAATTGACCGGGGAGATTTGCAGTCAGTGGAGGATTTAATAAATCTTTAAGAATAAAAAAAGATGGGACACTTGGTGGCGGCCACTGCACAGACTGAACTCCATTTGTTCATGTTTCTAGCTCCGCTCCCTCTGCAACCACGTCTGACAAACCAGATATGGGTGAAATCGAGAAATCTGATCATGCTGAAAATGAAAAAAATACATATGCAAGAGAAAACTCCACTGCCTTCAAAAGAAACAATTGAACAGGAGAAGCAAGTAGGCGAATCGTAATGAGGTGTGTGCCGCCAATATGCAGTGTACAGTCCACGCAGGCAGTACCTTCTTACTTTACTTCTTTTAGCTATTTAACTTTGTGAGATGCAAAGAGGTTGGATCAAGTTTAAATGACTGTGCTGCCCATTTTCACACCAAAGAATCAAGAACTACTGACAATAAAGGCCATGCCTGCCTCTCCCATCTGCCTGTCTGGCTGGCAGGGAAGGAGAAGAACTTGCATGTTGAAGGAAGAAGCTAGGTGGCACAACAGTGAAATCTAGAGTATAACCCAAGCTGGTCCAAGGCGTCCTGCAGACCGTAAACTGCAGTTTAACCAAGAGTGGCATTTTTTCATTCAAATTATTTTAATTATTGGAATGTACAATTTTAATATGCAAATAAAAAAGTTTTAAAACCTGAATAAAAAAGATGCAGACCTTAAAAATGCATTTTAATCTATAACTATCTAGCAAATCATAGGTAAAACGTTATGATCTTCTATACAAGCCAAATAATGTCAAAATGGCAATGTGAAAAAAATGGGTATCACTATTAAAAATGACCTTTTAAAATAAAAAATCAGAACCCATGTGCACGTTAGTTATATTGAAAGGATATATCTTTATCATTGTTCAAAACATTAAAAAATGTTTATTTAGGAACACATATAAATCCAGCTCAATGAATCACAAGAAAATGTCTTATATTTTAGAGGCATTTTTTAAACCTCTAGTTAGCAATCTATTTGCAAATGGCTCCTTCAGAAAATAAATTTACTTTCAAAGAATACCAGTGAAGATATTAAAACACTATTTCAAGTGCAAAAAAAAGCATTCTAACAATTTTCAGTTCACAGCAGCACTGCTGAACCAAGGATACTGCTCCCTACCCCCCTGATAGTTCTGTGATTTGTTTATGAGAACAAATTCTACTCTATGTTCATTTTAAGAAAATGGACTTGGGGCCCGCCCAGTGGCATAGTGGTTAAGTTTGCATGCTCCACTTCGGCAGCCCAGGGTTTGCGGGTTCGGACCTACACGCCACTCATCAAGCTGTGCTGTGGTGGCGTCCCACATACAAAATAAAGGAAGACTGGCACAGACAATCTTCCTTAAGCAAAAAGGGGAAGAATGGCAACAGATGTTATCTCAGGGCCAATCTTCCTCCCTCCCCCAAAAAAGAAAGAAAATGGTCTCTCACATTCAACAAAACACAACACCTGCCAAAACTTGAGCAGAGAGTAGTTTCAGAAGAAGAAAACCCATGTGGAAAGGAACAAAGCAAAAGTAAAGAACCCCTTGGGTTTTCCCCATGAGATTATTCACTTTTCTCTCTCCATTTGCCAACACAGGTTAGAGGACATCTTCCTTTGCTGGATCATTACAAACTTCTCTAAACTGGGGGCTTGGGCTCAATATAGAGCAAGATGTATTAGGAATACAGATACTGTAAGGGGATTCTGTACGAATATGGCAAAGGCATCAAGAAATGTTTTCCTTTGAGAGTTCTTCCCTGCTCAAACTTTAAAAAGCTCTGTATTTTATTTTAATAAGAGATACAGTTCCCAACAATTTTACTTTGCTCTTTGAGAAATCAAGACATGCAGATATCCTCCTTCTATCAGAGGGAGTTGTTTCTTCTCAGAGGCTAAACTTAGGCAAGAGACAGCTAATTTTTGGACCTGAGAAAGATAATAAGAATAGTGTCCCTAGCCAAAAAAAGCTTCACCCATTTAATATATTTCAAATGAATATTTGTAGATTAGTAGATTGGTACACAAAATTAATACATATAAGTAAAATTAACAGTTGGGCTGTTAATAAAAATAAAAGATAAAAATAAGAAAAGAAGATGAGAGCGGGGGGACAGTGGATGAAGGTTATACAGCCTTAGAAGTACAAATGTAAAAGTGGTTTCTTCATACCTTAAACCACTTAAAGCTCAAATAACTGGTCTCATGCAATAGTTCACTCAACAGCTTCAGATAGGCAGTGAGTAGCAGAAAGGTGGAAAAAAGATAAATAGGAAAGAGGGAAAGAAAAAAGCATGCAATTACAAGCAAATTATATATAGTCACTTTGGAAGACAGTTTCTCAGTTTCTTACAAAGTTAACTATATTCTTACCATACAATCCAGCAATCACGCTCCCAGGTGTTTACCTAAATGAGTTCAAAATTTATTTCCATACAAAAACCTGCAGATCAATGTTTATAGAAGCTTTATTCATAATTGCCAAAAATTGAAATCACTCAACATGTTCTTCAATAGGTGAAGGAATAAACAAACTGTAGCACATCTATACAACGGAATATTATTCAGAGATAAAATGAAAAAAGACATAGAAGAACCTTAAGTTAAAGCAGATATATTAAAGCAGAAGTTAAATGAAAGAAGCCAGTATGAAAAGGCTACATACTACATGATTCCAACTATATAACATTCTGGAAAAGGCAAAACTATAGAGACAGAAAAAGATTAGGGATTGGGGAGATGAGGGAGGGATGAACAGGTGGAGCACAGGGGATGTTTAGGGCAGTGAAACTATTCTGTATGATACTGTAATGGTGGATACACGACATTATACATTTGGTAAAACCTATAGAACTGTACACCATGAAGAGCAAACCAAAAATGTAAATTATGGAGTAATTAATAATGTATCAATATTGGCTCATCAATTTTAACAAATGTATCACACCAAAGCAAGATGTTAACAATAGGGAAAACTGAGATGGAGGAAGGAGCATACAGGAACTCTGCACTTCCTGCTCAACTTTACTGTAAACTAAAAAACTGATGTAAGAAAAGTCTATAATAAATGAATAAATCTACAAAAAAAAGCAAATTATAACCAGTTCACACAATAGCTTAAAAAAAAACACATAAAAGCAGTCTGTATACCATAATGACATGATCTATTATTAATTGCCAAAATTTCTACACCATCTCTGATACATAAGACTTGTCACTAAATAATGATCCTAAAGCAGAAAGAAATCTTTACAGAAAGAAAACATGAAGAACAGTTTGAAAATAAAGGGAACAATGTAATAAAGGTAAGAATCAAAATAAAAGAAAATCCCTCCTCACCCTGGAACAATGGCTGTCACCTTCCCTGCTCTGAAGCTCTCCACTACCCACTACTCTATCTAATCGTACATTATAGAAAATATTCAAATAGAAAGTGGACTAAGGCATTTATCTAAGAACAGGGCACTGAAAGATACTCATTCTGTGAAAAGATCGATTTTCCTTCAGCTTTGCTAATAAATGTGTTTGTCTTTCTTTCTATACTTGACTCTAAAGAAACTATAACCTTACATCTAACAGTTTCAACAGAACCCCCTCATGGTATATACTGCAATATGTCTGCTTTGAAAATGTACCCTTCGTCCTTGCGATGCAACCATCTTAACTCACAAGAGCACCGATGGTCTGATCAAGGGGTCCCCCAAAAGATTCATGTTACCCTCTCATTGAATTTTTTACCTGTTTAGCATTTATATTTCTCCAACAAAGAAACAGAAAGGAAACAATTACTGAAAAAATTTAATATCATGAATCCCTGTGTGCGGTAGATTCAAAACCCAAATCACACTCTCATAATGGGAAATGAGATTAGAGCCTTCACTTGTTAAAACTATTTCTTCCATTCACATCTCCCATCTTTAGTTATTCTTTTTTTTTTTGTGGGGAAGACCAGCCCTGAGCTAACATCCGTTGCCAATCCTCCCCTTTTTGCTGAGGAAGACTGGCCCTGGGCTAACATCCGTGCCCATCTTCCTCTACTTTATATGGGACTCCGCCACGGCATGGCTGACAGGCAGTTCGTCGGCGGGCGCCCGGGATCCGAACTCGCGAACCCCGGGCTGCCAAGCGCGGACTAAACCGCTGCGCCACCGGGCGGCCCCTTTAGTTATTCTTCCTAATAAAAAGTTAAAAGCAAGAGTACAGGGATCTAAAAAGATGTAGAAAAATATATAAAACAAACAGCAACAGTAGAGCTCTTTAACAAGTCACCTCAAGGTTGAGACATGCTGATCTGGGACTCTCAAGTGTCATGATACCCATGTCCTTCATATTTGGTACTAACTTGTTAATATTTTCACTGCTCTTTTGAACAAGGCAGGGTATAAAATAAATAAACTATTTGCTATTTAAAATTAACATCTGTGACTCAGAAATATTTGTGTTTTGCCATTCCATTTTAAAGCAAGGTTGTGCCCAGTCTTGTAACAAACAGCCAAGTTCCATTTCATCTCATCAGACATGAGCATATACTACATAATATATATGAAATCAGTCCCAAATTATTAATGCAGAGACCTCTGCATTAACATGAGTCAATTCTTATGTAACTAGATTTCAATTCTTATTTAAGTCTAAATACTTACACTTGGTGAAGTGCTTTTGAAACCCTATACAACATACATCATGTAGTTTACCTAAACTATACTGGTTAGGTTTTACCTTTTGTTTAACCAGCAGCATTGCTAGTAACTGTATAAAATTGCAGACCTGTTTTTCGGCATCGGTCCTGGCTGATTCCTCTTGTGCTAGCACCATTTCTCGCTCTGCAGTTATCTGTACACTTTCTCTTAGTGCTTCTTCCAGCTCTTCAATCCTGTCATCCTTCTTACGGAGACTGTCCTGGAAAACGATGGAAGACTAGGTGAAGTAGACTAATAAATCAACCCGAGGAGAGCCTATGTATCAAGAAACAGCTATTTGCTTATTAAATGTTCTTCCCGTCAGAAGTAAACCCAGGCCAAAAAGATATCTTCACAGAGGAAAGAATAAAACAAGAGAAGAAAGAAGTAAAGGAAGTTGAAGAAGTAGATTATTAAGAGCAAAGGGTCAAGTTAGTTAAGCAAGAGAAACTTGTGATCGACTTGTTCTCCATGACAGAAAGAATAAAATTGTTTGTGTTAGGTAGCATAGGTAGCAAGTGCTTGATTATTTAAAAGTGCAAAGTTGTTTTTGAACTACTCTCTAAATTGTGCTTAAGCCAGCTTTGATGAAGCCTAAGTAGAAAGACTCAACACCAAAACATTATCTTTCCCTGCGAAGTTAAAGCTAGATGAAAAAGTTAAATAAATAGCATGATCTTTCAGATTACAATCCTCATACAGACATCTGTTAGCAAACTAATTTTTAAAACATGAAAAAGGAGATTTTTCCTAATGAACTCAAGAAAGCAAAGTTTTCTCTTAACGAGAAAACTAAAAATGATAACTGGATGTAAGTGACTGCTCTGGCTGAGGATGAGCAATTTAGATAGCCAACCAAAACCTACTAGCCCTGATACTCTATACAGATTTAAAAAGTAACTTTTGGGGAGATGAACATAGATTTCTATCAGAAAAATAAACATGATACTAAAGGACTTTAAGATTATGTAAGATAGTAGATCTTAAAATAAGAAGGATAAATGAAGCAGCATTTAAGTAGGATGAAGAACTGGTTTCATCAGGTTATTCTAAGCATTTCCTCTTTGAATTCTTATAGAATCAGAAGATTAAGAATAAAGCGCTTCTTTTTATTAATATATAAAACAAAAGAAGAAGGTTTGCTAAATCATTCTCCAAGTTTCAGAGTGCTCAGATCAGCTAAAGATACGAAAGGATTTTGTCTTCTGTCTACACAACTCTCATTTAATTATATAGTGGTTCACTTTTATAAGTGCAAGGTAAAAGAAAGTTCTTTTTTCACAACTTTGTCTTTAGGAATCTAGAAATTGAAATCCGCCAAAGATAAGTCAGATTTTTCTCCCAAATTTGAAGGAATGGCATCTATAACTTAACATCCTTCCTAATAACAAGTTGATAAATCTTTTGCTTTCTCTCATTTTTCTTAATTAAAAAAAATGAGATTTAGAAAAAAGAACATTCACATTTTGGTGATACATGTTATGTTCATTTTTTAAAAATGTTTTCATTCTTCTCGGAGATAATGTCACAAAACACTCTAATTTACTCCCATGAGTAAGGTTCTGTTTTATTCAGGGCAGTTTACCTATATCAAAAAACACTCTTTGTTAAAATCTTAATGCTTCCAGTTTGCTTGCCTTGAAACAGCAGACCACAATGAGGGTTACAAAAATGATGCCAAGCAGAGAGACAAACGATACCAGTAAAAGCATAGGCCAAGGTAGTTTCTTTTGATTCAAAGAAAATGAAATATAACGGAAAAATTATACGGAAATGGATGGATGCAATGATCAGTTGTTCAGTCCTCTCAAATCCTCTAATGACTAACTACATTTGTACTAACATGGGATTCTGAATTACAGATGCTGTAAGTAAAAGGAAACACTAATGTTTCCCATTATCAACTTGTTCTAAATAACTCAGTATTATATTTTTGTCCTGTCTATTATATCCTTCACTCTTTTTTTTTTTTTTTTCAGATTTACCATTTTTTTATATCCTTCACTCTTAAACTGTCTTTTGGAGATCTCCTGAGAGGCTTCTGTTATCCTAATCTAACTTGAGGCTGACAAAGTTATTCCAAATAACTTCCCACGAACCAATTTCAAGCAAACAGGTTAACCTGCACTTTGGCATGGGTTGAAAAACAGCTTTGTGGCTTTACCAGTAAAACTTTTTTCAGAGAGAGGATGATTAGCAATTTGTCATAATGTAGATGATCAGTGCAGGTTTTCATACTGGAAGTTTCCATGAAACCAGTGGTAAAGCCAGAGTCTACCAGATGAGCTCAATATGTAAGACCATTTACTTAAGAAAAGTTTTCTGGACTTAATGGCAAAGCCTGATTCAAAATCTTTCTCTATAATAAGGACGAAGAACAAAAGCCAAGTAAAGAGAAGGAGAGGACTGTTAAACAATATTTATGAGATACTATAAACTGCATAACATTTCAATGTAAAACTAAGTATGGAACCATCTGCTCTAAGGAAACCATATTAAACCAGGGCAGTAATGGGAGAACAAAAATAGCAAATGCCCTCATCACCTTCACCAACGAAGTCCTTAACTACTTAATCCATCTAGCGAGTAAAATTTGGCTCCAGTTTTATTTTTGGAATCTTAAAAGATATCTGCTAAGGTAAACCAAAGAAGTTTCCTTTGTAATGAACTACACCTTGAATGTATTTCATTTAATAAAATATTGAACCAATGTCAGAAATAAACAGAACCTTTTAGCTCTACAAATAGTGAAGCCCTAAACACACCGCTAGGTCATATTTATAATTATTCTTTCTCGTCCTCACTCTTTCATGAAGATTAAGTACATTCTTCTGTATTTAGATTATAATATGAGTACTCTATTTTTTTTAAGTTTAGAATACTAGAGAATAGATCTTAAAAAGTTTTAGAAAGGCAAAAAATGATTACCCACAAAGAATAAAAAATTGGAAGGCAATGGAATTTCTAACGGCAACACAGGAAACTAGAAGACAACTGAGGTAATGCCTTCAAAATTCTGAGGGAAAGATGATTTTTGATCTAGAAATCTACATCCAAACAATCAAATGTGAGGGTAGAATGCAAAATGTGAAAAAATTTATCTCACATTACAGATTCTCTCAGGAAGCTACTAGGAATGTGCTCTATCAAGTTGAAGAAGTAAACCTAGCAAGAGGAAGACATGAGATCCAGAATAAAGGGGATCTACCACAAGTGAGCAGTGAAGAGTACCTCGAGGGTGACAGCAAGCCTAGAGAATAAGTACAGTTCGGAGCAGAGGATAGAAACTTGAGAAAAGATGTTTCCAAGAACAAAAGGAGATGTATAGATCACCTGAGGCTATTTAATAAGGCATGATGTATTTTACAACAGAAACAATATTGGGAGAAATGTTACAGTTTGAGAAAGGAATTTGGGAAGAAACTGGTGATATGTATACAAATAACTAATAAAACAAAAATCCCAAACCAACTATTACCACCAGGAAAAACTAAAAGTACAATAAAGAAAATGAAATCATAATATACTCTGTACTCTAGACACAAAAATGTAAAACTTGACATAACTATCGGAAAGCTACAAAGAGGGAAGTGTGTGGTGTGG
The DNA here is from genome assembly GCA_031878705.1 of Tapirus indicus. Classification (NCBI taxonomy): domain Eukaryota; kingdom Metazoa; phylum Chordata; class Mammalia; order Perissodactyla; family Tapiridae; genus Tapirus; species Tapirus indicus. Next base: position 98,674,941 of record CM062918.1, read on the forward strand.
CTTGTGTAAAAAAGCTAATTCCTCATCATTCATGATAAGAAGTCAATAGATAACTAATGTCCAAATAAGAAAAATAATAAAACAACAATATGAGAATATTATTTGGAAGGTGGAAATAAACAGCAGAAGAAACAACCAAAAGAGGTGAAAGTGGTTGTCTCAGGAGAGGAGGAATTAAGGTTAGACAAGTATGAGGTAGAGGACTATTTCAGATACTGATATTTTGAACATATGGGTTAACTACTTACTGTGGAAAGAGAAAAGTAGACTAGGCAAATATATCTCAAGACAGAGCTAATGGCAAAGAAAGGTTTAAGAGGAAGAAAGTATGAGTTTTAAGTCATTGTGCTCTTTGGTTTTTTATTCAAAAGTCCTGTGAATTTCTTCATGCCCATAATTTGCATGAGTGAGTCAAAATTATGATGAGACATTCCTTTCCAGTCTTTAGGTAACTGTGGGATTCTCGAAATAAGAACATTTTTTAAAGGGACAATATATTGCAATAAGTTCTGCTATTATTCTGAAGATTCTAAAGATACCTGAAGCTTAAATATCCCAATAGCAGATATCTGAGACACAGCACCAAGCCAAGAGCTTTCAAAATTGTCCCGTCCCCTTTTCTGTGCAAATAGTTTCCCTTTTCTTTTCATACCTATCAAAATACTAGTGAGCAGATTTTGGTGATAGAGTTTGACACAGAATTTTAGTGATAAAACTATTCGTCTATAATACACATAAATGGTGTATTTTGGTTTGAAGTAAGAGAAAAATCTCTAATCTGTTCACCGCCTGAACTTTGAGTAGAAGTGTCAGTTATCACCAGCTTCTCTGAATATGTGTAAGCCAATAAAATGTCAGTTGGTAAATTACTGGACTTCAGAACTGTGAAACACAACTTGGTATATTTCTGCTCTCAGGCCCAGACTCAAGGTAGTAAGAGGATGTGCTGAAACCCCTGGGAAGTGCTTCTTGGTGGCTCAAATACTGAGAGTGATTATACCAGGTATAGCCTAAGGCCCTGAATATGCGCTTTACATTCTTAACTATACTTTCTCTTCCAAAAAGTCCACATTCACCAATCTTCAAGACAAATCATGAGGCAGTCATGCCATTCTGAGTCTGTAATCCTAGAGAAATCCACACAGAACCTCTGAAATTTCTAATCCCTTCTATCCCTAGGATATTCCACAGGTATGAAGGATCCGAGGCATTCAGAAAGTAGAAAGATGATTTACTGGAACTAAACATAGATAGAGATTAAAGTTAAGGTATAACATGCCACACTAAAGTTTGAGAAAATCATTCCTGTTGTTTATATGCATTATTGATTTGCTTCTAGCTTGGAATAAAATCTTAACTTCTTCAGCTAAATACATGATTTGTACTGTCCAATATGGAAACCACTAGCCACACGTGGCTAGTGAGCACTTAAAATGTGGCTAGTTCAAACGGAAATATGCTGTAAATATACACTAAATTTCGAAGACTTAGTACCAAAAAAAAAAAAGAATGTAAAATATTTCATTAGTAATCTTCATATTGACTATATGTTGAAATGGTAATATTCTGGACATCTTGGATTAAATAAAATACATTATTAAAATTAATGTCATCTGTTTTTAGTGGGGTTTTTTTTGGATTTTTTTTGGTGAGGAAGATTAGCCCTGAGCTAGTATCTCTTGCCAATCCTCCTCTTTTTGCTGAGGAAGATTGGCCCTGGGCTAACATGCGTGCCCATCTTCCTCTACTTTATGTGGGACGCCTGTCAGAGCATGGCTTGATAAGCAGTGCGTACATCTGCGCCCGGGATCCGAACACACGAACCCCAGGCCACCAAAGTGGAGCCCACCAACTTAACCACTATGCCACTGGGCTCGCCCCTGTTTTCAGTTTTTTTTAATGAAGGTATTAGAAAATTCAAAATTATACATGTGCTCACCTTATATTTCTACTGGACAACACTACAATAGCTATAACAGTTTTTACATATGGAATGTAAAAATAAAAATAAAAGGCCGCACAAAACATCACGTTTTATATAAATTCATAACTTTTTTCTTAGCTTCTTAGCACACAAATATGAGTTACACTGAGAATTCTTATGGCAAATACTGCCAAAAGCTCTAATAACTCTCAGTAGTGTTACCATGATCATGATGATATCATGTTATCATATCACTGTGGTGATAATATTCATAAAACAAATTCAAATAGCACTTCCGCTTCTGACAACAGAGAAAATCAAACTGTGGATTAAAAGGAAAAAATTCAGGCATACAGGTCACTTTAATATCTAGGATATAAAGTACCTGTATTAGTTGTTTATTGTTACAAGTTTCATCAAAACTTAGCAGCTTAAAACAACAGTGAACATGTTTTATCTCACATAGTTTCTGTGCGTGAGGAACTCAAAAACAACTTAGCCAAACACTCTGGTTCCACGGTGTATCATGGGATTATAGTCAGGCCATCAGAGAAAATTCAGTCCTCTGCTTCCACTTACATGGTTGGCAAGTTAGAGATAGCTATTGGCAAGGGGCCTCTGTTCTTCTCCACAGGGCTGCTTGAGTGTCATTACAACATGGCACCTGGCTTTCCTCAGAGCAAGTGATCCAAGAGAGCAAGGCAGAAGCATCAACATCTTTTATGATCTAGCTTCAGAAGTTGTCACTTCTGACATTTTCTGTTGTTCACACAGACTAATTCCGACACAATGTGGGAGAGGACTATACAAGGGTATGGATACCAGGAGGTAAGGATGATTTGGGGCCATCTTGGAAGATGGTTATCATAGTATCCAAGGGTGTAGCTCCAGTACAAGAAAACTGGATTATCAATAAAGCAATGAAGAATGAAAGCAGTGAATATCAAAATTGCTTCTGACAGAAAAATATCTGATAGGATAATAGGACCTTTACTACAAAGACATAGCTTTTGATTATATTAAAACAGAACTCAATGACACCATACTAAACATGCCTAAAATGTAAAAGGCAGATATGAAGGAGACTTCACAAAATTGGGATATGGATCAGCACATCACTGGATATGAGATAAGCAAAACATGCATTCTGTCAGGAATTACTCAGAATAAAATCTGCAATTGGATTGAGTTCTAATGAGAGATGTTTTCTTGTGATTATGTTAAAATTTAGAGTAATCCAGCTTAATAAGTACTAAGAATACTCAATGACAAGCCAATCAAAATTAAACTGAAAAAAATTACTGGGCAAATGTTTAGAGAGCTACACAATATTAATACGTTTAGTCCTCACATTTTAGTGAAGTTCCTTCCTTTTGGGAATCAACCCATTCTTTAAGGAAATATGAGAATGAAATATTCAGAGTCCTGTTGGCCCCCACTGAGTAAAGACTCTGTTCCCTCATGAATTTTCACTATAATTGATTCTCAACAGTCACAAAATTTAGCCAAAAATAAGAATTTAATTTAAAATTACAAAGAGAGGAATTATTTGTACTGTTTGGAGTTAATCAATTTTCCAGCGCTCACTATTTGGAAAAAGTTAAATTAGCAGCCTGGGGGAAAAAGACAAAGTAGGGAAAGAGACTTCGATTTCATTTATCTGCTCTAATCTGGATATTTTACTCTGTTTAACCAATTCAGGTAACCCAAAATTCAGACAGTTATCTGAAGACAGTAAAAGAACATGTTTTATCATTCTGAATAGTTCATATCACTTAAAATGAAAGCAATATCTTTAGACTTCAACTGCTATAAATTACCTTTGCACTCATCAAAACTAACACAGACTGGTTTTCCTACCATTGGATTAGGTAGTGAAGCCTACTTATTATGCCAACTATTCTTATTAACCAAGGTCAAATGAGAACACTTCAATTCACAAAGTAGAGGATTCAAAGCAGGAGGTTTGTGTGATTAGGTTTGAGGGGATGGTAGAGGGAGAGACAGAGGAAATGGGAAGCTACCAAAGAATTCCTCATATCCTTAAATAAGAAGATCCCTAGATTCAAACGAGATTAGGGCAAAAGCTGTGACAGCTGTAACCTCGTTCAGGCAAATTAACAAAACTGAACCCTTTAGCAAACCCCATACTACTCCCCAGTACACTCCTCTGAACTTTGCTTCTTGACATCAGCTCTGTCAACATCAAGCTATATACCTCTGCAGATGTAAGACTCTAGTCTCCACTGCCTTTCTTTCAAATCAAACATTCAACAAGGAAAGCAAAGGCAAGAGGAAAAATAGCAACTATCAAATGAAACTGAATTCTGGCCACATGGAAAAGTATCTATAAAGTATATTTCAAACACTGCAGAGTTTCTTAAAATAATCTTAAGACTTGTTTAGCTTTTTTCTAAATGGTAAAGAGTGGCACAGTTTGAGCTAAAAGCTCTAAAATGTCGCACACACGCCAACAATTTGAGCAGGTGCTTCACCTGCAGGAAAACAATCTTCAAGTTAATTTCAGTTAACTTCAAGTTAACTGTCCACAGGGTTGTAAAAACACAAGCTGATTTCTATGTACACTTTTCCAGGGTAATACCTACTCCATTTAATATTTGTCAAAAACACCATAAAAACTCACCTATGCCCATACTCTAGAAAGAAAAAGCCCTGTTTTGCCAAGAAAAAAATTAATTAAAAAGGAAGAAATTGTATAGAATTAAATCTTTAAATACATCAAGGTCTGTTAAGAAGAAATCAAAATTTATTTTTACAAAAACAAGAACATTAATATATTAGAGGTATCTAGCGTGTGACACATCACATACTGTTTCTAGAAAGATGTCAGACAATCTTAATTTTTTTTAAAGTTTTCTTAAATAATTAATTCCATGGCCAACGTGAAAGCCAAGAATAAGTAGTCTTCGTCTCAGAAAGGAAAAAAGATCTCTTACCAAAAATGGAAGAAATTTGTTTTGTAGATAGAACAAATCAAATCAAATTTTAAAGAAAAACACAAATGTTTCACTGATTCTGCATCTAAGAAGAGAATAGGCCCAAGTATATGTAAGCTGCTTTCCCCTAGCTGTATTTCTATCATTTTCACTTTCTTTGAACTTTATTCTTTTTTTTTTTTTTTGTGGGGAAGACCAGCCCTGAGCTAACATCTGTTGCCAATCCTCCCCTTTTTGCTGAGGAAGACTGGCCCCGGGCTAACATCCGTGCCCATCTTCCTCTACTTTATATGGGATGCCGCCACGGCATGGCTGACAGGCAGTGCGTCGGCGGGCGCTCGGCATCCGAACTCGCGAACCCCAGGCTGCCAAGCGCGGACTAAACCGCTGCACCACCGGGCGGCCCCTGAACTTTATTCTTAATAGAGGTTTCCCCCGCTATCTGAAAGCAGAGCGTTCCTATGAAACCTCTGTAAATCGAAGTGGCATAAAGTGAACTTTTGAAAGGCGGGGGACACCTGTATTCACTGGTCTCCAGAGGACTGGTTCACAAGAGCCACTGTGTTCTTCAGCAGTTCCATCAATCTCTCTGACAGTGCCCTCTCCTAAGGTTAAATTCAGATACTTATCTTGATTATAAATGAAAACAAAGCACCAGTCCACTATTGATATGAGCCCCTCATCCCCCACTTCAGTCTACTTTGCCTTATTAGAATGTGACTAAAACTTGTAGTTTTGTCAAAAGACAAAGTGACTGTTACTGCTTAAAGAATAAAAATATATAAGGTAAATATTCTCAACTAAGGAATGACACTTCCTTTGTTAAAATACATGAGGCCCTTAAAGTGTAACCCATGAAATTTTAGGAATATTAGGATGCTAAATATAATATTATCATACAAAGTTTTTTTAAAATTTGTAACTAAATTTTTTAATTTTATTTTTATTATTTATAACAATAATTATAGCTATAATTAATGAACAGCTATCTATGTAAGACTGTTTAAAAAAGGCTAGAAAGAAATTTAAAAAATAGCCCTTAACCTAAGGCAGATATAAACTAGTCAAGAAGGGGAAAGAAAAATGATTAAATCACATGGGAGCAATTTTAAAATAATGTATTAAAAAATATAAAATAATAAAGTACAATTAAACATACAGGCTGAGGAACAATGGATAAGACAATAACAAGAACAGGGTAGAAGAGTTCATCAACAAATGTTACTTTTAAGCCAGACTCCTTAGGTGGTAAGACTGAAAATCCACAGGAAAAAGATTCTCTGTAAGTAGAACAGCACAGATTAGAAAAGCCATAAACTATATTTAAGGAACACCAACACTATCAGCTTGTCCAGAATAGAATAGCTATGCTAGCAAGTCTCCTACCTAAAAATGAGGTTAGAAATTCTTAAAGGGTTTGGTTGATGGGAGACTCAAAAGGCCAGGCTAAGATGCCTGTGAATGAGAGTTTTTGACATCTATCAATGCAATTGAAATCAATAAACATTTTTATAGAGAATCAACTATGTGCAAAGTACCAAGACAGGGTTCCCACGTCTATGGGGGAAACAACACACAAACAATTAGCATATAACACAAAGATAAAGTAAGCCCTGAAATCAAAGCAGAAAAAAACTCTAATGGAATTACAAAAGAGGGTATGATTAGGGCTGGCCCTGTGGCATAGTGGTAAAGTTTGTGCACTCCGCTTCGGCAGCCCGTGGTTTGCAGGTTTGGATCCTGGGCGTGGACCGACACACCACTCACCATGTGGTGGCCATCCCATATACAAAATAGAGGAAGATGGGCACAGATGTTAGCTCAGGGCCAATCTTACTCACCAAAAAAAAAAAAAAGAAAAGAAAAGAAAAAGAGGGTATGATTAATTCCAACTCTGAGGATTTGGGCAGGCTTCACAAGGGAGGGGGCATTTCATCTGAACCTTAAAAGAAGGGTAGGCTTTCAACAGTTTTTTTAATCCTCAAAATCACTATCAGTCAAATCAGCTAAAATTATACTTTCATATAACGTTTACTGGGGAGGCTCTTGTTGCTGGGATACACCTAACTTCAGTTCTCCATACAGCAATTACTTATGAATTGCACTATAATAACACCTATTGACATATCCAGTACAAAAGAATGTTATAATAAGCATTTTTAATGTTCATAGAGAGGAAAAAAACATTTTTATCTCTATATCCTCACAGCACTCAGCACAGTGACAGTTCCATAACAGGCACTCAATGAATGTTTACTGATGATAAGTACAGATTATTCTGAAATCTGATTTAGCCATTGAAGTGAAAAGGGTTTACAGAAAATGTTAATGAAACAAGTAAGAACTAATTTAACTAACATAGAGCTAAATTCTTGAGTAAGGGACACAGAAAGTTTGGCAAAATTAAATGTAGAACATCAACAGAAGAGGCACTATAATAGAAAAACAGGATAATAGGAAAGGCTCATTACCAATATTTGCCTCTTTTTTGTTGTTGTTTTTTGTTTTCCTTTTTTTTTTTGCTGAGGAAGATTCACCCTGAGCTAACATCTATGCCAACCTTCTTCTATTTTGTATGTGGGTCACTGCCACAACATGGCTGCCGACGAGTGGTGTAGGTCCATGCCCAGGAACCTAACCCAGGTCACTAAAGTGGAGCACGCTGAACTTAACCACTAGGCCATGGGGCCAGCCCCCTATATTGGTGAATATCAACTGGAATTGTAAAATAGTTTCAAAGTGTGTATGAACCATGCTAGAAATACTTTCAATAACCACTATATAATCATGTCTTAAACAGTCATGTACATACCTAAGGAGACATTCCAAAGACCTTGTGAGGGGCAGTGAATTTTGGTGAATGTGACAGAAAAACTGGCTAAGTATCTGGATCAATATGGGACTATCTACTATCTCCAAGGTCAATAAGGCATAATGGAAGGCATCTATCTACCTTAGCCCAGGGAGATCATTGTGGACTCTCTCTTGATCATTACGGATACACTGGATCAGACCACTCCATTATGCTGTCCTCCTCTCTCTCAGCCTCTCAGCAGCATTAACATTAACGTATTTACTCCCTCCTCTGGAGACAATCTTCTTTCTTGCCTTCTGTGATGCCATACTCTCCTCTTTCTCTCCTACTTCAACTGGACTTTTCAGTTTAGATTCCTTTCAAGCACCACCACCTTCTACTTTACCCTATCTCTAAATGTTGAGGATCCTAAGGGCTCAGTTCTAATTCCATGTTCTTTTGTTAATATTTTATCTCTAGATGATATCACTGATTTTTATGGATTTCAATGTGATTTTTAACCTCAAGTCTCCAAAATTAAACTACACCAGACTTCTCTCAACTTCAAATCTCTACATCCAACTGCTTGCTCGATATCTCCGTTGGGATATCTCACAGATACCCTCGCATGTTGAAAATGATCTTGCTCTTTTTCCCAGGCAAACCTGTTTATCATCACTCCCAGGGTTCCCCCACCTTATTATTTAGCATTAGTATACATCCAGTTACTCAACCCCAGAACCTAGGAATCATCCCTGATTCCTTCCTCTCTTTTAGTGTCCACATTCCAATCCATGAGAAGTTCCTGATCACTCTACTTAAAAAAATCCACCCTCTCTTCTTTTTCTCTTCTGACCCTTCCAAAACCTCTATCATTAACTCTCACCTTCATTATTACTACGGAGCCTCCTAGTATGATGTGAGCTCCTTGAGAGGAAGGACCTTATTTGTCTTCTATCGTTACCACTTCTGGCATAGGATATTGTGCAGCACAAAGTGTGCAATACATATTTGTTGACAAGTACTCTCTTTGTAACCACTCTTATTCCATTCCAATCCATTCTCCAAATATTACAACAAATAATATTCTCAAAATGCAAATCGGATTCTGTCACTCTTCCACTTAAAATGTTTCACTATTTGTAAAATCTAAACTTATCACAGCCTATGAGGTCCTGCAAGATTAATACCCACCCTTGCCTATTTTCTACCTTATTCACTCTGATCCTTGAACATGCCAATCTTTTTCTTACCTTAGGGATTCCCCCCACTTTAAACACTGTTTCCTCTGCTTTTTACATGGCTTTTAAAAATCTCATCTTAATGTCTCATCCTCAGGGAGACCTTCTCTGATAGTTCTATCTAAATGTGGTGTCCATCATCTTTCCCTCCTCCATTATCTTTCACAGTACCCTGTTTATTTTCTTGTAGCACTTACCATAACTTGTACTTACTTATTTGCTTAGTTTTATCATTATTTTCCTCCCCCATGAAACAATATACTCCAAAAGGGCAGGGAACATGTCTTTTCACTACTGTATAACCAAACTTTAGCAACAAAGCTCTATACTTAGAAAGCACTCAATAAGTTTATATTAAATAAATGAAATATATCAAGTATGTCTAAAGAAAATTAGTAAAATTAAACCTAACATCTGGAAGGATACAGACTAGTCAAGGTACATCAACCCTAACAACAACAGCCATATCATCACAGCTTTAAGATTTGGCTTCAGAACAATCAACTTGCTCAACTAAATTCTAACTATGGCCTTACAATGTCAAACAATATGGAGTACACAATATCTGCATTGCAAATTTAGAAATGATATATGAAAAAAGGCCAAGATATCTATCCTGTATCATTAAATTTGGTAGTAAGATGTTTTTGAAATTCATAGCTCACTTATTTCAAGGCGATGGGAAAAGTTAAGTGAGTGATTAAAAATGCTAAGGAAATATAGAGTCAATGACTATTTTTAATAAAAGTTTTATTCTGAACTAATTACAGACATACAGACAAGTTGCAAAAATAGTACAGAGTTCCCATATACCCCTCACCCAGCCTCCTCTAATATTAAGAACTCAAATGTCCATAGCACAATGATCAAAACTAGGAAATTCACACTGGTACAATACTATTAACCAAACTAAAGACCTTCTTCTAATTTCAACATTCTTTCCCTAACGTCTTGTATTTGTTCCAGGCTTCAGTGTAGGATCCCACATTTCATTAGTTAACATTTCTTCTAAGTTTCCTCCATTCAACCTATAACAGTGCTCAATCTTTCCTTGTCTTTCATGATCCTGACATTTTTTAAGTGTACTGCTCAGTTACTTTGTAAAATGCCCCAGGATTTGGATTTGTCTGGTGTTTTCCCATGATTGGAATGAGGTGATGCATTTTTTTGGAAAGAATAACACAGAAATGATATTTGTCTGCTTCTCAGTACGTCATATCAAAGGGTTCATGATGTCAGTAGGTCTTATTATTGGCAATGTTAACCTTAATCATTTTGTTAAGGTGATGTCTGCTAGGTCTCCTCAGTGTAAAGTTACAGTCGTCCTTTTATAGTTAATAAACATCTTGGGGAAGATATTTTGAAACTATGCAAGTGCTGTTATTCCTCAAACGTTCACCCACTAATTTTCACAATCATTAATGGATCTTATCTGCAACAATTACTACTGAGGTGTTTGCTTCACGGTGATTTTTTAAAATGTAATACCTTCTACACTTATTAATTAGATATCTTCCATAAGAAAGGGTTGTCCTTACTCCCTCTCTACTTATACATTTGATTATTATCAGTATGGACTCATGGATATTTATTTCATTCTATGGATTAAATTCAAATATTATCATTATTTTTTTACTCAAATTGTTTTAACATGGGATATTAGGAGCTTCTTCAGGTTGGCTCCTATGTTCCTTCCACAAGCCTTTTGTTGAATACTTTCCTACTTTCTGGAACCACAAGGTTGTCAAGGCCCACTGTGTATCTTCCCTGCCCCAGCCAGAAATCAACCACTTCTCCAAGATGCCTTGGTTCATTTTATTGGAGAAAGGTGTACAGAAACCAAAATCTGGGTGTTAGGTATGCTTATTGCTTCTAAGCCCTTTTAATGGACAGCCTTAGGAAATATATGCATGTATAATAACCCCATGCATATATATACATCAATATCTCTAACTCTATGTATCTGCATATAAATTAAATACCATGAATTCATACTAATAACTCTGATTCCAGTCCAACACCACAGGGTTCATTCAAGTCTTCCCAATACTTTACTTGTTTGCGACGTCTTTCTCAAACAATGAAAAACTCAGCCCTCACTATCTATATTTCTTTATTTGTTGAATTCTAGTATACATATAAAGTGGTTTCAGAATAGCTAACGTATCCTCTGTGAGAAATACATTTACTACTAGATTACAACATTTACATACAGTTTTTTCATCTTTAGCTTTACAGTATTCAGTCAAGGAAATGTCTTCCAAAGCTATTTAGGTTAGTTCCCTTCTTCTCCACTCCTTTGAGGGTAGTTACATTATTCATTTATAAAACAGGTTCACCTGTTAGTATTTGTGTTCCTTTTGGGGTTCCACTCTACATCTTGATTGGTTTTATTTAGTTTTTAGAGTATGTGAAGGGTATATGAAACATTACTACAGATCTAAGAGTCAGAGTTATACAAAGAGATATGCTAAGAAAAGTGTTACTTTCTCCTCAAATCTATTGCCCCAATCCCATTTCCCCCTTCTTTCCACTCCTCTCCCAACCACTCCTGTAGAAAACTGGTCTCTTTAGCTTCTAGTTTATTCTTTCTTTTTTCTTTTGCAAAAAAAAGATCAGACATGTGTGTATTTTCTTATAACCATAATAGCATACTATAGATGGCATTTTGTGCTTTTTTTTTCTTTTTTCACTTAACAGGATGTCCAGAAATCACTCCATATTGGCTCATTAGAGATCTTCCTCATTCTTTTTTAAAGCTGCTAATCTCCAATGTGTGGAAGTACCATAATGAATTCAACCACTCTCCTATCTATGGGCAATTGAGTTGTCTCCAATATTTTGCAATCACCAACAAGACTACAAATAACCTTATATATATGTATTTTTATATTATTGAAGATGTATCTTCAGATACAGCTAGACATTGGATAGCTGGGTCACTAAGTAATTGCATATGTATATAATTTGAACCCACATAAAAAATTCACTTTTGGGACTTAATATTTGTGTGTGTGTGTGTGTGTGTGTGAGGAAGACTAGTCCTGAGCTAACATCCATTGCCAATCCTCCCCCTTTTTGCTGAGGAAGACTGGCCCTGGGCTAACATCCATGCCCATCTTCCTCCACTTTATATGGGACGTCGCCACAGCATGGCTTGACAAGCGGTGCGTCTGTCCACACCCAGGATCTGAACCTACGAAACCCAGGCCGCTAAAGTGGAACGCACAAATCCAACTGTTATGCCACCAGGCCAGCCCCGGGACTTAATAATTTTTAAGAATATAAAGGGGCTTCTACAACCAAAAAGTTTGAGACTAGCTAATACAGATCATAGTAATAATTGTACAAAACACAAAGGTACAAACAGGATACAGTCAAGTGGCAATGTGATATCTTAAGAAAGGGTATTCATAACTAAGGCCATGATAAACAAAGGCAGTATTTAGAGTCTGTGGGATCCCTAGATTCTCTCCATTTGGGGGCATCATTTTCATTTCATATGTAAGGAATTTGTTTAATCTCTTCATAACACTTTTAATGTGTTGAGCCAAGAACAAAGAGTAAAGTAACAACTTATTTCCAAACCCACGTTCTGCCAAAAAAGGAATACTTTTAGTTCCATCTGAAGTATTCAAAAAATGAAAACTGGAAAGAAACAAAGTTACTTTTAAAAACACTTTCAGGGGCCACCCGGTGGCACAGCTGTTTAGTCCGCGCTTGGCAGCGCGGGGTTCGCAGGTTCAGATCCCGGGCGCCCGCCGATGCACTGCTCGTCACCCACGCCGCGGCGGCGTCCCATATAAAGTAGAGGAAGATGGGCACAGATGTTAGCCCAGGGCCAGTCTTCCTCAGCAAAAAGGAAAAAAAAAAAAAGGATTGGCGATGGATGTTAGCTCAGGGGTGGTCTTTCTCACAAAAAAAAACAAAACACTTTCAAGATAAAACATGGAATTCTGAATTTAAAAAAAATAACACAGTACAGCAAGGACAATAAATGTGCAAATGCTACGTACAACTATCATAAATAAACCTCACACAGGATGTGGAACAAAAGAAGTTACTAAAGAATAAATACAATGACTCTATTTACATAAAGTAAAAATATGCAAAACTAATCCATACTTTTTATTTAATATATGCAGTCTGTAAAGAAAAGAAAGAAAAATCACAATAATGATTTCCTCTGGAGGAATGGAGGAAATAATGAGGAGGAAGGAATATACATATGATTTCTGGGATGCCAGTAATATTCTAATTCCTCAGATGATCACTTTATATGTATGATTTATAGCGTGTGTGTGTGTGTGTACATGTTATGTACTTTTTTTAATGTATTTTATTCTTCAGAATAAAGAATGGTAAATAAAAAAGTAGTACTATTGCTTTTTTGGCAAACTATAACTTCTACCACGTAGAGTGAAGCCACCGATAAACTTAACACCATAACTGGCAGTCACTGAATAACAAAAGATGAAAATGAACGTTCTAGATTAAACCAAGTTTTAATCTTCACAAACAAAAGAAAACAGATAGTGTTTATTAACATGATTAGTAGAATTAATCTTTGGAAGCCAAGGTGGCATCTGATAAAAATTAAACATTCATTACTCATCAAATTTCAAAACATTAAATTTCTTTTTAACATAATAAAGGATATATTTTCATCCTAGAATTATTATTATGCCTATGGTGAAAATACTAAAAGAATTCTTTCCCTTTATCTCTCCTATTGCACAAAAACATCAATAGATGGACCCAAATGTATATTCAGAAATTTAAAACACAAACAAAAAATTCAGGTAATAAGAACTTTTTTTAATACAAATCCTTAGTTAATTGCTTTTCTACTATGCTACTCCCCCAGGAATTCTACTATTAGCCATTTTTCCAAAAATCCCTAGCTTCTTTTAGTGGGGAATCATATTTAGAGATCACAATCTGGGTGCTAGGGATACTCACTACCATTGTGTTGTCATTTGCATTAACATAGTTAAATAAGTAGCAGAGACAGTTAGTAAAAGAGATAAGATCAAATCCAAGATATTCTATTTGTAGTCCAGTGCCCTTCACACTATATTTGAATGAATTACATCCATGTGTATCTTGCATATACATCCATGTGTATCAGCAATCATTTTTCATAACTTTAATATCTATCACTTACTGAGACACCTTGGAAAAGTCACTCACCCACTCTAAATTCGTTTTCTCTGTAATATACAAAAACATAATCTGACTTACTTACCTCTCAGATTATATAAAGAGGAAATTAGAGGTTACATATGAGAGGTTACAGCACTTTTGGTGTTATCATAACAACTGACAGAAGATTAAAAGGGCATCTTTCAGTTTACAAAGATAGACTAGTAGTAGAAAACATCAAACGAGTCAGAAATGAAAAACAGTTAAGGGACTAACACAAAGAAGGGCTTGTCTTATAAATCTTTTCTATAATTAAAAACTATGTGATCCTAGTTCAAGAAGAAAGTTCGAATTGAAATCCTAGAAACAGCCTAATTATTAACCAACTTCATAAAGTACAAAGATGCCAATCCAAACTTGTGAGCAATGAAATAATTTCCTATAGTCTAGTGAAATTGTTAGCAATAAAGAAAAAAATAAGACCCTCACCACACAAAATATACTAAAATAATTTAAATTAAGAAGTAAAGGTAAAAAATGAAAGCCCAGAATAACTTAAAAATATTTACAGGTATAGTCATGTGCCGCACTACAACCATTCAGTCAACAACTGACTGCATATACATGGTGGTCCCATAAAATTGGTACCATATAGCCCAGGTGTGTAGTGGGCTATACCATCTAGGTCTGTGTAAGTACTCTCTATGATGTTCGCACAATGATGAAATTGCCTAACAACACATTTCTCAGAACGTATGCCTGTCATTAAGCGACGCATGACTGTAAACATTTATGTGTTCTCAAAATGGGGATATACTAAGTAAAAAAGCCACCATAGAAGACAGATAAATTTGAATTACATTAACAAACAAATTAAAATTTAAGACAAGAAAAAATACTCAGCCTCACTGGTAATCAGAGAAATATAAATTAAAAATCAAATATTTTCCGTCCATCAGATTGGCACTAAAAAATAAAAAAGAAGGAAGAAAATTGACAGCATCAACTGTTGTTGGCAAGGGTGACGGAAAACTGGTATGCTGCTTTTTTCAAACATTGGTGCATTTGAGAAAATTTACATTCTTTCTGTGAAAAGTATGTATTTTATAAACAGTAAAAGTTATAAAAATAGGAATGAGAAAGGAATTAAAAAGTCAGATTTTCATGTCTGAAATGAATTTGTTGTCAAGTCTAAAAATGGCTTCTACATAACAGATAATAATTCCTCTAAATCTCTCCAGTAAAGATTTCATGATTATGCAATTGTGGCATAAACACTCTATCATATCCAATTAGAAGCTGCAACAAGAAAAAAACAATCTGCCAGCAGCTTAGCAGTCTTAGCAGGAGTTGAGATTTCCAGCAAGTTAATGGTATACTTTTCAAAAACTTAAACCTTCATTCATACACGCTAGAGATCCAGGAAGTCTCAGTTAAAATCATAGCTAAGCCACTTAGAAAGCCGTGTGCATTTTAGGTAAGAAATTCATGTTCTCTGAGTCTATGTCCTCATCTGTAAAATGTGCACAAAAACACCTGCCCCACTGAATTACTGTGAAGGTCAGAAACAATGAGTGACCGGGGCCTAGTTTCAAGAACTGGGCACATAATTGGCACTTACGTAGTCACTGCTACTATTGTTACTGAGTCTGGTTTAACTTAACCTGTGAATAAGTAGGTTTACACATCAATTATCACTTCACTGAACTAAAAAAGTATAGTATATATGTCCTGTATGACTGTGAAATACGCCCTCTAAATTGAGTTTTTTAAAAGGAAGGAAAGAAAGACGGAGGAAAAAAAAAGGAAAGAGAGGTGGGGAAAAAAGGGAAAGGAAGAATGGAAATAAGAAGGAAGTTAGACACAAACCAAGATTAGCAATGCACTTTAATGAAGGAAAATGGCAAACAGCTGTCCTGACCACCCTGGAGCTCCAGAGAACCCACGCAATAAACCGACATTGAACTTACCAATTAAGTGTGATCACCTTGAAGCAAGACGAACTTTCTCCTGTGCTGAAGTGTCTTCACAAAGCTGTGGAATAAAACTTGCCTTTTCTATTTAAAGCCATTCTTTTATTGCTAAACAGTTGGTCTGAGAGGAAGGCAGCAAGCAGGGTTAGAAAGAGAAAAAAGAGGAGGATAAAGATGAAGAGAAAAACAACATGCAATTATGGATCAAATCTCTTCAGCCGATCCTTCCTTCCAGATTCTCCTTGCGTTCTAACCTGTAGTTGTTGGGAGCTGTCATTGAGATTGTCCTCCCTTCGTCGAGCTTCCTCTAGCATCTGTGCACTCTTCTTCTTTTCCACCTGCTCCTTGTGCTTCAGATTTGCTACTTTCTTATTCTGGTCTTTCACTTGCCTATTGATAAGGAGGAGAAAAATCAAGCTATTCATATACATGCACAGAAAAAAATATGTTTATTTACAGACTTACACCACTGACACCAAGGAAAAGCTGAAAACCAAGAATTCCTGCTGCAAAATTTTTCCAACACTTTCAAATTCTTTCCTACCAATGGGAGCAAATTGTTAAGAATGATGCTTCAGGAACATATATTTCAGCATATACTTTATGAAACAGAATGAAATCATAAAATAAAAGAAAGCCATGCGATAGTTTGAAATGACAGGAAGAAGAAACCAATTCAGAGATTTATGTTGGAAATATGGAAACAGTCTCCTGATGTCAATGCTATGAAATAGAATGGCTGATTAAGAAAGGTTTTGTAATTTAACTCTAATTTTACTATTATTAAATACTTCAAACTTTCAAAAGGCTATCTATAATGTTATGTATGTGAAATAATGACATAAAGATCTGGAAACCCAGCTTAAGCAAGAGAACATTATATTTACTTCTGACACATCCTATCCTACTCCACTGCCTCCACACCAAGATTAAAATAACCTATACCCTAAATTTTGGGTTTAAAATCCCTTTGCTTTTATTATAGTTTTGCTACACATTTAGATCCTTCATTTAATTTGCATGTTTTTGAAATTTATGTATAAAGTTGTTAATAAACTATCTTTTCAATATATGTTTTGAGAATCATACTGATCAATGAGTGTAATGGATTTTTTATCCCCTCCATTTTCACTGCAGTATAAAATAATATACGACAACTGTTTTAACCCATTCCCAAGGTGATGGACAATTGGGTTGTTTTCATTTTTCTTACTCTTGCAAACAATGCTGCTAAGTACATTCTGATATCCCGTGCACAGAGTTCCTCCAAGGTAGAGGCCTAGAAACTAAATTGCTAGGCCATTTAGTAGGTACACCTTCAACTTGACTAATTATTTCCAAGAAGCCGTATTAATTTATACTTTCACTAGTAGTGCATAACAGTGCCTGTCACACTTCTACACATCTACTAATACTCGGTACTATCAGACTTTCTAAGTGTTACCAGTCTGGTATACATAAATAATATCTTGTTGTTTTAAAATGCATGTTCCTGACTACTGAGGCTGAACACCTTCTCATACAGTATTTGGCAATTCCTGTTTCCACTTCTGTCAAATAGCTATTGACGTGTTTTGCTTATTTTTCAATTAGGATATCTTTTTCTTAATGACCTACAAGTATTCATATATTCTGGACAATAATCTTTTACCTGTTATATGTTATATAAATATTTTCTTTCAATCTATAAATTATTTCTTTGATTGTTTTATGGTATGTTTTCATTAATAAAATTTTTAATTGTTTCAAATGTACCAATCTTCTTTATGGTTTCCAATTTTGTGACTTTTTCATAAAATCTTCCGCATCCCAAGTTCATAAAGATATTCCCCTAAAAATTATGCAATTTTGTCTTTCACAAGTCATTAATCTACCTATAACTGATGTTGTGTATGGTATGAGGTAAAGACATAATTTCATTTTTGGGGTATGGTATGAGGCAAGAATAAAATTTCATTTTTTACATATATTGATAACTAATTGTCCCAGCAGTACTTACACGCATTGCTACTTCTGTCATATACAAAGTTTCTATATACATGTGTGCCTGTTTTGTGGCTCTCTACTCTGGTATCTTTGTGTATTTCTGTGCCAAATCTATACTACTTTAATTATTATACCTTTATAAGAAGTCTCAATAGTTTCTAGTAACTCAAGCCTGCCTACCTTGTTCTTCTCCAAGACTGTCACGGCTATTCTTGGCTCTTTACACTTCTCACATAAATTTCAGAATCAGCCTGTCAAGTTCTACTAAACCAACCAACCAACAACCATAACAACCAAAACTCAATGGCAGCCTATTGGGATTCTGATTGAAACTGCACTGAATTTATATATCAACTTGGGAAGAACTGATACTTTCATGCTCTCGAATCTTTCAATGCATTAACATGGCATATCTTTCCAGTTATTTAGTTCTCCTTAAAAGGCTTTCAACAAAGTGTTATAATTTCCTTGATAAAAGATTTGCATTTATTTTATTCCTAGGTACCTTATATGTTTTGTCATTTTAAATTCCAGACATCATGTCATTACATGAGTTTCCTTATACAAAGAGTCTTTCTAGAAAAAGACTCTTTCAACAATGTAAACATTATTAACAAAATTGACAATAAGTCCTTGTCATCATCCAATATCCAGTCCAGATTTAAATTCCTCCATTTGTCCCCCCAAAAAATTTTTAACAGTGGCTTGTTTGAATCAGAATCCAAAAAAGGTCCACAGCATTGTGTCTGTCTGTTAAATACTTCATCTCTATTAATCTAGAGAAAAGTCCCTCACCTCCTCCCCTGCTCCCTTTTTTAATGGCACTGACTTGTTAAAGAAGCTGAGACAGGTGTTCTGTAAAATGACTCACATTTTGGATTGTCTGTTTGCTTCTTTATGGTATCATTTAACTTGTTTCTTTATCGCCTGTTTTTTTTTTTTTTTCATTTTTCTTTTTTGGATACTGAAAGTTAGCTTTCAAGACTTGAGTAGATTCAGTTTCAACTTTTTAGGTCAGAACACCAAATAATGGTGTTGTATAGTTCATACTGCCTCTCACATCAGAAAGCATATAATGTCTGGTTTTTCACTCTTAGTGAGGATAAGATTCATCAGTGAATTAAGGTAGTGACAGCCTGGTTTCTTATGTGTGTAAAGTTCATCTTTCATCAACTTTTCATCCAATGGTTCCAT
This sequence comes from Tapirus indicus, assembly GCA_031878705.1. Taxonomy (NCBI): domain Eukaryota; kingdom Metazoa; phylum Chordata; class Mammalia; order Perissodactyla; family Tapiridae; genus Tapirus; species Tapirus indicus. The sequence goes on from CM062918.1 coordinate 98,694,155, forward strand.
GCACTGAGGAACTTTTCCTGAATAAATTATTTCAATGATATATATTTTTAATTAAATTTTCTAATGTCTTCCTGTTGGCATGTAGACATGCACTTGATTTCTGTATATGGATTTTATATCTGACAAACTTTGTGAATGCTCCTGCTATTTCTAATAAGATTTCTGTGGATTCTTTTGGGTTTTCTACGTAGACAGTTATATAATACATAACATTTTTTTTTTCAATCTTTAGAATCTCTTTTTTTCTTATCTTATTGAACTTGCTAGAAGTTCCAGAACCATGATGAAAACAAGTAATGAGAGTGGGTATCTTTCTCTCTGTCCTGATTCTGAAGGAAATGCTTTTCACATTTCACGATTGACTATGGTATTTGCTACAGTTTTTTCTGCAGACTTTTTATCTATTCCTTGTCTGCTAAACGTAGCTGTTGTTTTAGTTGTGAATGAGTGAATGTTGAATTTACTGACATGCTTTTGGGATTTTTCTAATGTTAAACCAACTTTTTCATGAGATAAACTCTATTTTGTATTTTGCATCATATTTACCACTATAAATTTCCTTCCAGCTCAACTATACATTTATAAAATTAATGAAAAAATCTGGCATTTTTATTGTGTTTTGTAACAAAGGTTTCTCAGAGAATACAGTTAATGACATTGTCAAAAACAAAGCTGAAGAAACCTCTCTTAAGGTTTTGAAAATGCACATTCTCTTTTGGGTGATTTGGATGATTCTACCTATAGGTAATAAAAAACTTTTTTGATAATTTCTAAATGCTTCTTCAGCATAGAATTTTAATTATGAGAAATTATTCAAAATTAAATAGTATATTAATGACATAGACGGTAAAATAACAAGCCATTCTCTGATGGAAGTGCACACTGATAAGATATCCAAAAGTCACATTTCAGATCTTTACTTTCTGCCATCTTGAATATCTAGTGAAAGATACAGCCACAGAGAATATAATAAAACCAGTTACCACTAGAAAAAAATGGAAGTAATGTCTATATTTGATTCTCCTCATTCCATGTTTTCTGTGCTAATATTTCTATTTTTATTAATCTGATATCATTCATATCAACTAATGGAAAAAAGATTGGGATCTTTGCATCAGAAAAGACAAAGAAATGGAACAAAATTTTGTTTTCATGAATCATATCACTCTTACTCAAAATTAAATGTCTCATAACATTGGTTTACTAGATGCAAAAATTCTGCTGTTTTAAGAGAGAAAAAAATTTTAAATGGTGTACAAATTCTTTTCACCTTGCATGTGTGAATTATTCCGGATGGTGCTGGCAACCACTAATGCCTATAGCAGTAGCCTGGTTATTTGGAGCAGTAGGACACATGGAGTAAGGAACCTAACTGAAACCATTTGACTATTTTTTGGTTAGAAGGCAGATATTACAGGCTAAACTTCTGATCCAGTCAAAGCCAATTCCATTCTTCAGCACTTTTTATCATAACTATATCTGAGAGTGATTTTTTAATCCTAACTTTACCCCCAAGTCATAGAACTGGGTCAGCGTATTTTTTTAGCTGTGTTTCAGAAAAGAGAATTTAAAAGCAATCTGAATATGTGATAGAGAAAGAGAACCAAAGAAAATCCTGCCTTAAAACGTTGACTTGGCTATTTGGATCTATGACAGAATAAATATATTGTCAATTGTTTTCGTTTTTTAAAAAAGGGGAGGGGGTGCTGCTTTATGATGCTCATTCTGGATTTCTCCCTGATTTATTCATAATGACAGAGGAAAACATCAAGCATTGTTATGGAGAGCATCCATTTCTTTTATGCATTATCTTCATTTCTATCATTGTCTAAAACATACAACCTTAGACTTTTGAGTAAATATTTGGTACCAAGAGAAAACATATATATCCTTGTGCCCACCTTTATGTTTTCTCCCTTTTTAATTATATTTATTTTATTTTATTCTCCTTCCCCAACACTCCTAATTTTCTTCTCCCTTTCATGTTTTTCTGTTTATATGCCTCAGGTCTCAGAGAATCAAGCAGGGATTCAACCGTTCTGGTAGAAGTTAGACCTACAGAGGTTACTGGCCCAGTAACCTAGGAAACATAATGTTCTAGCATGAACAGAACAATGAAACAGACAACATGGCTTTTTATTTCCTGCTATCTCATTTCCTTCTTTCTATTTGAAAAGTGCTTTGCAAGTGTTCGTCCATTTACTTTTTCCCCCCAAGGCTATGTCAATGATGAATGCTGTAAATGCTACAGTTTAATCATACTATACAATAGTATATTAAATTGTGCAAGCAGAAAGAGTACGCCATGCATATTTTTCACCTCGTGATTTCATAGGCCTCCGTTTCAAAACTAATTCAACTTGGACCTTTCACAACATGCACAATGTAGAGGTACTAGCTGGAGGCTACTGTGGGAATCAAGGCATTAACAAAAGCATTAGTAAAAAGTAGACAAACTAAGTAGATAATGGTTAAGTTCTTCTCTGGTGCAAATAAATGCTAGGATCAGAAACCTCATAAGTGGTTTTCTTCATAATTTTGGTTAAAATACAATAAAAATCATTAAATCAATTGGGAAGCAGACTATTAACCACTAAGCATTCCACTGAAATGGGAGGAAAGAATAAAGTTTCGAGTTTCTGATTTCATTAATGAAGGATGGGCCTAGAGGAAGGAGGAAAAAAATCAAAATTGTAACTTATAAATCTGAAAATGTACAGGACAATTTATTTTCATTACAAAAACATTTACATTCCACTTCCAAGGGGTCCTTAACCAACAGGGCTCTAATTTTTTGTAAAACATGATTTAATTTATAAAAATTCAGTACGCACACAACTTAATTATAAAAGTTTAGTTTACATTCCCCTGCTTTTTGTTTTTGTTGGATTTATACTGACTACACAATAAAATTCAAATTCCCTTAATTAGCATTCCCTTAATGATCAGATCATCTATATTTCTATCACTCCCTCATGCAGTTTTTTGGAGTGTTTTTGTCTTTTCATATGTTTCAATGTCCTTACCCTTCCCTTGCCTTGTCTTGGCCTAAGATACATGCACTCATTCTTCAAGATGAAGCTCAAATGGCAGCATCTTGGCAAAGCTTTCTAGCACTCCCCTAAGCAGAACTTATTAATTTAATATGCAGTTAAATCACTGCTCACAGTGCACTCATGGTACTTACTACTATGGTCCAAGTTCTTTTGAGTCATAAGATTAAACTGTCCCAAAATTTTTGTTAAATTGCTAAAAACAAGCTTGCTTCATACAGTGCATCATAACATCATTTGAACTTTGCTTGAAACAAAAGCAACACTGTGTTAGGTCCACCACTCTTTTCTCTTGACTCTTAACAATTACAGCAGTAACACTTGAGGACAAGATCATAACTATAAAAATCGATGATGCAACTACATATGCTATTTAGTTATAAGACATTCATTCAGATGATCCAAAATATGTATATAAAGTGTGTTTTTATTGTCACTGAAATGGAAATACAAAATCATAACATCAGCATGGTAAACTTGTAAATCTCAAAACATATTCATGGTCCCCCAGATGCGAGGACCCCTAATGGAAACACAATGATGAAGAGGTTAAAAGCAAAAGTTTCAAGGGTTAGAGAGCTCTGGGTTAAATACTGGCTCATCATTCATTACCTATGTGATCATCAGCCTCTTTAAATTTCAGAGTTTTTGTATCTTTTTAATTTGTGATATGGGAATAATGCTCATCTCTTACAGAGTTTTAATGTGGAATAAATGAGATAATGTATAGAAAATGCATACCATAGGATTTGGCACATTGCAAGACGCTAGTAACATTCATCCTGGCCCCCACATATTTACCGTATTATATTTCAATATATAAATTTAAATAACTAAATTCCCCATACATTAGCCTCCAGAATATCACGGAATATGTTTCTTTTTCCTCTTTGTAGGTGGGGGAAAAGGGTGTGTGTGTGTGTGTGTGTGTGTGTGTGTGTGTGTGTGTGTGTGTGTGTGTGTATGTTATTGAATGTTCTGTGTTATATGTTTAAATTTAAGTCTAGCACTATGTTAAATACTATAATAACCCTATAAGTTACTCATTATATACCAAGTAGCTTAATGTTTATCATCACATTATCTCATGTGTCACCTTGTTCAAAACACTTTTATGAGGTTTTATTAAGTCCACTTTATAGATGAAAAGACCAAACCTTCAATAAAATTTAGTAATTGGCCCCAAATCACAGTTTTATACATCACAGAACTGGTATTCAAATCCAGGTCTGTCTGACTGCAACTGCTGTATGTCTAACCTTTCTGCCATAGTAATAATGAGCAAAAACTGCTTGTTTGGTAAGATCTTTGACACCAAACATTGAATGAAGATGGCTTACATAATACACAAAAAATAAATTAGAAGGTGGAAACCCACTGCTTTATAGAGTTGTTACCTTACATAGCTTCCTTTGTTCTTAAGAAATTTTATCCTTCAGTGTTTTTTCCTCTTTCCAAAAGGGCAGCACATCTTGGCATTCTCAGATTGATTCACTTCACTTTTTTCAACCGAACTCTTCTGAAAGTGAGCTTCAACTTTAAGGTCAGTAGCATTTCTATGCACTTTGTCTTTTAAAACACTACTACTTTCTCTCCACTTGAAATAAGTGTGACAGAATAAGCCTTTAGTTCTTCCATAGAACTTGTCTCTGTTAACATTAGATGGTAAATGTGAAAGTGTACTGAAAACTATTAGATACTAAATAAATTTGACGTTATGATTTTTGAATTTTTTTATTTTATTTTACTTTATGTGGACAGCTCAAAAAGAAACCAAAGGTTTTAGGCAGAAAGAGTCAGGGAATAATTTAACATCCAGAAGAAATTACCTCAAGGCCATATGGTTGCCAGAAAATTAGACCAAATGCTAGGTTACAGGTAAAGAAGACTAATCTCACCAAAGGGTGGAATGAGGAGTACCCATGAACTAAAAAACATGTTTAAGGCATTGCCCAAGGAGAACATGGACTCTGGAATGTAACAGAATCTACATTTGCCTAAACTTTGAGTTTGCTAAGTTCTTTACATTTTCATTACTTATTAAATAGACAAATATTTGGTTAAACATCACTCTCATCTATCAAACACTAGGGATGTAATTCCATGAATAAACATAATTCCTGCTCTCAAATACCTCCCAGGCATCCAAGCAAATGCAGTATGTACTAAGTACTATGAGAGCAAACGGACCTAACCTAGTCTGGGGGTAGGCAAGGTGGTGATGATCAAGGAAAAGCTTCCTAGAAAGTGATATATGAATTTTCCCAAGGGATTAGTCTAGGTTACTAGGCAGGGAGAATAGTATGAATAAAGCCCTGATGAAAAAGAGAGTGTGTCATTTTGGGGGAAAACCGCATTCAGTATGACGATAGCTTCAAGTTGGAGGAACCAAGTAGAGAAAAAGGAAGCTAAAGGTAAACAAAAGTCAAATAATTACATTATACTAAGCAGGAAATTTGTAGTTTGTCCTAAGTGTGTAAGACTTTATGTAGAGAAGTGATACAATCAGATTTCCAAAATTTTGGACAACAAACTGAAGAGGAATCATAATTTGGAGAAGTGGGGAAAATTAGATAGCTTTTATGGTAATGCAAAAAAGAATCAATTCGACTTTGCCCTAGAGTGGCATCAATAAAGTGAACTAATAATGAGAACAGACAAGCTAGTATGGTTTATATTTAATTAACCTCCTTTACATCAGGTAACGATAGCCTGAGGTGAGTTTTCCTCTCACAATACACTCTACAAAAGTTATTTTTATTATCTCCAAACTATATCATCATGACCACTTCCCCAAACCCGGTATTCCTTGCTTCTATTTCTCTTGGGAAGTTATCGGGCAAAGAATTTCCCTTTTCAACTCAATTTTAAAAACACGTTTGAAAAGAATCAATTTTCGCTACCACTTCCAAAATAGAAGTTTAACAAACTTCTTAAGTGATTTTTGAATTTAGAAACTCATAACTGACACTGAAATTTTTAAAAGCTAGACCAAATAGCCAGTTATAGCATCTTAACAATGCCTTTTGTGGCCACTGGTGGCAAATATCACAAGCACAACATAAACAAAAAAATCCCACCTTAATGAAGAAAAACAAAGTGAAGAAAATTTAAGCAGATACATTTCTTTCTGCCTATGATAAAGGTTAAGTTCTTCAGTTCCATTAGACTTGTACTTTAAATATGAAATCTGCTTGCAAAAAGAAATAAACTACTTTAGTGATCTTTGCGATCATGTTCTAAAATCCCAGACAAGAGCCAGATGGCTAAAATGTATTATCTTCACTGACAAAGACAACACCAACAATAGATAACGCTTCAGTTTAATATTTTTTAAAAAGAGAGCAATACCAACATGTATGCAAATAAACTAAATCACCATGTAGATCTGCTAGCTGACAGTTAAGGTCACTTATTTCTTCATCTTTTTCTCCCAGTCCACAATCTCATATTCTGAGACCTTGAAATCACATATATGGTAATAGAAACTGTAGACTGGAAGGAAGGTTTCTGTGAAAGCATAACCCGTACTCATGCAGCTGACTGTTCTGAAGTTTTTAACTCACTCCTCTCCCCTTGCTCCACTCTCAATTTCTGGTCACTCTGTTATACTGCTCATGTTTTGTGGGGTTTTTTGTGAGGAAGATTAGCCCTGAGCTAACCTCCATTGCCAATCCTCCTCTTTTTCCTGAGGAAGATTGGCCCTCAGCTAACATCCGTGCCCATCTTCCTCTACTTTACATGTGGGACGCCCACCAGAGCAAGGCTTGATAAGCGGTGCGTAGGTCCGCACCCAGGATGTGAACCTGCAAACCCCAGACTGCCAAAGTGGAGCACGTGAACTTAACCACTACGCCACTGGGCTGGCCCTGCTCAACATGTTTTTATACATATTAAGTGACAAGGTAACAGGTGCCAATGAAAACCTCGCTTTTACTCTAATATCCTGAAATTTTAACTTTCCTTACATATATGCCAATATGACACATCAGAGGGCCTTTAACAGAGGCAAAGGGTGGCCTTGTTATCCTGAAATCAGTGGAAGATAGAATTTTAAAGAAGTTCAAATATGAGCTGGTAGAAAGAAATCAACAGGGATAATGTTAAATGTTTGTCAATTTAAAAAAAAGGAGGAAAAATCAATTCCAAAAATGTTAATTCACTGCCCGTGTTCTAAAGCCTTGCCACTCAAAGCAGGCGCTGCAGATCAGCACCATCAGTACCACCTGAGAGCTTTTAGAAGTGCCAAAAACCCATGCCCTTTTCAAACCCACCAAATCAAATCAGCATTTTAACAAACTCCCATTCCATTTATATGACATTATAGCTTGAGCAGCACTACTGGAAAGTACCTTACCAAAGAAATCGCATTACCTAATACCTAAAATATAAGTTGTGTTGTGGACCTTTCCTTGAGCAAGGCTGAGAATGCTGTATGAATCAACAGGGCAACACTCATAAATAATCCAGTCAAGGGGCCGGCCCAGTGGTGTAGCTGTTAAGTTTGCCCGCTCCACTTCCACGGCCCAGGGTTCTCAGGTTCGGATCCTGGGCGGGGACAGACACACCGCTTGTCAGGCCACACTGTGGCGGTCCCATATAAAGTAGAGGAAGACGGGCATGGATGTTAGCCCGGGGCCAGTCTTCCTCAGCAAAAAAGAGGAGGATTGGCAACGGATGTTAGCTCAGGACTAGTCTTCCTCACACACACAAAATAATAATAATCCAGTCAATACTGAAGGAACATCTCATACAGAAGCATAGAAATGGTAAAAGAGTGGCAATTCTCACCTAAGAAAAACACAATCCAACCCCCTACCCACCATACTCCAAGGAGCGAAAAAAGTATATTTAAAAATGTAATCTACATATTATTTCTGGACCTCACAAGGACATAACAGAACAAGAAATAGAGGAAAGTATATGGTAAACATGAAATCAGAGAAACTGGATTTGTACCCTAGACTCTGCCACTATGTAGCTATGACACTAAGTCCCCTAACTCCTCTGAGCCTCAATTTTCTTATCTGTAAAATGGGAAAATATCATTCATTTCATAGAGTTGTTATGATTTGAAGTGAGATAAAAAATGAGATGGGAGGGCTGCCCGGTGGCGCAGCGGTTTAGTTCACACTTAGCAGCCCAGGGTTCGCGGGTTCGGATCCCGGGCACCCACCTACGCACCGCTTGTCAGCCATGCAGTGGCAGCATCCCATATAAAATAGAGGAAGATGGGCACGGATGTTAGCTCAGGGCCTGTCTTCCTCAGCAAAAAGAGGAGGATTGGCAATGGATGTTAGCTCAGGGCTGGTCTTCCTCACAAAAAAAAATGAGATGGAGGGCAGAAACTAGTTTTGTCAGATAAAATGTAGGACATCCAAATTTATATAGCAGATAAATGTTAAATAATATTTTAGTGTAAGTATATTCAGTATTTATAAGATATATTAATATTAAAAAATTATTCATTGTTCATCTGTAAATCAAATTTAACTGGGCATCCCATATGTTTATTTGCTAAATCTGGCAACCCTACAGAAACTCAAATTTTGACTAACTGTAAAATTAGTCTTTCCTCCCTTCACTACTGAATATACCATCTTTAGCTCATCTACAGAATGCCAGGTAGTTATCTACAACTGCTATCTAGAAAAACAACTTTTACCACTTCTCAATGCATGACAGCATGAAATTCAATACTTTCCAGTAGAAGAGTTAGGCAGGTCAGTACAAGTCTGTGTTCAAACATTTTTTTTCTACCAATGAATCGTTCAATATAGTAACACTATATTTATTTCAGAAGTTAGTTAACAGAGAGTGTGGCTACACTGTGCTTGTGTGGGCTATTACAAAAACACTTGGCAATATTATTGTTTGAAAGGAAAATAAATAAAGAAATACACACAAATAAGATTGTTTAAGAAAGCCAAACGAACAAGTGAAACAAAAATTGCAATTAACAACAGATCATTCTCCTACTTTATAAACTCTTGCTATAAATCAAACACTTTGTAAATAGATCCCACAGGGTCAGAAATGCTCTTGGGCCTATAAAGTCCTGAACACTTTGGCTAAGAAAATAATTAAGCCTTCAAAGTACAATTAAACCTCTTTTTGTGAATGACATCTTATGAGGTTTTAGTAACTAATGTCAGTCAATAACGAAAAACTTTTCTAAAATGTGCAATGAGAGAAATGGCTGTTTCACTAAGCTAGATTTTAAAAATCAGCGTAGAACTCTTTCATCAAACAAGATGAAAGAGACTATAACAACAGGAATGTATCTGAGCAAGACGTAAGTATTTAACTTTTATTACATAACAATATAGGGACTCTGTTCTTAATAGAGTTGGTAGGAAGTATCCCACAGATTCCAAATGTTTTGAAAACAAGTCTGTTAACAGTCAGGCTAAATAAAACATGGGTAATAATAATATTGAGCTCAATTTGTTTAGACTTAAGAGTGAAAGAGATGACATTTATAGGCCTCACCTCTTGAATGTCTTGCCTTTAGCCAAATATGCTGCTATATAATAAAAAGGAAGGATGAATTCTAGACCAAATCATATATTTTCATCTATTCATGGAATTATTTCTTTGTACTCATTCTCTGGGGATAATGTCATTGATCAGGAACTAAAGAGATGTATGCGTTTTAAGGAAAGAGAATGTGAATCTTCAGTCATCATCACTGTAAATAAAATCTCTCTGCTACTTACTGAATGGAAAGGGAGACAGACGAGGGCAGGAGAGAACAAGGAGGAGAGAAAACAAATCTATCCAAAATGGAAATGTTCGGGGGCCGGCCCGGTGGCGCAGCAGTTTAATCCGTGCTTGGCAGCCCGGGGTTCGCTGGTTCGGATCCCGGGCACCCGCCAATGCACTGCCTGTCAGCCATGCTGTGGCCGCGTCCCATATAAAGTAGAAGAGGATGGGCACAGATGTTAGCCCAGGGCCAGTCTTCCTCAGCAAAAGCAGGAGGATTAGCAACAGATGTTAGCTCAGGGCTGGTCCTCCTCACAAAAAAAATAAATAAATAAAAATAAATAAACAAATAAAATGGAAATGCTAAGTGGAGACACTAAAATACAAACACTAGAGTTAAGTATCACTATTAACACAAAACAAGTAGCTAAAACAAACATCGAAGGGTTAAGTGTCTTGCTAGTGTCATAAAATAAAGTCACCCAAACATCCAATCCAATCTCAAACCATCAATAAATTATACTCTCTTGATGACTTACTCAATTGGAGCTGGCAAAACCATAATTAAAATGGTGAAATGCTTCTATATAGAAAAAAATACTGTACTAAATTTCATCTGGAATGAAGAGACAGCTTTTTTACATACTAGAGCCAAAATGATCTTTGCCACTGGGAAAACATAATCTGTTTTATTTCTTGGAAAACAAACTTATTTAGAAATAAGTATGGTTTAATGGCATTTACTGCTAGAGCAAAAACTACTAAAATGAACCAACTAACAATATTATAACTAACATAACTTGTAACTCAGAGAATTATGTATATACCAATGACTTTCACGGACAAATTCTTCTGGAGCTTTTCAAAGGGTTTTGTTTAGAGACATTTAGATCTAAACCTGTCATGCAAAAGACAAAATATGGGAAAAACCAATAAAACTTCCCAATAAAAATATGTGTAGAGAGCATACAAAATAGAAGAACTTATGCTAAGGACTCATGAAAGGGCACAAGAAAATAGAGTTATGGGTGTAACTGACACTGCCTTAAAGGACACCCACAGACACACCCAGAGATAACCAGACAGCACAACTGCAGACCTGGCTAAGATGTGGAAGCAGCATTAAAGGGAGAGAGGAAGAAACACTGACACCAGCGAGCCATCCCAGAGGGAGGACTATACTTCACCTTGCTGATTCCCGTGCCTCTCACCGCTCCCTTCGGCTGGACCGACTTCCCGTTCCAGACTCGACGGACTGAGCCAAGGACTTTGTGAACTTTGGTTTGTAATCCCTTGCATATTGAATGCCGTGTTTGGTGTTAATTAATATGTCTTTATGATACTCATATAATTTAATTGTGTAATGTTTGATTAAGTCTCTGTAAAGGAACACTGGGCTGTTACCGCTGTTCCTGGACTTCAGTTGCTTGCGGCGAGAACCTTTGAATTTACCCTAATAAATTCTGGCATTGTGGAAGGACACAAAAGTGAGTGGATAATCCATTATTAACCGCTCATTACCATATGAGTCCACTTGAAGCTTAAAGTTAGAGATGAACGTTCTTCAAACACAAGGTAAAAGCCTTCACGATATTTTTCTACTAAAGCTGAAGTGTTGTTATCAGATTTGCCATACTTGGAATGACTTAAGTAGTACCCATACTGTTTTACTACAATACGTGGGAAAACGCTTAGAGTAGAAAATGGGAAACACACTTTTAAAATGCAGTATTTGTGTTTGCTATTTTTATTGCAAACTCGTAAGATTTCTTCTGTTATGAATATAGTTTATTTGAAATAGGGGTTCCATAAAAATGTAAATAAACAAAATAAAACTGAGTCTTTGGTGGTAACAAGGGAGGTAACCAACAATGTAGATAAAAAATGAAATTTTTAAAAGGACATGAGAAATACCAAGAGTTAAGAAACACGTAAAAGAAGAAAAGCAAAATAGACTGAAAAACATCAATGAGGTGAAAAGAGAGCTAATAGAAAACAGTGTCACATACACTGTGAAAGAAGAGTTTCTAGAAGTAAGGGAGATAGTCAATAATATCTAACACCCCAGAAAGGTCAGTAGGCCCAAGACAAACAAGGTCACTGAATT